>CM038217.1:65958785-67158785 GCA_021442155.1 Cymbidium sinense | reverse complement strand
GGAGCCTAAAGCTCTCTCTCCTTGTTCATTGAATCCTTTCAACATCGTCTTTTCATTTTGGAGTTTGGAGATGTCGATCCTCAAGTATGCAAGGGTTATTAGACTTATAATGTTGAGTGCACGTCAATCAATTCGATAGCTTGTCACGCCAACATCCACTGTAATGTAAAGAGGATGGTTGCGCTCGATCATCTCTAGAAGTAGATCTTAATCAGTAAATGAAATCCCTAAGGTGTCCTTTGAGTAGTGTGCATCCTCTCCAATAGCAGTCAGCTGAGCTAAGCATATCTTAGGATCAAGCAAAGCCTTGATTAGAGATTCCCTCATCTCTTTGGATAAGACAAGGCGTCATATAAGCTTAACTTAGCTGACAACTTTCAAAGATGAGCTAGGACATTGTAATCAACTCTAGGCTGCTCCTCCACAAGCATATTCATAGGTGGAGCTTCCTATGGAGGGGCTATGTGCTCACTGAAACTAATGACTTGCTTACCCTTATCTTGAGGTAGTATGCTAGGAGGTAGAACTTTTCCACTGCATAGGTTTACTTAAGTGACTTCTTGGAATGATGAGTTTGTGGAAAGTTTTACCTTGTCATCAGGCATACCTACAACTTCTCCTTTGGGATCCTCTAAGTTGGTTGACTCTAAGTCAATCTTAAGAGGTGAACTCTATTGATTCATAGAAGGAAAGTCTGACTTTAAATCAGAAAGGAAAGGATTGGAACTACTAGAGCTATTATTATTTATACTCGGAGAGCTTTCAATAGGAATAAAATCAAGAGCATCAGAAGTAGACAAGATATAAGTAGAACCTGCTTTCTTCATTGATTTCTTTTTAGATGGGGGTACATGATAGAAATCAAATAAAGTAAGCAGAGTAAGAGATTTGATGACCTTATCCACTGATACAACGCTCCTGCTAGTATAAGAGGAGCTAGTACAAGAAGAAGTAGATGCAAAGATGGAGGGAGTGCTTGACTCGAACGGTGGTTGCGCTACTAGAATATCCTGAGCAAGTGTGCTAAGCTGCTGCTGCTGTTGAGTTGTCACTCTCCTCGAGCTATCCTTTATAACTAGCAAACTTTCCTTAGTGTTGGAGGTTTGAGCTTCTTTAGGCACCTATAAGGAAAGTTTCTTGATCTTAAAAATGATCTTTTTAGAGATTCAGGATAAAGAGATATCCAAACATTCTTTGGTCTTAAGAGGATTGCAAGTATCTCCAAGGATTACTCTAATAGAATTGGATGGTTTTCTAATAAGTATTCCTTAGGGATGACTATGGCTCCTGACTTGTAGCTATTCTTAAGCCAGTTCTTAAAAGTAATACAATCCTTTAAGACATGACATAACATTCGGTGGTAAGGGCAATAGCTAGGATCATTGCCCTTGCCTACTTCTTTCAGCCTCTTAGGCTCTGGTAACTGAAAGTCAGGTTTCTTTAAGAGATTCTTAAAGATTTTTCTAACTACCTCCCTCATAATTGAATATGGCTTATTCAGTCTATCAACAAGAGTAGGTAGAAAGTAACAACATGGCAGTAGATATCAGTACCACTACTGGGTAGGCTCCTGAGGTGGTGGAAATAGTCTCTATGGTGGCTGTGGTGGCCAGCATGATGGCCAAGGTGGCTGAAGAGGAGGTGGAAAAGGAGGCTGCTGAGCTCATGGTCTCTTATATTGAACTCTAGTTGGCTGCTTCCCTCTGACACACACAACTATCCCTGACCTTTTCTCAAACACCTTTTATGGCTTGGGCCGAGATGATTGGTCTGAGAAAGGCAACTATTTGGCTTCCTCCTGTAGGCTAGCCACCTTGTTGATTAACTTCTCGAATGTTTTAATGGTAAAGCCCTTAAATATGAATGTGACCGGACCATGAATATTTTTGAGAAGAATCTCAATGGCATGTTATTCATACAACTATGGTTCACATTTCATGCTCAGGTTGCACCACCTGAGAATGTAATCAATAAGAGACTCATTGGGTTTTTATTTCTATACAATGAGGTCGCCTACAGTCAGCCTCTGCTGGGCTCCAGCAAATCTCTTGATGAAGAGATGCTCCAACTCAGCAAAAGTCTTCACCGAATCATTGGGCAGTTTGGCATACCAATCAAATGCAACACTTGACAAACTACTAACAAAGAGGCAAAAAAGAAGTACATCGCTGCCATCAATGTTGCAATAGCCTACTCTGAAGTGTACAATGTGTTGCCATGGGTTCCCACTGCCATCAAAGATCTTGAACGAAGGTGGCACAAAACCCTTGGGGTATTGAACTACATCGAATTCCTTCGAGTATGGTCAACCCTATGGAATGGAAGAGCTCTCCCTAGCTTGTGTCAACACATCCTTCACCTAATATTCCACCATATGCTTGATATCCCTCTCATGCATGGAGGTGCTATCTGTGACCTTCTTATGTAAACTACCAGCATCATCATCTACGGGAGTGCACTTAGGATGATCTATGGTATGTACCAACTCTGGCCAGTCAGCTACCATAAAAGAAGGCTGCGAGACTGGTGTTGGGTTCTGCAATGCTAAGACCACTGCCATCAACTCCTCTACCCTCTTCTCCATCTTGTCTATGTGATCATCCTTTTGCTTGAGGTAGTGAAAGAGGTACTAAGTCGAGTGAGAAGTGTCACCTTCCTCGACCACAACACCTTCCTGACTATGCTAATCCTGCTGCAAGGATCCTTGAGTGTCAACCATGTGGACCTCAGTTGTGTCATCCAACATTTCATCTTCATCAGGATCAAAGCTAACTCTACCCTCTTCCTGATCTAAATGATCACTGCTAACAATTTGCTTGATTGTAGTGTGGTAGTCCTCTATGATATAGTCTAATGAATGGTCATCTATCCTGCCTGGCTTTATTGGAATGTAGACTGGCTATCGACTGACCCTGGACTATGCTCTACATATTGTATATACTGAATATTCTGTCGGTGTGGTGCACTCCCTGACTGGCTCAACTATCATGGGTACTATGTCGGTGTCCCCTCCCTAATATAGAGGTGGTGCGATCATGACACTTTTGGGTCATCATTCCTTCTTTACCATAGTTGAAGTGGAAGGTCGAATGGGAGAGCTCGACCTCACCTCAATAGGTGGAATAGGTGGAGCAGGATCCTTAGGCCATAGCCAGATCACCAAAGGAGATGGTCTTTCCCAAGATAAGGGCTTCTAAAGCTTGGTTGGGATGGTAGATGCTGGAAGCTAAACAAGCGATGGTGGATGGCGAGTGGAGTGGTGTGATGGTAACTACATCGATTGCCTCTCGACCGGAGATCTCCTCCTGCATCGAATGGTGATAGTGAGAATGATACTATTTGAAAATCGGCCTTGACTGCTTAGCATACTTCTCCTCTCTTGCTTGCTCGCTTGGGCAGTGACTCTAGCCACCATGGCTCTCTCTTTATGAATTTGACCCCTAACACTCCTAGGGATCAATCTTCTCAAGTCACGTAAGAAGTTGAACTCTGATTGTCTGTGGGCTCTACCAACCTGACAAAGAACTGATCGTAGACCAGCATAGGTCTTTCTATTCTCCCTAGCTGGTATCTTAAACTATGCTGGTAGTGGAGGAAATGCAGCAATCCTCCTATAATCCTCCACTCTGTCCGAAGTTGAGAGGTGGTGGAACCTGCTACCACTCAAGAGTGGAGAGGTCTCACGAGGGGAACCCTCCTCAGCTACATGAGAAGCATTATCAAACTACCTCACCTCATTCTCGTAGTGCCGCTTAACCTTTCAATTCTTATTGTGGTGTTGCATCCTAGTGACATTGTGGAGCAGGAGCTAGAACTTACCTCAAAGGTATGGGAGACTTTCTCGGAGGCCAAGATAGCCTTCCCCTTAAGAATGGGGGAAACCAATGAAGAGGTACTAACCCTCACTGGCACTACAATGGGGCAACCGGTGCAGTGCGAAATAACTGGGCGGCTCAAATCCCATAGTAGCTTTCCACAATTTTGAGAGGGAACTTCGAGGAATTTGACAGATCAAATCGGAGAAGTGGCTTCTGTCCTACCACCTACTCTCTACTAATGGTCGTGAGGGTTGGCCCCTCACAAGTGACTCTTACAGCCTCAAAGTCACATCCAAACTGAATCACATGCATGGTGGTGGTGAGTATGGTCTGATCCAAGGCCAGATCCACACTAGATGAGAAAGAGAAGATCATGTTGCTGGTAGACATGGTGGAAGACTGATCACATAAGGGACTAAGAACTGAACTTGTATCTCTGCATTTGAATTAGAGCTGAATCAGACCCTTGCTTTGATAACTGCCTTCAATCATCGACTTCTTGATTTTACTTGGAATTTGAACCCACACTTAACAAATTTAGGTATGCTAAGTGGGGTTCATTGAATTGGAGATATTTTGAAATTTGAGAAGAGGCTTTACCATAGGATTTTGATTTGGAACCCTCATTCAATAAATTTAGGTATGTTGAGTAGGGTTCAAATGTTTAGGAAAGACTTTTGGAGTTATATATATGTTGCATATTTTATTTGAAATTTTGATTTTGGAAAACTTTTATTTAGCAAATTTAGGTATGCTAAAAGGTTTCAATTATATGTTTGAAATTTTTTTGAAAGCATCTTATTTGTAAAGATTCTTTGTCATGTGTGTGATATGTGTTGATTTATTTCTTTATTTGAAAATGGGACCCTTAACAAATTTAGGTATGTTAAGTAGGGGCCAAATGTGTTTGATATGTTTTTTTTTGTTGGTATATGTTGATTTTATATGATTTGGAGAACTCTCATTTAATAAATTTAAGCATATTAAATGGAGTTCAATATAAGTGTTTGATATTTATTAATGATTTGATTTTATATGATTTAATTTGAAGAAGGGGAACTCTTATTTGACAAATTTAGGTATATAAATAGAGTTCAAATATATGTATGTTTGATGTTTGGAAATGAGACCCACACTTAACAAATTTAGGTATGTCAAATGGAGCTCACTCATATGTTTGTTTGCTTGTTGATATATGGGTTTGTCTTGGTTTTGAAGATTGAATTCTCATTTAACAAATATGGGCATGTTAAATGGAATTCAAAAATGTGTGTTGAATATTTTTGTTTTAGTTTGATTTTTGAAAGTGGAATTCTCATTCAACAAATCTGGGTATGTAAAATAGAATTCAATTATATTTTGCTTATCTTGATTTTGTTTTAGTTTTGAAAAAGGGAACCTTCACTTAATAAATTTAGGTAAGTTAAGTGAAGTTTATATGTTGATTGTTTTGATTTTAGTTTGAAAAAGGGAACCCCCATTTAACAAAATATGAATATGTTAAAAGGTGTTCAATCATATTTTTATTTTAGTTTTAAAATGAAACTCTCATTTAACAAATATGGGTATGTTAAATGGAATTGATTGTTTGATTTTACTTTGAAAATGTGCTTTTGAAGAATAAATTTTGAAAAGGGTTTTAATGATGTACATTTGATTTTTATTTTAAAGAGGACTCTCATTTAACAAATTTATGTATGTTAGATGAGGGTTAATTATTTTTCATTTTTTAAAAGAGGTTTGAAGATTTTCTTTTTATATTTTACAAATTTCATTATGTGAAGTTTAATTTCAAAATAATTTTGTTTTTTTAGAGTGCTTTTGAAAAGTTTTGCAAAAGACTTATTTTACTTTGGATTTTATTTAAATTTTCTTAAATATGGGATGAACACTCACCAAGCTAGGCTATCTCCTTTTATCTATTAGGCGGGAATATGGGTTTCAAGATCTATATGGGTGAGGTCCTAAACCCTAAAGAAGAATGTTGGCTAGCTTTGCTTAAGGATGAAATAAGCTAAGTTCCAATGGAAAGAAAGATAATCTTGGACTTATATAAAATATAAGTCCATTATTGAAGCTTGGAGATGATAATTGTCTACTAAAGATGGAGAGAGGAACACATCCCTAGTGGAGTCACCAGAAAAATCTATGGTGTTTATTTTTGGATGTATGGGGAACACCACACATATCGTAAGTGATAATTATTGAAGTCATCGGGTATGATATTGAGGTATGATGTGCTATCTTAAAAGATAGAGGCATCACCCTTCAATGGACTTAATCGCCTAATAAGGACTCCTAAGGCATAATGGGTCTTTGAATGTACCAGAGATTTTTTCTCTTATTTACATTGATGGATAAATCAGGGTTTATATTAAAATGTGTTCTAAAATTTCCTATGGAGGTAAGCTCATATAGTTAATTACATCTTAGGAAATAAAATTCCTTAAGACTTGATTAAAGTAGATAATTATCATTTCCAAAGATTTCAAGGCTAGCTTATCAAAGGATTGGTTATATTTGAAAAATCAAGTGGGAAACTTTAAGGAGAAGACTTATTTTTAGAATCCAAAGGGAAGAAGGAGGAAATGTTCATGATACGAGGAGGCCTAGTGAGCATTCCAATCTATCCTATAGTAAGGCTTTATATATTTGATAGTGAAGAGACTTATTTGCTTGAGTTGAATTTTATTATATTTCTAGGGCTTATAATATGCCAACACAAGGTTGTGAAAATGCCTAAGAGGTGAGGATTTATGCTCGTAGCTCGAAGGGAAATAGCTACCTTGGATCTTAAATCTAGAGATTTTTAGTAAGAACTGAAGCGTGACCTAAATCTAAGTGATAGGTGGACATAAAGGTTCACATCCATAAGAGAGGATGAACGGTCTGACTTCTGGACTTACAACTGCTTGGAGTGGACACCAGCTAACTCCTCCTACACTTTAAATCCATGTGATCTAGTCATATGAAATTGCAAGATGGCTAGGGTAACTATTTAATTAGAAAAATACTAGAGTCTTAAACTCACTCCTTAAGAGACTAGAGCATGAGTGGTATGAGCATATGACTTAATCTATAAATGCAAAATCTTTTCAAAATCTATTTCTTTTATTTTGACACATCATTTAGACAAAGTCCTTAAGATTTTTATATGCCTAAATGCATGATGAAGTAGATTATTGGCCAAATCAAAAGAGAAAGAGGGTGAAGCTCCATCAGTAGGAGTTTCTCTCATGGGTCAAGCTGTCCTTATGCATGTAAGGATGGAGACCCTCATTTGATAAGAGTAATTCAAGATGATATGCATGATGTGAGACATACAACCATACAGCTAAGGGGTTGCTAAATCATTTAATTATCTTATTTTTATCCTAGGCTTTATGATGAGATTATGAGTTGTTGAAAATTTTAGTTATAAGTAATTAATTAGGGTAGAAAAATTAATTTAACCCTAAGTGCCTAGCATATCCAGGCCACACATTAAAGTATCAATTATTTAAGAAATTATAAAAAAAGATGCAATTTTTAATACACAATCTAAACAAATCATCAATCAATTTCTATCACTATCATGAAAGAATAAGAGGCTAGTGTGGTCGGGTACCGCCATACAACTAGAAAAGAAAAGATGGGTAGCCAAGCACCCCCTTATACAACCTAGAATAGGAAAGAATAATTATAATTTTATTAAATACTATGGGAGTCTTCATTCTTCATTCTCCCACTTCCTTGGTTTGATTCTTCCTTCTTTGATTTAGATGTTCTTGCTTCAAATACATTATAGGGCACCCGAGGACAAAGCCTTCTAGCCACTGCTCATTCTAATCCCCCATAGCACTAATCTAATATCTATTATAAAAATTACATTTATAGAAAAGTAAATCTAACTACACATCCAAAGCAGAGGTTAGCTAAACATACACATAATCCCAAGTAGTTATATATATATATATATATATATATATATATACATTTTGGACTTAACACCTTGCACATGGGTAACCAAGCCAACCTATCCTAACTTGGATTATTCTTCGAGGTTTAAGCAACCCGTAAAGAGAAAATTTATATTTATTTTTAAGCATCTTCTTAAGCACAATCCCCTTCAAAAAATATGATTAGGCTAGGAATGGCCAAATATCTAGTCTACGAAGCATACACCCTAACATCTAGTCTAAAATAATACATCAAAAAACAAAACATACATCACTTCATGCACCATCCTAACATAGAACTAAAAGTGGTGATTTAATTCTAATGTGTGTATTAAGGCTTGTGTGATTTGTCTTACTAAGCATTAGAATTATATATTTCTAAGTGTAGACAATATTCAAATCATCATGAAGATTGGTTTAACTTTAAATCATTTAATTAATTTGTAAATTTTAATTTATATTTTGTTTCATTTCATATGATCTACACTTAACAACTAAGTGTTATAAAAAGAAGGAAGAATGGTTACCCTCTTCTATCCCTACCTTAAGCCACTTTCTAAAGTATATTAATTTGATTTAGTTCTCCTTAGTGAATGGCTTATTACATATTTTAAGTTAATCCTAAGTTTAGGTTTGTAATAAATAACTCTATTCAATATGAAAGGCATCTTAAGATTAATCTAATTAAATTACTACCACTTGACATATATCAAACCATTCCTTTCCATCACATGTAACATGCATATGATTTCATACTTAGCATATCTATACATACAACATGTTCTGACATATTTAAATGATGGATATATGTGTATATTTCAAATTTATCTTTTCATTTGATTGAATTATGTAGTGTATGTAAATTTAAAGTTCTATCCAAATTCTTATATAAAAATACATAAGAGTGAAGTTAAATAGGTATGTGCCATTGTTAAACCAAGGAAGTGAGGTAATCAAATGACCTCCATGGGGCTACTTAAAGCCTCATATTCGCAGGATGTCCAGACTATATATCCATTATATTCAAACATATGTAAATTTGTATATATGAATATAAGAAAGAAAGCTCTAAATCACATGAAAAATTAGTCTAAACACTTAACCGATTATGGATGCATGCATTTTTAGTGGAAAAGAAGGATTTTTATCTTTTAGCTACATAAACATACACATGTAAAGAGAAATGAGCAAGTACGTGCCTTTATTAACCAAAGAAGTGAGGTAATCAAATTACCTTCTTGGGGCTAGCTAAAGCCTCATATTCCCAGGATGTCCAGACTACATACTTTGCTATCTCACTACACATGAATGTATATGTAAATAAGAGGAAGAAAATCATGCAAAAATTATATTTCTATTTATTTAAAACATTTATGTATGTGAAACAAAGTTCCTTCCAAATTCTAATATAGAAACACAAATGAATGAAATCAAATAAGTATGTGTCATTGTTAACCATTGAAGTGAGATAATCAATTGACCTCTTTAGGGCTAGTTAACATATTCCCAAGATGTCCAGATTATATACTTATTAACATTGAAATACATGTAAAACCACATATGAATTAAGGAAAAGAAAGCTTTACTTCACATACTTAAGCTATAAGCACATGCAAAGCCTATATGTATTCATAACTATTATCACTCTAATCAATGTAATTGATTTATAAACTTTAGAAAAATAATTTGAATTTTTTAGTGATAATAGCCACAAATATTATAAATTAATCCAACACATGCAAGCTTACATAAAAGAAAATTATTTGATTTAATAATTTTGAAAAGATGAATGTATGATTTCAAATGACATACAACATTTAACATGATTGGAAAGGAATTAATAAAAATAAACACATGATTTCATTTGAACAAATTAATTCCTAAGGAAAATCATATTAAATAAAGCCATTTAAACTAAACCAAAGCTTTCTTAATATCATTTTTAATTTCATATTTTGATTTGAATTAAGGATGTGAGGTAGAGGTTTGTTGAACCTAACCCATTTCCATATCTGTTAATTAATTTGGTTTAATGAAATATAATTAAGTTGATTTCATGAATTAATTAAGTTGTAGTATGCATTATATACATTAATCAACTCTTTCTTATGTTACCTTAACATAATTATCCAAATAATTATGAGCCAACATGATATGCACATGAACTGTAAATTAAATTAATAATGATCCTAAAAAATAAAAGGGGCCTAATAATTAATGATTAATTAAGTTAAGGAACTTAATTAAGTGCTCTTATGGTCTCCCAACACATGTGGGTTAACCATAATTTTCTTAAGATATCTTTAGGTTATTGAACATTTAAAGGTCTACCCAAGAATTGATTAATTAAGGTTTAATATGATTGTGTTTTCAATTTAATTAATTAGTTAAATTTCAATTAATTTCATTTTGAAAAAGTGAAATGAACTTAGGGGAATAGGTTAGGAAAGAGGTCCCAAACCCTATTCCTTAGTTCATTTACTGTTGAGTAAAGATTAATAAACTTAATTAACTAATTTATTATTGTTCATGGGATTAATTAATCATTAGTTAATTTGAAAGAGCAATTAGGGTTTAATTAGTCATTTTTCTAGATTAAGTGAGCAATAAATCCCAAGAAAATTATAGGAGGTAAAGGTCATCCCATTTAATTACACCATTGTGGTGTTTGTTTTATAATTCATGTGTATTGGGGACACCACGTAGATCTGAGGGTGTACTTATTGAAGTGATCGGGAGTGATATCAAGGAATAGTGCACTATCTTGAAAGCTAGAAATCACTATCCTAAAATGGACCTAATCACTTAATAAAGACTCTTAAAGCATGATGAGTCTTCGAATATACCAGAGATTTTTCCCTACTTTACATGGATGAATAAAGCAGGGTTTATTTAAATCAGGTTCTAAAGTTTCCTATGGGGGAAAGTCCCCATAGTTAATTACATCATAAGAAGTATGAATCCCTTAGAAATACTCTCGATTAAAGTAGGTAATTATTATCTCCAAAGATTTCATGGGTAAGACTATCAATGAATTAATTATACTTGGAAAATCAAATGGGATAGATCGAAAGGAGAGACTTATTATTAAAGCCATAGGAGATGAGTAGGGGATGCTCATGATACTAGAAAACCTAATGAGCATCCCAATATATCTTATGGTTGGGCTTTATATGTTTGAAATTGAAGAGAGTTATATATTTGAGTTGAAATTTTATTAGAAAACTAAGACTAATAATTTAATGATACAAGTTTATGGAAATGCCTAAGAGGTAAAGATTTAGGCCTGTAGCCTAAAGGAAATAACAACCTAAGATTCAAAGTCTAGGGAGCTTTAGCGAGGGCTAAAGCGTATCCTAAATCTAAGCGAAGGTGGGTATATGGTTTACCTCCATAAGAGAGGGTAAACCACTCGACTGCTGGACCTATAACCATTTGGAGGGACAGCCAGCTAACTCCTCCTACATTTTAAAACCATGTAGTCAAGTCATATGATTTTGCATGATTAGTTAGGTTGTTATTATTTTAAAAAGAAACTAAAGCCCTTAAACTCACTCCCTAAGAGACTAGAGCAAGAGTGGTATGAATAATGACTCAGTCTAATGCAAATCTTCTCAAATTTTAATTCATTTTTGACACTTCAATTTGACCAAGGCTATAGGATTTCTTATGCCTATATGCATGATGAAATATAATTATTGACTAAATCAGAGAGAAGGGCTATCTTTCAACACAAGGGATGCCTTCAAAGGTCAAGCATTCTCCTATCGTGCAAGGATGGAAGGCCCCTCTTAGCAAGAGTGAAACAATATGCATATATGATGGACGACATACAACATTCAGGTAAGATGCTTCTAAATCTTTTAATTATCTTGATTTAATGCTTAGACTTTATATGAAGTTATGAATTATAAAAAATTTTAGTTATGAGTTGTAGTTGGGTAGAAAATTTACTTTTTTCTAAGAGCCTAAATGGATCCAGGCCACACATTAAATCTCCATATCTGAAGAAACTAGGAAAAGACATGTCATTTCTATTGCAAAATTATAAATAAAACATCAAATAATTTATAAACCCAATGTAAAGGAATAATAGGCTGGTGCGATCGGGTATCGCTTTATAACCCGAAAGGAGAAATGGGTAGCCAAGATATACCCTTATACAATCCGGTATATGAAAGAATAATTAAAATTATAAATCAATAAATGTTATGAGGGTCTTCATTCTTCATTCTTCATGTCTCCTCTTCTTTCCTCCTTTTAGTTTGCTTGCTCCAAAGGCATTACGTGGGCCTCCTAGGATAAAGCCTTCTAGCCACCACTCATTCTAATCTCCCATAACACTAATCCTAATTCCTATTGCAAGATTACATCAAAAATAGGAAAAATAAATCCAACAACACCTGCAAAACAAAGGTTAGCTAAACATGCCACATAACCAGGGAAGTGAGGTAATTAAATGACCTCCTTGGGGCTTCTTAAAGCCTTGTATTTTTGGGATGTCCAGACTAAATACCATTCACATTCAAACATATGTAAGCTTGCATACATGAGTATAAGAAAGAGAGCTTTCAGTCATATGATTAATTAATTCTATCTTTTTAAATAATTGCAAATGCATGTAGTTTGGTAAAAGAAAGATGGGTTATAATTTCATATTAAATACACATACACATGTATAAGAGACATAAGTTAGTACATGCCATTGTTAACCAAGAAAGTGAGGTAATCAAATGACCTCCTTGGGGCTACTTAAAGCCTCATATTTTCGGGATATCCAAACTAAATATTTTCTTTTCTCAAATACACATGAATGTATACACAAATTAAGGAAAGAAAACCATGCAAAAGTTGTATTTTGTTTTATTTAATTGAAAAGATTTAAGCATATGGAGCAAAGTTTTGCTTGAATTCTAATATTGAAATGTGTAAGAGTGAAATTAAATAGAGTACGTGTCATTGCTAAACTAGGGAAGTGAGGTAATCAAATGACCTCCTTGGGGCTAAAGCCTCGTATTATCGGGAAGTTTAGACTAAATACCCATTAAAATTCTTACTTACACAAGTTAATATATGAATAAAAGAAAAGGACTTTGCTTCATACACTTAGGATATAATCATATGCATTTCCTTTGTATTTATAACTAACATTTATAGCATATGCAATCATTCATTTATAAGATTTGAAAAATAGATTTGGATTTAATAATGATAGTAGCCACACATATTTTAATTATAAATCAACACATGCAAATTTGACATAAAGGAAATCAGTTATTTTTAATTGATTTTTAAAAGAGATGAATCCATGAATCAAGTGGCATGCAATATTTTAGTATGATTGGAAAGAAATAAAGAAACACAAGCATGTAATTTCATTCAATCCAACTAATCCCTAAGGATAATCACATTAAATAAATTTATTTAAGATAAACCAAAATTTCTTAAAGTCATCATTCAATTTTTATTTTTAACTTGATTTAAGATAGATGTGAGAAAGAGAATTGTTAATCCTAATCCCATTGTCATGTGTGTAAATTAATTTGATTTAATGGAAAGTAATTAAATTATTCTTATGGATTGGTTAGGTTAAGCATAGATTAAATTAATTAATTAACCATTACCTATGTTACCTTAAGATAATTAATTAGATGATTATGAGCTAATGTAATATGCAAATGAATGGAAAATTAAATATCAATGCTTCTATGAAACAAAGGGGGCCGAATACGATTAGCTCACAATCATTAATTAATTAAGCTCAAGATACTCACTTAATTATTTTCATAATTTTCTCACACATGTGAGCTAACCATGATTTCATTAACTCTCTTTAGGTTATAAAACACCTAAAGCTCTGCCCATGGATCAAACAAATGAAATCAAATCTCAATTAGAGTTTGATTTAAATGATTAACCCATTAATTCATTACCTTAATTAATCCTAAAGTTAATTATCATATTTGAAATGGGATGGGCTTAAGGGAAAAGGATGGGAAAGAGGTCCCAACCTAACTCCATAAGCTATCCACTTAATCAAGCATGATTTTATGTGACTTATAATTCAATTTAGCTAATTAAGTTTCTAATTAGTTAATTAATTAATAATTAAGACTTTAGTTGAAAGAGAGGGAAAATTAGAGAAGGTATTAGGAGGGAGGCTCCAATCCACTTTCCTAAGTCTCCTTACTATTCAATAGTAATTAAAGAGTCCAAATAATTAATTAATCACTATTCATATGCTTAATTAACACTTAATTAAGTTAATAAGATAATTAGGGCTTAATTAATTAATTCCTCTAAGTAATTACCTAATAAAATCCAAGAAAAATATGGGAGATAGTGGTCATCCCCCTAAAATTTCTCTAAAAGTTTGAGATTAACTAGATAATTAATTAGGGAGTAATTAAGCTAATTATGTTTTAAATTAAACCCTAATTAAGCTATGTTTATTATTCAAAATCCATTGAAATTTTTTTATTAAATTCTCATATGAAATACCTTTAAATGAGTCATTATTTATAATTTTTATAATTTTCTATAATTAGTTATGAATTATGAAAGTTTTAGCTTTAAAAATGAATTAATTAACCCTAATTAAAGCCCTAATCTTATCGGTGCCATGTGGCATGCTGATGTGGTGCGACAGGATTGGTTATTTAAGTTATCACATCATGCGGCTGAGTTAGCTGGTGGTGAACACACTTTCGTATGGATCATCCGATCTAAGATCGGATAGCCTTGATTAATCCCATAGTTTAGAGGGAGAAATCAGGAGATCTAAGCGTGATTTAATCATAGTCGTCTGTTCCAATCACGTGAAATGGACATCCCATGATCTTTTTTCCTAGGAACGATGAACAATGGAGCCCGTCTGCCATGGATTTCTTGATCCGAGCTCACCCGAGCTTAGATCCACTCCAAACTCAACCCACACCTTTGCACAAAGGATCCAACGGCTAGGATGGGCTCAAATGCAAGTTTCCTTTGAAAATGACCAACATAATTTTATACAAGGATCGATTTTAATGGCATACCTCTCCAGAGCTTGTAACCGGCAGTTCCAATGATTGGGGAAGCTTCGTCTGGTAGAGATGAAGCCCTGTTGAGTTGCACAAGCTTTGATTTGAGGTGATTTACTTAGATGACCAACACACAAGGCGTAGGTGGTCAGACTTGGTCGAACTCCTATCTCTGGTAGCTTGGAAGCTTGGGAAAAGGTTTGAATGGCTTCGACGATGCATGAGGATGGTGTGTGCAAGAGGAATTGAAGTTTGATGGAGAAATGGAAGAGTTTGGATCGAAGGAACCCTCCCATATTTTGATTTTGCATGAGAGGGGGAAATTTTGATCGAGGGAGGCTTGGGAAAGCTTGGAAATGCTCTAAGGGATTTTTTTTTCTCACTTGGTGGTTCAAAGAGTGTGAATTATTTTGATTCTCGTTTGAATTGAGGGGGTATACCCCCTTAATTATAGAGGAGGATGGATAGAATGGGCTCCCTTCTTTCGGTCAGCAAGCCACCATCATAGCAATGAAGAGATCACACTCAAGTCCACATGGCTCATTCTAAGTGGAGGAGGTAGTGGGAGGCCCAATGGTTGATGTGCAAAGGTTTCTTGGCTTGAATCCATAGGGTGCTCAGTTTGTATAAGTGGTGAGTTAACTCACCTCTAATTGGTCCAAGGAAGACCTAAGATGGGTTAGGTGAGCTAAGTGGGTTAGGGGGAGCCTCACTTGAGTGCTTGGAGACTGTCTTGGTGATGGGAGAGGTGACCTTGCTTTTTAAAGGGAGGATCCATTTAAAGGAAGGATTAACCAATGGTCCATGGCTTTGGTGGGGCCCACTTGGCTTTTGGGATGGCTTTGGGCTGATCTAGGGTAAATTTGGGTCAGGTTTGGTCAGCCACCAAGGTCCCATGGGTTGGTTTTGAGTGTTTAGGCTTCATTTAGTCAAATGGGTTCAAATGGGTTCAGGTTGGGTTGGGTTGACCAATTGGTCAAATTGGGTCAAACCAAGGCTTAGGTTAGGTTCAAATGATGATTTGAAGAGTTTTGGTTCAACTGGTTTCAATCAATTTGGCTTAGGTTTGATTTTGGCTCATTTGAAATCAAATGGGTCAAATGGGTCAAGTTGACTAATTTGATCAAATTGGGTTAGGTTAGGTGTTGGTTAATGTTCAATAGATCAATTAAGGATGATTGTATGCTTTGGTTTGAATCAATTTGGATTTAAATTAGATTTTGGCCAATTTAACCCTTTAGGTCAATTTGGGCTAGGTTGGGTCAAGTTGAGCAATTGATCAACTTGAGCTCAATTATGGCTTCAGTCAAGTTCAATGATAAATTTGAAATGAACTTGAGCTATTGGTTGCAATCAATTGGGGTTTATTTGTGATTTGACCCATTTTGACCCTTTAGGCTAATTTCGATTAACTTGGGTCAAATGACCAATTGGTCCTGGTTTGGCTCAATGGGGGGTTTGGTCATATTCAATCATTGATTAGGAGTAGGATTGAATCAATGGTTTCAATCAATTTGGTTGATGGTTAGTTTTGGCTAGTTTAGGTTTCATTTGGCCTAACAGTTTACTTCATCAAAGGACCGAGTTGACTTGGTTTGACCCAATTGAGGTAATTGATCATCCTAGGATGATTGTTGATCATGATATGAGGCTTGAATGGCCTTAGTTCAATCCAATTCAGGTTGGATTAGAACTTGGTTCAAGGAGATTCTTTAGGTCACTTTGGGTCAAGTGGATCTAAATGGGTCAATTGTTTTGGTTTTTATTTGAGTCAAGTTTAGTTGAACTCATATATGAGCCTAGGATTGAAATGTAAATCCAATTATAATCAATTTGGAGTCTAATGGATTTTGGCTCATTTGAAGTTTTCAAGTTCAAAGGGTCAACTTAGGTTAACTTGAGTTTGATTTGGTAATCATAGTTTACATTTATATTTGGCTAGATGATTGAAGGAATAATTGATTTGAGAGAAAATCCCTTGATTTTGAGTTGGTTTAGATAGGATTTGGCCAAGTTCAAGAAATTAGTTAAAAATGCTTGAATTGGAGATTTGATTTGAGTTGGGTTTGGTTTTGGCTATTTGAATTCATATTTCATTTATATTTGTGTATATAAATGAAGATATAAATGATCCATGAGAAAATCACTTGAGTTTGGAGTAATTTGGAATCAAATTTGTTTGAGTATGCAGGTGTAGGTCAAAAGGGCTAAGAAGGGAAACCAATTGAGTATGTGGGTGTAGGTCAAAAAGGTTAAGAAGGTCAACACCCACACAATTTGGGATTAATTTCCCAGTTAATAAAGGAGTAATTAAGCTAATTAACATTCAAAATTAGTTAAGATCATTTTTAATTAATTCTCCTCTGAAATATCTATGAAATGAGTATTTGTTTGTATTTTTCTAATTTTTTATGATTTGTTACAAATTTTGGAAGTTTCAGCCATTAACATCAATTAATTAAGCTTATTTAAAACCTAATCCCATCGACGCCATGTGGTGCGCTGACGCGGCATATTTTCCATGCCGCGGGATTGGCTACTTAAAACTTATTAGACTTAGTGCTTCGTTGCAGCATCGAATGCTTTTCTCATCCGTCGTCTGATCTAAGATCGGATGGTTACAATTAATCTCGTGGCACAATAGGATAAAATTAAATCGATCTAGTGGATCTAATCACGATCATCTATTTTGATCACGCGGAACGGATGATGCACGATTCATCGTCACATGTGCAAGTGAGGATGGATCTGGTATTCCCCACTCGATCCGAGTTCATCAAAGCTCGAATCAACTCCAAATGGATTCCACACCATCATGTGAAGGATAGAAAGGGATCCAACAGCTAAGATCACACGACGTGCAAGTTTTTTTGAAAATCTCAAATAAAATTTTACCAAAGCTCAGTTTTAATGGAAATACCTCACCGGAGCTCAAGACCGGTGGCAAATTTGATTGAGGAAACTCCGTCTAGTGGAGATGAAGCCCTGTTGAGAAGCAATTGGATCAATTCCACTTTGTTCATTTGAAAGGCCAAAATCCATCGCTTTGGAGCTCAGTTCTGAGTGAAGTTGCACATTCGGTGGTCGGAGGGCTCGGGAGGTGATCATTCTTGCTCAAAGGAGTATGGGGATGGTGTGAACAAAGTTAATTTGGATTTAGTTGAGAAATGGAGAAGTTGGATTGAAGGAGGAGCTGCCCAATTTTGGCTTGAAGGAAACCGATAATGGGGGAGCTCGAGAAGCTTGGGGAATGGCTTTGACGGCTCGTCTAGGGTAGCTAAGTCTCAAAGGAATGAATTCATGTCAGTTAGAGTAGAAATGAGTGTATGGTCGGATGATGGGATGTATTTTGGCTGTTTATGGCTATCTTGTCGTCGAAGGCGGACATGGTGGTTGAGAATCTTCTTAGTGGCGTATCTTGGTTGGCTGAGGGCAGAGGAGTGGCTGCCATGGGAAGGAAGTGCATGTCTTTGGTGGCCAAGTGTGTCAATGGGGGAGGTGAGGTGAATTCTCCTCCCATGGGTCATGGACGACCTAACCAGCCCTTAGGTTAGGTTGGGCAGTGTCCTAGGTGCCTAGGTGGACCATTGGGAGAGTGCCAAGTGGCCAAGGAATGAAAATGATCACTTATATGAGTGATTTGTCTCATATGGTACCTTGACCCAAGGGTATCATGGTCATTTGGTATTGTATTTGATTTGGGCAGATTTGAAATGAGCCAAAAGTGGGTTAGCCCAAATTTCAAGTCAATTGGAGTTGATTTGGTTTGATTTAGCTCAATTTGACTCATTTAGGCCAAATTGGGTCAATTCAGATTAAGTTGGCCAATTGGTCAAATTAGGTCAAACCAAGGGTTGGGTTAAGTTCAAATGATAATTTGGAGTAATTTGGTTCAATTGGTTTGGGTCAATTTGGTTTAGATTTGATTTTGGTTCATTTGAGTTCATTTGGGTCAAATGGGTTAAGTTGACCAATTTGACCAAATTGACTTAGGTTAGGTGTTGGACTAGGTTTGGTTGATCAATTGAGAATTATTGTATGCTTTAGTTTTAATCAATTTGAGTTTAGTTTTGATTTAGGCCTATTTGACCCTTTAGCTCAATTTGGGCTAAGTGGGTCAATTGGGTTCAATTGGGTTCAATTGGGTTCAATTGGGTTAATTGGGTCCAATCATGGCTTTGGCCAAGTTCAACAATCAATTTGGAATGAACTTGAGCAATTAGTTGCAATCAATTTGGTTTATATTTTGATTTGACACAATTTGGCCTTTTAGGTTAATATGGGTCAACATGGATTAAGAGGGTCAATTGGGATTAGTTTGGCTCAATTGAGGGTCAAGTCATGTTCAAATATTGATTTTAAGTTGGTATGAATCATTGGTTTCAAGGGATTTGGCTTAGGTTGCAATTTGGCTAGTTTGGGTTCATATGGGTTAAGAGAGTTGGCTTGGTCAAAGGACCAAGTTGGATTTGACCTAATTTGTGATAATTGATCAACCTAGGGTGATCAACAATCATGATAGGGTGTCTTGGTGGGCTTGGTTCAATCCAATTTGGGTAGGATTGAAACTTGGCTCAAATAGGTCAAATTGGCCACTTTGGGTCAAGTGGACCAATTGGGTTTAGTTGGCTTGATTTTGGGTTGAGTTTTATTTAGTTGAGTTTATATATGGGCTTGGGATTGATATATAAATTCATTTGCATTTGGTTTATGTTCAAATGGATTTTGGTTCATTTGAATATTTCATGTCAAATGGGTTATATTAAGTTTGACTTAGGTTGATTTTGGTTTGGCTTGATGATTATAGATTTCATTTATATTTGGGAACATGATTTAAGGTATGACTGATTCATGAGAAAATTAAATGAATTTGAGTTTTGGAATGAAGGAATTTGGCTAAGTCCATGGAGTTGGATAACGTGGCTTAGGAAGGGTTTGATTTACTTTGATTTAGTTTTGATAATTTAAATATATATTTCATTTATATTTGTCAAGATGATTGAAGATATGATTTATTTATAAAAAAATCAATTGAGTTTGAAATGATTTGAAGGCAAACTTAGCTAAGCTCATGAAGGTAGGTCATAGGGCTTAGATTCGTATTTGATTTGGTTTGGATTTAGATTTTTGAATTGAACTTGAGGTTTAATTTACGAAGGTGAACATGGATTAGATTTGGGTTATAGGGTAGGTGGATTATCCTAATCCCTAATGCATAACCTAATCTTATGATTAATCCTTCTTAGTCTCTAGGCTTATGTTAAGTGTTTACCTAATTGCTAGAAGTGTCTTATGACTAGGGAAGTCTTAGTGTCTAGAAGACACCTAAGTCTAAAAAGAAAAGATTAAATCCTCACTCAAAAAGTAAGGTCAACACCCATTACCATTCTAACCTATGTAAATAAACATATGAATAAAGTAAAGAGGACTTAACATTCATATACTTAAGCTATAAGCACATACACTTCTTATGTATTTGTAACTAACATCACAACATATGTTATTATTCATAGCTTTTGGAAAATACATTCGAATTAATAGTGATAGTAGCCACACCTATATTATGTTAAATCAACACATGCAAGCTTGACATAAAAGAAATTTCATTTTGATTTAATTATTTTTGAAAAGATATGAATGCACGAACCCAAATAGAATACAATATTTAGCATGTGATTCATTCAATCAAATTAATTCCTAAGGATAATCATACTAAATAAAATTATTTAAAGTAAACTAAAGCTTCTTTATCAATTAAGTTTTGAATTTTGATTTAATTTAAAAAGAGGCAAGGAACTCATCATTTGCTGCTATAAACCCCATTCCCACATTGGAGATTTGATTTGGTTTAAGAAAAGGTAATCATGTGAATTTTATAAATTAAGTAAGTTGAATTCATAATTAAGTCAGTCAATTACCCTTACATATATTACCTTAAAATAATTAACTAAATAATTATGAGCCAACATGATATGCAAGGAAAATAAATTTACAATGATCCTAAAAAATAAAGGGGCCTAATGCAATTGGCTCACAATTAATAATTAATTAGGTTAAGGAACTTAATTAAGCACTCTTATGGTTTTCCTACACATGTGGGTTAACCATAATTTCCTTAAATTCCTTTAAGTTGTTAAACACCTAAAGATCTACCAACGATTTAACTAATTCAGACTTGATGTGATTATAATTTGATTTTGATTAATTAAGCCATTAATTAATTAATTAAACCTATAATGAATTCCCAAATTAATTGATTTCTCTTTAAATGAAATGAACTTAGGAAAAGGATTGGGAGGTCCCCATCTCATTTCCCTTGCCCGCTCACTGTTCAATAGTGATTAACATGTTTAATTAACTAATTTGTTAGCTGATTAAGGGTAAATTAATCACTTAATTACTTAAGAGAGTAATTAAGGCTAAGATGAGAAATTTCCTTAATTAGCTAAGCCATAAATCCCAACAAAATTATGGCAGGTAGAGGTCATCCCATTAAACAATCTCAAAAAATTTAGAATTAATTACTCAAGTAATTAAGTGTAATTAAGTTTTTAATTAAACTTAAATTAAGCCTTAATTACTATTCAAAATCAATTAGGATTAATTTTCAATAATTTTCTTCTGAAATACCTTTAAAATGAGTATTTACTTGCATTGTTTTGATTTTTCTATGATTTGTTATGATTTTTAGAAGTTTCAACCATTAAAATAATTAATTAGGCCTAATTAAAGCTTAATCCCATTGGTGCCACACGGGCCATTGATGTGGCACTCTTTTCACATGGCATCGTGAGATTGGTCACTTAAACGCATTCGATTCAGTGCTGATGTGGTTGGTGGCAGATGTGCTTTCATCTACATCATCCGATCTCGGATCAGATGACGTCAATTGAACCTATAGTTCCTTAAAGGTTTAATCAGATCAATTTAGGTGATCTAATCACGATCGTCCATTCTGATTATGTAGAACAGATGGTACGTGATCCATCATCACATGAGTGAAGAAGGACAGAGGCCTTTTGCCATTCCTAGCTCGATCTAAAAGCTCGAATGACCTCAAAAACAAGCCGACACCTTTGCACGAAAGATTTGAAGGGATCCAACGGTCAAGATCACACAGCATGCAAGTTTCCTTCATAAAACTCAAACAAAAATCATCTAAAGCTTTCTTTTAATGGAATTACCTCACCAAAGCTCATGACTGGAGGTGAATCTGATTAAGGAAGCTTTGTCTAATGGAGACGAAGCCTTGTTGAGTAGCACACAATCCAATTTTCCCTCATTTGCTCGGTGGACCAAAATTCATCACTTTGGAGCTCAATTTTAATGAACTCTTACCTCCGATGGTCAAGAAGCTTGGAAGCAAGTCATTCTTGCTTGATGAGGTGTGGGGATGGTGTGTGTAAAGTTAATTTGGATGTGATGAAGAAATTTGGGAGTTGTATTAAGCAAGACGTTGCCCTATTTTGGTTTTAAGCTTTCTAGCAATGGGGGAGCTCGGGATTCTTAAAAATTGCTCAAGGGAGTTCTTCATTAGTTTCTAGGGCTCTGAGGATGTTCTATTGCTTGATTTGGATTGAAGTGAGGGTGGAGTACCCCTCCTCCCTTGGATTGGATGGCCTTGATTCATTTGGTTTATAATGGCCGTCCAACCATAGGTGGTGGTTATGAGTGACAGGGAATCATCCAAGGTGGCTCTGTTTGAGTGGCCAAGGGCAAGGGAGGATAGTGGCTATCCTTGGGTCAGGTTGGGCAGTGTCCTGGGTGCCTAAGTGGGCTAATAGAAGGTTACCAAGTGGTCTAGGAGAAGAAATGACCACTTAAATGGGTTGTTTATCTCATGTGATACTCTTAATCCAAGGGTATAATGGTCATTTGGCATTAGATTTGATTTGGGTTGGTTTAAAATGAGTCCAAGATGGGTCAACCCAAGTTTCAAGTGATTCAGAAATGATTTGATTTGACTCAATTTGACTCATGCAGGTCAAATTAACTCAATTTAGGGTAAGTTGATCAATTAGTCAAATTAAGTCAAACTAAGGCTTGGGTTAAGTTCAAATAATGATTTAAAGTATTTGGTTGAATTGGTTTGGTTTAGTTTGTCTTAGATTTGATTTTGGCTCATTTGGAATCAAAGGGTCAAATAAGTCAAGTTGACCAATTTGACTAAATTGGCCAAATTAGCTTTGGTTAGGTATTGATTTAGGTTTAGTTGCCAATTGAATATGATTGTAGGCTTTGGTTTGAATTAATTTTGATTTGATTTTGATTTGAGCCAATTTGACCCTTTAGGTCAATTTGGGCTAAGTGGGTTAATTGGGTTCAATTGGTCAAATTGGGTTCAATTATAGCTTTAGAAAAGTTCAACAATAAATTTGGAATGAACTTGAGCCATTGGTTACAATCAATTTAGGTTAGATCAAGATTTGATCCAATTTGGCCCTTTAGGCCAAAGTGGGTCAACTTGGGTCAAGAGGGCCAATTGGGTTTGGTTTGGCTTAATTGAAGGTCAAGTCATGTTCAAATATTGATTTTGAGTTGGTATGAATCATTGGTTTCAAGGGATTTGGCTTAGTTTGCAATTTGGCTAGTTTGGGTTCATGGGTTAAGAGGGTTGACTTGGTCAAAGGACCACATTGACTTGGTTTGATCCAATTTGTGATAATGGATCAACCTAAGGTGATCAATAATCATGATATAAGGTTTAGATTGGCTTAGTTCAATCCAGCTTGGGTTGAATTGAAGTTTGGCTCAAATGGGTCTAATTGGCCACTTTGGGTCAAGTGGACCAATTAGGTTAGTTGACTTGATTTTGGGTTCAATTAGATTTAGTTGAGTTTATACATGGGTTAAGTATTGATATAAAAATTCAATTGCAATTGATTTGGGTTTTGATGAGTTTTGGTTCATTTGGACAAAAGGGCTAAGTTGGGTTTGACTTGGGTTAATTTTGGGTTGGTTTGATGATTGTAGATTTCATTTATATTTCGAATGATGATTGAAGGAATGATTGATTCATGAGAAAATCAATTGATTTTGGTTTAAATTTAAATGGAATTTGGCTAGGTCTATGAGATTGGCTTAAAGGGTTTAGATTAGGATTTTATTTTATTTGACTTTGGTTTAGGTCATTTGAATGTAGATTTGATTTGTATTTGGGAAGATGATTGATGGAATGATTGATTCATGAGAAAATCAATTGAATTTGGTTTGAATTTGAATGGAATTTGGCTAGGTCAATGAGATTGGTTTAAAGGATTTAGATTTTGATTTGATTTGATTTAGATCGATTATAGATTTCAATCATTTGATTTAGATTTGGGATTTAGATTTGATATTTGAATTGAATTTTAGATTTGGTTATGGCTTAAGAAGGTGAATATGGATTGGGTTTAGGCTATATGGTAGATGGATCTCCTTAAGTGCTAAGGCATAGCTTAATCTTATGGTTAACCATTCTAAGTCTCTAGGCTTAGGTTAAGTGTTCAAGTAACTGCTAGAAGTGTCTTATGACTAAGAAAGTCTTAGTGTCTAGAAGACTTCCAGGTCTAAGAAGAGAAGATTGAATCCTCCCTCCAAAAGTGTGGTCAATAGCATGCTTAATAGACGATGCTCCATCGAAGTACATTTCTCATATCTATAATTTCTCTTTTTCATGGATAAGCAGAATTTATTTATCAAGTAAATCATCATTACGTACTGAATCTATTGGGATAGGATGCGCGATAAGAAAATCTGCTAGTATCTGCCCTTTTACAACTTTCTGAAGTACATATGTAATATTGTGGGTGGAAAATTTAATATCTCTGCCTTCAGCTATCCCTCTTTCTTATGGTGGAAAGAAGAGATAAATGAAAATAGGAATATAATGCCTTTGTCGAATGCCACGTAGATCCGCAGGTGTACTTATTAGGGT
Organism: Cymbidium sinense; assembly: GCA_021442155.1. Classification (NCBI taxonomy): domain Eukaryota; kingdom Viridiplantae; phylum Streptophyta; class Magnoliopsida; order Asparagales; family Orchidaceae; genus Cymbidium; species Cymbidium sinense. The sequence goes on along the minus strand of CM038217.1, from coordinate 67,134,091 downwards.
AATCGAGTACGACATTGAGGAGAGCTGTACTATCTCGAAAGATAGAAATCACCACCCTACAATGGACCTAATCACCAAAATAAGGACTCCTAAGGATGTTGGGTCTTCGAGGTATACCATATATTCTTCCCCTATTTTACATGAAAAATTAAATTAGGGTTTATTTTAAATCGGGTTTGTTAAGTTCCCTACACGGGCAAGTCCCCATAGTTAATTACATCCTAAGGAATGGGGATTCCTTAGGAAAACTCTAGATTAAGGTAAATGATCGTTATCTCTAAATATTTCAATAGGGAAGGACTATCAATTGATTAGTTCATTTTAAAGATTAAATGGGATTGATAAAAGAGAGAGTTATTATCAAGGTCAAATGAAGATAAATAAGAGATGCTCACGATGCTAGGAAACCTAATGAGCATCTCAAACTATTCTATGATTGGGCTTTACATTTTTGAAATTCATTTAATTTGTTTGAGTTGAATTTTTCATTAGAAATTTAGGGCTTATGATTCCACAACACAAGATTATGAAAATGACTAAGAGGTGAAGATTTATGCTTATAGCACACAATCGGGAGAAGCAACCTCAGAACCTAAATCTAGGGAACTTTAGTGGGGGCCAAAAGCACAACCTAAATCTAAGGTGAAAATGGATATTTTGGTTTGCCTCCACAAGAGGGCACAAACCAACCTTGACTTACATTGGGGTGGTGCCAACTAACTCCTCCTATGATTTTAAATTCATGTAGGCAAGTCATATGCTTTATAAAAGATAGTTCGGTTGTTATTTATTTAGAAAGAGACTAAGTCCTTAAACTCACTCCATAAGAGACCAAGATCATGTACAGGCATGAGTAATGACCTAAATCTAATGCAATTTATATTATATTTTATTTTCATTTTTGGACAATCATTTTGACTCAAGCTAATAAGATTCATATGCCTAATGCATGAGAAGTAAGATTATTGGCCAAAATTGATGATAAGGGAGGAGGTGTGTTTCGACCATGGATCTCACAGGTCAATCCAAGTTTCTCTGGCAAAGTTGGAAGCCCTCCAATCAAGAGTGAAATAAGATGCATTTATGCATGATGTTATAAAAGAAATATTCATCCAACTAAGGGGTTGCTAATTCTTTTATCTTGATTTTAAGCCTAAGCTTTAGATGAGGCTATGAGTTATTTATGGTCGGGCACTTAATGCACAAGCTAAACAAATCATCAATCAATTTATAAAACTAATCACAAAAGAATAAGAGGTCATTTGTGGTCGGGCACCACCGCACAAATTCTAAAATAAATTTGGTAGCTGAGCTCTACCCTTATACAACCCAGATAATAAATGAATTAAATACAATTAAGCAAGGAATTTATTATTATGGGGGTCTTCAAGCTTCATTTCTTCATTCTTCTTTGGTTCCTTCTTTTGGATGGTTTGAAAGTGGATGCTCCAAAGGCTTCACATGGTACATAAGGCATGACCTTATAACCAATGCTCATCTTAATCCCCATAATAATCATTCCTAAATCCTAATTGCAAAAATTACATGAAAAGGGAAAATGGAAATCTAACTAACGCCTGTAAAATAGAGATTAGCTAAAAATAACCATACAAATCCCAAACATGTATATTGGACTTAACACCCCACACATGGGTGACTAAGTCCACCTAGCCTATTGGATTATGCTTAGGGGTATAAGCACATTCACAACAAAAAGCATTTATATTTTCATTTATTACAGTGCCCCTTAAGCACAATCCCCTACAGAAGATAATGGTTATTCTAAGATCACCCTACCATTCAGTCTACGCACATACACCCTAACATTCAGTCTAAAATATTACATCACAAAATAAAAAAATAAACATCAAATCATGCACCATCCTAACCTAAAGCTAGAAGTCGTGACTTAGCATAATGTGTGTGCTTTTAAGGTTTGTGTGGTATGCTTAGCTATGGATTTGAGTTAGAATTTTCTAACTGTGAAGAATGTTCAACTTAGAGGAGGGTTTCATTTAAGTGGTTTAGTTATTTTGAGTTGATTTTATTTTATTTTTTAATTTGGTTCAAGTGAATCCTACAATTAATTACTAAGTTGTAAAGAGAGGAAAAGAGAAGAAAACTTCTCTTTCCTTCCCAAACCAAAGTAGTTTCTAAAGTGGATTTATGTTTTAGATTTGTTTAGTGAATGTTTTATTATGTGTTTTTCTTAATCCTAAGTTTGGATGAACTCTAAACAAACCTATTCAAAAAGAAAGACATTTTAAGCGGTTACGTATTGCTAGTGAGATTGAATGAAGTAAATTCACATCTCTTTTTCCCAACATGTATAACATGCATATGAACGAATCTTAAGCATATCTATAGATACCAAATGGGAATATTTAGCACACTTCATGATGCATTCTAAGTAAGTTACTTAAGAAAATTTGAATGTTTATGATGCATAATTTTCATTAAGTAGAAAAGGGATTTCTTATCCAATTTTCACATGCACACATGAATGTATGAAAGGCATAAGTGAGTACAACATGATTATTAGCACGAGGGGTGTAAGGAACAAGACCTACCTAGGGCTACTTAAACCCTCTCAACCCCAGAGTTTTCCAAACTAATATACCACTTTCCTTAAATACAAGCATGTGTACAAAAGAAATGAATGGAAAAGAAAGATGCAAAAGTTTGTATTTATTTTATTTTGGTTTGTTTATGCAATTTATATGTGTAAGTGTAGGCATACTTCTTAAGTCATAGCATAGGAATGAATAGGAAATGGAATTAGGCAAGTGTTTTGTTCTTTTCAAATGAACTATACACTTTGCCAAATCCTATTCAAAACTATACCAAAAGAGAGGAGAAGAAAAACTACACTAAGTACATCCTTATATTTTACTCACATGCAAGCTTATAAGTAAGATATAAGTAATGTACTTTCAATTTTAATAATTGATTTATATATTTTGAAAATAATTTGGATTTAATAGTGGTAATAGCCACTCATATTCTTACTTTAGTCAAAACATGCAATTTGACATAAACGAAATATTTTCATTTTAAATTTGAATTTTCAAAAATATGAATATATGAAATCATAAAACACACATATTTAGCATGTTGGGAAAGAACTAAAGCAATGAAAGCATGTAAACACATTCACCTTAATTAATTCCTATAGAAAATCTTATGAAATAAGAAAGCTTAAAGCAAATCAAAGTTTGTTTAATGTGATTTTTATTTGATTTTGAGTTTGATTTAATTTGAAAATTGTGAGTTCAGTTTGCTGTTCCTAACCCATTCCCACATGTGTTTGATATTTTTGTTCAATTTTTAGGTGATTAGATTCATTTTATATTTTGATTAGGTTAAGGTATGAATTAAGCATGATAATTACCCCTAAACTACTCCACCTTATCATAGTTAATCAAATAATTATGAGCCAATGAGTTGACATAAAACCTCACAAGGAATTTAAATTTGTAATGCACCTAGGAAGAAAAGGACCTAATGAAATTTGGCTCATGATTAATGATTAATTAAGGTAAGGGGTTTAACTTAAGTAATTTCAAAACACCCCTCACCCATATGCATTAAATTTTGATTTCCGTAATTGCACTTAGGATTTTGAACACCTAAGCATCTACCCAAGAGAGATTCATTGAGTTCTGGAAAGTTTTAGAATTTTATAAAATTAATTAAGAGGGTAATTAGTGAATTAAGTTTAATTAAGAAAGGATTAAGGAAGAAAAGGGGGATTAAGGAATAACTTAAGGGAAATGCCCCAAAATTATTCCCTAAATCTCCTATTCACTAAAATAGACCTTAATCAACTTTAATAAAAGATTAAATTACTAATCAACCCTTAATTAACCTTAATTACATTGAGGGCATAATAAGAAAATGAATTAGCAATTTCCTCAATTAAGCCACCAATAAATCCCAAGAAAATTAGGAGAGGCAGAAGTTATCCCCCAAAATACACTCAAGAAGTTTAGGAATAGTTAGTGAATTAATTAAAGGGTAATTAGCAAAGTAACATTTCCAATAAAATCTAAATTTAGAGAAAAAAACTATTCAAAATTAATCAAAATCAATTCAGAATATTCCATGTTCAATTATCTTTCTAATACAAATTATTTCATATTTTTTCTGATTTTTCTATGTTGAGATATGAATTTTAGAAGCTTAGGTGATTAATTATGAATTAAATAAATCCTTGATTATATCATTAATCCTACAACGCAATGCATGTGGATGACGCGGCATGCGCTTTACACGCGTTGCCTCCCGATTGGTTCTTTAAAATGTCACATCGTAGCACCGCGTGGCGGTGGCACTATGCGTTTTCTCCTCAGTCGTCCGATCAAGGATTGAATAGATGAGATTAAAGCCATGGATCAGAGGATTAAAAATGAATATATCGCATATTTTAATCTCGATTGTCCATCCAAAATGCGTGGATGGATGGCTGGAGATCCGTCCCAATTCTCCAATGTGAACAATGGAGGTCGTCCCTATTCTAGGGGATGATCCAAGCTAGATTGAGCTCAGATTGATCCCAAATTTTACCCACACCATCAACATGCATAGAAGATTACATCCAATGGCTAGATTTTCATGGGGTGAATATTTTCTTTACAAAGGACCAACACACAATGGAATTAAGCTCGGTTTAATAGCTAACCTCACCGGAGGTGATCATCGGTGCTCGATTCTCTTGGAGAAGCTTCATCTGGTTGAGATGAAGCTTTGCTGAGAGTTTGAGGCTTGGAAATTTAATGGATTCTTCTAAAGGCCAACTCCTCCTTAGCTTGAACTCGGCTTTGGTCTAGGGCAATCTTCCTTTGCCTTTGAAGCTTGGGAAAGAGTATGGGTGCACTTGACTTAGTCCTCTGATGAAGCTTGAAGAAGAAATTGAGTGGTGTTTGAGTGTGGAGAAAGTTGGAAATTCAATCGAGCTCCCCTATTTTTCCTTAAGGAAAATCGAGAATATGGAAATTGGATCTCCCTCTAAGAAGCTTAGGATCACTTGCAAATGGCTCCTATGACTTCTTCTCACTCAATCGACTATGGATCTGTGTAGATTCAAATGAATAAGAGGGAATATCTCCCCCTTTGGCAATCAGAAGGGCCGAGCAAAAGCTTGCCATTTTAATCCAATTGCCTTGATTCAGTGGGTTGTTTGAGCTGTTAGGACTGTCCTTGAGTTCATTTTAAGCTAGGGAGTGGATTGGTGAACTCCCCATGTGCTCCATTTGAGTGTAAGGAAGATTCCCATGGCCATTTCCAAGTACATGGTTAGTTTGGCCATTGGGTTGGATGCACCACCCTCCCTAGTGTTCACATGATCCACCAGGAGAGTTCCAAGTAAGTATGAAGAAGATTTGACTAAATTCTAAGTGGAAGTGGCCAAAATTTACCCTATGGCCTTGGAGTAAAATAGTCATTTGGCTGATTTTTAAATTTGGGTATGTTTGGTATGTTGAGAAAATAGGTTTGGCCAAGTTTCATTAGATTTGGAGTTCATTAGTATGGTTTGGCTCATGACCCATTTAGGTCAAAATGGTTCAACTTGGGTCAAGTTGACCAATTGGTCAAACTGGGTCAAACCAAGGGTTGGGTCAAGTTCATATGACCATTTGAAATATTTTTGTGGCTTTGGTTTGATTCAATTTAGTTTAGGTTTGAATTTGGTTCATATGACTTTATTTAGGTCAAATAGGTCAAGTTGACCAAATTGACCCATTTGGCTTATTTGAGCTAGGTCATGGGTAGGTTTAGGTTTGGTTGGTCATATGAAGTGGATTTGTATCTTTATTTTTAATCAATTTTTGTTAAGTTTGAATTTAGCTCAATATGACCCTTAAGGTCAAGTTGGGTTCAAGGCTAACTGGGCTAGGTTATGTCTAGTTGGCCAATTGAGGCTTTGGTCAAGTTCAACAAGTGATTTGGATTGAACTTGATCCATTGGTTTCAATCAATTTGGCTTAGATAAAGTTTTGACACATTTTGACTTTTTAGGTCAAGTTGGGTCAACTTGGGTCAAGTGGAAATTGGGCTAGGTTGGGCTCAAATATTGACTTGGTCAAGTTCAAACATTAGTCATGAAGGAACTTAGATCATTGGTTTCAATCAAATTAGCCTATGGTGGATTTTGGCTATGTTTGGTTTTATTTTGGCTAAGTGATGACTTGGTCAACCCTTAGGTTTGACTTGATTTGACCCAATTTGATTGATTGATTATCTCATGATGATTGTTGATCATGATGAGAGGCATAGATGGGCTTAGTTCAATCCAATTTGGTTAGGATTAGAATTTAGCTCGTAAAGGGTACTTTAGGTCACTTTGGGTCAAGTGAGCCTAAGTGGGTCAAATGGCTTAGTGAAAGCTTGATTTGAGTTCGATTGAACTTGTATATGGACTTATGATTGAAATATAAATCCATTTGCAACTGGTTTGAAGTCAAATGAGTTTTGATTCATTTGATAATTTCAAATTCAAAGGAAGAACATGAATGGATTTGGGGTTTGATTTTTTTTTTGAATTGAGTTTTGGTTAAGTGATTAGAGTTTGTATTTATATTTGGATTCATTATTGAAGGATTGATTGAATCATGAAGGAAAATCAAGAGTTTGTCTTGATTTGAAGTTGATTTGGCTAGGTTCAAGATTTTTACTTGAAAGGTTTAGGTTGGATTTTGATTGCATTTGAACTTGAATTTTGGAGTTGGTTTTGGTTATTTTGAATTTATATTTCATTTATATATGTGAATATAAATGAGAATATAAATGGGTTATGAGAAAATTTCAGGAATTTGAAGTGATTTGACGTTGATTTGAGCTAAGCCCTTAAGAGGGAATTAAATGACTTAGGAAATATTTGGAATTTTGGATTTGAATTTGACTTTTAGGTTTAGTTTGATTGATTGGAATTTATATTTCATTTATATATGTGAATATAAATGAGAATATAAATTAGTTATGAGAAAATGTCATGAATTTGGATTGATTTGAAGATGATTTAGGCTAAGTCCTTAAGAGTGAATTAAGGACTTAGGAAATATTTGGAACTTGGAATTTTAATCATGGGTTTCAATCATGGGTTACAATCATGGATTTTGAACATGTGATATTGATTTGAGTTTGGAGAAAATCAAATAAGATTGATTTGGAGTTTGAGAAAATCAATTAAGATTGATTTGGAATTTTACTTGAAGGAAGGAAGGTGAGGAGTTGGGGTAGGCAAATTTTCTAACACCCCAAGGCATGACCTATTCCATGGCTAACCCTTCTAAGTCTCTAGGGATAGGTTGAGTGTCCACCTAATCACTAGATGTGTCTTAAGACTAAGGATCTCTTAATGTCTAAGAGGAGTCTTATGTTTAAGATGGAGGGGTTGAGAGTTAGCCATAGGAATAGGTTATGCCTTAGAGGTATTAGGAAAACTTGCCTACCCTTTAGCTTGAACGAAATCCTTACTTCCTTCTTTCAAGTCAAACTTCAAATTCAAACCAACTTTAATCCAAATCAAATCTTAAGTCAATTTCAACTCAATTCATTTTCTCAAATTCCTTCTTTCAAGTCAAACTTCAAATTCAAACCAACTTTAATCCAAGTCAAATCTTAAGTCAATTTCAACTCAATTCATTTTCTCAAATCTTCAATCAAATCCAAAGCCTTTCCTAAGCCATTTGATTTTATCTTTTAGACTTAGCTCAAATCAAACCTTAAATTAATTCCAACCCAAGTGATTTTTTCGAATCATCAAATCAATTCCAAAATCCAAATCATGAATCACTTCCAAATCAAATAATTGAAACCTATGATTGAATTCAAATCCCAAAATCTTTCCTAAGCCCTCTGATTTGATCATATGGACTTAGCCTAGATTCCAAATCCAAATCAATTCTAACTCAAAAGATTTTCATAACCATTTATATTCTCATTTATATTCACAAATATAAATGAAATATAAATTCAAATGACCAAAATTAATTCAAAATTAAACCCAAAATCCAACCAATAATCCAGCATATACTCTTTCAAGTCAAAATCTTGAACTCCTTCAAACAAATCCAAATCATTCTAAACTCGAAAGATATTCTCATAACACATTTATATTCTCATTTATATTCACAAATATAAATGAAATATGAATTCAAATAATCAAAATCAATTCAAAACTCAAATCCAAGTCAAACTAAAATCCAACTTATACCTTTTCAAGTAAATTCTTGAACTTAGCCAAATCATTCTCGAATTAATCCAAACCCATAGATTTTTTCTTCAAACAATCAATCTTTCAATCATGAATTCAAATATAAACACAAACTACAATCACCAAACCAAAATCAAACCAACCCAAGTCAAACCACACTTTGGACTTAAAATTGTCAAATGAACCAAAATGCATTTGACTCCAAATCACTTGCAATTGGATTTATATTTCCATCATAAGTCCGTATGTGAGTTCAACCAAACTTGAATCAAGCCTTGATCAAGTCAACTAACCCATTTAGGCTCACTTAACCCAAAGTGACTTAAAGCACATTTTTGAGCCAAATTCTAATCCAACCCAAATTGGTTTGAACTAAGCCTATCTAAGATTCACATTGTGAGCAACAATCATCCTAGGATGATCAATCACTCAAATTGGGTCAAACCAAGTCAAACCTAGCTGTTGACCAAGTCAACACCTAGCCCAAATGGAACTCAAACTAACCAAAATCTATTATAGGCCAAATTGATTGAAACCATTGATCTAAACTAATTCATAACCAATGATTGAACATGATCAAGCCATCAATTGAGCCAAACCTAGCCCAATTGGCCACTTGACCCAACTTGACCCAACTTGACCTAAAAAGTTAAAATGGGTCAAATCTTGATCTAAGTCAAATTGAATGCAACCAATGGGTCAAATTGATTCTAAAGTGATTGTTGAACTTGACCAAAGCCTCAATTGGCCAACTAGACCCAACCTAGCCTAATTAACCATGAAGCCAACTTGACCTAAAAGGTCAAATCAACTTGAAATCAAACCTAACCAAAATTGATTGAAACCAAAGCTTACAATACATTTTAAATGATCAACCAAGCCTAAACTAACCCATGACCTAACCCAATTGTGTCAAATAGGTCAAATTGGTCAACTTGGCCCATTTGACCTAAATGAACTCAAATGAACCAAAACCAAATATAAGCCAAAATGAACCAAACGAATGATACACATAGGCTCCAAATGATCATTTGAGCTTGACCTAACCCTTGGTTTGACCCAATTTGACCAATTGGTCAACCTAACCCAAGTTGACCCATTTTGACCTAAATAGGTGAAATTGAACCAATTCAAACCAAATGAACTCCAAATCAATTGAAATTTGGCCCAACCCACTTTTGAATCATTTTAAATCTGTCCAAATCAAAATCAAAGCCAAATGATCATTTTACCCTTAGGTCAAAGGGTAACCTATGGCTAAATCCACTTGGAATTTGGCCAATCCATTCTCAAGGCCACTTGGCATCCTCCTAGTGGACCATGTGGACACCAAGGAGGGTGGTGCACATGACCCAATGGGTTTGGGTCAACCATGACCCAACCCATGGCCAAATTGACCCCTCCAATGAAAATTCACCACTTGGATCACTCCATACACCCACCTAGCACATGTGCACTCCCTCTCCTCCACTCCTCTACCAAAAATAAACCACACGGAGTGCCAAACAGTCAAAATTAACCATTCAATCCAAGCAATTAAAGTAAAATGACAAGATGGATCTCGGCCATCAAATCAAAGGAGGGGGAGATATACTCCTCCTCATTCTCACTCAAACCATAGGGATTGCATTCGATTGAGGTTGAGGAATCAAGAGCTAACTTCTATAACCCTTGGCAAGCATTCTCGAGCTCCCCCCATTTTCTCCTTCTCGGTTTTGCCTAAGCTGAAATAGGGGAGGTAATTCCAAACTCCAATTCATCCACACCAAACCCAAATTCACTTTGCAAGCACCATCAAGGGAGCTAGTCGAGCTCACCCAAGTGTTTTCCAAGCCTCCAAGCCACAGGAAGGGTGATCTTGATCAAAACCGATAGCCATTAGAGGGAGGTTGGTCAATTGAGCAACTCACTTCAAATTAAAGCTTGAACCTTCAACAGAGCATCATCTTCACTAGACGAATCTACCTTCTCCATTGGAAGTGCCGGTGATAGCCTCTAATGAGGTATGGCTCAAAACTGATCATCCATTGAAAAATGCTTGGTCCTTTATGAAGGGTATTGTAATCCCATTAAATTCTAGCCATTTGATGTTCTTCCCTACACCTCTTGATGGTGTGGTGGTAAATCCTAGCCTAATTCAAACTTAGGTGAGCTCGAATCAAGCCATGGAGGACGGACAGCCTCCGTCTCTCGCAGCTTAGGCAGGGATGAATCATGAGCCATCCATCCCATGTGTTTTGGATGGACGACCCTAATTTAATCACGTTAGGTCTTTGACTTAAACCATTTATAATAGAGGGATTAATCACGGTCATTCGATCTTAGATCAGATGGCCCATGGAGAAAACGCCTGTGCCCCCAGCTGATGCGGTACGCCATGTGACAACTTAAATAATAAATCTCATCGTGCCACATAGAAAGCGCACAGCGTTAGCAGTCCAGTTGGTGTCGATGGGATTAATTAATTATTTAGGCTATTTAATTGTCAATTAATCACTAAAACTTCATAAAATCATAATTAAATGTTGAAAAATTCAAAAATACAAACGAAGGCTCATTTTAAAGGCATTTTAGAGGGGAATCCAATAAATTTATTTCCAATTGATTTTGAATAGTGAATTTTTCTTAATTAGGGTTTAATAAAAATTTTAATTACCTTAATTACTCCCTAATTACTTCATTAATTAATTCCAAATTTCTCAGACATGTTTAGGAGGAGGACTTCTGCCTCCTTTAATTTTTTTGGAATTTATTAATGAGTTAATTAGGGAAATTAAGTAATGATTCCCTAATCACCCCCTTAATATAATTAAGGGTAATTAAGCATATAAACAGTGATTTAATCCCTTAATTGAGATAATTAAACATTGTTTAAGCAAGGATGAGATTTATGGAATGGGTTTGGGATATTTTCCCTAAGTTATTCCCTAAATCTCTTTTTTTTCCTTAATCCAAATATAATTAAAGATTAATCTACTATTCATCTATTTAATTAGTCTAATCAAACTTTCAAAATCAATATGGAGTTAAATAATCTCTTGTTGGGTAGATCCTTAGGTGTTCAAGAGCCTAAGGTAAGTTTGATAAAATCATATCCAACTCACATATGTGGGAAGGTTATGAAAGTATTAATGAAAACCCTTTAGCTTAATTAATCAATAATTATGAGCCAATTGCATTAGGCCTATTTATTTCTTAGGCGCATTGTTGATTTAAATTCCATATGGTTGCATATCATATGTTGGCTCATAATTGCTTGAATAATTATGTTAATGTGGTATAGGTAAGGGGTAATTAATGGATTTAATCCACACCTTAACCCAACTAAAACATAAAATTAACTTAATTATTTTAAAATTAAACCAAATTGACTCAGACATGTGGGAAATAGATTAGGACCAGCAAACCCTCTTCATATTTCCTAAGTTAAATCAAATCTAAAAATAAAAATACAAATTTCCTTAAAAGAATTTTGATTCACTTTACATAATCTTATTTTATAGGATTATCCTTAGAAATTAATTAGGGTGAATGAAGTCATATGCTTACATCACTTTATTTTTTTTCAAGCATGCTAAATGTTGTCTGCCATATGAAGTCATGCATTCATTTCTTTTGAAAAATTAAATAAAGAAAATGTTTCCTTTTATGTCAAATTTCATGCTTTGGTTAAGGATAAGAATATGAGTGGCTATTATCACTATTAAACTAAAAAGTATTTTTAAAACCTATAAATTAAAGATTATGAATGAAATGATGCTACTTATAAATACTTATAAGCTTGCATGTGATTATAGCATATAAAGTGTATCATGTGATTTTCTTCTCTTCTCTTAACATGGATTTGAATCGGATTTGCAAAGTGTATAGTTCATTTGAAAAGAACATAACATTTGTTTGAATCTATTCCTATGCACTTCTATGTTAGGGCTTAAGAAGGACCCTCACATTTACATATGTAAATTTCATAACCAAAATTAAACAAAAAAAATCCTTTGCATGATTCCTCTTCCAATTGATTCTTTTTGTACATTCACATGTATTTAAGAAAAGTGGTATATTGGTATGGACATCCCAGGGTTGCGAGGCTTTAAGTAGTCCCAAGTAAGTCTTATACCTTACACCTGTGGTATAGAAAATAATGACGTCGTACTCACTTTATGTCTTTTATACATGTCTATGTGCATTTTGTTAATGCATAAGGAATCCCCCTTTTCCACATAATAAGAAAAACATGCATTCATGGAATACCCAAATTTTCTTAAACAACATTTCTTTGCATTCATCATTAAGGTGTGCTAAAATTTGCATTACATGTATAGCTATGCTTAGGACCATTCATGTGCATGGAATACATGGTGAAAAGAAATAAATAGTTGTGTTATGTGATAGTAATTCACCTTAATTAATCCTAAGATGCCTTTCTTATTGAATAAATTTATCTAGAGCAAATCTAAACTTAGGGTTAATTAAAAAACTTAAGAAAACATCCACTAAAGACAGAAATCATTAATGAATCTACCTTAAAAATTACTTAAGGTAGGGATGAAAGAGAAGTTCTCTTCTCTTTTCTTCTCTTTATAATATTTAGTAACTAAATGTAGGTTCAATCAAACCAAATAAAATCACCAAATAAAATTAACAAATCAACTAAATCACTTAAAATGAAACCACCTTCTAAATGAATCTCTCACACTTAGAAAATTACAACCTTAAAGCCTTGCTAAGACAAGCCACACAAGCATTAAATGGAACACACATTAGGCTAAGTCACCATTTCTAGCTCTAAGTTAGGGCGATGCATGGTTTGATGCCTGATTTTATTTTGTGATATAATATTTTAGATTGGATGTTAAGGTGTATGTGCGTAGACTGAATGATAGGATAATCTTAGTCTAATTATGTCTTATGCAGGGGATTGTGCTTAAGGGATGCTGTAATAAAAATATAAAAAAATGCTTTTTCTATGCAGGTTACTTATACCCCTAAGCATAATCCAAATTAGGATAGGTGGACTTAGTTTCCCATGTGTGGGGTGTTAAGTCCAACTTATTCATATAATTGCTTGGGTTGTGTGGTATCTTTAGCTAATCTTTATTTTATAGGTTTAGTTAGATTTATCTTTTCCCATTTTGATGTAATTTTTGCAATTAAGATTGGAATGAATGTTATGGGGGATTAGAATGAACATTGGTCATAAGATCAAGTCTTTCCATGTGAAGCTGTGATGTTTATTTTTGAGTTGTGGAACACCACACAGATCTTAGAGGGTACTTATTGAAGTGATCAAGTATGACATTAAGGAATGATGTACTATCTCAAAAGATAGAAATCACTGCCCTGCAATGGACCTAATCACTTAATAAGGACTCCTAGGGCATGTTGGGTCTTCGAATATACTAGAGATCTTTCCCCTACTTTACATGGAAAAGTAAGGTAGGGTTTATTTTAAGTCAGGTTCATTAAGTTTCCTATGAAGGCAAACCCCTATAGTTAAATACATCCAAAGTAATGAAAATTCCTTAAGAATACTCTCGATTAAAGTAGACAATTAGGGTCTCCAAAGATTTTAATGTTAAGATAATCAAAAGATTGGCTATTTTACAAAATCAAATGAGATAGATCAAGGAAAAGACTTATTTTTGAAAGTCAAAGGGAGATGGGTGGGGAATGCTCATGGTACTAGGAAGCCTAGTGAGCATTCCAATCTATCCCATGGTTAGACATTATATTTTTGAAATTGAAGAGAGTTAATTATTTGAGTTGATATTTTATTAAAATACTAGGACTTATAATCTCATAACATAAGATTGTAGAAATACCTAAGAGGTAAGGATTTATGCATGTAGCCAAAAGGAAACAGCTACCTCAGATCTTAAGCTAGGGAGTTTTGGTGAGGGCCGAAGCATGACCTAAATCTAAGGTGAAAATGGGTATATGGTTTACCTCCACAAGAGAGAATAAACCACCCGACTGTTGGACTTATTACCATCTGGAGAGGCAGCCAGCTAACTCCTCCTATGCTTTAAATCCATATAGGTAAGTCTTATGCTTTGCAAGATGGCTATGCTGTTATTTATTTATAGAGGAAACTAAGTCCTTAAACTCACTCCCTAAGAGACTAGAGCATGAGTGGTATGAAATCATGACTTAATCTAATGCAAATTTTATCAAATTTATTTTATTCTTTTGAACTCTTTATTTTGACATAGGCTACAGGATTTTGTATACCTAAATGCATGAAAACTTGATTATGTGCCAAATCAAAAAAGAAAGGGGTGTTCTTCCATCAAAGGCTCTCACAGGTTAAGCCTTCATTCTCTGGCACAGATGGAAGCCCCCTCTTAACAAGAGTGGAAGAATATGATATACATGATATTATACATTCATTCATCCAACTAAGGGGTTGCAAAAAATTTTATTATTTTGATTTAATTCTTAGGATTTTATGTGGGATTACGAGTTATTTTAAAATTTTAGTTATGAGTTGTTAGTGGGGTAGAAAAATTAATTTTATCCTAAGAGCCTATCGCATCTAGGCCACACATTCAAACATCAAACATGCAGAAACTACGAAAATCATGCAATTATAGTGCACAATCTAAACACAACATCAAACAATTTTATAGACTACCGTAAGAGAATAAAAGGCCGATGTAGTCTGGTGCGGTCAGGTTCAGTCGTACACGTCGAAAAGAGAATAAAAGATGGGTAGCTTAGCTCTGCCTTTATACAACCCAGATTACAAAAATAATATATGCTATGGTGGTCTTCTTTTCTTCATTTCTTCTTTTTCTTCCTTTTGATTTTATTTGCTCCAAAGGCATCACAGTGCTCCCCAAGGACTAAGCCTACTGGCTACTGCTCATCCTAATCCCCTATAACACTAATCCTAACTCCTAATGCAAAATTATATTAAAAATAAGAAAAGTAAATCTAGCTACATCTGTAAAATAAATATTAGCTAAACACTCCATACAATCCAAGCATTTATATGAATAAATTGGACTTGGTACCACGTTCAGTTACGTATTGCTAAGCTTACTGCAGTAACTAATATATTCTGGTGGCCCTTAAAAGCATAAATATGATTAATACATGGCCTACCATCTAGTCTACAAGGTATACACCCTAATATCCAGTCAATAATATTACATCAACAACAAACAACAACAACAACAAGCCTTAATCCCACTTGGGTGGGGTATTTTATGAATCCTTCTCCATTGTGTCTATTATGTGTCAAATTCTCATCTAATTCAAGTATACTAAGATCATTATTTATACATCTTAACCAAGTCTTTTAGGTCTACCTCTACCTTTCTTAACATAAGGCAAATCTAATGCATCTACTCTGTCATCTCGGACCGCTTTATGTGGCCAAACCATCTAAGGTGACTCTCTCTAATCTTATCTACCACTGGAGCTACTCCAACTTTTTCCGAACATACTCATTTTGCATTCTATCTCTAAGAGTAAAGCCACTCATCCACCTAAGCATCCTCATCTCTGTAACACTTAGTCTTATGCTTCTCTTTTATTGGCCAACATTCTGCACCATAAGTCATTGCAGGTCTTACCACCATCTTATAAAATTTTCCCTTAAGTTTAAGTGAAACTTTTCTATCACATAATAGGCCAGATGCATTCCTCCACTTCAACCATCCAACTTGAATTCTACTAATAACATCTCCATCTATTTCACCATCATTTTGGACAATAGAGCCTAAATATCATTGCTCTCTCTTATTAATGACTTGATCACCTAAAGTCACAACACTATCACTAAAACTTCTACAACTAAAATTACACTCAATATATTCAGTTTTAGATCTACTTAAAGCAAAAACCTTTAGACTCTAAAGTTGACCTCCATAAATCAAGTTTACTTGGACTCCTCTCTAGTCTTATCAACAAGAAGAATGTCATCGACAAAAGCATACACCAAGGTACATCTTCTTGTAAATGCCTGTAAGCACATCCATAACTAAAGTAAAAAGATAAGGGCTTAATGTTGATCCTTGATGTAATCCAACTGAAATAGGAAAATATTTTGTCAATCCTCCTTGTGTTTGGACACAAGTACACTCTAGTATACATATCCTTAATAACTTGAATATAACCAATATTAACTCTTTTCGTTCTAGAACTCTCCAAAGAACATCTCTTGAGACTTTATCATAAGCTTTCTCTAAATCAATAAATATCATATGTAGATCCTTCTTACTTTCTCTATGCTTCTCTATCAACCCTCTTAACAAATGTATAGCATCCATAGTAGATCTACGGCATGAAACCAAAGCGATTGTCGAAACTTACGTATCTCATCGTAACCTATGCTCATTACTCTCTCCCCTAATTTTAATGTATGGCACATTAACTTAATTCCTCTATAATTTGCACACTCATTGTGCATCACCTTTATTCTTAAATATAGGAACCAATAGACTCTTTCTCCACTCATCGGCATCTTTTAGTCTTTAAAATAACATTAAAAGATTTGTAAGCCAAGAAATTCCTTGATCTCCTAAACATTTCCACACATCTATTGGAATATTATCTGGTCCTATAGCTTTTCCACATTTCATTTTCTTTAAAGCTTCACTAACTTGATTTACTAATCTGACGATAGAAATGAAATTCTCTATTATTGTTTAGGTATTAAGGTTGCTAAAATCAATTGTACTTTCAGATCCTTCATTGAAAAGTTTATCAAAATATCTCATCCACCTATTTTCAATATCTTTTTCTAAGAAAAGTACTTTATTATTTTCATCCTTAATACCCCGCACTTGAACTATGTCTTTAGTTCTCCTAATCTCTTTGCTTGGCTAACTTATACATACATCTTTCACCTTCTTTGGTATCTAATCTATTGTATAAATCACTAAAAGCTAAATTTTTTGCAACATATATTGCTTTCTTAGAATCTCTGACCACTTTATATCTTTCCCAATTCTCAGAATTTTTTTCTAAACCAAGTTTTATAACAATGCTTCTTATTTTTTATCTTTTCTTGCACACTCTGACTCCACCACCAACTATTCTTATTAAAAGAAGCTTTTCCTTTTGATTCTCCAAGCACATCTTTAGCAACTTGCTTAATTTCACTTGATATTTTTTTCCACATAACGTTAGCATCTTTATGAACACCCCAAATTCTAATATCTTGTAGCTTGCTCTTAAAAATATTTTTATTTGTGTTCTTTAATTGACCCCATCTAATCCTAGGACAATAATTTAGTTTATTTTTTCTCTTACAACCTTTCATCTTAAAATCTAAAACTAATAATTAGATGTTGGGTACTTTTACTTGGTATGACACAATCTTTACAATTTAAAGCGATCTATTTTTCTTATCGAAAATAATCAATCATGTTTTACTAGATCTATTTTATAAGTAATAATATGTTCATCTCTTTTCTTAAAAAAAAGTATTAGCAACTACAAAATCATAAGCTAAAGCAAAATCTACTATAGTCCTACCTTCTTCATTAGTAACTCCAAATCCATAACCACCATGAATACTTTTAAAATCATCTACTACTCTACCAACATGTCCATTTAAATCTCCTCCAACAAAAAATAACATCATACATACAACGCCCTAACTTAGCACTAGAAGTGGTGACTTAATATTCTAATGTGTGTGCTTAAGGCTTGTGTGGCAAGACTTTACTAAGCTTCTTTAATTTAAGTTTCAATTTGGAGTTTGAATTTGTTTAAATTTTTCCTTTGGGTGATTTCAATTTAAATTATTTAATGATTTATTTTTCATTTTTATTTCACTTTTATTTGGTTAAGTTATGTTTAGGTTTTCAAGAATGAAGAGTAGAATGAATTCCATTTGCATACAAAACTAACCCTATTCTACATCCTAACTCCTAAAGAATCTAATTAAGGTCTTTAAGTATCTTAATTAGCCCATTTGAGTTTGTGTAATTCATTTGATTTGATTTAGAATTTAGAATTTAGAATTTGAGTTTGTTTAAGTATTTGATTAATTGATTTTGGATTAGATGTTTTGGTTTAATTGCATCTTGATAATTCAATATCCTTAATATCTAATGAAGTTTAAGTTTGTTTTAATTCATGTGTTTTTGATTAATTAATTTTAGATTAGATGTTTTAATTTAATTAAATCTTGATAATTCAATATCCTTGATCTTTAATGAAGTTTAAGTTTGTCTAAATTCATGTGTTTTTGATTGATTGATTTTAGATTAGTTGTTTTGGTTTAATTAAATCTTGATAATTCAATATCCTTTTAAATTAATATCTAATTCTTTTCTTTGATTATGGTTACGTTAGTTAACTTTATGTTTATTTAATTTGAGTATGGTTCATTTATTTGTAGTTTGATCAGATTAGATTAATTGAGATTTTATTTTGATTTTAATTGAGTTTGATTCTTTGTAATTAGGATTTTATTTTTAATCTCATACATTTATCATGCTTATCAAAGTTTAGTTTGTATTTCAATTTCATACATTATATAGTTAATTAGTTTATCTTTTTTAAGTAAGTCAAATGAGATTTGATTTGATTACATATTAAATTGATGAGAGTCTTTCTTAATTTAATTTAATTAAATTTAATTTGATTTGATTAGCTTTATTAGTCTATGGGTTTGCTTAGGTTCAATGTGATTATGTAATTAGTTTAATTAAGATGAGTATTTATGTTAATTATAAAGATTTATTTAATTTTTAATTTGATTTCATATTTGTTTAGGTTAATGATGTAATTAATGACTTAATAATTTTGGTTTAATTTAGGATTTGATTAGTATTTAATTGCTTTTATGTTTGATTAAGTTTAAGTTTAATATGATTAATTTGATTAACTTAATTAGCTTATTTAAGATGTGTGATGAAATTAATTAGTAGATTAATTAAGTGTTTGCTTTGAATTTGATTTAAAAAGTTAATTTGGTTCATTAAGATGATGGATTAATTCATTAGGTTTGCATTAATTAGGTGTTTATTCAGTTGGATTAGCTTAAGAGAAATTAGTTTAATTAAGAAGTGTGTTTAAGTTAATTATTAAATTAAATAAAATTTTAATTTGGTTTTATATTTATTTAGATCAATGATGTAATTAATGATTTAATGATTTATGTTTAATTTAGGATTTGATTGGTATTTAATTGCATTCATGTTTGATTAAGCGTAAGTTTAATATGATTAATTTGATTTAATTAGTTTACTTGAGGGAATTGATCAATAATTAAATTAAATAAAGATTTGTTTAATTTTTAATTTGATTTCATATTTATTTAGGTTAATGATGTAATTAGTGACTTAATGATTTAAGTTTAAATTAGGATTTGATTAGCATTTAATTGCATTTTATGCTTGATTAAGCTTAAGTTTAATATGATTAATTTGATAAAATTAATTAGTTTATTTAAGAGGTGTGATCAAATTAATTTGTAGATTAATTAAGTGTTTTATTTGAATTAATTTTAATGTGATTTATACAACTAATTTGGTTCATTAAGATGATAAATTAATTCATTAGGTTTGCATTAATTAAATTTTTAATTAATTAATTTTGATTAAGGGTAATTAAATTTTTTAAATCATTAGATTAATCAAAGATTTATTTAATTAATGACTTAATTTTCCACATCTGAGTGATTTGATTTAGTTGAGTCTTTTACTTATGTTTGATTTGAATAAAAGATTATTGTTATTACCATTATTGTTATTAAGTGAATTAACTACTTATTTCATTTCAATAAAGTTTGATTATTTATGATTAGAGCTTTATTTAATTTGATTCATTAATTAGGCTTATTTAATTTCATTAACATGTTTTATTTAGTTATTAGGTTGAAATACTTAATGGTTAATTAATTATCTTATTCCAAATGGATGTGATTTAATCATATATTAATTAAGTTTACTTTAACTTTATTTGGTTTAATTTGATTAATATCAAATAATTATGTTGAATTAGTTTGTTAATCAATTTGATTTTTTAGTTTATTTAATTATTAATTAATATTTACTTTGTTTTAATTTGTTAAGTAGTTTCATATAATTAAGATTCAATACTTAGTGTTGGCTTAACAAGATTAGTTTGATTTTACATTAAAGTTTCATTGATTTATTTAATTACGAGTTTAATTTAAAAATCTAATCATTTAATTGAATTTTGTTAACTCAGTTAGGTTCAATTATGTTTAAATTCAATTTCATTTAGGGATACATGATACTTTTCTGACTTAAGGTTTGATTACCAATCATTTGGGTATTACATCATTTCTCATTTTCATTTGATATTTAAATTATTTTTAGATTATGTTTTAATTAATTCCTTAATTGATTAAACTTTAATACTAAGTGTTTGTTTGGGATTCATTAGGATTCAAAAATTCACATTATTTTCTTAAGAGTGCTAGATATCAACTAAAGTGATTTAAGCCATTTTGAAGAATTTTGTGAATTTCTGGATTTTTATTTGATTTATTTTAGTTAAAATGGATAATCTGAAATTCAAAATTTAATTTCTCCCAAACTAAAACTTCATTTCATTTGAGATTTTATGGTAGGTGTGTTTTAACATTAGTTTCAATCCCTGAAAATTTCAACTGAATCTGACTTATATTTTTAGAATAATTAATGAAACTTTATTTTTGCTAAAACCTAAATTAAGCTCAAACCATTTAGTAAAATTTGGGGATTTTGGATTTGTTAGATTCCTCTCGAAAAAGAGAATCCAATGAGTCTTTGTTTGCAATTTTTGGTTGGGTATTTTATTTTTTATGAATCTTTAAAGTTTTAGGTAATTTAAGTAATTTTTTAAAATTAGAAAATGTGTTTTTCCCACTTAGCATAATCAACACCGCGCGTGGCACTAACGTGGCAACCCGGTGCCATATTACCTGCGTGATTGGGCGTGCGGTCGCATGCCCGCAGGCGCCACCGATGTTGCGCGATCGCGGGGTTTCGTCAACAAAGTGGCTGGCGAAAACACGCGTGCATGCGTGATGTGCGATTTGATCCAGACCGTCCGATCTAGATCAGATCGTGCGATCCATAGGCCAGGATCATGCAATCGACGTGCGATCTAAATCCGTTATAAATCATGGGATCGACGTCATAATGCATCTCGCGATCTGAAGGCCTGGATCACATGATCAACGCATTATCCAAGCCATCCGATCGGCATGAATAGTAAAATCAAGGGATTAAGGAGAAAAATGAGAAATTCTAAGTAAAAACTTGTCCAAATGGACACGTTTCAGCATCGATTCACAACAAAAAACTTATTTTTTCTAATTGGAATGATATAAAACATAAATTGTAGAACTATCTAGGATAAATTTCTAAAATACTGCAAGCAATCATCACAAAAGAAGGATCCTAAGGCCGACTATGGTTTGGCAAAATCTACCTCGTCGGCGTTGGTTTCTGGCAGGGGTGAAGATTCGAGCGAGCTCCTAGGTGCAAGAGAAAGCTATGAAATTAGTGTAGCCTTCACCTTCACTTTGAAAAGATGTATTTTCTGATGCTTGCTGTTCCCTCGTGGAATCCACCTGATTTTCATGTTTTTGGCCTAAGAGAGGTGGGGAAGTGGTGGCTGGTTGCTTTGGGGAGCTCTTGGAGGCTGAATAGTGGTGGGAGGAAGATGAATGAAGTCTTATTTCCCCATCTTTTAATAGTGGCCAAAAATCTACCCTTTTTTGAATTTTTGGCTCCAAAGTGTTATCATTTTGTTTGGGTTCGTTGGGATGGATGATTGATTGATTGAGGACTTTGGATTTTTTGCTCTAAAGTCCTGTCTTTCTGCCATATGATTAGCTCCATTGAATGCAAGTATTGGGGAAGAGTTAAATGCATGTGATGGGGAGAATTAAATGACGTTGGGTGGAATCCTACGTGGGGGAGGATCCATGAGGAATTTAATTAGGTTGGGTTAATTTTTGGCTGATACCAAATGGGTTTGGGTCGGGGTTGATTAGCCACTGATGGGTCATGGCTTGGTTTCAAGGGATTTGGCTCAATTTGGGTCATATCAAGTTAGGTTGACCAATTGGTCAAATTAGGTCAAACCACGGCTTAGGTTAGGTTCAAACGATAATTTGATGAGTTTTGGTATGATTAATTTAATTTAATTTGGCTTAGAATTAATTTTGGCTCATTTGGAATCAAATGGGTCAAACGGGTGAAGTTGACCAATTTGACCAAAATTGGTCAAATTGGCTTGGGTTATGAGCTGATTCATGTTTAACTGGCTAATTGAAGATGAATGTAGTCTTTGGTTTGAATTAATTTGGCTTTAATTTGAATTTTGGCTAATTTGACCTTTTAGGTCAATTTGTGCTAGGTTGGGTTAAGTTGACCAATTGGTCAAATTAGACTCAATTATGGCTTTGGACAAGTTCAATAATTAAATTAGAATGAACTTGAGCCATTGGTTGCAATCAATTTTGGTTAGATCATGATTTGACCTAATTTGGTCCTTTAGGCCAATTTGGGTCAACTGGGATCGAATGGCCAATTGGGCTTGATTTGGCTCAATTGGAGGTCAAGTCATATTTAAATATTTATTTTAGGTTGATTCAAATCATTGGTTTCAATCAATTTGATGTAGGATGAGTTTTGGCTAGTTTTGGTTCATTTAGGCTAAGGGTTGACTTGGTCAAATGACTAAGTTGACTTGGTATGACCCAATTGATTAGAATTAATCATCCTAGTGTGATCAACAATCATGATGAAAGGTTTTGGTGAGCTTGGTTCAATCAAATTTGGGTTAGATTGGGAGTTGGCTCAAATGGGTCCTTTAGGTCAATTTGGGCCAAATGGACCTAAGTGGGTCAATTGGTATGGTTTTGGTTTGATTCGAGTTTAGTTGAACTTATATATGAGCCCTGCATTGAAATATAAATTCATTGACAGTTAATTTGGAGTCTAAGGGATTTTGGCTCATTTGAAATTTTTAAGTCAAAAGGGCTAGGTTGGGTTTGACTTGGATTGGCATCGATTTGATTTGATGATTGAAGGTTTCATTTATATTTGGGTAGATAATTAGATGAATGATTGGTTCAAGAGATAATTCATTAGTTTTGTCTTAATCTGGATAGAATTTGGCTAAGTCCAAAGAATTGGCTCAGAGGGCTTAGATTGGGTTTGGATTTAATTTTGGATATAGTTTTGGTCATTTAAATTTGCATTTCATTTATATTTATGAATATAAATGATGGAGACATTTATTTAAAAAGAAATCAAATGAATTTGTATTGATTTAAAGGGAGTTTTGGCTAGGCTTATCAAGGTGGTTCGTATGGCTTAGGAAGGGTCTTAGGATTTGAATTTGATTTTGGGTTTCAGTCACTGGAGTCAAATTTGGGGCATGGATTTAGAATTTGGATTTGAATTTGAGGTATGGTTTGAGATTTACATTTGGATTTTATTTGAGAAAATGTATCTAGATTAGGTTTATGGTATAGTATAGGTGATTTCTTTAAGTCTTAAGGCATGGCCTAATCCTATGATTAACCATTCTAAGTCTCTAGGCTTAGGTTAAGTGTTTACCTAATTACTAGAAGTTTATTATGACTAAGGAGTTCTTAGTGTCTATAAGAGTCCTAAGTATAAGAAGAGGAAGTTAACAGCTCACTCTAAAAGAAAGGTCAACAAAAGGACCCTCAATAGGTCTGGTGTAACAGACAAGGCACACCACACGTACTGACATTGACCGAAATGATCAACAACATCAAGAAGATTACAAACACCAATAAAAATGATCTATATCTATACTCGAGATGTAGATAGAATCATGAGCTTAGTGCAATATAGCCCTATTTGTGCTAAGGGCATAAGAGAGCAAGAAAGAATCCACTAGGGATTGAGTACATGAACCTTCCTCTAGGAAAATAGGTTCAAGCTATCCACTAGGGATATGGATCTAATTTTCTTTATCAGTATGATTTGTTTGGGTATGCATTCACTGGGGATAAGAATCTATAATCTGATGGGGAACAAGATCGAATTGATTTTAATTTATTTTTTTATTTTAATTGATATGGAGGCATATCAACTAGGGATAAGAATTTGATTGGATGTCTTTGATTTGTTTGATTAGACTCCACTAAGGAGGTTGGTTTAATTTGTTATGGCTCCACTGGGGAGAAGGGTTCTAGATTGAGAGCATATCCACTGAGGATGTAGATTTGATTGAATTTGTTTGATTTAGATCTAGGTTCCACTAGGGAGGCTAATTTGACTTGCACCTCGCTGGGGAGAAATTTGGTTTGTTCGATATGATTAATTTGACTCCACTGGGGAGGTTGGCTTTTAATTTTTCGTTCAGTTTACGTATTGCTATTTTTATTAGATAATAGATCGCAAATAAAAAGAACTCGATGATTCTTTAATTTATGAGGCAAGGGATAATCTACTTGCCATAAGGTAGGATTATCCGACCTAAGGGGTTGCCTTTTGGTGTGCAACGATTGTACTAGGAAGAAGGCATAATAGACTTACATCTTCCAAAGTAGGGATCAACTGTTGGGGTGATATGTTGATGGCACAACAAATCGAACCCTACCTAAGGCAACTACTGTGTGAGCACCGCTGGGGCTCTTATCTCAACTCAAGAGTAGTCCTGATGATTAATTTGATTTTTATTAATTTGGTTTGAATTAATTTAACTTAATATGGTGTGTTATGTTGTGGACCCTGTTGGCTTGTGATGGACCCACTGAGAAGGAGTTATGTCGGCCTTGACCTATCTCAGATTTACAAGTCCAAAGGGGTAGTCTACCAGCCACAAGGTAGGACTATCCGGCTTAAGGGTTACCTTTCGATGTGCAACGACTGTACTCAGAAGAAAGCATAGCAGACTAACATCTTCCAAAGTAGGGATCAGCCATTGGGGTGATCTATCGATAACAATCATCACGAGGGTGACTATTTGGCGAATCTTGTGGACTCATATCGACTTAAGAATAGTCAAAACTAATTTAATTTTAGATGGACCTTGTCAGTGTACGATGGATATACTAAGAAGGAGCTATGATGCCTAGACCTATCTTAGGTTTATAAATCCAAAGGGATAGTCTACCAGTCGTTAGGTATAAATAACCAACTTAAGAGATGCCTTCTAGTTTACAATGATCGAGTTAGAAAGAAAGCACGGGGACTCACATCTTCTTAAATAAGGAACCACTGGGGTGATCGATCGCTTGCGCAATAAATCAGACCCGACCTAAGGCTACCCATCGGTTTGCAATGGTCGTGCTAGAAAGAATGCGTAATAGACTTATATCTTTCAAAGTAATAATGACTGTCGGGGTGACCTGTTAGTGGCACAATATATTGAATTTGACCAAAGCGAGACTACTGAGAAAGTGCCCACCCAGGGACTTATCTTAACTCAAAGTAGTCAGGAAATTCCTATAGGGAGTTTTGCTGACATTGCCCTAAAGATGGGAGGCCTTCTTGGGGAAAGGGGCCACTAGGGGCTTGAATTCCTAATCCACAAGTGAAGATATATTTTGTTTATTTGATATTTGAGTGGACCCTATTGGTTTGCGAGGGACCACACCAAGAAGGTGCTTATATCAACCTAGTCTTATCTTAGACTTATTGGACTAAGGGAGAATGTGCGCATCCACTGAATAAATTCTCCAACCACAGGGGTGGTTACTAGGATAGCAGGACTGTCCAATCCAAAAATAATCTGGGTAGTGTCTAAATGGGGTCGTTAAGGACCTGATCCAAATAGAGTGCCTACAGGGGAGGTGCCTCTAGGGGCTTTATCCAAAACTCTATAAAAGAAAGCCTATAAGTATTCGGTGATCGACTCAAGGAGAAAGCACAGGGACACACATCTGTCAAGAGTGGTGTATCCACCAGGTGGGTCACTGTCAGCATGGCGATAACAAACCAACCTAAGGTGTCCGTTGATTTGCGGCAATTAGTCTAGAAAGAAGGCGTGTAGGCTTACATCTCTCTAAAGTGGAATTGATCAGGATAGTCTCTGACTTCGATGGGGCTATTCACCTAGGGGTGACTTAGAAGTCTTGTGTAAGGACTAGACCTAAGCTTAAAGTAGTTAGGAGGAAAGCAACCGCTGGGGGACTTATCCTAAACCTCAAATATACTTGACCTAGTCAATGCGTATTGGCTAGTCCAAGAAGAAAGCCTGTAGGCTTACATCCTCTTAAAAAAAGTCAACATAGGGTAGCTTACCGGCTGCGCAGTAAGGCCTACCAAACTGACAAAGTGCTCATTGGTTTTGCAATGGTCAAGTTAGGAAGAAAGTGTGGGGAGTCACATCCACTAGACAAGTGATCATTGGAGTGACATACTAGCAAGGTAGCATGTCAGCCCAACCTAGAGCATAATGAGTGAGTGCACGCTTGCTCCACATCAAAGTAACTGAGATAAAAGATATGTATTTATTTGTGTTGTGAAAGAGGGAATAGGATGCCGCTTGGGTTCTCTTACACCTACCCTAAACACGTAGAAGAATGGATGAAATGGCGCCGTAGGGGCAATTGTGACTCCGCCAAGAAGGATGCCGCTTGGGTTCTCTTACACCTAACTTAGTTGTACTAGTCAAAATAAGATACCTTTTGGATTCTCTTATACCTATCCTAATAGCAATGGAGGATCATTTGCAGTTTGTGTTTGTGTTGTGGAGAGATAAGATGCCTCTTGGGTTCTCTTATACCTACCCTAAACACGTCACAACGAATTCGCAATCAAAAGAAATTTCTAATGCAGAAGAGATGAAATTTGATATGAAAAGAAGTTTTATTAATAATTATTTTCAAACAAGATTTATAGATAGTATTTCTAGACTTATTATTGCCTAGAGTGGCCACTAACTACGTCCTCTTATGCTTTAAATCCATGCAGGCAAGTCTAATGCTTTGCAAGATGGCTAGGCTATTGTTTATTTAGAGAGGAAACTAAGTCATTAAACTTACTCCCTAAGAGACTAGAGCATGAGGGGTATGAAATCATGACTTAATCTAATGTAAATTTTATCAAATTGATTTTATTCTTTTGGAATTTTTATTTTGACATAGGCTACGTGATTTTGTATGCTTAAATGCATGAGAACTTGATTATGGGCCAAATCAAAAGAGAAAGGGGCATTCTTCCATCAAAGGCTCTCATTGGTTAAGCCTTCATTCTCTAGCACAGATGGAAGCCCCCTCTTAGCTAGAGTGGAAGAATATAACATGCATGATATTATACATTCATTCATCCAGCTAAGGGGTTGTTAAAAATTTTATTATCTTGATTTAATTCCTAGGCTTTTATGTGAGGTTATGAGTTATTTTAAAATTTTAGTTATCAGTTGTTAGTGGAGTAGAAAAATTAATTTCATCTTAAGAGCCTACCGCATCTAGGCCACACATTCAAACATCAAACTTGCAGAAACTAAGAAAAGCATGCAATTCTAGTGCACAATCTAAACACAACATCAAACAATTTTATAGATTACCGTAAGAGAATAAAAGGCTGGTGCTGTTGGGTTCCATCGTACACTCTGAAAAGAGAAAAAAAGATTGGTAGCTGAGCTCTACCCTTATACAACCCGGATTACAAAAATAATATATGTTATGGGGGTCTTCTTTTCTTCATTTCTTCCTTTACTTTCTTTTGTTTTTATTTGCTCCAAAGACATCACAGAGCACCTCAGGGACTAAGCCTTCTGGCCACTGCTCATCCTAATACCCCATAACACTAATCCTAATATCTAATACAAAATTATATTAAAAATAGAAAAAGTAAATATAGCTACATCTGCAAAATAAATGTTAGCTAAACACACCATACAATCTAAGCAGTTATATGAATAATTTGAAATTAGCACCAAGCCCACACTCTGCTAACGTGAGTTATGCTTTAAGCAACCTACCTCTAACACATTTATATTTTAAGTATAGCTGCCCCTTAAGCACAACCCCCTACAGAAAATATGATTAGGCTAAACACGGCCTACCATCCAGTCTACGAGGCATACATCCTAACATCTAGTCTAAAATATTACATCACAGAACAAAACACATCATCATATATACAATGCCCTAACTTAGCACTAGAAGTGGTGACTTAGTTTTCTAATGTGTGTGCTTAAGGCTTGTGTGGCAATACTTTACTAGGCTTCTTTAGTTTAAGTTTCAATTTGGAGTTTGAATTTTTTTAAATTTTACCTTTGGGTGATTTCAATTTAAATAATTTAATGATTTATTTTTCTTTTTATTTCACTTTTATTTGGTTAGAATGATGTTTAGGTTTTCAAAATGAAGAGTAGAATGAATTTTATTTGTAGACAAAACTCACCATATTCTACATCCTAACTCCTAAAGAATCTAACTTAGGTCCTTAAGTATCTTAATTAGCCCATTTGAGTTTGTGTAATTCATTTGATTTGATTTATTTGATTTGATTTAGAATTTAGACTTTGAGTTTGTTTAAGTATTTGATTGATTGATTTTTGGATTAGATATTTTGGTTTAATTACATCTTGATAATTCAATATCCTTAATATCTAATGAAGTTTAAGTTTGTTTAAATTCATGTGTTTTTTATTAATTAATTTTAGATTAGTTGTTTTAATTTAATTAAATCTTGACAATTCAATATCCTTGATCTCTAATGAAGTTTAAGTTTGTTTAAATTCATGTGTTTTTGATTGATTAATTTTAGATTAGATGTTTTGGTTTAATTAAATCTTGATAATTCAATATCCTTTTAAATTAATATCTAATTTTTTTTTATTATGGTTATGTGACTTAACTTTATGTTTATTTGATTTGATTATGGTTCATTTATTTATAGTTTAATTAGATTATATTAATTGATGTTTTATTTTGATTTTAATTGAGTTTGATTCTTTGTAATTAGGATTTTATTTTAATCTCATTCATTTGTCATGTTTATCAAAGTTTGGCTTGTATTTTAATTTCAAACATTGGATAGTTGATTAGTTTATATTTTTTAAGTAGGTTGAATGAAATTTGATTTGATTACATATTAAATTGATGAGAGTCTTTCTTAATTTAATTTAATTTGATTTAATTTGATTAGCTTAATTAGTCTATGGGTTTGCTTAGGTTCAATGTGATTATTTAATTAGTTTAATTAAGAAGAGTATTTATGTTAATTATAAAGATTTGTTTAATTTTTAATTTGATTTCATATTTGTTTAGGTTAATGATGTAATTAATGACTTAATAATTTCAGTTTAATTTATGTTTTGATTAGTATTTAATTACATTTATGTTTGATTAAGTTTAATTATAATATGATTAATTTGATTAACTTAATTAGCTTATTTAAGATGTGTGATCAAATTAATTAGTAGATTAATTAAGTGTTTGATTTGAATTTGATTTAAAAAGTTAATTTGGTTCATTAAGATAATGGATTAATTCATTAGGTTTGCATTAATTAGGTGTTTATTTAGTTGGATTAGCTTAAGGGTAATTAGTTTAATTAAAAAGTGTGTTTAAGTTAATTATTAAATTAAATAAATTTTTAATTTGGTTTTATATTTATTTAGATTAATGATGTAATTAATGACTAATGATTTCTATTTAATTTAGGATTTAATTAGTATTTAATTATATTTATGTTTGATTAAGCTTAAGTTTAATATGATTAATTTGATTTAACTAGTTTACTTGAGTGGTATGATCAATTATTAAATTAAATAAAGATTTGTTTAATTTTTAATTTGATTTCATATTTATTTAGGTTAATGATGTAATTTGTGACTTAATGATTTAAGTTTTAATTAGGATTTGATTAGCATTTAATTGCACTTTATGTTTGATTAAGCTTAAGTTTAATATGATTAATTTGATTAACTTAATTAGTTTATTTAAGAGGTGTTATCAAATTAATTAGTAGATTAATTAAGTGTTTGATTTGAATTAATTTTAATGTGATTTATAAAATTAATTTGGTTCATTAATATGATAGATTAATTCATTAAGTTTGCATTAATTAAATGTTTAATTAATTATGTTTGATTAAGGGTAATTAAATTTTTTAAATCATTAGATTAATCAAAAATTTATTTAATTAAGGACTTAATTTCCCACATGTGTGTGATTTGGTTTAGTTGAGTATTTTACTTAAGTTTGATTTGATTAAAGGATTATTGTTATTAGCATTATTGTTATTAAGTGAATTAACTATTTATTTCATTTCAATTAAGTTTGATTATTTATGATTAGAGTTTTATTTATTTGATTCATTTATTATGTTAATTTAATTTTATTAACATATTTGATTTAGTTATTAGGTTGAAATATTTAATGGTTAATTAATTATCTTATTCCAAATGGATGTGATTTAATTATATGTTAATTAAGTATACTTTAACTTTATTTGGTTTAGTTTGATTAATATCAAATGATTATGTTGAATTGGTTTGTTAATCAATTTGATTTTTTAGTTCATTTAACGATTAATTAATATTTAATTTGTTTTAATTTGTTAAGTAGTTTCATATAATTAAGATTCAACACTTGGTGTTGGTGTAACAAGATTAGTTTGATTTTACATTAAAGTTTCATTGATTTATTTAATTATGAGTTTAATTTAAAAATCTAATCATTTAATTGAATTTCATTACTCAATTAGATTCAATTATCTTTAAATTCAATTTCATTTAGGGATACATGATACTTTTCTAACTTAAGGTTTGATTACCAATCATTTGGGTATTACATCATATCTGATTTTGATTTGGTATTTAAATTATTTTTAGATTATGATTTAACTAATTCTTTAATTTATTAAACTTTAATCTTAAGTGTTTGTTTGGGGTTCATTAGGATTCAGAAAAGCACATTATTTTTCTAAGAATCTTAGATGTCAACTGAAGTGATTTAAGCCATTTCGAAGATTTTTGTAAATTTCTGGATTTTTATTTGATTTATTTTATTTAAAATGGACAATTGAAACTTCAAAATTTAATTTCTCCCAATCTAAAAGCTCTTTTCACTTAAGATTTTTATGATAAGTGTGTTTTAACTTTAATTTCAATCCCAAAAAATTGTAACTCAATCTGACTTATATTTTCAGAGTAATTAATAAAACTTTATATCAACTAAAACCTAAATTAAGCTCAAACCATTTAGTGAAATTTGAGGATTTTGGGTTTGTTGGATTCCACTCGAAAGGGTGAATCCAACGAGCCCTTGTTTGTAATTTTTGATTTGGTATTTTACTTTTTATGAATTTTTGAAATTTCAAGTAATTTAAGTAATTTTTTAAAATCAGAAAATCTGATTTTTCCACTTAGCATAGTCAATACTACACGAGGTGCTGACGTGGCAATGCGGCACCACGTGACATCACACGATTGGATGCGCGGTGCCGCGTGGCACCGCTTCGCCGGCGACGCGAGTGGCGTGGTCCGCGTTAGCAATGGGCGCGGGAAAATCGCGTGCCGCGAGTTCACGATGCGCGATTTGATCTAGATCGTCCGATAGCATATGGGATGGTCCAGATCAGATTGCGCAATCTAGACACCAGGATCGCACGATCAGCGTACGATCTAAGCCATCCAATTGCGTGAACCACGGGATCAGATTATCCAAGATGCATCTGGCGATCTAAAGGCCTGGATCGCTTGATCAATGTGCGATCCGAGCCGTCCGATCGGCATGAATAGTAAAACAAAGGGATTATGGAGAAAATTAAGAAATTCTAAGTGAAAACTTATCCAAATGGGCTCATTTTCAAGTCGATTTGTATCGAAAAACTTCTATTTTCTAATCGAGATGATATAAAATATAAAATGCATGATTATCTAGGATAAATTCTTAAAATCTCGCAAACAATCATCACAAATGAAGATTCTTAAGGCCGGCTACCGTTTAACAAAATTTATCTCACCGAGAATGGTTACTAGCTGCGGTGAAGATCTGAGCGAGCTCCTAGGTGCAAGAGAAAGCTTTGGAAAGAGTGTAGGCTTCGTCTTCACTTTGGAATCATGTATTTTTTGGTGCTTACCGTTTCTTCATTGGAATCCACCTAGTTTTGATGTTTTTGGCTCAAGAGAGGTTGGGAATTGGTGGTTGGTTGCTTTGGAGAGCTCTTGGGGGCTGAATAGTGGTGGGAGGAAGAGGAATGAAGCCTCATTTAATAGTGGTCGAAAATCCACTCTTTTTAAATTTTTTAGCTCAAAATTATTATCATTTTGCTTGGGGTGGTTGGGATGGATAATGGATTGATTGATGACTTTGGATTTTTACTCCAAAGTCCTCTCTTGCTGCCATATGATCAGCTCCATTGAATACAAATATTGGGGATGAGTTAAATACATGTGATAGAGGAGAATTAAATGAGGTTGGGTGGAATCCTATTTGAGGGAGGATCCATGAGGAATTTAATTAGATTGGGTTGATTTTAGGCTGATCCCAAATGGGTTTGGCTCGGGTTTGATCAGCCCCCAATGGGTCATGGCTTGGTTTCAAGAGATTTGGCTCAATTTGAGTCATATCGAGTTAGGTTAACTAATTAGTCAAATTGGGCCAAACTATGGCTTAGATTAGGTTCAAATGATAATTTGAAGATTTTTAGTATGATTAATTTGATTTTATTTGACTTGAAATTGGTTTTGGCTCATTTGGAATCAAATGGGTTGAGTTGACCAATTTGACCAAAATTGGCCAAATTGTCTTGCTGTCATATGATCAGCTCCATTGAATACAAATGTTGGGGACGAGTTAAATAAATGTGATCGGGGAGAATTAAGTGAGGTTGGGTGGAATCCTATTTGAGGGAGGATCCATGAGGAATTTAATTTGATTGGGTTGATTTTAGGCTGATCCTAAATGGGTTTGGCTCAGGTTTGATCAGCCCCCAATGAGTCATGGCTTGGTTTCAAGAGATTTAGCTCAATTTGGGTCATATCAGGTTAAGTTGACTAATTAGTCAAATTGGGTCAAACTATGGCTTAAATTAGGTTCAAATGATAATTTAAAGATTTTTAGTATGATTAATTTGATTTCATTTGGCTTGAAATTGATTTTGGCTCATTTGGAATTAAATAGGTTAAGTTGACCAATTTGACCAAATTAGCCAAATTGTCTTGAGTTATGAGTTGATTCATGGTCAATTGGCTAATTGAAGATGAATGTGGTCTTTGGATTGAATCAATTTGAATTTAATTTGAATTTTAGCTAATTTGACCCTTTAGGTCAATTTGGGCTAGGTTGGGTCAAGTTGACCAATTGGCCAAATTAGACTCAATTATGCTTTGGACAAGTTCAATAATCAAATTGGAATGAACTTGAGCCATTGGTTGTAATCAATTTTGGTTAGATCATGATTTGACCCAATTTAGTCTTTTATGCCAATTTGGGTCAACTTAGATCGAATGGCCAATTGGGCTTGATTCGACTCAATTGGAGATCAAGTCATATTTAAATATTGATTTTGGGTTGATTCAAATCATTGGTTTCAATCAATTTGATGTAGGATGAGTTTTTTTGGTTCATTTATTTGGGTTGACTGGTCAATGACTGACTTAGTTTGAACCAATTGATTGCAATTGATCATCCTAGGGTGATCAACAATCATGGTGGAAGGTTTTGGTGAGCTTGGTTCAATCTAATTTTGGTTAGACTAGAAGTTAGCTCAAATGGGTCCTTTAGGTCCCTTTGGGTCAAGTGGACCTAAGTGGGTCAATTGATTTGGTTTTGGTTTGATTCTAGTTTAGTTGAACTTATATATGAGCCCTGGATTGAAATATAAATTCAACAGCAATAAATTTGGAGTATAAGGGATTTTGGCTCATTTGAAAATTTCAAGTCAAAAGGGCTAGGTTGGGTTTGACTTGGGTTGGCTTCGATTTGATTTGATGACTATAAGTTTCATTTATATTTAGGTAGATAATTATATGAATGATTGATTCAAGAGAAAATTTATTAGTTTTGGCTTGATCTGGATATAATTTGGTTAAGTCCAAAGAATTGGCTCAGAGGGCTTAGATTGGGTTTGGATTTAATTTTGGATATAGTTTTGTTCATTTAAATTTGGATTTCATTTATATTTGTGAATATGAATGAAGGAATAATTGATTTATAAAGAAATCAATTGAATCTGTATTGATTTAAAGGGAGTTTTGGCTAAGCTTATGAAGGTGGTTCGTATAGCTTATGAAGGGTCTTAGGATTTGAATTTGATTTTGGGTTCAATCATTTGGAGTCAAATTTGGGGTATGGATTTGAAATTTGGATTTGAATTGGAGGTTTGGTTTGAGATTTGAATCTAGGTTTGATTTGAGAAAGTGTATCTAGATTAGGTTTAGGCTATAGGATAGGTGATTTCCTTAAGTCTTAAGGCATGGCCTAATCTTATGATTAACCCTTCTAAGTCTCTAAGCTTAGGTTAAGTGTTCACTTAATCACTAGAAGTGTCTTATGACTAAGGAGTTCTTAGTGTCTAGAAGAGTCCTAAGTCTAAGAAGAGGAGGTTAAGAGCTTACTCCAAAAGCGAGGTCAACAAAAATCTTGGAGCAAACCCATCTCAAACCAAGCCAAAAAGATGAAAGGAAAGAAGCAAACCAAAAATGAAGAGTGAAGGATTAAGAATGAAGAATGAAGACCCCCATTACATGAATTTCTCATAATTATAATTATTCATTTTTAATCTGGGTTGTATAAAGGTAGAGCTTGGCTACCCATTTCTTTTTGAGTTTGTGCGGTGGATCCCTGCCACATCGGCCTATTATTCTTTTACACTAATTTATAAATTGATTGATGTTTTTTTAATGATTGCATAATTAAGATGGCATGACTTTCCCTAGTTTCTTCATTATTTGATGAATGGCTTGGATGCGATTAGGCTCTCAGGAAAAAATAAATTTTTTATCCAATTAATCAACTAAAAATTAAAATTAAATAACTCATAATTGCACCTAAAGCCTAGGACATAAATCAAGATAATAAAAGATTTAGCAACCCCTTAGCTGGATGTATTATGTCTCACATCATGCATAAAAACATATTAGTTCACTCTTGCTAATGGAGGGCTTCTACCTTTGCTAGAGAAAATGGCTTGACCTTTGAGAGCCATGATGGAAATGCACCTTCTTCTTTCTGATTTTGTCCTATAACCAATTTCTCATGCATTAGGCATATGAATCCCATAGCCTATGTCAAATAAAAATGTCCAAAAATCAAAATAAAACTTAACAAAATTTGCATTAGATTAAGTCATTACTCATGCCCTTCATGATCTAGTCTCTTAGGGAGTGTGTTTAAGGACTTAGTCTCCATTCTAAATAAACAACAGCCTAGCCATCTTGCAAAATATAAGACTTTCTTACATGTATTTAAAATTGTAAGAGGAGTTAGTTGACGACCACTCTTAGGCGATTGTAAGTCCAACAGTCAGGTGGGTTATCTTCTCTTGTGGAGGTAAATCATATACCCATTTTCATCTTAGATTTAGATCATGCTCTGGCCCTCGCCAAGGCTCCCCAGATTTAGGATCCGAGGTTGTTGTTTCCCTTTGCGGACTATGAGCATAAATCCTCACCTCTTAGGTATTTCCATGATCTTGTATTATAGAATTGTAATCCCTAGATTTTTAATAAAAATTCAACTCAAATATATAATTCTTATTAAATTTTAAAATTATAAAGCCCAACTATAGGATAGTTTGGGATGCTCACTAGGTTTCTTAGTATCATAAGCATTTCCTACTCATCTCCCTTTAATTCTAAAAATAAGTCCC
The DNA here is from genome assembly GCA_021442155.1 of Cymbidium sinense. NCBI lineage: Eukaryota > Viridiplantae > Streptophyta > Magnoliopsida > Asparagales > Orchidaceae > Cymbidium > Cymbidium sinense. The sequence goes on along the minus strand of CM038217.1, from coordinate 67,098,142 downwards.
TCCTTTCGATCAATCTTACTTGATTTTCTAAAAATAACTAATTGATTGATAGTCCTATCTATAAAATCTTTGGAGACAATGATCATTTACCTTAATCAAGAGTATTCCTAAGGAATTTCATTCCTTAGGATGTAATTAACTATGTGAACTTGCCTCCATAGGGAACTTAACGAACTTAGTTTAAAATAAACTCTGATTTACTTTTTATGTAAAGTAGGAAAAGAATCTCTGGTACATTCGAAGTCCCATTGTCCGTAAGAGTCCGTATTAGGTGATTAGGTCCATTGTAGGATGATGACTTCTTTCTCTCGAGATAGTACATCATTTCTCAATGTCACATCTAATCACCCTAATAAGTGCATCTGTAGATCTACGTGGTGTCGTAACATACACAAATAATTTTTATTTTTTAAATCCCCAAAAGTTTGAGAAATAAATAAACACCACAGGCTGAAGATTGCCAAGGATTCTATGCTCCTCTCCATCCTTAAAGTATTTTATGCATTGATGCAAGGTGGATGACACTATTCCATATTCATGGAGCCAGGGATGTCCCAATAATGCTATGAATGAAGTATCAACATCTATCACATGAAATTTAGGATCAATGTATAGCCCTCTAAATCTGAGCAGGAAAACAAAAGATCCAAGAGTTTTTTGTCAAGAGATAGCCCCATCAGTGCTCATAGACTCATGAGATTAATCAATGAGCCTAGGTCGATCAAGATTCAGTTTATCAAAACCATCAAACTCTACATCTGATACAATATTGTGCTTTGATGTTCTTAACATAAGATCTTCTTCAAAGAAAGTTAATGTTAGTAGATCTTAAGATTGCAGAACTTCAGTCATACACTGTTCAGCAAAATATGCTTCAAATTTTTTTGGATTATTAAGAGCTTGAATTAAGGTTTCAAGAAGATCCTTCGACATTAAGAAGGCCTCGTATACACTCAATTATGCAGGGATCTTCCTTAAATGTGATAGGATAATGTAGTTAATTCGCTTACCCGGGTCAGACTTCTTATTGGACTCTTTAGGAATGCTGCTTTTATTAACTTCAATATCTTTATCTTTGTCTTTATCTAGTGGGCCTTTTCCTTGGTGGTGATGGTAGTATTTTTCCACCTCTTAGTTGCACTTGGGCTGCTCTATTTGGCTTAGACTCTTCTGAAGAGGTAATCCCTTCATGATCAACATTTACACTTGAATCTTCTAAGTCACTACCTAGTTTTAAGCATTCCATGTGAGATTTCATTGATGATTCTGAATCATTTCCCTTGAGAAAGCATAAATCTTCCTCAGAACTATCATCTATCTGTCTTGTCATCAAGCAAAACTTGGGTGTTGCATTTTCAATCATTCTTCTTCTAGTTAAAGTAAACCTTTTGAGTTTATTTGAACATTCTGCACATATTGGGATTGTCTGTAAATAAATATCATAAGGGCACGAGCTCCATCAAGAAGTGCTTGATGGCATTGAAATAACTTGACACATTTTTTTAGAAAGGATTCATCATCTTCATCATCACCTTCCTTATTAGTTCAATAATTTGGAGTCCAAACATGAATTCAACAAGCCTGATAGGCTATCTCATGGGCTGATGATATTCTTCAAGGATGTAATGATCTTTTGAACTATAGTTCTCTTCTTAATCTTCTTCTTATTAGTACTCAACTTCTTTGATGTACGTGGTTTATGCTTGGTAGACTCTTCCTTATACTATGATAGAGTACTATGATAAAAATTCCATTAAGAAGCTGAGGTGCTCACTTCAAGCATTCCTTTTGACTCTAGCATTGGCTCAAGTGGTGACGGAAACACCTTCTAGTTGCATCAATATTTTGATAGTTTTCTTGGAGGCTGCAGTCTCCCATTGTCCTTCTTGTACCACCTTTTCTTTCACATTATCTTTAATTGGGGGCATGAAAGAGGACGTGATCACCATTGTAGATTCTTTATTTGGGTGAATAAGAACACTATTGGACAATGTGAATTCACCTCTCTTATATTTTCTTTCTAGCTTGTCTTTGAATACATAATAATCCACAATTGGGTGGCTAACCACTTGATGATATGCGCAATAATTTGGATTGTCAGATTGGTTTGATTCTTCAGGCTTTTTACATTATGGTAATTCCATCCCTGCCTTAAGAGCTTGGCGGAATAACTTGGCCACACTTTCTCTCTTAAAAGAATATTCTTTGTTCATCTTTTCGTTGAGAGGTAGTTGTATGTGTTCCATATCTCTCATTGCTTGCCTTGGGCACTCTCCCCCACTTGAGAAGTTTTAAGGTTTATCGTTGCCTCCAAGGACAAGCTTGGGTTGAGGATTGATTGGCCATTTGACTCTTTCTTCAATAGAAATAGGCTATTTTCCTTTATCGACATTATCGACTATTCATTTTTCCTTTACCGAAGCTATAAGAAGAAGTGATAAATTCACTCCTATTTTAGTCTGAAGGCTTACTCCTTTTTACTATATCTGATTGACTCTCAAACTTAAAAAAATTTTAACTTTTCAAATTTTGCTACCCGATCAAGTAGCTCTTGAAAAGTAGTGATAGAAGCCAAGCAAAGATACGGTGCCATCTTATCATCAATATTTCCCATCAATAATTGGATTGCATGCTCTTCCTCTAGCTGTTGTTCACACCTCATGCTCATATTACACCAGAGTGTAATATATTTAGTTACTGACACATCCTTTCTCCTCTTCTCTAAGGTAAAGTCAACAGTAGTTATCTTTTTGACTGAGTTGGAGAATCTATTAATGAACATAATTTATAACTTGGCAAAAGTATTGACCGAGTTGTTTAGCAATTTAAAATACCATTTAAAAGTAGTTGATGTTAGACTGCTAATAAATTGACAAAATAATAATGCATCATTACATCTAGTATTATTACACATCACTTTGAACTGTGCTAAGTGTTGTCTAGGATTACCATTGCCATCAAAATATTAAATTTTGGTATTGAATAACCTTTGGGGTATGGCGCCTGGTCATACTCTGGTGGGTACAGGCATCCTTTATTTACTAATTTTTCAGCCTACTCTGCAACAATGATAGCTTTGATCTTCTCATTCAAAATCGTCTCCAGTTGAGTGATGTCACATGTTCGAATATGATGGCCAATTTTTGAGGGATTGACTGGGATGCTAACTGATTAACTTCATTTCTCCCATCATGAGAACTATGTGATCCTGAAGTTTGATATGATGGCTCTGTAGATGGGTTTATAGGTATTGTATTAACAGCCTGGAGATTAGCAGTTGGAACGGGCACTAATGCTAGCGCCACTACAACATTCATTTGCATTATCAAATTCATTTGCATCATAATTTTGTTCATCTTTGTATTAAGCTGCATAATCTCTTTATCTTTAGCCCTCATCTGGCATTGCATATGCCTTTGTGCATGGGCTACTGTGGTTATATCAGCAAATGCAGGATTCTTCTCTCTTTCTGATTCTTCTATTCACTCATCATCTGAGGAAGGACTTAAATGCTCTTCTTCTTCTTCCTATCTTTTGGGAGGACTAGTGGATTGGATGGTACACTAGCATTGATTATAGAATTAGGTACCAATATGATCATCACCTTGACCTACCATGTAGACCACTTCTATTCCCATAGTCTCATCATCATCATCTTCATATTTTTCTTGTAGCCTCACTTTTGAGCGTCATCTCCAACGAATCTCAAGCTTAGGTTGTGGCATGAACATTTCTTCAGTTATAGTGCTTTGATCAAAGTCAACTACCTCTTGATAAGATGGAGTTACTTGGTGATGAGATTCCCTGGTGATGAGATTCTCCACGGTGTCGACCATCCATTAGCTCATTAATGGTAATTTTCTTTTTGGGACCCATTCTTGTTGGGCCATATCACTAGCAGATCTTTGAGAATACAGGCTAGATTTCATGCCTTTGTTATTTTCCATAATTACTTTTTCTTGAGGCTTTGGTTTCCAGATTTGTTTTCCCTTATGACGGGACCTTTCGATGGCGGATTCCTGGACACGTGGTCTAGGTGTCATGCCCCGATGCTCACCGTGCATAGGTTGTCTTGGCTGATTTCAAGTTAGTACTAGTGATGACATATTTCTTGATGGGACTTTCTCAGCTTCCCTAATGATTGACTTTTTAAACTTATTTTTCATTAGGCCCCTTTCTTTGACAACCTTTAGGACTCTATATACTCATACCGATAAAGTCTCTGGCTGGTTCTTCTGGGGAGTTGGAGCTTATCGCTGCTGATTCCAAAAGGATTATTTGATTTCTCCAGTAGGACTATTCCTCTTAACCCATTTCAATATTTTAAATTTGTTATAGATAGGAACATTCTCTTCTAGCTGTAGTGCTAGTTGTATAATTGATGGTTTAGGCAATAGTTGTTGAGCTCATAGCTTAGCATTCATTCTCTTTCACTGTCTTCTATTTAGCTTACCTCTAGATGAAGAAGCCTCAGCATCATGCCTTCTAAGAGCAAATAGCTCAGTTGGTAAGGATGTAGCATTTATTAGAGCCAATGAAATCTTCTGGCCAATAATAGTCATCTTCATTAGTAGGGCTTCTGGACGTCCCAGTCTTTCCAACACAGAGACCCTTTTCCTTGGAGCCTCAGTAATAGCAGTTTCAATCAGCCTTCTTTGGTGTATTGCACATTGTGCACTCATTTTAGCTAGTTGAGGCCTTTGAGCTTGACTTCGAGCAAGTGGGTTGTGAATAATTGAGTCATGGTTAGAAGTAGCAATAGTTGGGAAGTCCACGCTACCAAACTGGATGGTAGCTCCAGCATCCCTAATATTGATATCAGCATTAGCCAAACGGATGTTAGCTCTGTGGCCTAGCTTAACGATGAAGGGTGTGTTCTGAAGATCTATTCTATTCAAATGAAAGATGGGAATTAATAATCAAAAATAAATGCTTTACCGCCATACTTTCAAAAAATGCAGAGGTACAACAAAACAAATATAATAAATATAAAATCAAATTCTATATGAAGACTTAAATAACATAGAATTGTGCTTAGAAAATATTTAAGTTCATTAAAAGTTTTATTTTAGAAATAATTTCACTTCAAAATTGACTTTATATTTTAAACTTATAATACTCCATTGCTACTATAGCTTAGATTCGACTAACCAAAGATGGAAAGAGAAACCTATCCCCATTGGAGTAGAATCTATGGCTCGAAATTCATCAACAACCTCTCAATGAAGAGTGTTTGATTAAAATGTCGATGAAATTTTCAAAAAGTAGATGGAATAGTAGATAAGACACTACCCAGAGATTTCACCCTCATTTTGTGAGGACTATAGATCTGGTTCTAGGTTTCCTATAGGCGTAAGCACCTATAGTTAATTACCCCTCCTAATGCTGAGAGAGAACTTTCGATTAAGGCTAGTCATTAGATTGCTAAATGTGTAGCGTATAGTAATAGCATGTGGAGTTTTGAAATTTAAATTTAAAAATTCATCATCCTTTAACTTAAAGCTGATGGTTGAGGGAATGATGTTGCACCGGATCAAGATCCCATGGTTTTGTCATCTCACCGTGGTCCCTACTTAGTTAGGAGGTAATCAACCCGATCAAGGATCCTGTTAGTAACCATGGGTTACATCGTCAAAATAATCCTTGTAGACCTGGGGTGGTGTTTGTCTAAGAAGGCAAGCTTAAGTTTACCTTAGCTAACATAGGGCTTTTTATCCAATCAAGTGCACCCTATAGTTCACATCTCAAAGGACAGAACCGTTGAGGAACATACAGGCTATAATTGTGAGCATAATATAATGGTATCATTTGGCGACAACCACTCTATTAGAAGACTCTGGTCATAACCGCATCATATGTGGAGCCTACTGGTCAAACAATGTAGATAGAGGACACGGGTCATGTCCTTACTAGCATGAGATTAATTGAGAGTGAATATAGAAATACACTTTACTTGACATTTACTTCTTTGTGAGCTAAAATTTTCTTAAAGTGTCACCTCCGATAAATAATTGTGGAAGATGGATGGATTTTAACTTTAAGTTTTTAGATTGATAAATTTCATTTGTGCATTTAAATTAAGCTTCTTTTATAGTTTTTCTATTTGCAAGAAATTTGAATTTATCTGATTTGACATTGAATCTTGAATATAATTGAATGGTGATATCCCCATCGGTTGAAATCTCCATTCAACACAGCCATCATCGGGGTAAATAAATCTGCTTGGTCATTTAGTTTATTATTTCAGATCGTGTCGACTCTATTAATTTAGTAAAAGAGGATCAGATCTAGATCTATATTTTAAGCATTTTGAATTTGAAATTATTGAATATAAATCTCTTGAATATTTGCCTTCACTCCAAAATGATGTATTTATCAGTGACCACCACTTTCTCACCAGAATCCACTTGATTTTGTTTATTTTTGCTCAAAAATTAAGTGGGAATAATTGTTGGTTGGTTTGGGAGCTCCAGGGGATTGAAATGAGGGGAATATGATGAGGATAGTGGTCTCTATTTTTTGTGTTTTGATTTTGGCCGAAAATCCTCACTTCCATTTTGATTTTTGGCTCCAAATGGGTGTCCTTGGCTTGGGGTGGTTGGGAATGGAAGGAAATCATCCTAAGTGGCTCATTTTGGTTGGCTAAGACATGGGAAATAGCTGTCATGAAGGACAAATAGGTGTCCTAGCAAAGGGAGGTGGAAGTCCTTAATGCTAAGTGTTCTAATGGGATAGGGGAGGTGATTTCACCTCCCCATGAGTCATGGCTGATCCAACCACCCCTTGGGTCAGATGAATAGTGTCCTTGGTGCCTATGTCGACCAATGGATGAGTGCCAAGTGGCCAAGGAAGAGAAATGACCATTTGGGCAAGTATATTTTCTCATGGGATGCCCTTGACCTAAGAGCAAAGTGGTCATTTGGTATTGGATTTAATTTGAGCAGATTTGAAATGAGCCAAAAGTGTATTAGACCAAATTTCATGTCATTTGGAGTTCATTTGGTTTAATTCAGGTCAATTTGACTTATTTGGGCCAAATTGAGTCAAATCGGATTAGGTTGACCAATTGGTTAAATTTGGTCAAACCAAGGGTTGGGTCAAGTTCAAATGACCATTTGGAGTGCATTGGTTCAATTGGTTTCAATCAATTTAGTTTAATTTAGATTTAATTTATATTTTGGCCAATTTGATCCTTTAGGTCAATTTGGGCTTAGTTGGGTTAGGTTGACCAATTGGTCAAATTGAGCTCAATTATGGCTTTGGTCAAGTTCAATAATCAATTTGGAATGAACTTGAGTCATTGGTTGCCATCAATTTGGTTTAGGTTGTAATTTGGCTAGTTTGGGTTCATATGGGTTAAAGGGTTGACTTGGTCAATGGGCTAGGTTGATTTGGTTTGGCCTAATTCATGGCAATTGATTAACCTAAGATGATCAACAATTATGACATGAAGTTTGGATTGGCTTAATTCACTCCACTTTAAATGGAATTGGATTATGGTTTATTTTTAGATTTAGTTTTTGACTATTTAGATTTATATTTCATTTATATTTGAGAATATAAATGGTTTATGAGAAAAGCACTTGAGTTTGGAGTGATTTCGAAGCAAATTTGACCAAAGTTATGGATGTAAGTCAAAAGGGCTAATAAGGGAAACCTATTTAGTCTGATTTATTTTTGGTCATTGTAAGGTGGGTTTCATTTATATTTATGAATATAAATGAAGGAATAATTGATTTATAAAGAAACTAATTGATTTTGGGATAAATTGGGTTAATATTTGGCTAAGCTTATGAGAATGGTTCATAAGACATATGAGAGAAATTTGATCTTAGATTTGATTTGGGTTGAAATTTGGATTTGGGTTTGGTATTTGAGTTGAATTGAATTGATCTATGAGAAAATCAATTGAATTGGATTTGGATTGGATTGGGTTAAGGCTAAGTCCATAAGATGAAATCAAAAGGCTTAGGAAGGATTTTAGAGTTAATCATGGATTTTTGTGGAGAAATCTTGAGCTTGAATTTAATCATGGGATTGATTATAAGTCTTGGAAATTTGATTTGGTATGAATTTGAGATTTGGTTTGAGAAGGAGGGCATGGTTGGGGTTTAGGCCATATGGTAAGCATGTTTTCCTAAGCCCCTAAAGCATAACCTATTCCTATGGCTAATCCTTCTAAGTCTCTAAGTTTAGGTTAAGTGTTCACCTAATCACTAGAAGTATCTTAAGACTAAGGAACTCTTAGTTTCTATAAGAGTCCTAGATATATAATGGAGAAGTTGAGAACTCACTCCAAAAGTGAGGTCAACAAAAGGACCCCCAGTAGGTGTGGTGTAACTAACAAGGTACACCGCACATATTGGCATTGACCAAGATGATCAACAACATCCGAAGGATTGCAAGCGCTAACAAAAATGATCTACTCCTAAACTTGAGATGTAAATGGAATTAAGATCTTAGTGCAATACAACTCAACTTATGCTAAGGGCATAAGAGAGGAAGAAAGGATCCACCGAAGGATTAAGTATGTGAACCTTCCACTAGTGAAGCAGGTTCAGATTATCCATAGAGAGGATAATGGTTTGATTTGGGGAGAAAAGATTCATTGGGGATTAGGATTTATAATCCCCTGGGGATAGATGCATGAACCTTCCACTAGGGAAACATGTTCGAATTTCTTTGGGTATGAGAATTTGATTTGATTTGATTTTGTCAGGCTCCATTAGGGAGAGAATATGGTTTGCACTTCGCTTGGGAGAAATTTGATTTGACTTAATTGGTGGGCATCCACTGGGGATGAGAACTTGATTTATTTATGATTTGAAGCTACACTAGGGAGAGGATGTGATTTTATTTTTATTTAGAGGGCACATTTGCTTGAGATGTGAGTTTGGATCCACTGGGGATAAGATGGATTTGATAGATGGATTTTCTTTTAGTTTAATTCGGGGGAGCATCCACTAAGGATAAGAGTGGATGAATTTAATTTGGCTTCCATTGAGGAGGGATGGTGGATTTAATGAAATGGACCCAATCGGTGTGCGATGAATCTACTAAGAAGGGGCTAATATCAGCCTAGACCTATCTTAGATTTATAAATCTAAAGGGATAGTCTACCGGCCATCAGGTAGAATTAACCAACCTAAGGGTGTCTTTTGGTGTGCAATGGCCAAGTTAGAAAGAAAGCTTGTAGACTTACATCCTCCTAAATAGAAAACCACTGGGGTGATCGATTGATGGCACAACAAATCGAGCCTGACCTAAGGTGATTATTGAATGAATGTCGCTATGGACTCACATCGACTCGAGAATAGTCAGAATTAATTTCATTTTAGATGGACCTTGTCGGTGTGCAATGGATCCACTAAAATGGGGAGAATATTAGCCTAGTCCTATCTTAGATTTACAAATCCAAAGAGATAGTCTACCGCCCATGGGGTAGAGCTAACCAACCTAAGGGGTGCCTTTCGATGTGCAATGGTCAAGTTAGGAAGAAAGTTGGTAAACTTATATCCTCCTAAATAAGGAACCACTTGGGTGATCGATTGATAGCACAACAAATCGAACCCGACCTAAGGCTGTGAGGCGGTGTGCAATGGGCGTGCTAGAGAGAATGCGAGATAGATTTATATCCCTCAAAGCAAAAATGACCATCGGGGTGACCTGTTAGTGGCATAACAAGTCTAACCTAACCTAAGGGCGACTATTGAGAGAGTGCCAACTCGGGGACTTATCTCAACTCAAAAGTAGTTAGGCAATTCCTATAAGGAGTTTTACTGACACTTCCCTAAAGATAGGATGCCTACTTGGGAAAAGGTACCGCTTGGGGTTTTTCTCCTAATTCATAAGCAAAAAAATATATATTTGTTTTGTTTATATGTTTGTGTGGAACCTGTTGGTGTGGGAGGGACCACACTAAGAAGGAGCTTATATCAACCTAGTCTTATCTCAGACTTACTAGACCAAGGGGGAATCTGCACATCCAAAAGATAAATTCTCCAACCATAGGGGTAGCTACTAGGAAAGGGAGACTGTCTGATCCAAGAGTAATCGAGGTAGTGTCTAGATGGGGTCTCTAAGGATGTGATCCAATTAGAGTGCCCACAGGGGAGGTGATGTTAGGGGATTTATCCAGAACCCTGTAAAAGAAAGCCTATAGATATATGATGGCCAACTCCGAGAGAATGCTTATAAACTTATATCTGCCTTGAGAGGTGTATCCACCGGGTGGGTCATCATCAGCATAGCGATAACTAACCAGCCTAAGGTGCCCATCAATTTGCGATGATCAATCTAAGAAGAAGGCTTGTAGACTTACATCATCACAAATGGAAATGATCATTGGAATAGTCTATCATCAGCGGGATAAATGCTATCTGACCTAGGGCTACTACTAAGCGGGGAGTCCCATGTAAGGACTGAACCTAGACTTAAAGTAGTTAGGAGGAAAGGAGCCACTAGGGGACTTATCCTAAGCCTCAAATATACTCGACCTAGTCAGTGTATGATGGCTAGTTTAAGAAGAAAGTGTGTAGATTTATATCCTCTTAAACAAAGTCAACACAATGTAGCTTACCAGCCACGCAGTAAGGCCTACCAAACCGATAATGCATTCATTAATTTTCAATGGTCAAGTTAGAAAGAAAGCTTGTAGACTTACATCCACTAAACAAGTAACCACTGGGATGACACACTAGCAAGGTAGCATGTCAGCCCAACCTAGAGCAGCTAGTGAGTGAGTGTCATAGGGGTGTTGACCTCACTTTTCGAGTGAGCTCTCAACCTCCTCTTCTTAGACTTAGGACTCTTCTAGACACTAAAAGCTCCTTAGTCATAAGAGACTTCTAATGATTAGGTGAACACTTAACCTAAGCCTAGAGACTTAGAAGGGTAAATCATAGGATTAGGCCATGCCTTAGGACTTAAAGAAATCACTACCCTATAGCCTAAACCCAATCCATTTACACCTTCTCAAATCAAACCCATATTCAAATCTTAAATCAAACCTCAAATTCAAATTCAAATTCCAAATCTAATTCCAAATTTGACTCCAAATGATTGAAACCCAAAATGAAATTCAAATCTTAAGATCTTTCCTAACTCATATGAACCACCTTCATAAGCTTAGTCAAAACCCCTTTTAAATCAAATCAAATTCAATTAATTTCTATATAAATCAATTATTCTTTCATTTATATTCACAAATATAAATGAAATCCAAATTCAAATGACCAAAACTATATCCAAAATAAAATCCAAACCCAATCTAAGCCTTTTAAGCAAATTCTTTGGACTTAACCAAATTCTATCCAGGTCAAGTCAAAACCAATGGATTTTCTCTTGAATCAATCATTCCTTCAATCATCTTTCTAAATATAAATGAAACCTACAATCATCAAACCAAATTGAAGTCAACCCTAACTTAACCTTTTTGACTTGAAACTTTTAATTGAGACAAAATCTATTGGACTCCAAATTGATTGTAGTTGGATTTATATTTCAATCCTAGGCTCACATATAAGTCCCACTAAACCTAAATCAAACCAAAAATGAACCAATTGACCAACTTTGGTCCACTTGATCTTGACCTAAAGGACCCATTTGAGCCAAATTCCAATCCAACCCAAATTGGATTGACCAAGCTCACCAAAACCTTCCACCATGATTGTTGATCACCCTAGGAAGATCAATTACAATCAATTATGTCAAACCAAGTAAATTTGGTCCTTTGACCAAGTCAACTTTTAGCCCAAATGAAACTTAAACTAGCCAAAATCAATCATATACCAAATTGATTGAAACCATTGATCCAAACACACTCATAATCAGTGATTGAATATAACCAAACTCTCAATTGAGCCAAACCAAATCAAATTGACCATTTTACCCAAGTTGACCCAAATTTGCCTAAAAAGCCAAAATGGGTCAAATCCCAATATAACCCAAATTGATTGCAACCAATGTCTCAAGTTCATTCCAAATTGATTATTGAACTTGACCAAAGCCACAATTGAGCATCATTTGACTATTGGTCAACTTGACCCAACCTAGCCCAAATTGACTTAAAGGGTCAAATTAACCAAAATTCAAATTTAATTCAAATTGATTCAAACAAAAAGCTACGTTCATCTTCAATTAGACAATTGAACATGAATCAACCCATAACCCAAGCCAATTTGACCAATTTTAGTTAAATTTGTCAACTTGACCCATTTGACCCATCTGATTCTAAATGAGCCAAAATCAATCCTAAGCCAAATTAAATCAAATTGATCATACCAAAATACTTTAAATCATCATTTGTACCTAACCTAAGCTTTAATTTGACCTAATTTGACCAATTGATCTACCTAACCCAATATGACCCAATATGACCCATTTGACCTAAATTGAGCTAAATCCCTTGAAATCAAGCCATGACCCATTGAAGGCTGATCAAACCTGACCCAAACTCATTTATGATCAGCCCAAAATCAATCCAACCTAATTAAATCCCTCATGGATCCTCCCCCACATGAGATTCCACCCAACCTCATTTAATTCTCCCCATCACATGCATTCAACTCCTTCCCAACACTTGCATTCAATGGAGCCAATCCTATGGCAGTAAAGGAAGACTTTTAGAGCTAAATCCAAAGTCCCCAATCAGCCATCACCACCCAACAAACCTTCCCATCACCCTTTAATGGAAAATTTTATCCACCATTAAAAGAGGGAGAATAGAGATAGTAAAGGGATCTAATTTTGGCATTAGAGAGTCTCTTAGAGCTTCCAAAGCAACCAGAAACCACTTCCCCACTTCTCTTGAGCTAAAAACATAAAAATTGGGTGGATTCTTGTGAGGAAGCGGAGACAACTGAAGAATACATAATTCCAAAGTGAAGGCAAAAGTCTAGGCTCATTCCAAGGCTTGTTCCTCCACTTAAGAGCATGCTTGGATCATCACCACCATCGGAAACCATCATTACCGAGGTAATATCATCAAACTTTAACTGGTCTTAAGGAGCCTTGTTTGTGGTAATGTATGAGCAATTTTAGGAAATTTCTTTAGATTACCCTCACATTTTTCATTTTATATCATCCCCATGCGAATCGAAAAGTTTTTTGGTGAAGATCGCCTCAAAATTGAGTCTAATCGGACAAAATTTGGTTCAAAATCATGAAAATAGATAAAAATTACTGTTCAAGCCATCCATCCCATCCTCCTCATGGTTTAATTATCCATCATATCGATCCAATCTGCTCCATGGATTGATCCTATCTCCACATTCAGATAATCATGAGCAATCATACACGTATCATATGTATGTCTATTTAAGGTTGGTTAAGAAAATCACCAATTTTTTAATTTTAAAAATTATTTAAGTTACATGAAACTTTTAAAATTCATAAAAAATAAAATACATAATGAAAAATTACGAATAAGAGCTCGTTGTATTTATCTTTTCAAGAGGAATCCAATGAATAAAAAATCCTCAAATTCAACCAAATGGTTTGAGCTTAATTTAGGTTTTAGTGAAAATCAAATTTCATTAATTAGTCTAAAAAATACAAGTCGGATTGAGTTAAAATTTTCAAGAATTGAAACTAAAGTTGAAACACACTTATCAAAAAAAAAATCTCATGTAAAAAGGACTTCTGGATTGAGAGAAATTAAAATTTGTAAGTTCATATTGTCCATTTTATTAAAATAAACCAAATAAAAATCCACAAAATTGCAAAAAAAAACTTTAAATTAACTAAAATCACTTCAGTTGACATCTAAGATTCTTAAGAAAATAATGTGATTTTCTGAATCCAAATGAACCCCAAAAAAACACTTAAGATTAAAAGTTTAATCAATTATGGGATTACTTAAAACATAATCTAAAAATAATTTAAATATCAAATCAAAATTAGAAATGATGCAGTACCCAAATGATTGGTAATCAAACTTAAATCAGAAAAATATCATGTATCCCTCAAATGAAATTAAATTTAAACATAATTTAACCTAATTTAACCTAATTGTGTTAAAGAAATTCAATTAAATGATTAAATTTTTAAATTAAACTCATAATTAAATAAATCAATGAAACTTTAATATAAAATTAAACTAATCTTATTAAACCAACACCAAATATTGAATCTTAATTATATGAAACTACTTAACAAATTAGAACAAATTGAACATTAATTAATCATTAAATAAACTAAAAATCAAATTGATTAATAAACCAATTCAATAGAATCATTTAAGATTAATCAAATTAAACCAAATAAACTTAAAGTAAACATAATTAACATATGATTAAATCACATCCATTTAAAATAAGAAAATTAAGTAGCCATTAATACATAAACCTAACCATTAAATCTAATATAAATTCATAATTAAAGCATTAAATGAAATTTAATGAACATAATGATTGAAATCAAACTTAGCTATAATTTCAAATAATTAAGTTTAACTGAAATAAAAATAAACAATTAACTCACTAAATCTAATGAAACACTTAATTAAATAAAATTTAAGTAAAACACTTAATTAAACTTATTAAATCAAACCATTCACATATGGGAAATTAAGTTATTAATTTATAATTAAACAAATCTTTAATTAATCTAATAATTCAAAATTTTAATTATTTTTAATCAAACCAAATTAATCAAATATCTAATTAATGCAAACTTTATAAATTAATCCATCATCTTAATGAATCGAATTAATTTAAATAAATTACATTAAAACTAACCCTTAAATTAAGCTTAAATCAAACCCCTAATTAAATTTAATAATTAATTACACCCCTCAAGTAAGCTAATTAAGTTAATCAAATTAATCATATTAAATTTAAGCTTAATCAAACATAAATTTGAACATAATTAAAATGTAATTAAATGCCAATCAAATCCTAAATTAAATCTAAATCATTAGGTCATTAATTTTATCACTAACCAAAACAAATATGAAACCAAATTAAAAATTAAATAAATCTTTATTTAATTTAATAATTATCCTAAACACACTTCTAAATTAAACTAACTATATAATCATATTGAACCTAAGCAAACCTATAGATTAATAAAGCTAATCAAATAAAATTAAATCAAATAAATAAAGACTCTCATTAATTTAATACATGATCAAATTTAATCTAATTCAACCTACCTAAATAAGATAAATTAATTAATTATTAAAATGTGTAAAATTAGAACATAAACTAAAATCTAATAAATATGACAAATGAATGAAATTAAAATGAAATTCTAATCATAAATAATCAAACTCAATTAAAATCAAAGCAAACTCTCAATTCATTTTATCCAATCAAACTATAAATAAATAAACCATAATTAAATTAAATAAACATAAAATTAAATATAAACTCTAAAGTTATTAAATCATATCCAATTACTCTTAATTTCAAATAATATCAAAATAAATCAAATAAAAATAAAACTCAAATAAAAAAACCTATTGAATTAAGATAAGAGATTAATCATCAAAATGAAGAGATAATCTATACATAAACCAAATGGATAAATTCAATAAGTTAAACTCTTAATTGAAATTCAAATAAAAGAATACATTATACTTCAAATAAATTACAAATAAATTAAAATACATTCACCAATCTAAATCTAACTAAAATGGAATAATGAAATCAATGAATTTAAACAACATCAAAATGATATTAATCATATGAAATTAAGGAATTAAATTAAAACCCAAGGGAAAGAAACTAGAAATTGAATTAAAGGATATTGAATTGTCAAAATTTAATTAAATCAACACATTTAATCCAAAATTAATCAATCAAATACATGAAGATTAAACAAACTCAAATTCTAAAATCTAAATCAAATCAAATAAAGTACACAAATTCAAATGGGTAATTAAGATACTTAAGGACCTTAGTTAGACTCTTTAGGAGTTAGGTTGTAGAATAGGGTGAGTTCCGTCTACAAATGGAATTCATTCTACTCTTCATTTTTGAAAACTTAAACATCACTTTAACCAAATAAAAATGAAAAATAAATTATTAAATCATTTAAATTGAAATTACCCAAAGGTAAAATTTAAATAAATTTGAACTTCAAATTGAAACTTAAACTAAAGATCCTAGTAAAGTTTTGCTACACTAGCCTTCTTTTCACACACCAGAATACTAGGTCACCGACTCTAAAATTAGGCTAGGTTGATATATTGATTATATTTTTGATGTTGTGTTTTATTTTGTGATGTAATCTTCTAGGATGATATATGTATGTTTCATAGATTGGATGTTAATTAACCTAGTCATATTTTTAAGGGTTGTGCTCTTGAAATAAAATATAAATGCTTTTTTTTCATGCTTGCTTAGCCACTAAGCATAACCCATATTAGGACAGGTGGGCTTGGTTACCCATGTATAGGCTAAGTCCAAATTATTCATATAATTGCTTGGGTTGTATGATGTGTTTAGCTAACATTTATTTTACAAGTGTAGCTAGATTTACTTTCCTTCTTTTAATATAATTTTGCATTAGGAATTATGATTAGTGATATGGGGGATTAAGATGAGTTGAGGCTAGAAGGTTTACTCTCTCTTGGAAAAGCATATGACTTGCCTACATGGATTTAAAGCGTAGGAGGTGTTAGCAGGCTACCCCTCCAGGTGGTCATAAGTCTAGCAGTCGGGTGGCTTACTCTCTCTTGTGAAGGTAAACTATATACCCACTTTCACCATAGATTTAGGTCATGCTTTGGCCCTTGCCAAAGCTCCATAGATTTAGGATTTGAGGTTGTTGTTTCCCTTTGGGGCTACAAGCATAAATCCTCCCCTCTTAGGAATTTTCACAATCTTGTATTATGAAATTATAAGTCCCAGATTTATAATAAACTTTCAACTCAAATAAATAAATCTCTTCAAATTCAAATATATAAAGCCCAACCATATGATAGAATGGAGTGCTCACTAGGCATCCAAGTTTCATGAGCACTCTCTACTCATCTCCTTTTATTTCAATAAGTACTCTTTCCTTTTGATCCCTCCCACTCGATTTCCAAAAATACATCCAATCCTTTGATAGTCCTATCTTTGAATTCTTTGGAGACAACAATCACCTAATTTAATCAAGAGTATTCTTAAGGGATTCACTTCTCTTAAGATTTAATTAACTATGGAGGCTTGCCTCCATAGGAAACTTAACGAACCTGATTTAAATAAATGTTGCTTTACTTTTTCATACAAAGTAGAGGAAAAATCTCTAGTATATTCGAAGACCCATCATGCCTTAGGAGTCCTTATTAGGTGATTAGGTCCATTATAAGGTAGTGACTTCTATATCTCGAGATAGTATACTATTCATTAATGTCATATCCGATCACTCTAATAAGTACATCTGTGGATTTTCATGGTGTCGCCTCACATATACACACGTAGCACCCAAACACTAAAAATAAACACCATAAATTTTTCTGGCAACTTCGCTAGGGATGGTTCCTCTCTTCATCTCTAATAGATGATTATTGTCTCCAAGCATCGATAGTGGACTTGCATTTCATGTGACTTCAAGACTATCATTTTTTTTGTTGGCACTTAGCTTATTTCATTCTTCAGCTAAGTTAGCCAACATCCTTTAGGTTTTAGGATCTCACTCCGTGTAGGTCTTGAAACTCCTGTTGGATTCCCTAATAGGTGAGAACATAATTTATCAACAAAAGGGGAAATAATAAAAATTTAGAACCTCCTCACCACTAGCTTGGTGAGGCAAGGTTCATCATAAAATTTAAAGAAAATAATTCCTTTCATAAAAATGATACTTTTCAAAAGCACCTTCACAAAATCACAGAATCAAAACCCCTCCATGATTGCTATATGGAGGTTCTTTTGAAAGCAAATCATGCCATGTTTTATTCCCACTTAACATATCCAAATTTGTCAAATGAGAATCTCTATTTGAATTAAACATAAAATTTTACCTTCACTTAACAATTTCAATTTGTTAAGTGGGGGTCTCATTTTAAAAGATAAAATTTGATCTTCACTTAACAATTTCAGTTTTTTATTTTCAAAACAAAAAATTTAATCTTCACTTAATAATTTCAATTTGTTAAGTGGGGGTCTCATTTTCAAAACATGAATTCGGCCTTCACTTAACAATTTCAATTTGTTAAGTGGGGGTCTCATTTTCAAAACATAAAATTCACTTTCACTTAACAATTTCAATTTGTTAAGTGGGGGTCTCATTTTCAAAATATAAATTTGACTTTCACTTAATAATTTCAATTTCTTATTTGGGGGTCTCATTTGTAAAATATAAAATTTGAATTTTAGTTAACATATTTAATTTGTTAAGTGAGGGTCCCATTTTCAAAAAAGCATGCATTTAGGCTTTCACTTAGCATATCAAATTTTCTAAGTAAGAGTCTCACTTTCAAAGCACATATTTGGATTCTACTTAATACATCAATTTTTTTAATTAAGAACCACATAATCATGCCATATTGGATTCCCACTTAATATACCAAATTTGTTAAGTGAGAATCCCATTCTCTGGTCATATCATACTTTAATTTCCACTTAACACACCAAATTGTTAAGTGGGAGTCCCATTTTCAAAAACATATCAGACACATTAAGGCTTTCACTTAACATACCAAATTTGTTAAGTGAGGTCTCTTTTCAACACACATTCAATCCCTATTTTAACATACCAAATTTGATAAATAAGGATCCAATTTTTCATATCAACCACCCTTGAGCTTTCACTTAACATACCAAATTTGTTAAGTAAGAGTCTCATTTTCAAAGGAAAACAATCATATCTCAAACACATTTGGGACTTTCACTTAACATACCAAATTTGTTAAGTGGGACTCCCATATTCAAAGAAAAGCAAATCTATCTCACAATCATATTTGGCTTTCACTTAACATACCAAATTTATTAAGTAAAAGTCTCATCTTCAAGCACAAACAAACACATGTGGCCTCTACTTAAAATACCAATTTGATAAGCAAGAAGCCCCATTTTTCAAATCAAAATATCACACAATCAAATCTTCACATGCAAAAATATTTCAAAACACACAATCACAATCTCTTATTAGCATACCCAAATTTGCTAAGTAGAGGTTCTTTTAAACTATCAATATTTTCAAACAAGAAACATAAAATGCAAACAAATCTCCAAAAGAAAAGAAATCTCTCCTCAAATTTTGAACCCACCCAACCTACCTAAATTGGTTGAGTATGGGTTCTAAAGTCAAAAATCAAATGGCAAAAGTCTCTCCTCCAAAAACATCCAAATCTCTCCAATGAACCCCATTTAACATATTTGAATTGTTGAGTGTGGGTTCAAAACTACAAACTTCTACTACTTTCATGGAACAAATATCAATGTAGAAATCTGATACATGTTATATTTCAACAATGTAGACTTATAGGTCAGATTAGACAGTGCAGTCTTTTGTAGTTAGCAGACATGGCCTCTCAAAAGTTTGTTTTCATCTTTCTGTTCAGAATGGATTTGGCCCTAGATCAGGCCACCCTCCCTCAGACAAACTTAACCCATCTAGTGTTCTTTGACCGAGGATTTGAGAGAGCCCGCATCACTTGCGAGGGGGTGACCCTCACTACTGTCAGCCAGGATGAGGTGGTTGGGCAGAGCCAGTCATCCGGATTGACCTGCCTTCTGACACTAAGTATCCTTCCTTGAAGAGGAAGGCAGTTGAGCTTCTGCCAGTCAGTCCAGTTCTTACTCAATCAGTTGTTCTCACAGTCACTCAGGTGCGTGCTAGCACCTACTCGATGGTCCCCTCTAAGGGGTATGCTATCCTTGCTTCAGAGATAGCCTCCCCTTCCATTGAGGTAAGATCTAGATCTCACACCTCATTTATTAGCCACACGATGCACAGTGATGCCAAAGATCAAGCGGTACCACGCGGCGTGCCAGGGGATGGATCGCATCCCATTGTGAGAAGGTTCCCCTGAGGTTTCCCATTCTTCTAGCAACCAGTTCCACCCCCTCTCAGCATCAGATAGAGAGGAGGACTATCAGAGGATAGTTGTATTGCCTCCACCTCCTACATACCATGAGGCGTCGACTAGGGATAAGAGAAAGTCCTATGCCATTCTCCGAATGATATTACGGTAAGTATGCAGGGTACATGGATGTTTAGAGTTTGGTACATTATTTGACTTGAGGTCTATCATCCCTAGGAGTGTTACCAGGTGCATTTATAATGATAGAGCATCGAGAGGCGGGTAGCTTGATTCGGGAGAGAGCAATGAGGTTTGCAAAATAGTTAGCGGCCTCTGCTCTAGTCAATTTTCCCAATCATCGGGCCGACAGGACTGATAGTATAGTGCTGAGAGGTACCACTAGTCATAAGAGAAAAGCCCCGATGATGGTAGAGCCGATGTTGTCTCCACCGTACTGATCCACTCCTCACCCACCATCACCTGTTCAGATCCCGCCATCCACCGTGCCTACAAAGGCACAGAAGACATTATCCATGGAGAAGAAAGCCCCATTAGTGATCTGGTTACGGGCAAAGGATCCCACTTCACCTACTCCACCAACTAAGGTAAGGGAGAGTTCCCTTACTCGACCTCCTACAATCTTGATGAAGAAGAGTGGCATAGCATCATGGTAGCACACCACCACCACCATCGAGGTGACACCAACAATGTAGAAGGGAAGGGGACGGTTCTGCAGTCCCCATGGAAGTGGATCTCCCTAGTGAGACTACTCCACCCATGAGCAGTCACGAGCATGTCTCTTCCAACAATCATGACCCTCCCAGAGCCAGCACTCCAGTGATAGGTAGTATTAGGTGCATATGTCGGTGACATCCCTCCACCGGTCGGGTGCATTTGTACTTGATTAATCATTCCCTAGGTAAGATTTTGGCATAATACTTTGTAGAGAAGAGAGTGCTTCTAGTGAGTGAGCGATCAGATTGTGAGGAGGGAAAGGTCAGCTTTGATCCAGATGAGGATGATCTCCTTGAGGATTCGACCAAGGTCCACATGGTCGATACTAGGAGCTCCCTTCATAGAGATCAGCATAGTCAGGAAGGTATTATGGTTGAGGAAGATGATGTCATCCATTCAGCCCAACACCTCTGTCAGCATCTTAAATAAAAGAATGATTAGATCAATCGGATGGAAGACATATTAGCAGCCCTCCATGTACTTCAAAATTAGGCCTCAGTACCATAGCATATACCAATACAAATAGATCATCTTGAGTTAGCGCATGTCCTAGATCAGCCCAAAAGCACTTCTCGAATTGATCAGGATAGTGGTAGCTTGCATAGGAAGGTGATGGATAGCACCTCCATGCGAAAGAGACATCAAGCATTGGTGGAGCAAAGTGAAGGATATTGGCGCAAGGTGCTCATATGTTCCAAAGGGTATACCCTACCCAGAGGAATTTGATGGTGTCCAATATCCTAAGGGTTTTGTGCCTCCTTCCTTCAAAATTTTTTATGGCAGTGGAACCCTCGTTAGCACATAGCACACTTCAGGGTCATATGTTACAATGCCGGTGGTAGCAATGCACTCTTATTCCATCTCTTCATCAGTAGTTTGACTGACATCACATTTGATTGGTATGCTGAACTACCCAATGGTTCAGTGAAGACATTTGATGAGTTAAATTAGCTCTTCATTAAGAGATTTGTTGGAGCTCAGTAAAGGGTAATTGTGGGTGATCTCGTTGTAGCTCTACAATACCCTGGTGAGTCCCTTATTGATTACATTCTTAGATGGTGCAATTTAAGAATGAAATGCGAACCACAATTGTGTGAACAACATGCCATTGAAATTCTACTCAAGAATACTCATAGCCTGATCACCTTCATTCTTAAAGGATTTACCAATAAGACATTTGAGAAATTAATCAACAAGGTGGCTCGTCTACAAGGAGAGGTCAAATAGTTACCTTTCCAAGATTAGCCAGCCAAGCTAAAATCGTAGAAGGCAATTGAGAAGAAGCTAGGGGTAGTCACAGGAGTTGATAAGGGGAAACAACCAGCCATGGTCTAGTAAGATGGGCCTCAAACTCAGCCTCTCCTCCCATCTCCTTTCACCTCATGTCACCCTCACAGGCCTCCATTTCCACCTCCTCTCAGGTATCCTCATGACATCATCGCAGATCGCTACTCACCTTAGTAGCTACCATTTACCTACTCTTGTCAAAAAATTGAATAAACCATATTCATTCAAGAGGGAGGATGCCAAGAAAATCTTTAAGAATCTCTTAAAGAAGTATGATTTCTAATTGCCCGAGCCTAGGAGGCCGAAGGAAGTGGGCAATAGTCATGATCTAAACTATTGCCCCTACCACCGCATGCTAGGACATGTCTTAGAAGATTGCTTTACCTTTAAGGACTGGCTTGAGCATAGCTACAAGTCGGGTGCCATTATCATTCCTAAGGAATATCTACTAGAACAACCCTCTAGTTCTATTAGGATAATCCTTGGGGATACAAGCAATCTTCTCAAGACAGAGGAAGGTTGGGATATCTCCATATCCCGAACCTCCAAGAAAATCATCTCTAAGATCATAAAATTATCCTTGCAGGTGCCTGAAGCAGCTCAAACTTTCAACTTTAAGGAAGGTTTGCAAGTTGCTAAGGATGACCTGAAGGGGGTAGAAGCCCAACAGGAGTAGTCCACCTTATTTGCTAGGGATAGCATCATAGCACAACCATCGTCCGAGTCTAGCACTCCATCCATGGTTGCAGCTACTACTTCATCCTCCACTAGCTCCTCTTCTGCCAACAGGAGCGTTGCATCAGCGGACAAGGGCACTAAACCCCTTACCCCGGTTGCTTTATTAGATTTCTATCATGTACCTCCATCTAAGAAGAAATCAATGAAGAAAGCTTTCACTTATATCTTTTCCACTTATGATACTCTAGATTTAATTCCTCTCAAAAACTCTCCAAGTCTACAAAATAGTAAAGATAACTCTAGTTCTGATCATTCCTATTCTGATTTAGAAATGGATTTTCATTTTTGAATCATTCAGGTTCACCCATTAAGATTGATTTGGAGTCATCCGAATTCGATGATCCCATAGGAGAAGTTGTAGGTGAACCTGATGAGTAGGCAGAACTTTTCACTAAATTATCTCACGAAGTCACTGAAGTCAACCTCCATAGTGGTAAAGTTCTACCTCCTAGGGTAGCACATCAGGATAAGGGTAAACAAGTTATTGGTTCTAGTGATCAAGAAGCCCATCCATAGGATGCTCCACCCATAGATATGCTATGGATGATTAGCCCAGAGTTGACTACAATGTCCTTGCTCACCTAAGAAAGTTACCAACTAAACTAAGCATACATGATGCCCTTGTCTTATCCAAAGAGATGATGGAGTCATTGAACAAAGCTCTTCTTGATCCAAAAATATGCTTAGCTCAGTTGATCGCTATTGGAGAGGAGGCATGTTATTCAAGAGAAGCCCATGGAGTTACATTCATAGATGAAGAACTTCTTTTGGGGACAATCGAGCACAACTGTCCCCTCTACATCACAGTGGATATAGGAAGATTCAGACTCTCTAGGGTGTTAGTTGATCTAGGTGCATCAGTGAACATTATGAGTCTAAAGACTATTGCCTACTTAAAGATTGATATCTCTGAACTTTGAGGAGATTGGATGATGTTAAGAGGATTCAATGAACAAGGCGAGAGAAAATTAGGCTCTATAGTGTTTCCATTGGAGATAGATGACTGGAAGATAGAAGCCAAGTTCTATATAATTGATTCAGATACATCATTCACTACTTTGCTCGGTAGGCATATGGAAACAACAATGTTCCATCCTCTTTACATCAATGCATCAAATTTTGAAGAGATAGAATCGAGTATTGTGTCAAAGGAGACTTGAAGTGATTCTCAGTTACAAAGGTTGAGATATACGTGGATACAACCTATTATCTTTCTACAAATCAAAAAGTTTATTCTCATGAACTTGGTGAATGTTCAAAAATAAAAGAAAAAGAAACAAAAGAATAAGAAACAAAAGAAAAGGAAATAAAAGAAAAAGAAGAAAAAGAAAAAGGAAAAAGAAAAGGAAAAGAAAAAAAGAAAAGAAAATGAAAATGCAAGTAAGTGAGAATTAGACATCGAGGAAGAAGTAGTGCCAGATATTGGATTCTACCCATAATTTGCTCATCCATACAAACACATGGGTAGGATGACTCGACCCCCACCAGGTAGAGGTAGAGGTAGATCTAGAGGCAATTCCAGAGGTGTAAGACCTCATTGCTAGTGGCCAGCTAGTAGGAGCTATGTTCCAGCTCATAGGAGTACCCCCGCAATCCATATAGACTTAAAGTCTAGTTTGGAGGATGAGTCTCATGTGGCTAGCATGCCGACCAACCCCTCTCAGCGGGTCCCTTTGAAGGTGACATTTGAGCTAGATAGTGATGAAGACCAGGCCTCCAAGTAAAATATGAATGTATCTAAATCACTATTATATAGAACAGTCAGGCAATAATTAAGAACTTTAGCTCTAACCTCACTTTCTTCCTAGAAAGTTGAAGATTTAGTAGTTAAGGAGGCCTCCAAGTCATCCACAAATGTCAAGCCAAAGAGGTTTTTGTTGGGAGCATCATCCTCAAGTCAGGAAGCCAATGCAAAACTTGATGATGATTCATATAAAGATTTAATATAATTATCTTTTGATTGGTACTCACATTACGTTGTTAACTTAGCAAAGAAATGATTAATTCCATATACTTGGTCTAAACACAAGTCAAACTACTTTGAAAGGCTATAGGACAACCAAAGCAAGCATCCTCAATCATGATTAGGACTAGGATTCGGCATAATGGGTCCAGTCGATGATGACAATCATCACCTAGTCATCATAAATCATTTGGAGTCTGATAGGTTCTTATCAAATCATGCTAACTCTTATGAGGAGGTATGTTTAGAAATTTTAGATGACCCAAATGAGCTTGAAGTTAGAGAAGCACCGCCAGAGTTTGAAGAAGAGATCAGATGAATCATTTACGAGCTTAAAGAAATCAACTTGGGAACCGAGTGTCCGACATACATCAGTTCTTTATTGAATGAAGATGAAACCAATGACTTAGTTAGGCTATTAGCTGAGTTTAAAGACTACTTCACATGGAGTTATGAAGAAATGCTTGATTTATCTCCTGACATAGGTACAAAAACTAACAATAGAACCTAATACTAACCCTATCAAGTAAGCTCCTAGGCGCATGCGATTAGACATTAAATAATAGGTCACTTTTGAAATCAAGAAACTGATCGATGCTGGCTTCATCAGGGAAGAAAAATATCCTATCTAGTTAGCTAGTGTCATCCTAGTTAAGAAAAAGAATGGCCAAATTTGCATATGCATCGATTTTAGGGATCTAAATAAGGCATGTCTTAATGATAAATTTCTACTTCCTATACCAGAATTAATGCTGGACATTGCCTCATCTCATGCAGTATTCTCCTTTATGAATGGGTCATCTGTCTATAACCAAATCAAGATATCCCCCGAGGATGAAAGAAACATTACTTTCAAATCTCGATCGTAATATATTGTTATAAAGTCATGCCTTTCGGCTTTAAAAATGTCAGTGCTACATACCAACGGGCCATGACTTGAATCTTCAACAAACTCATTCATCATCTAGTTGATGTTATGTTGATGATCTTGTAGTCAAAAGTAAAGAAAAGAAAGACCATCTCTTTGACTTGAAAGTAGTTTTCGAACGGTTAAGATCATTTAACCTTAAAATGAATCCCCTGAAGTGTGCATTCGGAGTAGCTTTTGGGAAATTCTAAGAGTTTGTTGTCCTACACCAGGGAATAGAGATCGACTCGGAGAAGATTAAGGCTATCTTAGAAATACCACCCCCTAAAAGTCTAACTCAACTCAGATCATTCCAAGGGTGGTTGGCATACCTAAGATGCTTCATATCCAACCTATCAAGAAGATGCCAACCATTCTCAGCACTTGTCAAAAAGGATGCCAATAAGTGCTAGCATGCTTTTGAATACATCAAGCACTACCTAATGATGTCACCAGTTCTAGCAGCCCCTATCCCGGGAAAGCCGTTGATCCTCTACACTGCTACATTAAATGACTCCCTTGGTGCTTTGTTGACTCAAACCAATGACGAAGGGAAAGAAAATGCTCTCCGCTACCTCAGTCACCGTCTAATCTTTGCTGAGGTAAACTATTCACCTATTGAAAAGCACTGCCTAGCTTTAATCTTTGCATCCTAAAATCTATGACATTACATGCTTTCTCATAAGGTGAATCTGATCTACAGAATCAATCCACTATGATATCTCATGACATGACTGACACTATCCGGATGGTTGGGCCATTGGTCCATGATTTTGTTTCAGTTTAACATTACATTTATACCCCTCCGTGTGGTGAAAGGACAGGCACTAGTAGATTTCTTAACAGCATACCCACTTCTTGCTGATTCTCCGCTTAGTGATGACCTCCCCGATGAACAAATCATGAACTTAGCGAACACTAGCATTCACTGCTAGGAGATGTATTTTGATGGTGCGGCTTTCTCTCAAAGATGAGAAGAACCATAATTTACTATCCCAGGGAAGGCATGGGTGGGAATAGTTCTCTTAACTCCTGCGCATGTGATGAGATTCTCATCATCTTTCCAATCCATGCACCAACAACGAATATATGAGGCTCGATTTTTTGTGCAGGTTAGTCATTACACTATACGTCCAGAGCATCAACATCTTCGGGGATTCTCAGCTCGTCATCAACCAAAATGCTAGGTCCTACAAGGTTCTAAAGCCTAAGCTCCATCATTACCACAAGTACACCATGGAGTTATTGGCCTAAATCCCAAAGGTTACCATCTACTAGATTCCTCGAGGAGAGAATGCAATAGTAGACACATTAGCCAAGCTTGCCAAAGAGTTGGCATTTTCAAAAGATGAGTCCATTCTAATAAGGGTCCAAAATAGATAAGTCTTATCTCTTATTGATGTTGAGCTCATCGAGAGATTCTCTCTATAAGGGGAGGTTGCCATTGCCAAAAAGGATGAGGGGTCATATTGGAGGCAACCGTTCATGGATTATTTAAATATAGGTAAACTACCTTATGAGAAATCACTAGCACACCAAGTGAACCAGAAATTCCTTTCTTACGATCTCGTGGATGGCACCTTATATTGGCGATCCTTCGATCATATGGGTTATGTTGTCTGGACAAACATGAAGCTCATAGGATCGTGACTGAGGTACACTTAGGTTTATGTAGAGCACATCAATACAGTCTGAAGATGAAAGCCAAGATCAAGAGACTAAGATACTACTAGCCTTCGATGATCACATATTGCATGGACATAGCTAAAAGATGCCACCAATGTCAGGTACACGGTGTGGTCCAACATTAATCACCCAACATTCTACATCCTATATTGCCTCATATCCATTTGAGTGTTGGGTGCTAACATTGTGGGTCTGATAGATCCTCCTTCTTCCAAAGGTCATCGATTCATTCTTACAACCATCGACTACTTTTCCAGGTGGGTGGAGGCAATCCCACTTAGAGAGGTCACAACTCAGCATATGCTCTAGTTTTTTAGGAACCATATCGTATATAGGTTCAGGGTGCCTCGATGAATTATATTTGATAATAGTACTGCATTCAAGAGCACTAAAATCAACAGCTTTGCCTGGAGACACAACATAGATTGGAGATATTTTACCATCTACTTCCTAAGGGCAAATGGTCTAGTAGAAGCATTCAACAAAACTCTCATTCAAATATTAAAAAAGGCACTCGATGACAACAAGAGACAGTGGCATGAGCAATTAGTTGAAGCCTTAAACACCATATAATACTCCAACATAATCTATCCCATTCTCCTTAGTGTATGGGTTTGAAGCCGTTCTACCTTTAGAAGTCCAACTCTCATCACTAAGGATAATTGTGGGTAGCAAGATTACTATAGAGTAGAATGCCAAGTTACGGTTGGAAGAACTTGAAGGTTTAGAGGAGAGACGCCTCCAGGCATGCCAAAATGTTGAGTTATATAAAACCAAAATGATTCAAGCTCACAACAAGTTGGTCCGTCTTAGAGCTTTTCAAGTAGAAGAGCTTGTTTTAGTTCTACAGAGACCAATTATTTTCCAACGAAAGATGGGAGATAAGTTTGAACCCAGCTAGGAAGGCCCTTTTGTCATAGAGAAGGCCTACCAAGAGGATCTTATTAGCTTATAAATTATAAAGGAGAGCGCCCGATGCTTCCAATCAATGGGCTCTACTTAAAGAAATACTATCGAAAAATCTTGTTTGAAAATAATCATCAATAAAACTTCTTTTCATATCAAATTCCATCTCTTATGTGTTAGACATATCTTTTGCTAGCGAATTCACCATGACATGTTTAGGATAGGTGTAAGAGAACTCAAAAGACATCCTATCCCTCCACAGCATAAACACAAACTACAAATGATCCTCTAGTGCTATTAGGATAGGTATAAGAGAACCTAAGAGGCATCCTATTTTGACTAGTACAACTAAGTTAGGTGTAAGAGAACCCAAGCGGCTTCCTTTCTTGTGGAGTCACGATTGCCCCTACGGCACCATTTCATCCATTCTTCTGCATGTTTAAGATAGGTGTAAGAGAACCTGAGCGGCATCCTATCCCTCCACAACACAAACACAAATTACAAAAGATCCTCCAGTGCTACTAGGTTAGGTGTAAGATAACTCATGAGACATCCTATTTTGACTAGTACAACTAAGTTAGGTGTAAGAGAACCCAAGAGACATCCTTTCTTGGTGGAGTCACAATTTCTCCTGCGGTGCCATTTCATCCATTCTTCTACATGTTTAGGGTAGGTGTAAGAGAACCCAAGCAGCATCCTATTCCCTCTTCCATAACACAAACAAACACATATCTCTTATTTCGGGCTATTTAATGTGGTATGCAACCCCGTACTCACTCATTAGCTGCTCTAGGTTAGGATAATATGCTACCTTGCTAGTGTGTCACCCCAGTGGTCACTTATCTGGTGGATGTGAGTGTCATGCTTTCTTTCTAACTTGACCTTTATACACCAACGAGCACCTTGTCAGTTTGGTAGGCCTTACTGTGCATCCAGTAAGCTACCCTATGTTGACTTTGTTTAAGAGGATGTGAGCCTACATGCTCTTTTCTTGGACTAGCCAACATGCATTGACTAGGTTGAGTATATTTGAGGTTTAGGATAAGTCCCCTGATGGCTCCTTTCCTCCTGACTACTTTAAGCTTGAGTCTAGTCCTTACACAAGACTCCTCATTTAGTAGTCGCCCTAGGTCGGATAGCCTATCGAGAAGAGAACTATCCCTGATTAGTTTTGCTTTAGAGATGTAAGCCTACACACCTTCTTTCTATACTGGTTGTCACAAACTGACGGTCACGTTAGGTTGGTTAGCTATTGCCATTCTGACGGTGACCCACCGGTGGATACACCACTCTTGGCATATGTGAGTCCCCACGCTTTCTCCTTGAGATGATTACCGTATACCTATAGGCTTTCTTTTACAGGGTTTTTGATAATGCCTGTAGCGGCACGTCCCATGTGGGCATTCTATTTGGATCACGTCCTTAGCAACCCTATTTAGACACTACCCCGGTTACTTTTGGATTGGACAGTCCCCCTTTCCCAGTAGCCACCCCTATGATTGGAGAATTTGTCTTACAAATATGCAGATTCTTCCTTGGTCTAGTAAGTTTAAGATAAGACTAGGCTGATATGAGCTCCTTCTTAGTGTGGTCCCTCGTAAATCAATAAGGTCCACTATAACATAAAATAAATAAAGTATATCTTTGCTTATTGATTAAGAATTCAAGCCCCTAGTGGCCCCTTTCCCAAGCAGGCATCTTATCTTTAGAGCATTATCAGCAAAACTCCCTATTGGAATTGCCTGACTACCTTGAGTTGAGATAAGTCCTAGATTCAGCACTCTCTCAGTAGTCACCCTTAGGTCGGGTTCAACTTATTGTGCCACCAACGAGTCACCCCGGTGGTCGTCTATACTTTGAAAGATATAAGTCTATTACACATTCCTTCCAGCACGACCGTCGCAAACCAACAGGCATCCTTAGGTCTAGTTTGATTTGTTGAACAAGCAACCGATCACCCTAGTGGTTCCTTGTATAGTAGGATGTGAGTTCTCGTGCTTTCTTCCTAACTTGACCATTGCTCACCGAAAGACACCCCCTGGGTTGGTTAGTTCTACCTAATGGCTAGTAGACTACCCTTTTGTATTTGTAAACCTAAGATAGATCTAGGCTGATATTAGCCCCTTCTTAGTGGATCCATCAAATTAAAATAAATGAAATTAAAATAAATGCAATTCAATCAAATGACATTATCCTGACTACTTTCAAACTAATATAAGTCTGCCAGCGACATTCATTCAGTAGTCACCTAGGTTAGGTTTGATTTGTTGCTTCCAACAGATCACCCCAATGGTTCTTTGTGTAGGATGATGTGACTCCCTTTAACTTGCATTATACACAACCTTAGGCGGATAGTCTTACCTTGTGGTGGTAGACTACACTTTGGATTTGTAAATCTCGAGATAGGTTTAGGCCACATATCTCCTTCTCGGTGGGTCCATTGCACACCAACAGGTCAACAACATAACACACCAAATTAAATTAAATCAAATCAAATCAAATTAATCATCTGGATTACTCTTGAATTGAGGTAAGATCCCCAGCGATGCTCACTCAATAGCCTTGGCGGTTTGATTTGTTGTGCCATTGATAGATCACCCTAACGGTGGATCCCTACTTTGGAAGATGTGAGTCTGCTACGCCTTCTTCCTAGCATAGTCGTTGCATATCGAAAGGAAACCCTTAGGCTGGATAGTCCTACCTTATGGCTGGTAGATTACCCCTTTGGATTTGTAAATCTAAGATAGGCCAAAGCCCTTGTGGCTCCTTCTTAGTGTGATCCATCGCACACCGACAGGGTCCATAATAAAATAAATTCAAAAATCAACCTCCTCAATGGAGTCAAATTAAATATATCGAATAAACTAAATTTCTCCCTAGAGAGGTGTAAATCAGATTAGCCTCTCTAGTGGAGCTTAGATCTAAATCAAACAAATCTAACCAAGTGTAAATCCCCAGTGGATATGCATTCAATCTAGAACCTTCTCCCCAGTGGAGCCACAATAAATTAAACCAACCTCCCTAGTGGAGTCTAATCAAATAAATCAAAGAAATCCAATCAAATTCTTATCTCCAGCAGATTCTAGCACATATCCCTAATGGATATGCCTCAAAATCAATTAAAATAAAATAAATTAAAATCAATTCGATCTTAATCCCCATCAGATTATAGATTCTTATCTTATCACCCAAACTAATCTATCATAATCCAATCAATTCTTATCTCTTGGATCAGACTCTGGTGGAAGGTTCATGTACTCAATCCCCAGTGGATTCCTTATGGCTCAAGGCATAAAGAGAGCTGCATTGCACTAAGATTTTGATTCTATCTTCATCTCAAGTCTAGATATAGATCATTTTCATTAGTGTTTGCAATCTTCTGGATGTTTTGGATCATTTCAATCAATGCCAACACATGCGATGTGCCTTGTCAGTTATACCACACCTATTGGGAGTCTTTTTGTTGACCTCACTTTTGGAGTAAGCTCTCAACCTCCTCTTCTTAGACTTAGGACTCTGTTAGACACTAAGAGCTCCTTAGTCATAAAACACTTCTAGTGATTAGGTGAACACTTAACCTAAGCCTAGAGACATAAAAGGGTTAATCATAGGATTAGCCATGCCTTAAGACTTAAGGAAATCACCTTCCCTATAGCGTAAACACAATCTATATACACCATCTCAAATCAAACCATATTCAAATCTCAAACTAAACCTCAAATTTAAATTTAAATTCCAAATATAATTCCAAAATTAACTCCAAATGATTGAAACCCAAAATTAAATTCAAATCCTAAGACCCTTCCTAAGCCACCTCCATAAGCTTAGCCAAAACCCTCTTCAAATCAAATCAATTTCAATTGATTTTTTATAAATCAATTGTTCCTTCATTTATATTCACAAATATAAATGAAATCTAAATTTAAATGATCAAAACTATATCCAAAATCAAATCCAAACCCAATTTAAGCCCTTCAAGCCAATTCATTGGACCTAGCCAAATTCTATCTAGATCAAGTCAAAATTAATGGATTTTCTCTTGAATTAATCATTTCTTCAATCATCTATCCAAATATAAATGATACTTACGATCATTAAACCAAATTCAAGTCAGCCCAAGTCAAGCTTAACTTAGCCTTTTTGACTTGAAACTTTCAATTGAGACAAAACATATTGGACTCTAAATAGATTGTAGCTGGATTTATATTTCAATCCTAGGCTCACATATAAGTCCTACTAATCCTAAATCAAGCCAAAAATAAACCAATTGACCAACTTAGGTCCACTTGACCACTTGGACCCATTTGAGCCAACTTCCAATCCAATCCAAATTGGATTGAACCAAGATCACCAAACCTTCCACCGATTGATCACCTAGATGATGGTTGCAATCAATTGGGTCAAACCAAGTCAATTTGGTCCTTTGACCAAGTAAACCTTTAGCCCAAATGAAACCCAAACTAGCAAAAACCCATCATATACCAAATTGATTGAAATCGTTGATCCAAACACACTCATAATCAATGATTGAACATAAGCCAATTTGGGTCAAATCCTAATCTAGCCCAAATTGATTACAACCAATGGATTAAGTTCAGTCCATATTTATTATTGAACTTGACCAAAGCCACAATTGAGCCTAATTTGACAAATTGGTCAACTTGACCCAACCTAGCCCAAATTGACCTAAAAGGTCAAATTAGCCAAAATTCAAATTAAATCTAAATTAATTCAAACAAAAGGCTACGTTCATCTTCAATTAATTGAATAACATGTATCCCAAGCCAATTTGACCAATTTTAGTTAAATTGGTCAACTTGACCCATTTGACCCATTTGATTCCAAATGAGCTAAAATTAATCTTAAGCCAAATTAAATCAAATTGATCATACCAAAACACTTCAAATCATCATTTGAACCAAACCTAAGCCTTGGTTTGACCCAATTTGACCAATTGATCTACCTAAGATAAATGACTGATCCATATGACCCAAATTGAGCCAAATCCTTGAAACAAACCATGACCTATTGGGGGCTAATCAAACCGACCCAAACTCATTTGGGATTAGCCCAAAATCAACCCAACCCAATCAAATCCCTCATGGATCCTCCCCCACATAGGATTCCACACAACCTCATTTAATTCTCTAAAATCACATAAATTCAACTCCTCCCCAACACTTCCATTCAATGGAGCTGATCCTATGGCAGCAAAGGAAGACTTTGGGAGAAAAATCCAAAGTCCCCAATCAGCCATCACCACCCAACAAACCTTCCCATCACCCATTAATGGGAAATTTCGGCCACCATTAAAAGAGAGAGAATAGAGATAGTAAATAGATGTGATTTTAGCATTAGAGAGTCTCTTAGAGCTCCCAAACCCACTTCCCCACTTCTCTTGAGCTAAAACACCAAAATCAGTGGATTTTTGGAAGCAATGGCAATTGAAGAATACAACGTTCTGAAGTGAAGGCAAAAGTCTAGGCTCATTTTAAGGCTTCTTCCTCCACTCAAGAGCGTGCTCGGATCATCACCACCACCGAAAACCATCCTCGGTGAGGTAATTTTGTCAAACTTTTGTCGGCCTTAAGTAGTTTAATTTGTTGTAATGTATGCACAATTTTAGAAAATTTTCTTAGATTACCCTCATATTTTTCATTTTATATCATCCCCATGCGTATTGAAAAGTTTTTCGATGAAGATCGCCACAAAATCGAGCCCAATCGGACAAAATTTGGTTCAAAATCATAAAAATAGAATTCGCATTACGTCCGATTTCCACCATCTAACCCCGTTATGGATGGATATCAAATCTAATTCATCCAAGATGGTGTGGTTGAATCGTGGATCCTATTGGATCTCGATCACGTGATCTAGATCATGCGATCGATCCTCGAGATCCGATCGGACGATGGATCCATTCGCCTCCCATCCCTTTCCCTCTTGGTTGATGTGCGAGCCAATCGCGCCATGCATACCGTGCTGAACACGTCGGCCAGCGTGGCGCTGGTTAACTTCGGGCGCCTATTTTCTGATTTTAAAAATTAATTAAGTTGTTTGAAATTTTGAAAATATGTAAAAAATAAAATATTTAATGAAAAATTATAAATATGGGCTTGTTGGATTCGTCTTTCCGAGAGTAATCCAAGGAACCAAAATTTCTCAAATTCCACTAAATGGTTTGAGTTTTATTTAGATTTTAGTGAAAAATAAAATTTCATTAATTAGTCTAAAAATACAAGTCAGATTGAGTTGAAATTTTCAGGAATTGAAACTAAAGTTAAAACCCACCTATCATAAAACTCTCAAGTAAAGAGGACTTTTGGATTGGAAGAAATTAAATTTTAAATTTCAATTGTTCATTTTAATAAAATAAACTAAATAAAAATCCACAAAATTACAAAAAAAAATGTCAAAATAACTTAAATCACTTCAGTTGACGTCTAGGTCTCTTAAGAAAGTAATGTGATTTTTTGAATCCTAATGAACTCCAAATAAACACTTAAGATTAAAAGTTTAATCAGTTAAGGGATTACTTAAAACATAATCTAAAAATAATTTAAATATCAAATCAAAATAAAAAATTATGTAATACCCAAATGATTGGTAATCAAACTTAAATTAGAAAAATATCATGTATCCCTCAAATGAAATAAAATTTAAAAATAATTGAACCTAATTGAGTTAATGAAATTCAATTAAATGATTATATTTTTAAATTAAACTCATAATTAAATAAATCAATGAACCTTTAATATAAATCAAACTAATCTTGTAAAACCAACATGAAGTATTGAATCTTAATTATATGAAACTACTTAACAAATTAGAACAAATTGAACATTAATTAATGATTAAATAAACTAAAAATCAAATTGATTAATAAACCAATTCAACATAATCATTTAATATTAATCAAATTAAACCAAATAAAGTTTAAGTAAACTTAATTAATATTTGATTAAATCACATCCATTTGGAACAAGATAATTAATTAGCCTTTAATACATAAACCTAACCATTAAATCAAATATAAATTCATAATTAAAGCATTAAATGAAATTTAATGACTATAATGAATGAAATCAAACTTAACTATAATTATGAATCATTAAGTTTAATTGAAATAAAAATAAACAATTAACTCACTTAATTTAATTAAACACTTGATTAAATAAAATTTAAGTACAACACTTAATTAAACTTATTAAATCAAACCATTCACTTGTGGGCAATTAAGTCATTAATTTATAATTAAACAAATCTTTAATTAATCTAATAATTCAAAATTTCAATTATTTTTAATCAAACCAAATTAATCAAACATCTAATCAATGCAAACTTAATGAATTAATCCATCATTTTACCTAATCAAACATCATTTTAATCAAATCCTAAATTAAATCTAAATCATTAGGTCATTAATTATATCATTAACCTAAAAAAATCTGAATCAAAATTAAAAATTAAACAAATCTTTATTTAATTTAATAATTAACCTAAACACACTTCTAAATTAAACTAATTATATAAATTATTGAACTGAAAACCTATAGATTAATAAAGCTAATCAAATCAAATTAAATCAAATAAAGAAAAGATTTAATTTCAAATTAAATCTAATTCAACCTACCTAAATAAGAAAAATTAATTTATTATTAAAATGTGTAACAAAATTTAAACTAAAATCTCATAAACATGATAAATGAATGAAATTAAAATGAAATTCTAATCATAAATATTCAAACTCAATTAAAATCAATGCAAACTTTCAATTCATTTTATCCAATCGAACTATAAATAAATAAATCATAATCAAATCAAATAAACATAAAATTAAATATAAACTCTAAAGTTATTCAATCATATCCAATTACTCTTAATTTCAAATAATATCAAAATAAGTCAAACAAAAAATAAAACTCAAATAAAACAAACCTGAATTAAGATAAGAGATTAATCATCAAATTAGAGGATAATCTATACATAAACTAACTAAATTCAATAAAATAATCTTATGAAATTCAAATAAAAGAATACATTAGACAAATAAATCAGTAAATTAAAATACATTCACCAATCTAAATCAAACTTAAATGGAATAATGAAATCAATGAATTTAAATAACATCATGATATTAATCATATGAAATTAAGGAATTAAATTAAAACCCTATGGAAAGAAACTAGAGATTGAATTAAAGGATATTGAATTATCAAAATTTAATTAAATCAACACAATTTATCCAAAATTAATCAATCAAATACATGAAGATTATATAAACTCAAATCCTAAAATCAAAATCAAATCAAATAAATAACACAAATTCAAATGGGTTAATTAAGATACTTAAGGACCTTAGTTAGACTCTTTAGGAGTTAGGATGTAGAATATGTTGAGTTCCATCTACAAATAGAATTCATTCTACTCTTCATTCTTAAAAACTTAAACATCACTTTAACCAAATAAAAGTGAAAAAAAAATCACTAAATCATTTAAATTGAAATTACCCAAAGGTAAAATTTAAACAAATTCAAACTCAAATTGAAACTTAAACTAAAGAAGCCTAGTAAAGTCTTGCTACATAACCCTTCTTTCACACACTAGAATACTAGGTCACCGACTCTAGAGTTAGGCTAGGTCGATGTATTGATTGTTTGTATGATGTTGTATTTTGTTTTGTGATGTAATATTTTAGATTGGATGACAGGGTGTATATTTCATAGACTGAATGTTAGACCATTATTAGCCTAATCATATTTTCTGCAGGGGGTTGTGCTTAAGGGGCTGCTATAATAAAAATATAAATATTTTCACTGTGCAGGTTGCTTAGCCCCTAAGCATAACCCATGTTAGCAGGGCTGCAAATGAACCAAGCATTCAACAACCTACTCATGAGTCGACTCGATTAGAGCTCATTTATGTTCATTCATTTAACTAATAGAACAAGCTTAAACACTTTTGTAAATACTTGATTGCTAAATGAACAAGCTTGAACAAGTTATTGTTCAGTTCATTTATGTTCATGATCAGCATCATTTAAAGCTTGCGAACAAGCTAGTTAGTGAGCTTGATAACGGCTCGATTAAAGCTTGTTCATAAATAATATCATTTATATTTCTCAACATGCTGCTCGTGAACAAGCTCGATTAAGGTTGGTTTATTTTATTAAATGAGCTGCTTGTTAATAGGCTCGATAAGCCAATTCTGAACAGAGCTAGCGAACAAGCTTGAGCCCAGCTCGAACAAGATTTTTTTAAATGAGCTTGAGCTTGAACACCATCGTAAAAGCTCATATCAAGCTCGAGCCGAGCTCGAGCTTAATAATGGCAAACAAGCTTGAACTCGAACAAGCTTCTGCTCAGCTCGGCTCAGTTCGTTTGCAGCCCTACACGTTAGGACAGGTGGGCTTGGTTACCCATGTGTGGGGTGCTAAGTCCAAATTATTCATATAACAGCTTGGGTTGTATTATGTGTTTAGCTAACATTTATTTTGCAAGTGTAGCTAGATTTACTTTCCTTCTTTTAATGCAATTTTGTATTAGGAATTATGATTAGTGATATGAGGGACTAGCATGAGTGGAGGCTAGAGGACTACCATTTTTTTTTTTCTATCTGGTCAGCCTTTTATTCTTTTGTGATAATTTTATAAAATTATTTGATATTTTGTATAGCTTGTGCATTAGAAAATGCATGCCTTTTCATAGTTTGTTTATGATTGATGATTGTTGTATGGCCTGGATGCGATTAGGCTCCTAGAGTAAAAATGAATTTTTCTATCCAAACTAACAACTCATAACTAAACCTCTAAAATAACTCATAACCTCATATAAAAGCCTAGGCATTAAATCAAGATAATAAAATACTTAGCAACCTCTTAACTAGATATTGTATGTTTAATATCATGCATAATCATCTTGCTTCACTCTTGTTAAGAGAGGGCTTCCATCTTTGCCAAATAGAATGGGCTTAACCTTTGAGAGCCTATGATTGAAGAACACCTCTTTCTTTTTTGATTTGGCCCATAATCAACTTCTCATGCATTTAGGCATATAAAACCCTATAGCCTATGTCAAAATAAAGAGTCCCAAATTAAATAAAATTTGATAAGAATTTGCATTAGATTAAGTCATTACTCATACCCCTTATGCTCTAGTCTCTTAGGGAGTGGGTTTAAGGACTTAATTTATTTTCTAAATAATAACAACCTAGCTATCTTGTAAAAGGATATGACTTGCCTACATGGATTTAAAGCGTATGAGGAGTTAGCTGGCTACCACTCTAGGCGATAATAAGTCCAGCAGTCAGGTGGTTTACTTTCTCTTGCGGAGGTAAGCTATATACCCACTTTCACCTTAGATTTTGGGTGCTTTGGCCACCAAAGCTCCATAAATTTAGGATCTAAGGTTGTTATTTTCCTTTGCGGGCTATAAGCATAAATCCTCACCTCTTAGGCATTTCCACAATCTTATATTGTGAAATTATAAGTCTTAGATTTCTAATAAACTTTCAACTTAAATAAATAAATCTATTCAAATTCAAATATATAAATTCCAACCATAGGATAGATTGGAGTGCTCATTAGGCTTCTTAGTGTCATGAGTACTCCCTACTCATATCCTTTAGTTTCAATAAGTACTCTTCCTCTTTGATCTCTCCCACTCGATTTCCAAACATACAACCAATCCTTTGATAGCCCTATCTTTGAATTCTTTAGAGATAATAATCACCTACTTTAAACGAGAGTATTCTTAAGGGATTCACTTCCCTTAAGGTGTAATTAATTATGGAGGCTTGCCTCCATAGGGAACTTAACGAACCTGGTTTAATTAAACCCTGGTTTACTTTTCTATGTAAAGTAGGGGGAAGATCTCTAGTATATTTGAGGACCCATCATGCCTTAGGAGTCCTTATTAGGTGATTAGGTCCATTATAAGGTAGTGACTTCTATCTGTCGAGATAGTATACTATTTATTAATGTCGTACCCGATCACCCTAATAAATATATCTATGGATTTGCGTGGTGTCCCCTTACATATACACATAAAGCACCCAAACACCAAAAATAAACACCACAAGGGGGCTTTATCCCACATCAAAATAGCCTGAGATAAAAAAAATATATGTTTGTTTTATATGTGGTTGTGTGTAGTTTGTGTTGGTGTTATGTTATTAAAGAATATGATGCCTCTTGGGTTCCTTACACCTACCCTAAACACATCATGCTAGATTCACAAGCAAAGATACTTCTAAACACGAAAGAGATAGAATGTGAGATGAAAGAAATTTTATTGATGATTGATTTGTGGATAACATTTTCTTAGGCAGAGCCTATTGATTGGAAGCATTGGGCACTCTCCGTTATAATTTATGATTTGATAAGATCCTCCTTGGTAGGCCTTCTCTATGGTAAAAGGGCCTTCCCAAGTGCATTCAAACTTGCCTCCCATCTTTCAACAGCCAACAATTAGTCTCTTTAAAACTAAAATAAGCTCTTCTACTTGAAAAGCTATAGGATGGACCAACTTGTTATAAGCTTGAACAATTTGGCTTTGTACAACTCAAGGTTCTGGCATGCCCAGATGCGTCTCTCCTCCAAACTTTCGAGCTCTTCTAATTGCAACTTAGCATTCTGCTCCGTTGTGAGTTTACTACCCACAGCTATCCTTAATGATGGGAGTTGGACTTTCAATGGTAGAACGGCTTCGGACCCATACACTAAGGAGAAAGGAGTAGGTTGGGAGTTCTAAATGAATGCGGTAATCCCACAAGGCTTCAACTAACTGTCTCTTATTGAGTGTCTTCTTTAATATTTGGATGAGAGTTTCGTTGAATGCTTCTGCCAAGCCATTTGCCCTCGGGTAGTAGATGGTAGAGTATCTCCAATCTATGTTGTGTCTCTAGGAAAAGTTGTTGATTTTAGTGCTCTTAAATGTAGTACCATTATCAGATATAATTCATCGAGGCACCCTGAACCTATATACGATATGATTCTTGAAAACCTAGAGCACATGCTGAGATGTGACCTCTTTAAGTGGGATTGCCTCGCCCACTTGGAAAAGAAGTCGTGGTAGCTAGAATGAAATATTGAGAAGGAGGAGGATCAATTGGGCTCACTATGTCGGTACACCAACACTTAAATGGCCATGAGGCTAATGTAGGGTTGTTGACCTCACTTTTGGGAGTGAGCTCATCTCCTCATCATAGATATAGGACTCTTGGCACATAGTCTTAAGACACTTCTAGTGATTAGGTGAACACTTAACTTAAGTTTAGAGACTTAGAAGGGTTAGCCATGAGAAGAGGTTATGCCTTAGGGATTTAGGAAGACTTGCCTACCCTATAACCTTAAACACAATCCTTACTTTCTTCTTCCAAACCAAACCTCAAATTCAAATCTAAGTCATAAATCTAATCCCAAATCAAGTAATTGAAGCCAATGATTAAAGTCGAATTCCAAATCCCCTTTTAAGATTTTTGACTTTATCTTATGGACTTAGCCTTAACCAAATTCAAATCAACCCTAATTCAATTGATTTTCTCAAACATCAGATTCAATATCAAATCAAATCCCAACCCAAATTCCAAACCCAATCTCCAACTCAAAATGATTAAAATGGATAATTGAATTCAAACTCCAAACCTCTTCCTAAGCCATATGAACCACCTTCATATGCCTAGCCAAAACCTCCTTCAAACCAAATCAAATTTGGTTGATTTCTTTATAAATCAATCATTCATTCATTTATATTCACAAATATAAATAAAATCTAAATTCAAACCATTCAAATCAAATCAAACAATTATCAAACCAAATCAAGACCTTTCCTAAGCCATATGGACCTACCTCCATAAGCTTAACCAAATCTCAATATAAATCAACCCAAACTTAATTGAATTCTTTATAATTCAATCATTCCTTCATTCATATTCACAAATATAAATGAAACCCACCCTCCAATGACCAAAATAAATCAAACCAAATCAATTCCCTATTTAAGCCCTTTTGACCTACATCCTTAAAATTGGTCAAATTTGCTTCCAAATCACTCCAAACCTAAGTGATTTTCTCATCAATCATTTATATCTTCATTTATATTCACAAATATAAATAAAATATAAATCCAAATGGCCAAAACCAAACCTAAATCAAATCAAATTCTCAAATTTAGCCCTTTTAGCCAATTTCTTCAACTTGGCTAAATGATACCCAAATCAACTCAAAACCCATGGATTTTTTCATGATTCAATCATCCCTTCAATCATCGTTCCGAATATAAACACAAACTATAATTATCAAACCAAATCCAAGTCAACCCAAGTCAAGCCCATGTTAACCCCTTTTCACTTAAAATTGTCATATGAACGTCCAAACCACTTGCAATTGGATTTATATTTTCATCCTAAGTCTATATATGAGTTTAACTAAACTTGAATCAAGCCATAATCGAGCCAATTGACCCATTTAGGTCCACATAACCCAAAGTGACCTAAAAGATCTTTTTGAGCCAAGTTCCAATCCAACCCAAATTAGATTGAACTAAGCCTATGTAAACCTTATATCATGATCAACAATCATCCTAAGGTGATCAACTACCTTGAATTGGGTTAAACCAAGTCAAACCTGGCCTTTGACCAAGTCACCATTTAGCCCAAATAAAACCCAAACTAGCCAAAATTCACCATATGCCAAATTGATTGAAACCATTGACTCAAACCCACTCATGATCAATGATTGAACATGACTGAACCATCAATTGAGCCAAACCAAGCCCGATAGCCCATTTGACCTAACTTGACCCAAGTTAGCCTAAAAATCCAAGATGGGTCAAATCATGATTTGATCCAAATTGATGGCCACCAATGGCTCTAGTTCAATCTAAACTATTTATTGAACTTGACCAAAGCCATGATTGAGCCCAATTAGACCAATTGGTCAACTTGACCCAAGCTAGCCCAAATTGACCTAAAGGGTCAAATTGGCCAAATTTCAAATTAAATTTAAATTAAACCAAACCAAATCATTTTTTCAACTTGACTGGAACACTTTTAACCTTTGATCAAATTGGTCAAATTAGTCTGACCCATTTGAATCCAAATGAGTCAAATTTAAACCTAAGCCAAATTAATCAAAACCAATTAAAATCATCCTTATGAACTTAAGTCTTGGTTTGACCCAATTTGATAAATTGGTCAACCAAACCCAACCCAACCTAACCCAAATGAACCCATTTTGAACAAATTGAGCCAAATCACCTAAAACCAAACCAAGGGACCTTGGTGGCTGACCAAACCTGACCTACATTAGCCCCAGGTCACTCCAAAGTCATCTCAAAAGCAAAGTGGGCCCCACCAAGGGGATTAGCCATTGAATAAACCTTCTTTCCATTGGATCTTCATAGTAACAAGCAAAGTTGACTTCCCCATCACCTTGGCAGCCTCCAAGCACTCAAGTTAGGCTCCATCTAACCCACCAAGCTCACCTAACTCACCCTAGATCGGCCATGGACCAAAGGAAGCTCACCTCATCCTCACTCAAGCCAAATCGAGCACCCCATGGATAAAGAAAATAGGATCTTTGTACACTAGCCTTAGAGACTCCTCCCACAGCTCCCTACACTCAAGTTGAGCCACATGGAGTTGGACGTGACCTCTTCGGCACCCTGACGGTGGCCTGCCAGTTGAATTAAGCTCACCCATCCCGTCTGTCCTTGAAGTGAAATCTCAACCTTAACTCCCTCATTTTGAGCTGCAAAGGCATCAATCTGATTCACTCGAGTTCTCTAAGCAATTCCAAAACTCCTCAGAGCCATTCCAAGCCTTCCCGAGCTCTCTTCAATCAAAATTTTCTCTCTATGTGAGAAGCCAAAATATGGGAGCCAATTTTGAAACTCCATTTGCTCAACACTCAACCAAACCTTAATTCCTCTTACCCACACCTTCGCAAGCCAAATAAATCATTTCTCAAGCTTCCAAGGCACCGGAGATAGGATTTTGACCAAAATTGATCACCAAAGAGGAGGAGTTTGATCGACCGAGCAAGTTACTTCAAATTGAAGCTCATGCAGCTCAATAGGGCTTTATTTCTACCAAATGAAGCTTCCTCAATCATTAGAACCGCGGGCCATAGGCTTCAGTGAGGTAATTTCCCAAAACCTAGCCTTGTATGAAAATAGGCTGGTCCTTTATGAAGCAAATTCAAATTCCATATGTTGTTGACTGTTAGATGTGTTCCTCTCCTTCTTCTCAAGGTGTGGGATCAATTTGATCCCAATCTGAGCTCGGGTGAGCTCGGATCGAACAGGGGAAGACAGACAACATCCGTCTTTCATCACTCACAAAGGAGAAAGATCACTGGCCTTCCATTCTGTGTGATCAGAATGGATGGCCATGATTAAATCATGCATTAGATCCCTTCATTCCCTTCCTAAATCACAGATCTGATTGTGCTCGTCCGATATTAGATCGGACGGTCCACGGGGTTAGCGTGTCCGATGCAATCTAGGTCAACGGTGGATGTGACAGCTTAAATAGCCAATACCATCACGCCATGTCGAAAGTGCGCCGCATCATCCACCATATGGCCCGAGAGGATTGAGGCTTTAATTAGGCTTAATTAATCTATTTTTGAGGTTGAAACTTCTAAATTCCATAACTAATTGTAGAAAAATCTAAAAAATATAAACTTAGGCTCATTTTAAAGATATTTCAGAGTAAAATCTAGAAAAATCATTATTAATTAATTTTGAATAGTAATTTTAGCTTGATTAAAGTTTAATTAAAAAATTAATTAGCTTAATTATTCCTTAATTAATCACCAAATTAATCTCAAAATTACAATGGATGTTTAGGGGGATGACCTCTACCTCCCCTATTTTTCTAGGATTTTATTAGTTACTTAATTAGGGGGATCAATAAATTAAGCTTTAATCACTCTCTTAATTTAATTAGTGAGAATTAGTGAATGAACAATAACTTAATTAATTATTTAAGCCTAATTACTTCTATTGAATAGTAAGGGAGCTTAGGCAATGTGATTGGGATACTTTTCCTTATTCATTTCCTAAGTTTTATTTACTTTTTGGAATTAAATTAATGATTAATTAATGAGGTAATTAATTGCTTAATTAATTAATTAATCTTCAAAGATAAAATCAGAGCCTAAGTTATCAAATGAAGGGCTTAGGGATTGAGATTAAGGCCTCTTTCGTGATCTATTTCCTTAAGTTGATTTCACTTCATTAATTGAATATGCTTAATGCTTAACCAATCAGAGTAATAA
The DNA here is from genome assembly GCA_021442155.1 of Cymbidium sinense. Lineage (NCBI taxonomy): Eukaryota > Viridiplantae > Streptophyta > Magnoliopsida > Asparagales > Orchidaceae > Cymbidium > Cymbidium sinense. Next base: position 67,053,684 of record CM038217.1, on the reverse strand, counting down.
GCTTAATTAACTTAAACTAAAATCCACTTCACATCTAATTACCTCTGATCAATTTTGGGTAGCCCTTTAGATGTTTAATAGTCTAAAGAAATTTAATGAAATTATGGTTAGCTTATAGGTGTAAAAAAATCATAAAGGTAATTCATTAAATCCCTTAAGCCTAATTAACTATTAATTATGAACCAATTGCATTAAGCCCCTTTCATTTCTTAGGAGTATTGCTATTTTACTTTTCATGTGGTTGCATATTATATTGGCTCATTATTAATTAGTTAATTAATATAAGGTGACATAGGTAAGGGTTAATTAATAGACTTAATCCATACCCTAACCTATTTAAACCATAAAAATCAACCTAAATATTCTTCATTGAACTAAATTAACTCACACATGAGAATGAGATTAGGATTAACAAACCTTTTCTCATACTTCTTTTTGACCTTACTTTTGGAGTGAGCTCTCAACTTCCTGATGATCCAGACTATTGTAGAAACTAAGAGTTCCTTAATCTTAAGACGCTTCTAGTGATTAAGAGAACACTTAACTTAACCCTAGAGATTTAGAAGAATTAACTCTAGGAATAGGTTATGCCATAGGGATTTAGGAAGACTTGCCTACCCTATAGCCTAAACCCTATCCTTGCTTCCTTCTTCCAAACCAATTCAATTGATTTTCTCAATTATTTCAACATCAAATTCAAATTCAAGATCATAAATCTAATCCCAAATCAAAAGAATGAAATCCATGATTAAATTCAAATTCCAAATCCTTTCTAAGCCCTTTGATTTTATCTTAGGGACTTAGTCTTAACCAAACTCAAATCAATCCTAATTCAATTGATTTCCTCAAAGATCAATTCAAACCTAAGATTCCAAATCAAATCCAATCTCAAATTCCAAATCAACTCCGGATGATTGAAACCCATGGTTAAATCCAAACTCCAAAATCTCTTCCTAAGTCATATGAACCACCTTCATATACTTTGCCAAAACTCCTTCAAACCAAATCAATCTTGGTTGATTTCTTTATGAATTAATCATTACTTCATTTATATTCAAAAATATAAATGACATCTAAGTTCAAACCATTTAAAACAAATCAAAATAAATCAAACCAAATTCAAATCCCAGAATCTCTTCTTATGCTTTATGGGCTTACCCCCATAAGCTTAACCAAATATTTATCCAAATTAACCTAAACTTGATTGATTTCTTTATAAGTCAATTATTCCTTCATTTGTACTAACAAATATAAATGAAACCCACCCTCCAATGACCATAAATAAATAAATAAATCAAACCAAACCAAAACCCAAGTTAGCCTTTTTTTGACCTACATCCCTAGATTTGGTCAAAATTACTTCCAATTCACTTCAAACTCAAGTGATTTTCTCATAAACCATTTATATCTTCATTTATATTCACAAATATAAATGAAATATAAATCTAGGTGACCAAAACCATACCCAAATCAAATCAAATTCCCAATTTTAGTTTTTTTATCCAATTTCTTGAACTTGGCTAAATGATATCCAAATCAACTCAAAACTCATGGGTTTCTTCATGATTCAATCATTCCTACAATCACTGATCCAAATATAAACATAACATACAATCACCAAGCCAAATTAAGTCAACCCAAATCAAACCCATGTTAACCTCTTTTGACTTAAAATTAGCATATGAACCAAAATCTTTTTGGCTTCAACCCACTTGCAATTAGATTTATATTTCCATCCTAGGCTCATGTGTGAGTTCAACTAAAGTTGAATCAAGCCATGATCAAGCCAATTGACCCTTTTAGGTCAACTTGACCTAAAATGAGCTAAAAGGCCTTTTTGAGCCAAGTTCTAATATAACCCAAATTGGATTAACTAAGCCCATCTAAACCTCACAACATAACCAACAATCACCCTAGGGTGATCAACCACCTAGAATTGGGTCAAACCAAGTCAAAACCTAGCCTTTGACCAAGTCAACATTTAGCCCAAATGAAATTCAAACTAGCCAAAATCCACCATATGCCAAATTGTTTGAAACCATTAACTCAAATCCAATCATAATTAATGATTGAACATGACCAAACCCTCACTTGAGCCAAACCAAGCCTATTTGGCCATTTGACCTAAGTTGACCCAAATTAGCCTAAAATGCCAAAAAAGGTCAAATCATGATTTAATCCAAATTGATTGTAACCAATGGATCAATTTTATCATAAATTGATTATTGAACTTGACCAAAGTCATAATTTAGCCCAAGCTGACCAATTGGTCAACTTGACTCAACCTAGCCTAAATTGACCTAAAGGGTCAAAATGACCAAAAATCAAATTAAATCCAAATTAAACCAAACCAAAGCTTACATTCACTTTCAATCAACCAATTGAACTTGACTCAACACCAAACCTAATCCAATTTGGTCAAATTGGTCAAATTGGTCAACTTGACCAATTTGACCCTTTTGAATCTAAAAGATTCAAACTCAAACCTAGGCCAAACCAATCCAAATAAATTGAACCAAAACATCCTAAATCATCATATTAACCTAACCCAAGCCTTGGTTTGACCCAATTTGACCAATTGATCAACCCAACCCAACCTAACCCAAATGAACCCATTTTGACCAAATGAAGCCAAATCACTCCAAACTAACTCATGGGGCCCTAGGACTTGGTCAAATGGACCCAAACATGTCCTAATTCATTCCCAAATCAACCCAAATCCATGGTGGACCCTACTAATGTGATTAGTCTTTTTTCGTTGATCTTCACCTTAACAAGCAAAAGCAACTCCCCCATCACCATGACAGCTCCCAAGCACTTAGGTGAGGCTCCACTCGACCCACCTAGCCCACCTAGCTAGGTCCTTAGACCAAAGGGAGCTCACCTACTCCTCACTCAATCCAAACTGAGCACCCTATGGACAAACCGAGAGGGAACTTTTGACCTTAGAGGCTCCTCCCATGGCTCCCTCCTCCATCAAAGCGTGGAGTTGAACATGACCTCTCACGCCACGATGGTGGCTTCTTGGGCAAGCAACCCTTCCATCCATCATGCATTATTTAAATACAACCTCAATTCAAGGGAAAGGACACAATTGACACACTGAGCTCAGAAGCCATTTTGAACTCTCTTATTCCAAGTGTTCCCCAGCCCTCCTCAATCACTTTCCTCCTCGAGCAAAGAGACAAAATCAAATTACACACCATCCTCCTAGAATCTCCAACTCAAGCACCGGAGAGAGGAGTACAATTAGAATCAAGGCCTTTGCGTACATGGATTGATTGATCGAGCACTCTACGCCAAATCAAGCTCAAAACTTCTCATCAAGGCCTCACCTCAACTAGGCGAAGCTACCTCTAGCGTTGCACCACCAAAAATTAGCTCCGGTGTGGTAATAATACAAACTGAGCATTATATGGAAAAATAGGTTGGTCTTTTGTGAAGAGAATTTGAAAGTCATGAGTTTTTGATCATTGGATGTGTTTGTCTCCCTTCCTCAAAGGTGTGGGAAGAATTTGGAGGCAATTTGAGCTCGGGTGAGCTTGGATTACATGGGGGATGACGGACAACATCCATCTTTCAACGCTCGTGAACGGAATAAATCATGAGCCATTCATTCTACGTGATTGGAATAAACAACTTTGATTAGATCTTGCGGTAAATCCCTTGATTCCCTTCCTAAATCATGGATTGAATCGTGACCGTCCGATCTTAGATCAGACAGTCCTCGGAGAAAGCACGTTTGCCGCAATCCGAGTCAGCCTCCAAATGTGACAATTTAAATAGCCACTACCTTTGCGCCATGTGGAAAGCGCACTACGTCGGCCCGCCGCATCAACCGCCACATGGCTCGATGGGATTAAGGCTTTAATTAAGCTTAATTAATTTCTTTCTAATCGTGAAACTTCTAAAAATCATAACTCATTCTAGAAAAATCTAAAAAATACAAACTTGGGCTTATTTTAAAGATATTTTAGAGTAGAATCTAGAAAAATTATTATTAATTGATTTTAAATAGTGATTTTGGCTTAATTAAGCTTCTATTTAAAATTTAATTAGCTTAATTACTTCTTAATTAATCACCCAATTAATCTCAAATTTTTTATGGATGTTCGGGGGATGACCTATGCCTCCTCTATTTTTCTGGGATTTTATTGGCTCCTTGATTAGGAAAATGAATTAATTAAGCCTTAATCACTCTCTTAATCTAATTAGTGATAATTAGTGAATGAATAGTGGTTTAATTATTTATTTAAGCCTAATTACCTCTGTTGAATAGTAAGGTAGCTTAGGGGATGTGATTGTGATACTTTTCCTAATTCATTTACTAAGTTTTCCTTACTTCTAAAATCAAATTAATTAATGGTTAAGGAAATAATTAATTTCCTATTTAATTAATTAATCTTCAAGATAAAAATTAGAACCTAATTAAGTGTTTGAAATAACTAGGGGTTAGGATTGAGGCCTTGTCCTTGATCCTTTTCCCCTAGGTTAATTTTATTATTCTAATCAAAATATAATCAAAGAATTTAATCAATCAATTAAAGGCTTAATAAAATTAATTTAAAATTCATTCATTCACATCTAATCACCCTTAATTAATGTTGGATAGCTCTTTAGGTGTTCAATAACCCAAGGTGAGAGATGATGAAATTATGGTTAGCTCACATGTGTGAAAAAATCATAAGAGTAATTAAGTGAGGTCCTTAAGCTTAATTAATTAACCATTTATGAGATAATTGCATTAGGCCCTTTTCACTTCATTAGAACATTGATATTTACATTATATGTGGTTGCATTTCATATTAGCTCATAGTTGTTTAATCAATTAACTTAAGGTGATATTGGTAAGGTTTAATTAATTCACTTATTTCATACCTTAACCTAACTAAGCCATAAAATTAATTTAATTACTCTTCATTAAACCAAGTTAACTCACACATGGGGAATGGGGTTAGGAATAGCAAATCTCTTCCTAAACCAAATCAAACTTAATATTAAAAGTAACATTAAAGAACTTTGGTTTATTTTAAGTAGCCTTATTTGGTATGATTATCCTTAGGCATTAGTTGGAATGAATGAGATCATGTGCTTATGTTCATTTATTTCCTTCCAATCATATTAAATGTTGTTTGTCATTTGTAACCATTCATTCATCTCTCTTAAAATTAATCAAATGAAATGATTTCTTTAATATCAAATTGCATGTGTTGATTTAAATTAAAAATAGGTGTGACTATTATCACTACTAAATCAAAAGATATTTTTTTTAAGTGTATAAATCAACTATAACATATGGAGTGATGCTAATTACAAGTATCAATAAGTTTGAATGTGTTTATAATCTAAGATATGCAATATGAAGCTCTCTTTCCTTATCTTACATGGATTCACATAGGATTCACAAATGTACAGTTCATTTGAAAATAACACAATATTTGTCTAACTCTACTCCTATATGTCTCCATGCTAAGACTTAGGAAGACATATCACATATGTAAATCATATAATCAAATAAAATATGACTTCTTGCATGACTTCTCATTCTTATGGTTCTTTTTGTACATTCACATGTATATAAGAAAAGTGGTAAATTAATTTGGACATCCTAGGGCTGCGAGGCTTTAAGTAGCACCAAGTAGATCTTGTACCTTATGCCTCTCATGTAGAATAATGATGTCGTACTCACTTAAAACTCTTATACCTATGTATGTATGATATGACCAACAAATAATAACCATACATCAAATAAATCAAATACAACTTTTGCATGGGTTTTTCTATTCTTATAGTTGCTTATACATCCATGTGTATATAAGAAAAGTGGTATATTAGTCTGGATATTACGGGGACACATGACTTTAAGTAGGCCCAAGGAGGGCTTGTACCTCATTCTCCTGGTGTGAAATAATGACACTATACTCACTTAAAAGTTTTATACATTTGAGTGTGCATGTAGCTAATGGATGAAAATCCTCTTCTTTCTATTAAAAAGACATGCATTCATAAATCAATCAAATAAATCCTAAATACACTTGTTTGCATCATCATTTAAATGTGCTAAAACATACATTATGTGTGTAGGTATACTTAGGACAAAATCATATGCATGTTACATATGATGGAAAGAAATGAATGAATATGTGTCATGTGATCGTAGTTCATTCTAATTAATTTTAAGATACCTTTCTTATTGAATAAGGTCATTTAGAGTGAACCTAAACTCAAGATTAATTAAAACATATAATTAGCCATTCACTAAAGAGAATCAAGTTAATTAACTTGCTTTAGAAATGACTTAAGGCAGGGACGGAAGAGAGGTTTTCTCTCTTTCTTTTCTCTATAACACTTAATTGTTAAGTGTAGGCCATATGAAATAAAAGAAAATCTTGAATAAAATATTCAAATCAATTAAATCACTTAAAGAGTAATCAAACCTTTATAAATTAATTCCTTCACCCTTAGGAAACTACAACACTAAAACCTAGTTATGACATACAACACAAGTCTTAATACACACACATTAGATTAAGTCACTACTTCTAGCATTATGTTAGGGCAGTGTATGGTTTGGTGTATATTTTATTTTAATGATGTATGATTTTTTAGACTCGATGTTAGGGTGTATGTGCCTAGTCTAGATGTTAGGCCGATATTAGCCTAATTCTATTTTCTACAAGGTGTTGTGCTTAATGGGACACTGTAATAAAATATAAATATTTTTTTGTGCAGGTTTCTTAGCCCCTAAGCATAATCCAAGTTAGAATAGGTGGGCTTGGTTTCCCATGTGTGGAGTGCTAAGTTCAAATTATCCATATAGCTGCTTGGATTGTATGGTATGTCTAGCTAATATCAATTTTGCAGGAGTAGTTAGACTTACTTTTCCAATTTTTTTAATGTAATTTTTCATTAGAAATTAGGATTATTATTATGGTGGATTATGATGAGCATTGGTTACAGGACCAAGTCCTATGTACCATGTGATGCCTAGAAGCCTACCAAAGCAAATGGAGCAAAGCAAATGGAGCAAATCAAATGAAAAAAAATCAAATAAAGAAAGAAGAAAGAAGACTTAAATATATGAAGACCCCCATAACATATTCATTTGTAAATTCTAGATATTCATTCATAGACCAGGTTGTATAAGGGTAGAGCGCGGCTACCCATTTTCTTTTTAGGTTGTACGGTGGTACCTGATCGCACTGGCCTATTATTCTTTTGCGCTAGCTTTATAAAATTGATAGATTTTTTATTTATCTTGTGCATTAGAAGTAGCATGTATTTTCATAGTTTATTTATGATTGGTGATTTTTGTATGCCCTGGATGAGCTTAGGCTCTTAGGATAAAAATTAAATTTTCTATCCCAACTAATCACTCATAATTAAATTTTCTAAATAATGCATAACCTCACATAAAGCCTAGGTATTAAATCAAGATAATAAAATATTTAGCATCCCTTTAGCTGGATGTTGTATGTTTAACACCATGCATAACAACTTATTTTCACTCTTGACAAGAGAGGGCTTCCACCCTTGCCAAATAGAAAAGGGCTTGACCTTTCAAAGCCCATGGTGGAAGAACACCTCTTTATCTTTTGATTTAGCTTATAACCAATTTTATCATGTATTTAGACATATAAAATCCTATATCCTGTGTTAAATTGAAGTGTCAAGAATAAATTAAAAGTTGAAAAGATTTGCATTAGATTAAGTCATTATTCATACCACTTATGCTCTAGTCTCTTAGGGAGTGGGTTTAAGGACTTAGTTTCTTTTCTAAATAGTAATAACCTAGCCATCTTGCAAAAGCATATGACTTACCTGTATGGATTTAAAATGTAGGAGCTAGTTGGCTGCCACTTCAGGCGATTATAAGTCTAGCAGTCGGGTGGTTTACCCTTTCTTATGGAGGTAAACAACATACTTATTTTTCGCCTTAAATTTTGGTCACGCTTTGTCTTTCACCAATGCTCCCTATATTTAGGATCTAAGGTCGATGTTTTCCCTCGGGCTATAAGCATAAATCCTCACCTCTTATGCATCCTAACAATCTTGTGTTGTTAGAGTATAAGTTTTAGCTCTCTAATAAAATTTCAACTCAGACATGTAAAATCTCTTTATGTTCAAAAATATAAAGCCCAATCATAGGATAGTTTGGAATATTCACTAGGTTTTTTAGTATCATGAATATTCCCTTACTCATCTTCTTTGGCTTTGATAATAATTATCTCCTTTTGATCCATCCCACTTGATTTTCTAAATACAAATAATTTATTGATAGTCCTATCTTTGAATTCTTTGGAGACAATAATTGCCTACTTTAATCGAGAGTATTCTTAAGGGATTCATTTTTCTTGAGATGTAATTAACTATGGGGGCTTGCCCCCATAAGGAACTTTAGAACATGGTTTAAATAAATCTTACTTTATTCATCCATGTAAAGTATGGGAAAATCTCTGGTATAGTCGAAGACCATCATGCCTTAGGAGTCCTTATTAGGTGATTTGGTCCATTGTAGGGTAGTGACTTCTATCTCTTGAGATAATATGCTATTCCTCAATATCATACTCAATCACCTCAATAAGTACACCCTCAGATCTGCGTGGTGTTTCCTCTCTATAGATATATGCGCCCCACACATATCCTCCCAAAACAAACACAACAGATTTTTCTGGTAACTCCACTATGGACAGTTCCTCTCTCCATCTCTAGTAGATGATTGTTGTCTCCAAGCATCAATAGTGGACTTACATTTCATGTGAATCCAATACTATCTTTCTTTTCATTAGCACTTAGCTTATTTCATCCTTAAGCAAAGCTATCCAACATTTTTTAGGTTTTGAGACCATACTCCGTGTAGGTCTTGAAACCCTTATCAGATCCCCCAATAGATAAAAAAAAACAAAATTAATCAATAAAAGGAGAGATAATTAAAATTTAGAACCTCCTTACCACTAGCTTGGTGAGGCAAGGTTCACCAATAAATTTAAGAAAAAAAATGACACTTTTTAAAAAGCACAAAAATTCATATAATAAAACCTCATTTAACAATTCTCATTATGTTACATGGAGGTTCTTTTCAAAATGAAAACCTTTTAAAACCTCTTTTTAAAAAGAACCCTTTTGAAAATAGCCACCCTAATCCAACATACTCAAATTTGTTGAATGAAGATTCTATTTTCAAACCATAACATAAAATTGAAACTCCACTCAACATATTTTACATATGCTAGAGTTGAAGTTTCTCTCTTCTCAAAAGCTGGAAATCATTTACATGACATCAAAACATATCATTAAACTCTATTTAACATACCTAAATTTGTTAAATAGATTTTCTTTTCTTTAAAATCATAAACATATTTTGGAGTCTTATTTGACATACCATATTTGTCGAACAAAGAATTCCCCTCTCTTTCCAAAAGAAAGAGAACACATCATATACATTTGATTCCGATTTGACATATCAAAGTTGTCAAATGGGAATCTCATTTTCATGATACATTTGATTCCCACTTAACACATAAAAGTTGCTAAATGAGAATCTCATCATCATATAAATTTGATTCCCACTTGACATATCAAAGTTGTCAAGTGAGAATCTCATTTTCATGTTATAATTGATTCCTACTTAACATATCAAAGTTGTTAAGTGAGAATCTCATTCTCATGTTACATTTTATTCGCACTTAACATATCAAAGTTGTTAAGTGAGAATCTCACTTTCATGTTGCATTTGATTCCCACTTAACATATCAAAGTTGTTAAGTGTGAATCTTATTTACATGTCACATCTGATTTTCGCTTAACATACCAAAGTTGTTAAGTAAGAATCCCAAATTCATATAACACTTTGATTTTTTTCTTAACACAACAAATGTGTTAAGTGGGAGTCTCATTCTCATGACATATTTGATTTCTCACTTAACATATCTAATTTGTTAAGTGAGGGTCTCATTTTCATGTCACATTTGACTTCCACTTAACATACCAAATTTAGTTAGTGGGATTCCCATTTTTCAAACATACATCAAACATATTTTGGGCTTCCACTTAACATACTAAAATTGTTAAGTGAGAATCTCATTTTCAAAGAAAAGCAAACATACATCATATCATATTTTGGGGCTTTGACTTAACATACTAAATTTGTTAAGTGAGAGTCTTATTTTAAAACAAAAGCAAACATAGGTCAAACATATTGTTGAGTGTGGGTTCAAAACTCTAAATCTCTATTACAATCTTGGGACAAATATTAAAGTAGAAATCTGACTCAAGTTACATTTCAACACATGCAGAGATATAGTGTAGACCGGTCAGTGCAGTTTGTTTTTGCAGTCAGTACACATGGCTTCCCAGAAGTTCATCTTTACCTTTCCCTTCGAGATGGATTTGGCCTTGGATTGGGCCAGCCTCCCTCAGACTGACTCCACCCACTTGGTTTTCTTTGGCGCAGGATTTGAGGGAGTCGGCATTACCTATGAGGGGGCGCCTATCACCACTGTCAGTTGGGATAAGGTGGCTGGGAAAAAGCTAATCATCCGCATTGACCAGCCTTCCGATAGGGAGTATCCTTTGTTGAAGAAGAAGGTGATTGAGGTTCCACCAATTAGATCAATTCCTAAGAAGTTAGTTTCTACAGCCTCTCAGGTGCGTACTAGCACCTCCTCGTTGGTCCCCTTTAAGGGGAAGGCTACCTTGGCCTCAGAGATAGTCTTCCCTACATTTGAGGTATGATCTAGTTCTTGCACTGCCCCACTCAGCCGCACACAGCACCAAAATAGGAGCCACAAGATCACGTGGCATCAAAAGTGTGCAACCTAAAAAATAGACACAACATCCCATGTTACTGAGGAGGGCTCTCCGTGAGACCTCTCCACTTCTTAGTGGCAGTAGGTTTCACCCCCTCTCAGTATCAGATGGAGAGGAAGATTATTGGAGGATTGTTGCTTCTCCTCCACCGCCCCTCATTCTATCAGGTTTTGGCTAGGGACAAGAGGAAGTCCTATGCCAGTCTACGGACAGTGCTATGCCAAGTTGGTAGAGCCCACAGACACTTAGAGCCTAGCATACTATTTGACTTGAGGATGATCATCCCCAAGAGTGTTACTAGGCAGATCTGCATGGATAGAGCATCAGAGGCTAGAGTAACAGTTCAGTCAGGGAGTAGGGAGCGATGAAGGTTTGCCAGGAAGTCGACAACCTTTGCTCTAGTTGATTTCCCCGGTCATCGAGCCACCAAGACCATCAGGACTGACATCATAGTATTGATGGGTACTACCAGTTGTAGTGGGAAAGCCCAACGAGGGTGGAGCCAATGTCATCTCCGCCACATAGATCCATTCCTCTCCCACCATCGCCAGTTTAGGTCCCGCCATCCATTGTTCCCACAAAGGTCATGAAGACAGCTTTTAGGGAGAAGAAAGCCTCATTGGTAATCCGGCTACAGCCAAAGAATCCCACTTCATCTACTCCACTAATAGAGGTGAGGGTGAGTTCCTCTACTTGACCTCTTACTTCAGTCTTGGTGAAGAAGGAGTGGCAACCCCGCAGCACCGTAATCGCATCATCACCACCACCACCACCATCAGAGCTAGTGATAGCTGCAGTTACAGAGGGGGAGGGAGATAGTTCTGTAGTTCCCATGGTAATGGACTCCCCTAGAGATAGCACTCCACTTACAGTGGGCAGTCATGAGCATATCTCTTTCAGCGACCATGACCCTCCTAGGGATAGCAGTTCAGTGGCAGATAGTGTTAGATGCATCTATGTCAGTGAACATATTCCTACTACCGGTTACCAATGCGTGTTTATGTCGGCACAGTTAGATCGTTCCTTCGATGAAATTCTAGCACAGTATCTTATGGAGAAAGGAGAGATCATAAGAAGCGACTGATCTCATTATGAGGATGGAAAGGTCAGCTTCGACCCTAATGATGATGATCTCTTGGAAGATTCGATCGAGGTCCACATGGTCAACACTAGTGGCTCCCTCCATAAAGACCGACATAGCCAGGAAGGTATTGTAGTTGATGTGGATGATGCTGTCCATTCAACTCAACACCTCCTCCACCAGCTTAGGCAGAGAGATGATCACATTGAAATAATGGGGAAGAAGATTGAGGAGTTGATGGCAATAGTTTCAGCATTGCAGAACTCAGCCCTAGTTTCATAGCCTTCTCCTATAGTAGCTGACAGAGTGGAGTTGAAACATACTTCAGATCATCCTAGATGCATTCCTTCTGAGGAAGATAGTGGTAGCATTCATAAGAAGATGGTGGATAGCACCTCCATGCATAAAAAAGATAACAAGCACATGGTGGAGTAGCAGGTGAGGGATGCATTGGCGCAAGCTCGAGGTGGCTCATCTATTCCAAAGAGTAGACCCTACAAGGAGGAATTTGATGTTGTCCAATATCCCAAGGATTTTGTGTCACCTTCTTTCAAAATCTTTGATGTTAGTGGGAACCCTCGCCAACACATAGCACATTTGGGATGGCAACAGGAGGTAATGCGCTCTTTTGAAATGTTATCAATCTATAGTGGGTGTTGCATTTAATTAGTATGTCAAACTTTCCAATAGTTTAGTAAGGACATTTATTGAGTTGGAGCACCTCTTCATCAAGAGGTTTCTTAGAGCTTAGCAAAGGGTAAATGTGGACGATCTCGTTGTGACCAAGCAAAATCTAAATGAATCCCTTATTGATTACATTCTCATGTGGAGAAACCTAAGTATGAAATGCAAACCACAGCTGTCTGAATAGCATGCCATTAAGATTCTACTCAAGAATATCCATGGCCTGATCACTTTCATGCTTAAGGGGTTTACAATCAAAACCTTAAAGAAGCTAATCAACAAGGCGGCTAGTCTACAAGAGGAAGCCACACAATTTCCTTTCCATGACCAGTCAGCCAAGCCCAAACCTCGAGGAAGGGTAGTGTCATAGTAGTTGATAAGGGGAAGCAACCGCTAGGGTTGATAGGCCAGCGTCTCCTACCACCTTCTCACCACCTCATCATATCCACAATCACCATCCTCCTTATACTCATTATGTTGACAGGGTGAATAAATCTTGTTGACAAATTTTCAAGAGGGAGTGTAGGAAGATCTTTTTATTAAAGAAGCTTTTCCAATTGCTAGTGCCTAGGAGGTCAAAGGATGTGGGAAAGAGTCACGATCCAAACTATTGCCCCTGCATGCTAGGACATGTCTTCGAAGATTGCTTTACCTTTAAGGACTGGCTTGAGTGTAGCTTCAAGTAGGGTGTCATTATTATCCCTAAGGAATACCTACTAAAATAACCCTGTAGTTTTATTAGGGTAATCTTTGAGGATACACGTGATCTTCTTAAGACAGAGGAAGGTTGGGATATCTCCCTATTCCAAACCTCCAAGAAAATTATTTCTAAGATCAGAAAACTACCCTTGTAGGTGCTTGAGCCAGCCCAAACCTCCAACTCTAAGGAAGGTTTGCAAGTTGTTGAGGACAACTTAAGGGAGGTAGAAGCCTAGCAGCAATATCGATAACCTCCACTTGCCCGCGATAGCACAGTAGCTCAAGCACCGACCGAGTCCAGCACTCCTTCCACAGTTATAGCTATAGTTCTTCCAATCAGCTCTTCTTGTAGCAACTATATTATTTCAGCAGAGGGGGTGCCAAATTCCTCACTCTGCTTACTTTATTTGATTTTTATTTTGTACCTTCATCCAAATCTAAGAAATTAATGAAGAAAGCTAATTTTGGTTGCATCTGTGTCTCTTCTGATGATCTTCCTTTATTTATTCCTTTAGATAGCTCTCCAAGTCTAATAAAAAAAACTATTATTTCGATCACTCTTCTTCTGATTTAGAAATGGATTACCCATTCCTAAATCATCCGAGTTCGCCCATTGAGATTTATTTGGCGTCATCCGACTCTGATGATCCTATAGGAGAAGTTGTAGGTGAACCTGATGAGCAAGTAGAACTTTCCTCTAAACCATCTCAAGAAGTCACTGAAGACAACCTTTGTAGTGGCAAAGTTCTACCTCCTAGGGTAGCACCTCAGGATAAGGTTAAACAAGTTATTAGTTCAAGTGATCAAAAAGCCCCTCTACAAAATGCTCCACCTATGGATATGCTTGTGGAGGACCAGCCCAAAGTTGACTACAATCTCCTGGCTCACCTAAGAAAGTTGTCAGCTAAACTAAGCATATATGATGCCCTTATCTTATTCAAAGAGATGAGGGAGTCATTGATCAAAGCTCTTCTTGATCCATAAATATGCTTAACTCAGCTGACCCCTGTTGGAGAGGAGGCATATTTTTTGAGAGAAGCCCGTGGAGTTACATTCACCGATGAAGACCTTCTTTTAGAGACCACTGAGCGCAACCATCCCCTTTACATCACAGTGGACATGGGCAGATTTAGACTCTCCAGGGTGTTAGTTGATCCAGGTGCATCAGTGAACATTATGAGTTTAAAGACCCTTGCCTACTTAAGGATTAACATCTCTGAACTCCGAAAACATCGGATGATGTTGAGATGATTCAATGAGGAAGGAAAGAGAACTTTAGCCTCCATAGTGTTCCCACTAGAGATAGATGATTGAAAGATAGAAACTAAGTTTTACATCTTTGATTCAGATACATCTTTCACCACTTTGCTTGGTAGGCCTTGGATACATGGAAACAACACGGTTCCATCCTTGGATACATGGAAACAACACGGTTCCATCCTCTTTGCATTAGTACATCAAATTTTGAAGAAGTGAAATTGGCTATTATCTTAAAAGAGACTTGAAGCCATTTTCAATTAGGGAGGTCAAGATATATGAAGATGAAGCCTACTATCTTCATCCAAATCTAAAAGTCTATTCTCGCCAACTTTGTGAAAGCTAAAAAACAAAAGAAAAAGAAACAAAAGATAATGAAGAAAATGAAAAAGAAAAATAAAATAAAAATACAAGTGAGAATCAGACATCGAGGAAGAACTAAAGCCAGATATTACAATCTACCCACAATTCATTCCTCCATACAAACACATGGGTAGGGTGACTCGACCACTACCAATAGAGGCAGAGGCAAATCTAGAGGCAGTTCCAGAGGTAGAAGACCTCCTTGCTGGTGGCCAGCCAGTAGGAGCTATGTTCTGACTCATAAGAGTACCCCAGCTATCCACATAGACATAGACTCTAGTTCAGAGGATGAGTTTCATGTGGTTAGCATGCCGACCAACCCCTCTCAGGGGGTTCCTTTGGAGGTGACATTTGAGCTACATAGTGATGAAGACCAGGACTCCAGGCAAATCATGGATGTATTCAAATCATCATTATGTAGAATAGTCAAGTAGCAGTTGGGAACTTCAGCTCTAACCTCACTTTCTTCCCAGAAAGTTGAAGCTTTGGTAGTTAAGGAGGCCCCCAAGTCATCCACAGATATCAAGCCAAAGAGGTTTTTGTTAGGAGCATCATCCTCAATTCATGAAGCTGATGTAGAACTTAAGGATGATTCTTATAAAGATTTAATACAATTGTCTTTTGATTTGTATTCACATTGTGTTCTTAACTTAGCAAAAATGGGATTAATCCCACATACTTGGTCTAAACACAGATCGGATTACTTTGAAAAGCTATAGGACAACCAAAGTAGATATTCTCAATCAGGACTAGTATTAGGATTTGGCACAGTAAGTCTAGTCGATGATGACAACCATTGCCTAATCATCAGCAATCATTTGGGGTCTGATAGGTTCTTTATAAATCATGCTAACTCATATGAGGAGGTGTGTTTAGAAACTTCAGATGACCCAAATGATCTTGAAGTCAAAGATGCACTGCCAGAGTTTGAAGAAGAAATTAGATCAACCATTGACAAACTTAAAGAAATCAACTTAGGAATAAAAGAAGATCCGCGCCTGACATACATCAATTCTTTGTTGAATGAAGAAGAAACCAATGATTTAGTTAGGCTATTAGCTGAGTTTAATGACTTATTTTCATGGAGTTATGAAGAAATGTCTGGTTTATCTCTTGATGTAGCAGTCCACAAACTAGCAATAGAACCTAATGTTAAGCCTATTAAGTAAGCTCCTAGATGCATGCGATTAGACATTGAGCAATAGGTCATTTTTGAAGTCAAGAAATTGATTGATGCTAGTTTTATCAAGGAAGAAAATACCCCACCTGGTTGGCTAGTATTGTTCCAGTTAAAAAAAAGAATGGCAAAATTTATATATTCATCAATTTTAGGGATCTAAATAAGGCATGTCCCAGGATGAATTTCCACTTCCTATACCAGAGCTAATAGTGGACATTGCCTTATCTCATGTAGTATTCTCCTTTATGGATAGGTCATCTGGCTACAACCAAATCAAGATGGCCCCCAAGGAAGAAAGAAATACTGCTTTTTGAACCCTGATTAGAATCTATTATTATAAGGTCATGCCTTTCGACCTTAAAAATGTCGGTGCAACATACCAGCGGGTCATGACTCGGATCTTCAATGAACACATTCATAATCAAATTGAATACTATGTTGATGATCTAGTTGTCAAAAGTAAAGAAAAGGAATACCATCTCTTCGACTTGAGAGTAACTTTCATACAATTAAGATAATTTAATCTTAAAATGAACCCCCTAGTGTGTATTTGGAGTAGCTTCAGGGAAATTCCTTGGGTTTATTGTTCGACGCTAGGGAATAGAAATCAATCTGGAGAAGATCAAGGCTATCTTAGAAATACCACCCCCTAAAATTATAACTCAACTCAGATCATTCTAAGGGCGGTTGGCATATCTAAGATGCTTCATATCCAACTTATCAGGATGTTTCCAGCCATTCTCAGCACTTATCAAAAAGGATACTAAGTTTAACTGGGAAGATAAGTGCTAGCATGCTTTCGAAGATATTATGCACTACCTGATGACGCCACCAATTCTAGCAGCCCCTATCTAGGGAAAGTCATTGATATTATACACTACTGCATTAGAAAACCCCCTTGGCACTTTTTTGGCTGAAACCAATGACGAAGGAAAAGTGAGTGCTCTCTACTATCTTAATCGTCATCTAATCCCTGTTGAGGTAAACTACCCACCTATTGAAAAGCACTACCTAGCTTTAATCTTTGCATCCCAAAAGTTACAACATTATATGCTATCTCATAAGGTGAATTTGATCTCTAGGATCAATCCACTATAATATCTCATGACATGACCAATGTTATCAGGAGGGTTGGCACGATGGTCCATGATTTTATCGTAATTTAATATCACATTGGTACCCCTCTGTGTAGTGAAAGGATAACCACTAGCAAATTTCTTAGCAACACACCCACTTCCTGTTGATTCCTCGCTTAGTGACAACCTCTCCGATGAACAGATCATGAACTTAGGGGACACTAGCATTCATCATTGGGAGATGTATTTTGATAGTGCAGCTTCCTTTCAAAAAGGAGAAGAACCATGATCTACTCTTCCAATGAAGGCAGTGGTAAGAATAGTTCTCCTAACTCTAGACTGCGATGTGATAAGATTCTCATATTATCTGTCCAATCCATACATCAACAAAGAAGCTGAATATAGGCTCTGATTGCCGATCTAGAGTTAGTCATTACACTATCCATCCAAAGCATCAACATCTTTGGGAATTCTCAGCTAGTTATCAATGAAATCTTTGGGTCCTACAAAGTTCTAAAGCCTAAGCTCCATCATTACCATAAGTATACCACAGAGTTGTTAGCCCAAATTGCAAAAGTTACCATCTATAAGATCCCCCCAAGAGAAAATGCAGTAGTAAATGCATTCGCCAAGCTTGGTAAGGAGCTAGCATGCCTAAAATATGAGTCCATCCAGAATAGACAAGTCTTATGCCTTATTGACGTTGTACTCATCGAAGGATTCTTTCTTGAAGGAGAGGTTGCCATTGCCAAAAAGGAGGATGAGTCAGATTGGAGGCAACCATTTATGGATTATCTAAATACATGCAAACTACCTCAAGCGAAGTCCTTAGCCCATCATGTGAAGCGAGCCCTCGCTCAGTAGATGGCATCATCCACTTTAATTATATATGGTTACACAATTTAGCCAAACATGATGTCCATAAGATCATGACCGAGGTATACTCAGGTTTATGTGGAGCTTACCAATCCAATCTGAAGATGAAAGCCAAGATCAAGAGACTAGGATATTACTAGCCTTCGATGACTACAAACTGTATGGATGTAGCTTGGAGATGCCACCAATATCAGGTGCACGGTGTGATCCTACATCAACCACCCAAAATTCTACATCCTAGATTGGCCTTGTGGCCATTTGAGTGTTGTGGGACTAACATAGTGGGTCTGATCAATCCTCCTTCTTCCAAGGGTTACCGGTTCATTTTAGCTGCCATCAACTACTTTTCCAACTGGGCAGAGATAATCTCACTTAAGGAGGTCACAGCTCAGTATGTGCTCCAAGTTTTTAGGAACCATATCATATATAGGTTCGAGATGCCTCGATAAATTATATCTGATAATGGTACTACATTTAAGAGCACTAAAATCAATAGCTTTACTTGGAGACATAGCATAGACTGGAGATATTACACCATCTATTACCCGAGGGAAAATGGTCTAGTAGAGGCACTCAATGAAACTCTCATCCAGATACTGAAGAAGACACACGACGACAACAAGCGATAGTGATATGAGCAGTTGGTTGAAGCCTTGTGGGCCTACCACACCACATATAAAACTCCAACTCAATCTACACATATTTCCTTAGTGTATAGGTCCGAAGTTGTTTTACTATCAGAAGTCCAACTCCCTTCACTAAGGATAGTTGTGGATAGTAATATCATAATGGAGCAGAATGCCAAGTTGCGGTTAGAAGAGCTCAAAGGTTTAGAGGAGAGACACCTCCGAGCAAGCCAAAACCTCGAGTTATATAAAGCCAAAATGATTCAAGCTCACAACAAGTTGGTCCATCCTAGAGCTTTTCAAGTAGGAGAGCTTGTTTTAGTTACAAGGAGACCAATTGTTGCCTATCGAAAGATGGGAGGCAAGTTTGAACCCACTTGGGAAGGCCCTTTTGCCATAGAGAAGGCCTACCAATGAGGATCTTATCAACTCATAAATTGTAAGGGAGAGTGCCCTATGTTTCCAATCAATGGGCTCTACCTAAAGAAATATTATCCATAAATCTTGTTTGAAAATAATTATCAATAAAAAAATTTTTCATATCAAACTCCATCTCTTATGTGTTAAAAATATATTTTGTTCTTGAATCTACCATGATGTGTCTAGGTTAGGTGTAAGAAAACCCAAGCGACATCCTATCCTTCCACAACACAAACATAATTTGACCAATCCTCTAGTTTGATTAGGTTAAGTGTAAGACAACCCTAAAGGCATCATATTTTGATTAACACAACTAAGTTAGGTGTAAGAGAACCCAAGCGGTATCCTTTCTTGGTGGAGTCACAATTGCTCCTGTGGCACCATTTCACCCTTTTTTATGTGTTTAGAGTAGGTGTAAGAGAACCCAAGAGACATCCTATTCCTCTTTCACAACACAAACAAATACATATCTTTCATCTCGAGCTATTTTGATGTGGGAGCAAGCCCCCTGTGATACTCACTCATTAGTTGCTCTAGATCGGGCTGATATGCTACCTCGCTAGTGTGTCACCCCAGTGGTCACTTATCTAGCAGATGTGAGTCCCCGCATTTTCTTTCTGACTTGATCATTGCAAACTGACGAGCTCCTTGTTAGTTTGTTTGGCCTTACTGCACAGCCGATAAGCTACCCCATGTTGACTTTGTTTAAGAGGATGTAAGCCTGCACACTTTCTTCTTAGACTAGCCATCATGCACTGACTTGGTTGAGTATATCTGAGGTTTAGTGTAAGTCCCCCAGTGGCTCCTTTTATCCTAACTACTTTAAGTTTGGGTCTAGTCCTTACAGACTCCTCAGACACCCTAAGTGGATATCCTCGGCGAAGGCATTCATCTGGCTTCCTGTAAGATGTAAGCATATAAGCCTTCTTTCAAGACTGATTATCACAAACTAATGGTCACCTTAGGTTGGTTGGTGTTTGCTATGATGACAGCGATCCACCTGGTGGATACACCACTCTTGGCAGATGCGAGTCCCCGCACTTTCTCCTAGAGTTGTCCACCGAATACATATAGGCTCTCTTTTATAAGGTTTTGGATAATGTCTCAAGAGGCACCTCCTCTATGGGCAATCTATTTGGATCATGTCTTTAGCGACCCCATTTAGACACTACCCTAGTTACTCTTGGATTGGATAATCCCCCTTTCCTAGTAGCCACCCATGTGATTGGAGAGTTCATCTTGTGGATATGTAGATTCTCCCTTGGTCTAGTAAGTCTAAGATAGCACTAGGTTGATATAAGCTCCTTCTCAGTGAGGTCCCTCACACACCAATAAGGTCTATGAAAACTTAAAACAAACAAAATATATCCTCACTTATGGATTAGGAATTCAAGCCCCCAATGACCCCTTTCCCAAGCAAACATCCTATCTTTATGGTAATGTATGCAAAACTCCCTATAGGAATTGCTTGATTACTTTGAGTTGAGATAAGTCCTCAGGTCGGCACTCTCTCAGTAGTTTCCCTTAGGTCGGGCTTGATTTATTTCATAAGCAATTGATCACCCTAGTGGTTCCTTGTTTAGGAGGATGTGAGTCCCCATGCTTTCTTCTTAACTTGACCATTGCAAACCGAAAGGCACCTCTTAGGTTGGTTAGCTCTACCCAACAGATGATAGACTACCCCTTTGGATTTGTAAACTTATGATAGGTCTAGGCTGATATTATCCCTTTCTTAGTTGATCTATAGCACACCGATGTGATTCGTCAAACTAAAATAAACAAAATTAAAATAAATGCAATTCAATCAAATGACATTATCTTGACTACTTTGAGTGATATAAGTCCCACATCATTCAAGAGGTTTCCTAGGCGGTTCAATTTATTGTATCCAACAGATCACCCAGCGGTCCCTAACTTTTGGAGATGTAATCTATGCATTCTCCCCATTGTACATTGAAAGACAACTTTGATAGTTCTACCATGTGGCTGGTAGACTACCCATTTGAATTGGTAAATCTGAGATAAGCCAAGGTCGATATAGCCCCTTCTTCATATGATCACAAACCGACAAGGTCCATCTGAAAATTTAAACTCTAACAAACAATCAACTAACTTCTCCTCAACCAGACATAAATCAACTCAAACCTCCCTAGTGGAGTCAATTAAATCCAACTCAAATCTTCATTCCCTAGTGAGTGCACCCTCAAAAGAAGTCTCATTAAATCCTCATCCCTAACGGAGCCTAAAATTTTAACTGGAACTTGCTTCCCTAGTGGAAGGTTCATGCATCTATCCCCGATGGATTATGCATCCTAATCCCCAGTGGATCTACCCTCCTTAAATCATACTTTGCATTAAACTTAAATTCCTATCCTTTATGGATAACCTGGACCTGCTTCCTTAGTGGAAGGTTCACTTACTTGATCCCTCAATGGATCCCTTCTTCCTCTCTTATGCCCTTGGCATAAGTTGAGCCACATTGCACTAAAATCTTATTTCCTTCTACATCTCGGGTTTACGAGTAGATCATTTTCTGTTAGAGTTTGCAATCTTTCAGACATTGTTGATCGTCTCGGTCAACAATAATATGTACGGTGTACCTTGTCAGTTACACCACTCTTATTGGGTGCCCTTTGTTGACCTCACTTTTGGAGTGAGCTCTCAACTTTCTCATCATAGATCTAGGACTCTTATAGACACTAAGAGTTCCTTAATCTTAAAATGCTTCCAGTGATTAAGTGAACACTTAACCTAACCCTAGAGACTTAGAAGAATTAGCCTTAGGGATTTAGGAGGACTTGCCTACCCTATAGCCTAAACCCTATCCTTGCTTCTTTCATACAAACTAATTCAATTTATTTTTTCAATTACCAAATTCAACCTCAAATTCAAATTCAAGATCATAAATCCAATCCAAAATCAAAAGATTGAAATCCATGATTAAATTCAAATGCCATATCCCTTTCTAAGCCCTTTGATTTCATCTTAAGGACTTACCTTAACCAAACTCAAATCAATCCTAATTCAATTAATTTCCTCAAAGATCAATTCAAACTTAAGATTCCAAATCAAATCCAAACTCAAATTTCAATTTAACTCTAAATGATTGAAACCCATGGTTAAATCTAAACTCCAAAATCTTTTCCTAAGTCATATGAACCACCTTCATATACTTAGCCAAAACTCCCTCAAACCAAATCAAACCTGGTTGATTTCTTTATAAATTAATCATTCCTTCATTTATATTCACAAATATAAATGACATCTAAGTTCAAACCATTCAAAACAAATCAAAATAAATCAAACCAAATTCAAATCCCAGGATCCCTTCTTAAGCCTTATGGGCTTACCCCCATAAGCTTAACCAAATCTTAAACCAAATCATCCTAAACTTGATTGATTTTTTTATAAGTCAACTATTCCTTCATTTATACTCACAAATATAAATGAAACCCACCCTCCAATGGCCAAAATAAAAAATAAATAAATCAAACCAAACCAAAATCTAAGTTAGCCTTTTTTGACCTACATCCCTAGATTTGGTCAAAAATGCTTTCGAATCACTCCAAACTCAAGTGATTTTCTCATAACCATATCTTCATTTATATTCATAAATATAAATGAAATATAAATCAGGTGACCAAAACCAAGCCCAAATCAAATCAAATTCTCAATTTTAGTCTTTTTATCCAATTTCTTGAACTTGGCTAAATGATATCCAAATCAACTCAAAACTCATGGGTTTCTTCATGATTCAATCATTCCTACAATCATTGATCCAAATATAAACATAACATATAATCACCAAGCCAAATTAAGTCAACCCAAATCAAACCCATGTTGACCTCTTTTGGCTTAAAATTATCATATGAACCAAAGTCACTTTGGCTCCAAACCACTTATAATTGGATTTATATTTCCATCCCAGGCTCATGTGTGGGTTCAACTAAACTTGAATTAAGCCATGATCAAGCCAATTTACCCTTTTAGGTCCACTTGACCTAAATTGACCTAAAAGAACTTTTAGAGCCAAGTTCTAATCCAACCCAAATTGGATTGAACTAAGCCCATCTAAACCTCACAACATAACCAACAATTACCCTAGGGTGATCAACCACCTTGAATTGGGTCAAACCAAGTCAAATCTAGCCTTTGACCAAGTCAACATTTAGCCCAAATGAAACTCAAACTAGCCAAAATCCATAATATGGAAAATTGATTGAAACCATTAACTCAATTCCACTCATAATCAATGATTGAATATGACCAAACCCCCACTTGAGCCAAACCAAGCCTATTTGGCCATTTGACCTAAGTTGACCCTAATTGGCCTAAAAAGCTAAAATGGGACAAATCTAGAATTAATCCAAATTGATTGCAACCAATGGATCAAGTTCATCCCAAATTGATTATTGAACTTGACCAAAGCCATAATTGAGCCCAACTTGACCAGTTGGTCAACTTGACCCAACCTAGCCCAAATTGACCTAAAGGGTCAAAATGGCCAAAAATTAAATTAAATACAAATTAAAAGAAACCAAAGCCTACAATCACTTTCAATCAACCAATTGAACTTGACTCAACACCTAACCCAACCCAATTTGCTCAAATTGGTTAAATTGGTCAACTCGACCAATTTAACCCTTTTGAATCCAAATGATTCAAACCCAAACTTAGGCCAAACCAATCCAAATTAATTGAACCAAAACATCCCAAATCATCATATGAACCTAACCCAAGCCTTGGTTTGACCCAATTTGATGAATTGGTCAACCCAACCCAACCTAACCCAAATGAACACATTTTGACCAAATGAAGCCAAATCACTCCAAACCACTCATGGGGCCCTAGGACTTAGTCAAATCGACCCAAACATGTCCTAATTTATTCCCAAATCAGCCCAAATCCATAGTGGACCCCACCAAGGGGATTAGCCATTGGACAAAGCCTTCCTCCCATTGGATCTTCACCTTAACAAGAAAAAGCAACTCCCCCATCACCATGGTTGCTCGCAAGCACTCAAGTGAGGCTCCACCTGATCCACTTAGCCGATCTAACTCACCCTAGGCTAGCCTTGGACTAAAGGGAGCTCACCTACTCCTCACTCAAGCCAAACCGAGCACCCTATAGACAAACTGAAAAGGAACTTTGCACACCAGCCTTAGAGGCTCCTCCCATGGCTCCCGCCACTCAAGTCGAGCCACGTGGAGTTGGACATGACCTCTCTGGTACCCTGATGGTGACCTACCGATTGAAGCAAGCCAATCTATCTCGTCCATCCCTCACGCACGCTTTTGGCCAATACACCCTCAATTTGAGTGGGAAAGGACATAATTGATGCACACTGAGCTTAGGAAGCCATTTCAAACTCTCTTAGAGCAATTCCAAGTGTTCCCAAGCCCTCTTTGATCAGCTTTTCTCCTCTTCAAGCAAAGCTAAAATAGGACACCATTCCTTCGAGAAATACTCCTCCACTACTTATCAAATCCAAATTCCCTGCACCTACACCATCCTTCTACTTCGTTGAAGCCAATCGAATCATCTCCAAGCCTTCCCGAGCATCGGACATAGGAGTTCGATCGAAACTGAGGCATTTATGAGCGTGGATTGATCTACCAAGTACTCTACCCCAAATCAAGCTTAAAGCTTCTCAACAGAGCCGCATCTCAACTTGTCGAAGCTACCTCTGATGTTGCACCACTGAAAATTAGCTTGGGTGAGGTAATTTTATAAATTGAGCCTTGTATGGAAAAATAGGTTGGTCTTTTGAAAAGGGAATTCAAAAGTCATGAGTTTTTTATCATTGGATGTGTGCATCTCCCTTCGTCGAAGGTGTGGGAAGAATTTGGAGGCAATCCGAGCTCGGGTGAGCTTGAATGGAACGGGGGAAGATGATTGACATCCATCTTTTGCCACTCTCGAATTGGATAGATCATGAGTCGTCCATTCTGCATGATTGGAATAAATGGTTATGATTATATCCCATGGTAGATCCCTTGATTCCCTTCCTAAACTGCAGATCTAATCATAACCATCCGATATTAGATTGAATGGTCCACGGAGAAAGCACATCCACTACCATCCAAGTCAGCCTTAGGATATGATAACTTAAATAGCCACTCCCATTATAGCACACGGAAAGTGTGCTGCGTCAGCACGCCGCATTAGCCGCCATGTGGCCTGATGGGATTAAGGCTTTAATTAGGCTTAATTAATTTCTTTTAAGCCTAAAACTTCTACAAATCATAACTCATCCTAGAAAAATCTAAAAAAATATAAACTTGAGCACATTTTAAAGATATTTCAGAGTACAATCTAGGAAAATTATTATTAATTGATTTTGAATAGTGATTTTAGCCTAATTAAGGTTTTATTAAAAAATTAATTTGCTTAATTACTGTGGTGACAATATTCTTGCCTTCATCTATTCTTTTGGGAAAGGATAAATGAAAACAAAAATAATACGCCTTTATTGGGACACCACGTAGATCCACAGATGTTCTTATTAGGGTGATCGGGTATGGCATTGAGGAATGATGTACTATTACGAAAGATAAAAGTCACTACCCTACAATGGACCTAATCACCTGAATAAGGGTTCCTAAGGACTATGGGTCTTCGTATGTAGCAGAGATTCTTCCCTTACTTTACATGGAAAAATAAAGTAGGGTTTATTTTAAATCGGGTTCGTTAAGTTCCCTATGGAGGCAAGCCCCCATAGTTACATCCTAAGAAATAGGTTTTCTTAAGAATACTCTCAATTAAGGTAAATGATCATTGTCTCCAAAGATTTTAAAGATAGGACTATCAATCAATTGGCTTATTTTACAAGATCAAGTGGGATTGATCAAGAGGAGGGAGTTATTATTGAAGCCAAAGGAAGATAAGTAGGGGATGCTTATGATACTAGAAAGCCTAGTAAGCATCCCAAACTATCCTATGGTTGGGCTTTATATTTTTGAAGTTGAAGTGATTTATTTGTTCGAGTTGAATTTTTATTAGAAATCTAGGACTTATAATTTCATGACACAAGATCGTGGAAATGCCTAAGAGGTGAGGATTTATGTTTATAGCCTGCAAAGGAGAGAAGAAACCTCAGAACCTATATTTAGGGAGCTTTGGCGAGGGCTAGAGCACAACCTAAATCTAAGGAAAAAATGGTATATGGTTTACCTCCAAAAAAGAGGATAAATCACCTGACTGTTGGACTTACAATCGCCTGGGGGTGGCCGCCAACTAACTCCTCCTAGGATTTTAAATACATGTAGGCAAGTCATATGCTTTTGCAAGATAGCTAAGTTGTTGTTTATTGAGAAAGAGACTAAATCCTTAAACACATTCCCTAAGAGACTAGATAATATAGGGGATGATTTAATGACTTAAATCTAATACAAATTTTATTATGTCTTATTTTTATTTTTGAATAATTACTTTGACATAAGCTTATAGGATTCATATGTCTAATGCATGAGAAATTGGATTAAGGGCCAAAATTAGCAAAAAAGGAGGTGAGTTTTCACCATGGCTCTCAAAGTCAAGCTAAGTTTCCTAGCACGAGTGGAAGCCCTCCAAATCAAGAGTGAAATAATATGATTTTTATGCATGATGTGAGAAAGAAAATATAACATTCGGCTAAGGAGTTGCTAATTCTTTTATCTTGAATTATAACCTAGGCTTTTAGTGAGGTTATGAGTTATTTATTTTTAATTTTGAGTTTCATGTTGGATAAAAAATTTACTATTCTTAAGAGCCTAGTCATCATCCAGGCCATACAACAACCATCAAGCAATTAAGAAACTAAAAAAATCATGCCATTTCTAATGCACAAGCTAAAAAAATATCAAACAATTTATAAAGCTAATATAAAAGAATAATAGGCCAAGTGTGGTCGGGCTCCACCGCACAAACCCAAAAATAAATTGGGTAGCCGAGCTCTACCCTTATACAACCCATATTACAAATGAATAAATTACAATTAAGTAAGAAAATTCAGGTTATGGTGGTCTTCATTCTTCATTCTTCATTCTTCATTTCTTCTTTCTTTTGGTTGGTTTGGATGTATATGGCTCCAAGGCTTCACATGGTACATAAGATTTGATATTATAACCAATGTTCATCCTAATCCCCCATAATAATCATTCCAAAATCCTAATTACAAAATTACATGAAAATGGAAAGTAAATCTAACTAAAACCTACAAAACATAGATTAGCTAAACAAACCAAACAATTCCAAGCATGAATATGAATAGATTGAACTTAGTACCCCACACATGGGTAACCAAGTCTACCTGGCATATTTTGGATTATGCTTAGGGGTATAAGCAACTTACACAGAAAAAGCATTTAAAATTTTATTACAGTGCCCCTTAAGCACAATCCCCTGCAAAAGATAATGATTAGACTAAGATCGTCCTACCATTCAGTCTATGCACATACACCCTAACATCTAGACTAAAAACATTACATCTAAAAATAAAAGCAAACATCTAATCATGCACCGACCTAAGTTAAAGCTAGAAGTGGTGACTTAGTCTAATGTGTGTGCCAGTTAAGGTTTGTGTGGTATGCTTAGTTAGGCTTTAAGGTTGAAATTTTCTAAGTGTAAAAGGGTTCAACTTAGAGGGTGGTTTCATTTAAGTGATTTAGCTGAGTTGGTTAATTTTATTTGAGGATTTGATTTGGGTTTGAATGAACTTATAATTAATTACTAAATATTATAAAGTGAGAAAAATAGAAGAGAACTTCTCTTTCCTCCCTATCTTAAGTAATTTTTAAAGTAGATTCATTATTAATTTTTATTTAATAAATGTTTTATTGTGTGTTTTAATTAATCCTAAGTTTAGTTTTTCCCTAAACAAACCTATTCAAAGAGGAAGACATTTTAAGATTAAGTAAAGTGAATTACTATTTCAAAACACACAACACTTTATTTCTTTCCCAACATATGTAACATGCATGTGGATGAATCCTAAGCATATCTATACATGCAAATGAAAATGTTTATCACACCTTAATGATGAATGGTAAGAGAGTTTATTTAAGAAAATTTGGAATGTTTCATGTATGCATGTTTTTGTTAAGTAGAAAAGAGTGACTCTTTTATCCATTATTCATATGCACATTTACATGTATAAAAGATATAAGTGAGTACGGTGCCATTGTTCTACACCAAGGGTGTAAGGTACAAGACCTACTTGGGGATACTTAAAGGCTCACAACTCTGGGTTGTTCAGACTAATATACCACTTTTCTTAAATACATGTGCATGTACAAAAGAAAATGAATGGATGAAGAGTTATGCAAAGAATTTTTTGTTTGATTTTTATTTTGGTCATGCAATTTATATGTGTGAATGTGAGGATACTTCTTAATTCATAACATGGAAATGGATAAGAAAGGATATAAGCAAGTATTGTATGCTTTTAAAAGAACTATACACTTTGCAAATCCATCCAAATTCATGTTTAAGAAAAGAGAAGGAAAGTCACATAATACACATCTTTATATTATACTCACATGCAAGCTTATAAATAATTATAAGTAGCATACCTTTCAGTTGTAATATTTGATTTATAAACTTTGAAAATAATTTTGGATTTAGTAGAGATAATAACCATTCATATTCTTACTTTAGCCAAAACATACAATTTGACATAAAGGAAACATTTTATTTTAATTTGATTTTCAGAAGGCATGAATGCATGATTTTTATATAACATGCACATTTAGCATGCTAGGAAAGAAACAAAGTGATGAAAGCATGTAAATTCATTCACCCTAATTAATTCCTAAAGACAGTCCTATGGAATAAGATTATTTAAAGTAAATCAAAGTTGGTTTAATGAAATTTTGTTTAGTTTTTTGAGTTTGATTTGAATTTAAGAAATGTGAAGAGGTTGGCTAGTCCCAACCTATCTTCCCATGTGTGAATCAATTTAGTTTAATTTTTGAACCATTAGATTGATTTTATATTTTTGTTTAAGTTAAGGTGTACATTAAGTCCATTAATTACCTCTTACCTACACCACTTTAATGTATTTAACCAAATAATTATGATCCAATGTATGACATAAAACCATAAGGAATTTAAATCAGCAAAGCACCTAAGAAAGAAAGGGGCCTAATGCATTTGGCTCACAATTAATGATTAATTAATCTAAAGGGTTTAATTTAAGTACTTTCATAACCCTTCTCACACATATGGGTTAGGTATGATTTCCTTAAGCTACTTAGGTTATTGAACACTTAAGTATCTACCCAAGAATGAATTGATTAAGTTCTAGAATAATTTCATTTTAAATTTTTGATTAATTAAACCATTTAATTAAGTGATTAAACTATTTAATTAATTTGCACCTTAATTAGATTTTTATCTAAAATTAAATAAACTTAGGGGAAAAGATTTGGGAGAGAAATCCTAATATCATTTCCTAAGTCCATCACTATTCTAAGGTAATTAGTAAACATAATTAATAAATTTATCACTATTTAATAGGTTAATTAATAATTTAATTACTTAAGAGAGTAATTAAGAATGAATCAAGAAATAATTACCTTAATTAAACCATTAATAAATTCCAAGAAAATTAGGGGAGGTAGAAGTCATCCCACTAAATATACATGAGAAGTTTGGAATTAATCAATGGAATAATTAGGGAGTAATTAGCATAATTACATTCCTAATAAAACTCAAATTATGAAATATTTATTGTCAAAATTAATTAAACTTAATTTTATATTATTCTGCTTTGAAATATCTTCAAAATGCATTTGAGTTTGTATTTTGATAATTTTTCTACATTTAGTTATGTATTTTTGAAGATTCTATGATTAAAACTTAATTAAATCTTTAATTAAAATCTAATGATGCCGTGGACCGTTGATGTGCGCCAGATGTGGCGGATTGATTATTTAAGTTATCACATGGCAGTGGCGCCACTTTCCTTTGACTATCCGATCAAAGATCAGATGGTCAAGATTAAGCTTGCAGTATTAAAGGGATTAAAATACAAATCTAACATGGATTAATCAAGACCGCCCATCCAAAACATGCGGGATGGACGATCCATGATTCTTCACTAAGCTCGCCTGCGGGAGAGGGCAACCATCTACTCTTTAGGGCTTGATCTGAGCTCGATTAAGCTTGAATTGTGCTCAAATTGAACCCACACCATCATCATGCAAGGAGATGAAGATCTAATGGTTAAATTCACATGAGGTGAAAGTTTCTTTCACAAAGGACCAAGAACTCTGACATCTAAGCTCAATTTTGATCTATACCTCGTTGGAGGCTATCACCGACGCTTACAATCATCGAGGTAGCTTCGCCTAGTGGAGATGAATCTCTATTAAAGATTTGAGGGCTTGAGGTTGAGTGGATCTTCCTATTGACCAAAGTGGGCTTCAATTGGCTGTGACTATGGTCTAATTCCCCTCTCTCGTGCCTTGGAAGCTTGGAAGAAGCTTTAGTTCAATTTGATTAGGTCCTCTGAGGGTGTTTGCAAGAGAAATTGGATTGAAGTTGAGTATTAGATGAATTGAAAAATTGCTTGAGCTCCCCTATTTTCGGCTGGAAGAAACCAAGAATGGAGAAATCGAATCAGCTCTAGGAAGCTTATAGGAGCATGGGAATGCTTGCTCTAGCTTCCTATCACTCAATCGAATGCAAGTCTGTGAAGTTCAAGCAAAATTAGGGGGAGTATATCTCCCCATAGAAGGATTAGACGGTCGAGCATGGCTTTGCCATTTTGATCAAATTGATCCTAGGGGTTGAGTTAGTTAGGCCATTTTGGACACTATGTGGTTCGATTTGGCTAGAGGGAG
Organism: Cymbidium sinense; assembly: GCA_021442155.1. Classification (NCBI taxonomy): domain Eukaryota; kingdom Viridiplantae; phylum Streptophyta; class Magnoliopsida; order Asparagales; family Orchidaceae; genus Cymbidium; species Cymbidium sinense. Next base: position 67,022,788 of record CM038217.1, on the reverse strand, counting down.
GTAGTGGAGAAGTTCCCATGTGCTAAATGTGGTGGAGTGATTCCCATGTGCTCATTTTGAGTGGGGTGGTCAGTTTGGCCATTGGGTCAGGTTTGGCTGACCCAAACCCATTGGGTCATGTGCACCATGCTCATTAGTGTCCACTTGGTCCACTAAGAGGGTGCCAAGTGGCCATGAAAAGGATATGACCAAATTTCAAGTGGAATTGGTCATGGGTTACCCCTAGACCTAGGGGTAAAATTTTCATTTGGCTTTGATTTTACTTTAGATAGATTTAGAATACTTTAAAATTAGGTTGGGCCAAATTTCAAAGAATTTGGAGTTGATTTGATGTCATTTGGCTCATGTTGACCCATTTAGGTCAAAATGGGTCAACTTGGGTCAATTTGACCAATTGGTCAAATTGGGTCAAACTAAGGGTTGGGACAAGTTCATATGACCATTTGAAATATTTTGATATCTTTGGTTTGGTTCAATTTGGTTTATATTTGGATTTGGTTTATTTAATTTCATTTAGGTCAAATGGGTCAAGTTGACCTATTTGACCCATTTGACCCAATTGGGTTAAGTCATGTGTTGGTTTAGGTTTGGTTGGTTATTTGAAATATGTTGTAAGCTTTGGTTTCAATCAATTTTTGCTTGATTTGATTTTAGCTCAATTTGACCTTTTAAGCCAAGTTGGGTTCATGGTCAACTGGGCTAGGTTAGGCTCAAGTATTGACTTGGTCAAGTTCAAACATTGATCATGAATTGGTTTTGATCAATGGTTTCAATCAATTTGGACTATGATGGATTTTTGGCTAGTTTAAGTTTCATTTTTGGCTAAGTGTTGACTTGGTCAACCCTTAAGTTTGACTTGGTTTGACCCAATTTGAATGATTGATCATCTCATGATGATTGTTGCTCACAATGTGAGGCTTAGTTGGCTTAGTTCAATCCAATTTGAGTAGGATTAGAATTTAGTTCAAAAGGGTACTTCAGGTCCCTTTGGGTTAAGTGAGCCTAAGTGAGTCAATTGACTTGATCAAGGCTTGAATCAAGTTTGTTTGAACTCACATATGGACTTATGATTGAAATATAAATCCATTTATAAGTGATTTAGAGTCCAATGTTTTTTATTCATTTTACAATTTTAAGTTCAAAAGGGTGAACATGAGTTTGATTTGGGTTTGATTTTTTTGAATTTAGTTTTGGTTTGTTGATTGAAGTTTGTATTTATATTTAGATTCATGATTGAAGGATTGATTAAATCATGAAGAAAAATCAAGGGTTTGGCTTGATTTGAGATTGATTTTGCTACGTTCAAGAATTTGACTTGAAAGGCTTAAGTTGAATTTTGATTGAATTTGGGTTTGATTTTTGAATTTATATTTCATTTATAATTATGAATATAAATGAGAATATAAATGAGTTATGAGAAAATATATTGAATTTGAATTGATTTGAATTTGATTTAGGCTAAATCCCCAAGATAGAATCAAAGTGACTTAGGAAAGATTTTTAGGATTTGGAATTCAACCATGGGTTTCAATCATTTGGAATTGATTCATGATTTGAGAAAATCCATTTGAAATTATTTAAGGTTTGTATTTGAATTTGAATTAATTTGATGTTGATTTAAATTTGAAGTTGATTTGAACTTGAAATTGATTTTGATTTGAAGTTGATTTTGATTTGAAGTTGATTTGAATTTGAAGTTTGTTAGAATTTGAAGTTTGTTTGGATTTGATTTGGAGTTTGACTTGAAAGAAGGAAGTGAGGATTTGGTTTAAGCTATAGGGTAGACAAGTTTTCTTAACATCCATAAGGCATAACCTATTCCTACAGCTAACTCTTCTAAGTCTCTAAGGTTAGGTTAAGTATTCACCTAATCACAAGAAGTGTCTTAAGACTAAGGAATTCTTAGTGTCTAAGAGTAGTCCTATGTCTAAGAAGGAGGGGTTGAGAGCTTATTCTAAAAATGAGGTCAACAAAGGGCACCTAATAGGTATGGTGTGACTGACAAGACATACCACACGTATTGGTGTTGACCAAAATAATCAATAATGCTGAACGATCACAAGCACTAACAAAAAAAATTTGCTCCCAACCCAATGTGTAGAAGGAATCAAGAGTTTAGTGTAATGTGACTCTACTCATGTCAAAGACATAAGAGAGTGAAGGAGGAATCCATTAGGGATAGAGTATGTGAACCTTTCACTAGGGAGAAGGTTATGAGAGGTTTGATTTGATTTGAGTCTTGCTAAGGAGAAACTGATTTGGTTTGTTGAATTTGTTTTGACTCCACTACGGAGGAAGGTTGAATTTGTTTGTTTCAGATTTTACTCGACTGGGGAAGTTAGAAAGAAATTTGTTTTGTTTGTTTAATTTGACCCTACTAGAGAGGAGGGTTAAGTTTGTTTATTTTGGATTTTAGATTTTAGGATTTTTGAATGGATCATGTTGGTTTGTGATGGATTGCACTGAATAGGGGCCATGTTGGCCTTGATCTACATCAGATTTATCAATCCAAAGGGGTAGTCTACTAACTGCGTGGTAAAACTATCCAACCAAAGGGGTTGCCTTTTGGTGTGCAGCAACTGTACTAGGAAGAAAGCATAGTAGACTTATATCTTCCAAAGTAGGGATCAGTTGCTGGGGTGATCCATTGGTAACATAACAAATCAAACCCAACCTAAGGTTGACTATTGACTGAATGCCATTGGGGGACTTAGATCAACTCAAAAAATTATCAAAATTTGTTTCATTTTTAATTATTTTTATGGATCCCATCAGTTTGCGATGGACTGCACTGAGTAAGGGCCATGTTGGCCTTGATCTAACACAAAATTACAAATCCAAAGGAAGTACTCTACCAGCCACATAGTAAGACTATCTAACCAAAGGGATTACCTATGGTCAAGTCAAGAAGAAAGCATGGGGACTCACATTCATCAGACAAGTGACCACTGGTGTGACAGACTAGCAAGGTAGTATGTCACCCCGACCTAGAATAGCTAATGAGTGAGTGCCACATGGGGCTTGCTCCCACATCAAAATAGCTTGAGACAAAAGATATGCGTTTATTTTTGTGTTTATGTTAAAGGGAATAGGATGCCTCTCGGGTTCTCTTACACCTACCCTAAACACGCTTTGGGGATTTTTATGAAATAATGCCATGGATGATAGCTGAGATTCCCACCAAGAAAGGATGCTGCTTGGGTTCTCTCACACTTAACTTAGTTGTGTTAGTCGAAATAGGATTCCTTTTAGGTTCTCTCATACCTATTCTAGTAGTGCCTAGGAATTGTCTTTGATTATGTTTGTGTTGTAAAAGAGGGATGGGATGCCTCTTGGGTTCTCTTACACTTATCCTAGACATGTCATGGTAGATTCACATGAGAAGCAACAATACTTCGAATGAAGATAATATTTTGAAGAATTGGAATAGAATTTCTTTTTGATGATTATTATTTTCAAACATATTTTTATAGCTAATATTTCTTCAAATAGAGCCCATTAATTGGAAGCATCGGGTGTTCCCCTTTACAATCAATAAACTAATATGATCCTCCCTGGTAGGCCTTCTCTATGACATAGGGGCCTTCCCAAGTGGGTTCAAACTTGCCTCCCATCTTTCGATGGGCTACAATTGGTCTCCTTAGGACTAATACAAGTTCTCCTACTTGAAAAGTCGTAGGGCGGACCAGCTTGTTATGAGCTTGAATCAATTTTGCCTTGTACAACTCGAGGTTCTGGCACGCCCATAGACGTCTCTCCTCCAAACCTTTGAGCTCTTCTAACCGCAACTTGGCATGCTGCTCCATAGTGATTTTGCTACCCAATGCTATCCTTAGTGATGGGAGTTGTACTTCTAAGGGTAGAACAGCTTCAGACCTATACACTAAGGAGAACAGGGTAGATTGAGTTGGAGTTTTGTATGTTGTGTGGTATGCCCACAAGGCTTCAACCAACTGCTCATGCCACTATCGCTTATTGATGTCAAGTGTCTTCTTTAGTATATAGATGAGAATTTTATTGAATGCTTCTGCTAAGCCATTTTCCCTGGGGTAGTAGATGGTAGAGTATCTCCAATCTATACCATGTCTTCTAGTGAAGCTATTAATCTTGGTACTTTTGAATGTAGTACCATTATCAAATATAATTCATCGAGGCACCCCGAACCTATATAAAATATGGTTCCTTAAAAACTAAAGCACATGATGAGTTGTGACCTCTCTTAGTGGGATTGCCTCCGTCCACTTGAAAAAGTAGTTGGTGGCAGCTAAGATGAACCGGTGACCCTTGGAAGAAGGAGGATCGATCGGACCCACTATGTAGGCACCCCAACACTCAAATTCCATGAAGCAAATGTAGGGTGTAGAATATTGGGTGGTTGATGTAAGACCACATCGTGTACTTGACACTGATGACATCTCCTAGCCACATTCATGCAGTCTGTAATCATCTAAGGCCAGTAGTATCCTAGTCTCTTGATCTTTGCTTTCATCTTTAGATTGGATTGATGTGCTCCACATAGACCTGAATGTACCTCATTCATGATCTTATGGGCTTCATGTTTGTCCAAATAATGTAATCATATTTGATAGAAAGACCATCGATTTAAGGTGCCATCCACGAGAGCATAGGAGAGAGCACTTTATTTTACTTGATGGGCTTGTGATTTCTTTTGAGGTAGTTTATCGGTATTCAAGTAATCTATGAACGGTTACCTCCAATCTAGCTCCTCGTCCTTACTGGCGATGGCAACCTCCCCTTCAAGATAAGGTCTCTCAAAGAGTTCAACATCACTAAGGGATATGACTTGTCTATTTTGGTCCCTTATTGGAATGGTCTTGTCTTCCGGACATGCCAATTCTTTGGCAAGTTTAGCCAAAGCATCTGCTACTGTGTTCTCTCCTCGAGGGATTTTGTAGATGGTGACCTCTGGGATTTAGGCCAACAATTTCATGTTATACTGGTGATAATGATGAAGCTTGGGTTTAAGAACCCTGTAGGACCCGGCAATCTAGTTGATAACCAACTGAGAGTCCCCGTAGATGTTGATGCTCTTGACACACACTGTGATGGCTAACTCCATACCGATAATCAAAGCCTCATACTCAGCTTCATTATTGGTGTAGGGATTAGAGAGATAGTATGAGAATCTAATCACATCATGATTTGGAGTTAAGAGAACTATTCCTACCCCTGTCTTTCCTGGAATAGTAGATCATGGTGCTTCTCCTTTATGAAATGAAGCCGCACCATCAAAATACATCTCCCAACAGTGTTTTTCAACCTTCCCTAAGTTCATGATTTGTTCGTCAGGGAGATCATCACTAAGCGGAGAATCAACAAAAAGTGGGTGTGCTGCTAAAAAAATCTACTAGTGTTTGTCCTTTTACTAGATGGAGGGGTACGAATGTGATATCAAACTATGAGAGAATCATGGACTAGCACGCCAACCGTCCGGATAACGTCGACCGTGTCATGAGATACTGTAGTGGATTGATTCTTGAAATCAAGTTCACCTTATGAAAAAGCATATAGTGTCGTAGCTTTTGGGATGCAAAGATCAAAGCTAAGAAATGTTTCTCAATAGGTGGGTAGTTAGCTTTGAGAATCGATGGCTAGAGAGTAAGAAACATTCTCCTTCCCTTCGTCATTAGTTTGGGCCAAAAAAGTGCTGAGAGAGTCATCCAATGTAGCTGTGTAGAGGATCAATGGCTTGCCTGGGATAGGGGCTGTTAGAACTGGTGGCTTCACCAAATACTGCTCGATATCTTTGAAGGCATGCTGACACTTATAATCCCACTTGAACATGGCATCCTTTTTGACAAGTGCTGAGAATGGTCTGCATCTCTCTGATAGGTTAGAGATAAAGCATCTTAGATATGCCAGTCGTCCTTGGAACGATATGAGTTGAGTTAGACTTTTAGAAGGTGGCATTTCTAAGATAGCTATGATCTTTTCTTGATCTATCTCTATTCTCTGATGTCAGACAACAAAACCAAGGAACTTCCCTGAAGCTACTCCGAATGCATACTTTAGGGGATTCATTTTGAGGTTGTACTATCTTAACTGTTTGAAAACTACTCTCAAGTCAATGAGATGGTCTTCCCTTTCTTTTCTCTTGACTACCAGATCATCAACATAGCACTCAACCTAATGATGGATGAGTTCATTGAAGATCTAAGTCATGGCCCATTGGTATGCATCACCAGTATTTTTAAGGCCGAAAGGCATGACCTTATAATAATAGATTTTGATCAGGGTTCGAAAAGTAGTGTTTCTTTCATCCTCGGGGGCCATCTTGACTTAGTTGTAGCTATATGACCCATCCATAAAGGAGAATACTACATGAGATTAGGCAATGTCCACCATTAACTCTGGTATAAGAAGAGGAAACTCATCCTTAGGGCATGCCTTGTTTAAGTCCCTAAAATTGACACATATGCGAATTTGGTCATTCTTCATCTTAACTAGTATGACACTAGCTAACCAAGTGGGGTATTTTTCTTCATTGATGAAACTAGTATCGATCAGTTTCATGACTTCAGAAATGACATGTTGTTCAATTTCTAATCGCATGTGTCTACGAGCTTGCTTGATAGGGTTGGCATTAGGATCTATTGCTAGTTTGTGAACCACTATGTTAGGAGATAATCTAGGCATTTCTTCATAACTCAATGCAAAGTAGTCCTTAAACTCAATCAATAGCCTAACTAAGTTATTGGTTTCTTTCTCATTCAGCAACAAACTAATGTATGTAGGGCGAGGTTTTCCTCCATCCTGAGGTTGATTTCTTTAAGCTTGTCAATTGTTGAATGGATCTCTTATTCAAATTCTAGCGATGCATCTTTGATTTGGAGATCATCTAGATCATATGAAGTTTCTAAGCACACATCCTCATAAGAGTTAATGTGGTTGAAGAAGAACCTATCGGACTCCAGACGATTGGTGACAACTAAACAGTAATCGTTGTCATCGACTGGACCTAATGTACTAAATCCTAGTCTTGATCTTGATTTTACTTCGCTGCCTCAATTGTTCCACAGCTTTTTGATGTATTCTGACCTGTTCTTAGACCATGTATAAGGAATCAAATCTTTTTTTACAAGATTAAGAACACAAGGCGAGTACCAATCAAAAGGCAATTCCATTAATTCTTTATATGAATTATCCTCAAGTTCTACATCAACTTCAGGACTTAAAGATGATAATCCCAATATGAATCTCTTCAGCTTCACATCAATGGAAGACTTAGGAGCTTCCTTAACTACTTAACCTTCAACTTTTTGAGATGAAAGTGAGGTTAGAGCTAAGGTTCCCAGTTGATATCTGATTGTTTTACATAAATTTGTTTCGAATACATTCATGCTTTGTTTGGAGGCCTGGTCTTCATTGTTGTTTTGCTTGAGTGTCACCTCCAATGAAACCCGATGAGAGGGGTTAGCTGGTATGCTAATCACATTAGACTCATCCTCTGAGTTGGATTCTAAGTCTATGTGAATAGTAGGGGTACTCCTATGAACTAGAACATAACCTCTGTTGGCTGGCTGCTAACTAGGGGGTCTTCCACCTCTGGGACTGCCTCAGTTTCTACCTCTACCTCTACCTAGTGGAGGTCAAGTCATCCTACCCATGTGTCCATATGATGGAATGAACTGTGGGTGGAATGTGATATGCAGCTCTACTTCTTCCTCAATGTCCTTTTCTTGTTCACTTGGACTTTCATTTTTAATTTCTTTTCTTTTTCTTATTTTTTCTTCTTTTTCTTTTCCTTTTGAATTTGAATTTTGACCAAGTTCACTAGAAAAGGCATTTTGAGAAAGATAGTAGGTCACATCCTCATATATCTCAACCTCCATGACTGAAAATAGTTTTTCATGACCTTTGACATAGTACTCGATCCCATCCTTTTTGAACTTGATGCACTGATGGAGGGAGAATGGAATCATCTTGTTTTGATGTATCCAAGGCCTACTGAGCAAAGTTATGAACGAAATATTTGAATCAATTATGTAGAATTGGGCTTCAGTCTTTCATTCACCTATCTCTAAAGGTAACACTATAAAACCTAAAGCCCTCTTGCCTTGTTCATTGAGTCCTCTCAAGATCATCTTATCTCCTCTGAGTGTGGAGATGTCGATCCTCAAATAGGCAAGGGTCTTTAGAATCCTAATGTTCACTGATGTACCTAGATCAACAAGAACCCTAGAAAGTCTGAATCTGCCAATGTCCACTGTAATGTAGAGGGGATGGTTGTGCTCCATGTCCCTTAGAAGAAGGTCTTCATCTGTAAAGGTGATTTCCTAGGCTTCTATGGAATAATGTTCCTCCTCTCCAATAGTGGTTAGCTTAGCTAAGCATATTTCAGGATCAAGTAGAGCCTTGATTAATGATTCCCTCATCTCTTTGGATAAGATAAGGGCATCATATATGCTTAACTTAGATGGCAACTTTCTTAGGTGAGAGAGGACTTTATAGTCCCTTTGGGCTGATCCTCCATAAGAATATCTAAGGGTGGAGCATCATGTGGAGGGGCTTCTCGATCATCTAAACCAATGAATTATTTTTCTCTATCTTGAGGTGCTGCCCTAGGAGGTAGAACCTTGCCACTACGGAGGTTGACTTCGATGATCTCTTATGGCAAGTTAGTGCAAGCTATAGGTTAGGCAAGTTTTCCTAACATCCTGTGGAGAAACATTCCCGCACACATATTGGGAGTCGCCTTCAAATCTATTGGTGAAAGGAGAGGCAAAACCATATGTGTGGAAAATTCATCTTGGTAAGATGCCAAACAGATCCCCAAATGTACTTATTCAGGTGATCAAGTATGTCATCAAGAAAATAGTGTACTATCTCAAAAGATAGAAATCACTACCCTTTAATGGACCTAATCACCTCAATAAGTAATCCTAAGGATGATGGGTCTGCATATGTACCAGATATTCTTCCCCTATTTTACTTGGAAGAGTAAAACAGGGTTTATTTTAAATTGGGTTCGTTAAGTTCCCTACAATGGCAAGCCCCATAGTTAATTACATCCTAAGGGATGGGATCCCTTAGGAAAACTCTCGATTAAGGTAAATGATCGTTGTTTCTAAAGATTTCAATAGAAAGGACTATCAATCAATTGATTTATATTTTTGAAGACCAAATAGGATTGATCAAAATAGGGAGTTATTATCGAAGCCAAAATAGGAATAAGTAGGAGATGCTCACGATGCTAGAAAACCTAGCGAACATCTCAAACTATCCCAAAATTAGAATTTACATTTTAGAACTTGATTTAATTTGTTTGAGTTACATTATTATCAGAATATTAGGATTTAAGATTCCTTAACAAAATATTAAGCAAATGTCCAAGAGGTGAGGAATTATGCTTATGACCCACAAAGGGGAGAAACAACCTCAGAACATGAATTTAGGGAGCTTCAGTGAAGGCCGAAAGCACAACCTAAATCTAAGGCAAAAATGGGTAATTGGTTTTCCTCCACAAGAGAGGGCAAATCACCCGACAGCTTGGACTTACAATCGCTTGGGGGTGGCTGCCAACTAACTCCTCCTATAATTTTAAATACATGTAGGCAAGTCTTTATGTTTATGCAAGATAGCTAGGTTATTTTTATTTAGAAAGAAGCTAAGTCCTTAAACTCACTCCTTAAAGAGACTAGATCATGTAAAGGAACATGCTTTAATGACCTAAATCTAATGCATTTCATATTCCAATTTATTTTTATTTTTGGACAATCAATTTGACTTAGGTTAATAGGACATTTATGACTAATGCATGAAAAAATAGATTACTGGCCAAAATTAGCTAGAAATTTAAGAGGTGAGTTTCCACCATGACCCTCATAGGTCAAGTTGGGTTCTTTGGCAAAGATGGAAGCCCTATAATCAAGAGTGAAATAAGATGTTGTTGTGCATGATATTATAAAGAAAATAACTCATCTAGCTAATTGGTTTCTAATTCTTTTATCTTGATTTTAATCCTAAGCTTTAGATAAGATTTTGAGTTGTTTAGTTTTAGTTTCAAGTTGTTAAGTTGGGTAAAAGATTTATTTTTCTCCAAAGAGCCTAATCTTCATCCAGGCCATAAATAAAGCAAGGAAGAAATTAGGAAAAGCATGCTACTTAATGCACAAGTTAAACAAATATCAATCAATTTATAAAACTAGCACAAAAAGAATAAATGGTCATTTGTGGTCGGGCACCACTGAACAAACCCAAAAATATCAAATTGGGTAGCTGAGCTCTACCCTTATAAAACCCGAATTACAAATGAATTAAATTACATTTAAGCAAAAGGAATTCATTATTATGGGGGTCTTCAAGCTTTGTTCTTCTTTATTCTTTCTTTCTTTCTTTCTTTTCTTCTTTTCTTATTTTCTTCTTTGGATTTTCCTTTGGATGGTTGAATATGGATGCTCCAAGGCTTCACATGGTATATAAGGTGGAACCTCATGTCCAATGTTCATCCTAATCCCCCATAAAAAATCATTCTAAATCCTAAATATATAAATTTTTACATAAAAAGGGAAATGCATAAATCAAACAAACACCTACAAAATAAAGGTAAGTCAAATCATGCCACACAAATCCCAAGCATGTATATTGAACTTATCACCCCCACGCATGGGTGACCAAGTCCACCTGGCCTATGGATTATGCTATGGGGTATAAGCACTTGCAAGCAAGAAGCATTTATATCTTTATTTATGATAGCTCCGCTTTAGCACAATCCCCTGCAAAAAAGAATGGTTAGACTAAACACGTCATACCAATCATTCTACAAGCATACACCCTAACATCCATTCTAAAATATTCATCACAAAATAAAACATAACATCAAGCCATGCACCGACCTAACCTAGAGCTAGAAGTGGTGACTTAGGCTAATGTGTGTGCTTTGAAGGTTTATGTGGCATGCTTAGCTTAGGGCTTTAGGTTTGAATTTTCTAAGTGTGAAGGACATGTTCAACATAGAGGAGGGTTTCATTTAAGTTGTTTAATGATTTTAGGTTATTTTTAGTTCATGTTTTAATTTAGTTTAAATGAAATCTAGAATTAATTACTAAGTTATGAAGAGAGGGAAAGAGAAGAGAACTTCTCTTTCCTTCCCTAATCCTTAAGTAATTTCTAAGGTAAGTTCACATTTTTAATTTCATTTAGGTGAATATTTCAATTACATCATTTAATTAATCCTAAGTTTAGATCAATTCTAAACAAACTTATCCAAAAAGAAAGGTATTTTAAGATTAAGAAAAATGAATCAAAAATCTACACAACATATATTACCTCAATTCTTTCCCAACATATACAACATGCATATGGATGGACCCTAAGCATATCTATACATGCAAATGAGATAATTAGCACACTTAATGATGCATGCTAAGTAGTTCATTTAAGAAAATTTGAAAGTTAAACATGTATGATTTTTCTTAAGTACAAAATGTTTTCTTTTTCCAAAAACTTCACATACATGCATGAAAGTAAGAAAGGCATAAGTGAGTACAGTGTCATTGTTAACCAAAGGTTTAAGTTACAAGACCTACTCAGGGCTACTTAAAGCCTCGCAACCTCGGGGTTGTCCAGAATCTCTGGTACATATGCAGACCCATTGTCCTTAGGAGTTCTTGTTAAGGTGATTAGATCCATTGTAGGGTGGTGACTTCTATCTTTCTAGATAATACACCTCTTTTTAATGTCGTACTAGATCACCTTAATAAGAATATTTGTGGATCTACATGGTGTCCAAATGCAAAAGAGTATATTTCTATCTTCAGTTTATTTTGCATAGATTGAAGATGAAAGTATACACCTTAGAAGATGAAAATTTTTCACCACAATGATCAAACTCAAACCCTTATCCTCTATGGATAATTTGAACCAACTTCCCTAGTGGAAGGTTCACATACTTGATCCCTTAATGGATCCTTTCTTCCTCTCTTATGCCCTTGGCATAAGTTGAGTTGCATTGCACTAAGATCTTGATTCCGTCTATATCTCGAGTTTAGGAGTAGATCATTTCTGTTAGCGCTTGCGATCCTTTGGATGTTGTTGATCATCTTGGTCAATGCCAATACATGCGGTGTGCCTTGTCAATTACACCACACCTATTGGGGGTCCTTTTGTTGACCTCACTTTTGGAGTGAGTTCTCAACTTCCTCATCATAGATGTAGGACTCTTATAGACACTAAGAGCTCTTTAGTTTTAAGACACTTGTAGTAATTAGGTGAACACTTAGCCTAAGCCTAGAGACTTAGAAGAGTTAATCATAAGATTAGGTCATGCCTTAAGGACTTAGGAAAACTTGCCTACCCTATAGCTCAAACCCAATCCATGCTTCCTTCCTCAAACTTAGAGTCAAATTCCAAATCTGAATCATAAATCAAATTCCAAGCCAAATGATTAAAGCCGTTGATCAAACCCTTTCTAAGCCCTTTGACTTCATCTTATGGACTTAGCCTTAACCAAATCTAAATTAATCCCAATTCAATTGATCTTCTCAAATATTAATTCAATCTCAAATCAAATTCCAAATCATAAATCAATTCAAAAGCAAATGATTCGATCCCATGATCAAATCTGAATGCCAAAACCCTTCCTAAGCCCTTTGATTTTATCTTATGGACTTAGCCTTAACCAAATTCAAATCAACTCCATTTCAATTGATTTTCTCAAATATCAATTTAATCTTAAATCAAATCAAAATCATAAATCAATTCCAAACCCCAACACTTTTCAATCTCAAATGATATCTAAGACCAAATTTCCCTCCTAAGTCTTATGAACCACTCTCATACGCTTAGTCAAATATCAATCCAAATTATCCCAAACAATTGATTTTCTTATAAATCAATTGTTCCTTCATTTATATTAATAAATATAAATGAAATCCACCCTCAAATGACCAAAATCAAATCAAACTAAATAGGTTTCCTTTCTTAGCCGTTTTGACCTACACCTATAAGCTTGGTCAAATTTGCTTCCAAATCACTCCAAACTCAAGTGATTTTCTCATAAACCATTTATATTTTCATTTATATTCCCAAATATAAATGAAATATAAATCCAAATAGACAAAATTAAACCCAAATTAAATTAAATTTCCAATTTTAGCCTTTTTAGCCAATTTCTTGAACTTGGCTAAATGATACCCAAATCAATTCAAAATTCATGGATTTCTTCATGATTTAATCATTCCTTCAATCATTTTTCCAAATATAAATATAAACTACAATCACCAAGCCAAAATCAAGCTAACCCAAGTTAAACCCCAAGTTAGCCCTTTTGAGTTGAAATTGTCATATGAACCAAAATCCATTTGACTCCAAACCAATTGCAATTGGATTTATATTTTAATCCTAGGTTCATATGTGAGTTCAACCAAACTTGAATCAAGCCATGATCAAGCCAATTGACCCATTTAAGTCCACCTGACATATGGTGAACTAAAAGACCTTTTTGAGCCAAGTTCTAATCTAACCCAAATTGGATTGAACTAAGCCCATCTAAATCTCATATCATGATCAACAATCATCCTAGGTTAATCACATATCTTGAACTGGGTCAAACCAAGTCAATCTAGATCATTGACCTAGTCAACCTTTAGCTAAAATGAAACCTAAACTAGCCAAATTGCATCATAAACCAAATTGATTGCAACCAATAGATTAAGTTCATTACAAATCACTTGTTGAACTTGATCATAGCCATGATTGAGTCCAATTTGACCAATTGGTCAACTTGACCCAACTTAGCCCAAATTGACCTAAAGGATCAAATTGTCCAAAATCCAAATTAATTTCAAATTGAACTAAACCAAAGTCTACAATCATTTGTAATTAGCCAATTGAACTTGAATCAACACCTAACCCAACCAATTTGGTCAAATTGGTCAAATCGATTAACTTGGCCCATTTGACTTATATGAATCCAAAAGAGCCAAAACCAAATCCGAAGCAAATTGAACCAAACCAGTGACACCAATACACTCCAAATGGTCATGTGAAGTTGTCCCAACCCTTAATTTGACCTAATTTGACCAATTGGTCAAGTTGACCCAACCTAATCTAATTTGACCTAAATAGGTTAAATCAAGCCAAATCAAACCAAATGAACTCCAAATCACTTGAAATTTGGGCTAACCCACTTTTGACCCATTTCAAATCTGCCCAAATCAAACCCATAGCCAAATGACTACTTTGCCCTTAGGCCTAGGGCATCCCATGAGATAAGACACTTGCATCATTGGTCATTTACTCCCCTTGGCCACTTGACACCCATTCATAGGTCCACTTAGGCACCAAGTACTGTGGCTGACCTGAACCAAGGGTGGTTGGGTCGGCCATGACTCATATGGAGGTGAAATCACCTCCCCATTCCCATTGGAGCATTTCAAACCACCCAGGACACCCACTACTCCCATGGCAGCCACCTCCTACCTTTCTCTACTCATAAGAGGTCAAGTGGAGTGATTCTCTGCCCAAACCAAGCTCCACATTACATCCATTGATCCAAAAAAAGTTGAAACCATCATCACCATCTAAGCCAAGGAATGAGGGGTATCCCCCCTCATTCTCACTCAAACATAGACACTCACACTCAATTCAACCCTAGCAGCCAAGGAGAGACATCCCAGAGCTTCCCCTTGCATTTCTTAAGCTCCCCAAATTCCTGGTTCTCAGTTTTACATGAAATCAAAATAGGAGAACAAACCAGTGATTATCATTTCCCCATTTTGTAACCAAAGTGCAATTAATTTTGCACACACCATCCTTAGACCTAGATGAGCTGAAATGAATCATTTCCCCAGCTTCTTGACTATCGAAGTGTGGAGTTCAATCAAGGACAATTGCTTACGTGTTGTGGCTTGGTCTTACGAGCAAACCACACCAAATCAAACCTCATGCAGCTCAACAGGGCTTCATTTATACTAAACGAAGCTTCCTCAATCATTGGAACCACCAGTCATAAGCTCTGGTGAGGTATGCCATTAAAATTGCTCCTTAGCTTAAAATAGGTTGGTCCTTTATGAAATAAATGTGCATCTCATGCGATCTCCACCGTTGGATGTGTTTGTTGTGCTTCCCTGAAGGTGTGGGATCAATTTAATCTCCATTCAAACTTAGGTGAGCTTGGATCAAGTGACGATGGATGGACGGTATCCGTCGCTCGCCGCCTAGGAGGAGACAGATCACGGACCGTCTGTTCCATGTGATTGGAACAGACGATCTTGATCTGATCACACGTAGAACCCCTCTTTTCTCCTTTAGAATTGCATGTTTAATCGTGGTCATTCGATCTTAGATCGGACGGCCCACATGGAAAACACGTTTCACCACCATCCGAGTCAACATTCAACGTGACAACTTAAATAACTAATCACGTCACACCAGGTGGAAAGCACGCTGTGTCAGCAGCCATGTGGCGCTAATGGGATTAAGGGGTTAATTAGGGAAATTAATCCTTTTTTAATGCTAAAACTTTTAAAATTCATAACTAATTATAGAAAATTACAAAAATTATAAATGAGGGCTCATTTTAAAGGTATTTCAAAGGGGAATCTATTAAAATTATAAATAATAAATTTTGAATAGTAATATCTACTTAATTAAAATTTAATTAAAAATTTAATTAGCCTAATTACTCTCTGAATAATTATCCATTTAATTTCAAAATTTTCAAAGATGTTTAGGGGGATGACCTCTGCCTCCCCTATTTTTTTTGGGATTTATTGGATAATTAATTGAGAAAATTAATGGATCAAGCCTTAATTACTCTCTTATCTTAATTAATGATAATTAAGCAAATGAATAATAAATTACTCAATCAATTAAGCTTATTAACCTCTGTTAATGGTGATGAAGTCTAGGGAAATGGATTGGGACCCCCCTCTTCCAATATTTTCCTTGAGTCTTCTCCATTCCCTCTTAAACAATTAATTAATTAAATTCCATTAATAAATTAATTAATTAAATCAATCAAAATATAAATCATACCTGAAATTTAATTAACTAAATGAAAGGATTTAGGGATTGAGACTTAGACTCCCTTTTTTTATCTCTTTCCCTAAGTCCATTTCATATTATTGATTAAGGATAATTAAGATTTAATTAGATAATCAATGAACTTAATTAATTTGATTGAATCTACTTCTCTAATTAACTTTTGAGTGTTCAATAACCTAAAGAGAGATAGAGCTAATGAAATTATGGTTAGCTCACATGTGTGAGAAAACATAAGAGTAATTAAGTGAGATCCTTAAGCTTAATTAATTAATAATTATGAGCTAACTGCATTAGGCCCCTTTCATTTCATAGGAGCATTGCTATTTACTTTTTATGTGGTTGCATATCATATTAGCTTATAATCATTTAATTAATTACCTTAAGGTGACATAAGAAAGGGTTAATTAATTGATTTAATCCATGCTTAACTTAATCAATCAATAAAATCAACCTAATTGCTTTCTTTTATTGAATCAAATTAACTCACACATATGAGAATGGGATTAAGATTAGCAAATCTCTTTCACATTTCATAAATCAAATCAAATATGAAATTAAAAATGGCTTTAACAAACTTTGGTTTATTTTAAATAAGCTTGTCTAATGTGATTATCCTTAGGAATTACTTGGATTGAATAAAACTACCTGCCTGTGTTGCTTTATTTCTTTTCAATCATATTAAAGTGTTGTATGTCACTTGACTCATGCATTCATTTTTTTCAAAAATTAATTGAAAATAAATAATTTCCTTTATGTCAATTTGCATGCATTGACTTAATTAAAAATATGTGTGATTATTATCACTATTAAATCTAAAATATAATTTCAAAAGCTTCTTAATGAATAAGAATACATGTTATAACTTTAGTTTTGTATATCTTGGAAATGCATGTGAATATAAACTTAGTGTATGAAGTGAAGTTTCTTTCTTATATTCATATGTTGATTTGCATAAGTAAGAATGTTAGTGGTATATTACCGGGCATCCAGGGATGCGCTTTAAGCGCTAAGGAGGTTCCTACCTCACTCTATTGGTGCAACAATGGTGGCATTTCATTCTTATGCATCTTTGACATTAGAATTTAGATAAAGCTTCTATTAATTTACATAAATAAATAAATCAAATTGAATCCAACTTTTGTATAGTTTTCATTCCTATAATTGCTTGCACATTCTGGACATCCCAGGGATGCGTGGCTTTAAGTAGCCCTAAAGAGGTTCCTACCTTACTCCCTTGGTGCAGAACAATGGCATCGTACCTACTTAAAATTCTTTTATATATATATATATATATATATATATATATATATATATATATGTGTGTGTGTGTGTGTGTGTGTGTGTGTGTGTGTGTGTGTGTGTGTGTGTGATACAACTAGTGGATGAAAACCATAATTTAATTAAATCAATTATACTTTTGCATGATTCTCATTCTTACAGTTATTTATGCATCCATATGTATATGAGGATGGCGGGTATATTAGTTTGGACGTCCCAAGGATGCACTGCTTAAAGTATCCCTAAGGAGGTTCCTACCTCACTCTCTTGGTGTACAACAATGGCGATGTACTTGCTTAAAACTCTTATACATTTATGTATACATTTGGCTAATGAATGAAAATTACTTTGTTCAAGTAGTTGAATTGATTAATCATATAATTTGAAGTTCTTTCTTTATGCTTTTGTATAGGCATTTAAATAGAGCTTTAAAATAATATGATAAAATAATTCAACCAAATGAAATATCAATTCCAAATACATTTTATTACATTCATCATTCAAGTATGCTAAAATATAAATTACATGTATATGTATGTTTAGGACTTAACCATATGCATGCTATATATGATGGAAAGAAATAAACAAACATGTCTTATGTGATAGTAATTCATTCCAATTAATCTTAAGATGCCTTTCTTGTTGAATGAGTTTATTTAAAGTGAACCAAAACTTAAGATTAATTAAAAAGAATTGATTAATTAATTTACTTTAGATGTTGCTTAAGGTAGGGATAAAAGAGAGTGATCCTATCTTTTCTTCTCTTTATAACACTTTGTTGTTATGTGTAAACTAAGTGAAACAAAAAAAATATTAAGTAAAATTTATAAATCAATTAAACCACTTAAAGTGAAACCACCCTTCATAATTAAATCTCTTCATTCTTAGGAAACTATAACTCTAAAGCCTAGTTAGGACATACCACTCAAGCCTTAATAGACACACATTAGATTAAGTCACTACTTCTAGTTTTATGTTAGCGCAGTGCATGATTTGATGTATATTATTTTATGATGTATTATTTTAGATTGGATGTTAGGGTGTATGCTTCGTAGACTAGATGTTAGTTCGTGATTAGCCTAATTATATTTTTTGTAGGAGATTGTGCTTAAGGGGTGCTTATAAATAAATATAAATGCTCTCTTTTGTAGGTTGCTTAATCCCTAAGCATAATACAAGTTAGGACAGGTGAGTTTGGTTACCCATGTGTAGGGTGCTAAGTCCAAATTATACATATAACTACTTGGTTTGTATGGTGTGTTTAGCTAACACTTGTCTTGCAGGTGTAGTTAGATTTACTTTTTTTTAATGTAATTGTGCATTAGGAATTAGGATTAGTGTAATGAAGGATTAGGATGAGCAGTTGCTAGAAGGCTTTATCCTGGGAGGCCCTGTGATGCCTTTGAAGCAAGCACATCCAAATCAAGTCAAAGGAAGAAAAAACTAAAGAATGAAGACCCCCATAACATTTATCATTTGTAATTATAATTATTCTTTTATAATCCGGGTTGTATAAGGGCATTACCCTTTTTCGTTGCACCCAACCGCACTTATTCTTTTTTATTTATAGTTATAAAATGTTTGATGTTATGTTTAACTTGTGCATTAGAAATGGCATGTCTCTTTATAGTTTCTTTTTGATTAATATTTGTTGTATGACCTGGATGCGATTAGGCTCTTAGAAAAAAAAATTTCTACCCAACTATCACTCATAATTAAATTTTTAAAATAACTCATAACCTCACATAAAGCCTAGGATATAATCAAGATAATAAATTATTTAGCAACCCCTTAACTGAATGTTGTATGCTTAACACCATGCATATCGACTTGTTCTACTCTTGAAAATGAAGGGTCTCCAACTATTGCACATCAAGGGAATGCTTGACCAGTGAGGTCATCTCTTGGGGGTGGAGAACACCTTCTTCTATCTGATTTGGCCCATAATCAACTTCATCATACATTCAGGCATATAAAATCCTATGTCCGATGTTAAAATAAAGAATCCAAAGTCAAATAAAATTTAATAAATTTTACATTAGACAAAATCATCATTCATTCCACTCATGCTCTGGTCTCTTAGGGAGTGGGTTTAAGGACTTTAGTCTCTAAATAATAATAACCTAGTCATCTTGCAAAACATATGACTTGACCACATGGTTTTAAAACATAGGAGGAGTTCCCTGGCTGCCACTCTAGACAGTTATAAGTCTAACAGTCAGGCGGTTTACTCTCTCTTGTGGAGGAAAATAATATACACATTTTTGCCTTAGATTTAGGACGTGCTTTGGCCTTCACTAAAGCTCCAAAGATTTAGAATATGAGGTTGTTGTTTCCCCTTGGGCTACAAGCATAAATCCTCACCTCTTAGGCATTTCCATAATCTTATATTGTGAAATTATAAGTCCTAGCTTTCTAATAAATTTTAACTCAAATACATAATTCTCCTGAATTTCAAATGTATAAAGCTCAACCATATGATAGATTAGAATGCTCACTAGGTTATTCTAGTATCATGAACATCCTCTACTCAACTTCCATTGGCTTTGATAATAAGTCTCTCCTTTTGATCTTCTAAACACAACTAATTTATTGATAGTCCTATATTTGAATTCTTTGGAGACAACAGTTGCTTACTTTAATCGAGAGTATTCCCAAGGAAATAATCTTCCTTAGGATGTAATTAACTATGGGGACTTGCCCCCTATAGGGAACTTTAGAACCCGATTTAAATAAACCCTACTTTATTCATCTATGTAAAATAGGGGAAATATCTCTTGTAGATTTGAAGACCCATCGTGCCTTAGGAGTCATTATTAGATGATTAGGTCTATTATAAGGTGGTGATTTCTATCTTTCGAGATAATGCACCATTTCTTGATGTCGTACCTGATCACCTCAATAAGTGTATCCTCAGAATTATGTGGTGTCCCCCCATACACACATATTCGAAAACAAACATCACAAAAATATAATTTTCTTTTTAGTGAGATTTTCTTTTTACAAAAATATAATTTTGCAATAGGATTATGATTAGTGTTATAAGGTTTAAGATGAGTAGTGGGATGAGCAATGGCTAGATGGCATAGACCTAAGAGCCTCTGTGAAGCCTCGAGTACTTCAACCCAAGAAGTGTAGATAAAAAAATAGAATTGAGAACCCTTATAGCTCTATTTCTATTATGAATAAGGGTAGAGCTCAGCTACCCAACTTCTTTTCTATTCTAGGGTGTACGACAGTACCCTGCTGTACTGGCCTTTTATTCTTTTGCGTGATTAATATTTGATTTATGTGTTGATATTGATTGTGCAGTAGAAATTATATATTTTTATAGGTTTCTTAAAGAGTGATTGTTTGATGTGTGACCTTAATGTGGTAAGCTCTCTAGGATAAAATTAATTTTTTCTATCCTATTAATAACTCATAATTAAAATCAAATTAACTCATAACATCATCTTAAATCCTAAATTCATAATCAATATAAAGAAAAGATTTAGCAATCTCTTAGTTGAATGTTGTATGTTATTACACCAAGTATATCATATTATTTCATTCTTGAAAATAGAGGATCTCCACTCTTACACTATACGAGACAAGCTTGACCTGTGAAGCAGTCCCTTGTAGTGGAGAGCATCTATTCTAGCTAATTTAGCTTAAGTCTTATGAGATTTTTGGATCCTCCTATTATTTCAAAACTTATATCTTCTAAGATTTTTAAATATATAATTATACTTTATATGGCTTATATCTTGTAATATTTTTGAATATGCATGTACATTTTAAGGCTTTTATCTTTTGAGATTTTAAGATATATTTAAACTTCTTAAGCCTTATATATTACTAAGATTTTTTGATGTAATTACACTTTTTAAGCCTCGAGTCTATTGGCATTTTTTTAAAAAGTAGAGGCCCTATCAATTAATTTCTCATTAGGGGTTTTTATAGTGAGCATGTTCATTACTAGATTTTCATTAAGGCTACCTCCTCTACATGCCTTTCTAGGATTATGAGCAAAGTCCCTATCTATCACTTTCATTCATGGAGTCTTTTATGAGGACTTTATTTATCATTAGCTTGTTATTTTATCTATCTCGAGGACCTACCTTTCAGAGATTCTAAAAGGTGCAGTGTTATTTATAATAAATATTCATTGATAATTAAATATCATACTTAAAAGATAAGTCATTTTATCTAATGTATATCAATCATATTTTGACATAATATAAAATTTGAGGAGCTCAACTTTTTTTTGGTTGATTTATTGATAAGTTATTTTTATTTAATAGATAGTGGCGACATCTTTATTCAATAATTATAAAAGTTATTGTAACATGACTGTCATGATCTCTTTTATTTTTAGGCAGATGTTATACAAATTACTATCATAAATAATGATTTAGGTGGTGTTGACATATTAATTACTCAAACTCTTCCTTTAGAATACTACACCTTCTTGTTGAATATTCTTTTGAATGATAAAAGTGATAATATTATAATATTATAATATTAGGATTATTATTTGCCATTTGAGTTTTTCTAAAGTGTTTAAAATTATGAATTTTTTATTAAAATATTGGTTGGAGATGTATTTAATAGTGTAACTTGATGATTCATGATGAATTCTTAGGGAATGGCATCTTAGATCTCTTATTCCTTATTTCTTCATTAGAGATGTTGATCGATTTTTTTATTATAAGTTTTTTTTTTATTTACTTGAGGATTGTTGGAGTTGCTTTCAATGGGCATTGATGGTTTAGTTTTATGTGCTTTTACTCAATGAATGTGATCAACATACGATTGAATTGCCTCTCACATTAATATAAAGTTTAAAGATTTAAGATGAAAACTTGAAATAAAAATACTTCTAATAGATGTTAAACTCAACTTAGATGATACCATAAGAAGTATCCATGTGGTGTGATTAGGTTTAAGTCCATTAAAGCTACTGAAGAGTTACAATTTAATAGAATAGAACATGAAATATGGGTTAAATCAGTCATATATAATAGATTTTAATATGGTTGTGGAGAAGGAACTGTAGTATGTGATATAGTAGCATTACATGAGTTGTATCAAACTGGTCAACCCTGCATATTATTGATTTTGTTGTGAGAGAATTCTCCCATATTAGTGTAATGAGGCTCTTTGTTAACCATCCTCTAATAATAGTTGGAGTATATCAGCTTGATGCTTCTCCATCCTACAAATATAATCTTTTAAAATTGTGATTTAAAGGCCTTCACTAGGTGGATAATGCCTCCTCTCATTGAGGGATTGGTTGCCAATCATTAGAGAATTGTTTGGAGAATGTTAGAAATATTTTTCATTAAGAGCATTAAACTACTACATATTAAAGTATTCATAATGGTATAATAAAGAATTAAACGTCCTAACTTTATGTGAACATTTAGTGCACACATATCGATAAAATAGAATAATATACAAAAAAAACTATATTTTATATTAAAAATTCAAAAAAAAAATCACAAATACTAGACTAGTTGAAATAAGTCATAACATAGTTGAAGTTATTCAAGCTATCTCTTTGTAATTGGAGAAGCTAGGACTATAAAGTTGGATGCACTTTCTTGATTTCCTTTGATTATGACAGAGGTAGTGGAGGGTGATAATGACTAACAATTATGGCAATTAAGTGATGATTGTTAGATGATAATGGTTAGGTGATAGTGCTCTAATAGTGATGATCATATGGCAGAGGTTTAGCAGCTATCCAATGGCAACGATCGAGTTGTAGTAGAACACTAGAGCTATTTAGATCTTCAAGTTCTCTCTAAACCTCCCCTCCTCGAATATGTGAAGAATGGAGCTCTATTTATACTTCATAGAGTGACATCTTAGATATTTTGGCAAAGGTTCAAAGTCATTCCATTGGATCGTTAAGATTTATTCTTTTGATCATAAATTGTATATTTAATATTTAAGTGTCTAATTATCTCTCTACTAAGTGATCTTAGACTCGTTAAGCTCTTTTAGTTAACAACATTGATTTGACTTTAAGCATGTATATTTTAAAAATTGTTTGACTCTTCAAATAATATTAAAAAAATTTAAGGGCTTTTACATACATAGCCCACAAATCTTATATATTTATATATCTAACATTTATTTTTATTTTTAAAAGTGAAATTCACTTTTTAGGCTTTGGAAAAGTTTTATTTTTATAAATATGAAACTTTAGGTGTTAAGCATGTAAATACATAAGGATTGTGTGCTATGTATGTAAATTTTCTAAAAATTTTAATCATACTTTAAGTACTTGATTTTTTATTGAAAATTTTTTTGTCTTGTTTAGACATTCAATTTAGCCATAAGTTTGTTCAAATCAACATATAGATGGTTTTGAATTTATTTTAAAAAATTGTAATATATAAATTTTATCAAGATACATGCTTGTTTGAATGAATTACTTAATTATATATCAACTACTAATTACTTCTCTAAAGCTTTTTTGGTGGCATATAATTTAAAGAGCTCATATAACAAATAATAATGCTTCACTCTATTAGATTTTAAAACTTTTCTTATGCCAATGAGTCATCACACATATAAAAAGTTTAATTATTATTGTAGATCAACTTCAATTGAAAAAAAAATCGTTTCTTTGGTTTTAAGTAATGATGTAATCCCAAAATAAATTCACATATAAAATTCAGTGCTACCTCTTCAATAGTGACATATTCCCAAAATAAACATACATATAAATTTCAATATTAATTGAATGCTTATGTGATCATATATTAAAAGAAAAAAAAAAAAAGAATGAGATTTGCATGGTGAATCGATGTGATGCACAAGAATAAGATACTTTGAATTTTATGGTTGGACTTGGATCCTTATGTGGAGCTGTACATCATTGCTTGAATATATATATATATATATATATATATATATATATATATATATATATATATAAAATCTAAGTTGTGATATGTAGGAGAGATAAAGGCTATATTTTAGATATGATGGGCAAAATATTTTTTTTCACTCCCCTAGAAGTGAAAATTTTTTAGTAGTTGTTGTACACTTACATCAAATATCTTAACACTTAACTTCATTCTAATATTTAAAAAGGAAAAACTAACAACATAAATCTATACCAAAAAATGCCTTTGGTGAAGTATTAGAATTACTTTCTAAAACAACTTTGCTCTATTAAAGTTGTTCAAGTTCCTCTTAAACAAAGAAGAAATCTTATCAAATCACAAATTATAATAGATAAATCAATATCAAGTGTTTAATCCATTTAATTTAACTCTAATGCAGATATAATAAAGAAAGCTTAACTAAGAAAACTAATAACTAAATCACCAAATCTAAAAAATCCTCTGATAAATCATCTGTGGAAACCTTCCCGGAACTTTTATTACCCTCCAAAGAAAACTTTGAAGTGAAGCTCCTATTACAAGATGAAAGATCTTATTGCCCTTTATATTGGCTCCCCTCTTATTATGATAGCTTAGACAGCCTTTCTGCTAAAACTCTATCTTCTTCAAAACCAATCTTCTCTTTTCGCCAAGCTTCTAATCCTCCATTGAGTATAAGGTTGATAATCTCTATGAATTACATGTATCTCACTATATTCACTTAATAAGCATTTTGCTTTACTGAAGAAATCACACAATAACTCCACCTGTCTCCTATATTTCAATTATAAATTAAATAACTATAACTAATGGAAAAAATATGATATATGTATAGAATTAACTAATTATACATATAAAATGAGCTTTTCATCTCTTTCCCAAAGCTCTAGATCATGGCTTGCATGGGGGTAAGTTGAATATGATTAGATTGAACAGTTTGGTTTTCAAGAAGTTACTTTGACGCATGTCTTTTACATTAATTCCATGTAATAATGTGCAACCTAGCCTTTTAGGCTCACCTAGGTGAGTCCTAGCGGTGAGGGGTGTAAACAAACTGAGCTTGAGCGAGCCGAATCCTTATTCATATTTGGCTCGTTTGAAAATTGTTTTGTTCATGTTCGGCTCGTATTAGAAATGACTCAAAATTTCACCGTTCGTGTTCGGCTTATTTGAAAATTGTTTTGTTTGTATTCTATGCTCTCAAATGCAATAATCGAAAAATCTATAAAGGAGAATCAAACTTGATTGATCTTTACATACATAACAAAATTTTAATCATTAAGTATATATATATATATATATATATATATATATATATATATATATATATATATATATATATATATATATATATATGTGTGTGTGTGTGTGTGTGTGTGTGTGTGTGTTTACATAATAATAATAATAATAATAATAATAATAATAATATATAAATTTTTTTATTTCGAGTTAAATCAAGGATTGCTCATGTTCGGCACGTTTATAAATTAAGCTTGAAATGTTTGTTCGTGTTCGGCTCACTTAGTTGACGAACTAGCCAAACACGAGCCGAACACAAGTTATTTACGAATAACAAACTTTTTTGATAGCCCTACTAACGGTCAAATGCTTCTTCATCAATTTATTTGATATGGAAAGGCACAGATATTTGTACGTCTAAAGAAAATAGCCATGAGATTTTATTACTTTAAAGATATTGATAAAAAAATGAACTATACTATTAGTTTCAAATTGTTAGACTCATAATGTTCTGATAATATTATTGATTTGTAAAATGATCTAGACTTGTTGCGTGCTAGAGAATTTTATTCCGGTAGATGCGAGATCTTTGTCGTAGCCCAAAAATTATCCAACACACAAGCGGGGATATGAACACAGGGTTATCGTGGAAAACCCGTTAAGGGAAAAAAAATCACGGCTTTTGCCAGAACTTTCACTATGTGTTCAAAGATACAGGTCCTTGCTTCTCATTAGTTCGGAGAAGAAGGTTCTGGTGGAAACAATATTCGAGTGTAGAAAAATACAATATCGGTCAACCCAAGGGAGAAGTTTCCCAAAAGCGAGAACTGATCTTGGGAGCAACCTCTTGATCTTGGAGAAAGGAGCTGAACCTGGTCTTTTCTAGTCCCCTGGCGATCTCCAGGCGAGCTCCGATCTTACCACTTGGTGGTGTAGATGGTGATATCGTGGCGTCAAGGACCGGTGGTTCGAGCTCTCGTCTTCAATTCGGTCCCTCTAAGGTGAGAATGAAGCTCTATTTATAGATTTTAGGAGTGGGCGCCTTGAAAATTGTGGAAAACTCCAACCACTCCCATCGACGCTGCGATCCCCCGACGGTGTATTCGATGATGGTGCCTTAATGATGTCTTGGGTGATCTTAGATTCGTTGGATTCATCTTGACGAGCCGCTCGATCGACTATATATGTTTGGTGACCATTTGGCGGATCGGGATCCATTTTCATGCTCGATATAGCTTGATCCGAGTCGATTCGGATCGGTATGCTTGATATTATGTTCATCGAGGCTGGCTTTGTAAGTTTGCTGAAATCGGTGATTAGATCAAACATTTCAAAATGCCTTGAGATTCGTGCTTGATCGATTAATTTTCGATGATGTATCGGTTCTATTTTGGGTGACATTATCTCAAAATTTATGTCAAATACTTGAAAATAAAGCTTCATGAAATTTGAGAGTCCATCAACTGCGCATTTTGAGAGAATAGATCTTCATAGGAGCACAAGATTATGACCTGTTGCGGGGCAAATTGCGGTATCGCTGCGCGAGATTTCGAGGTTACGGATCCATCCGGTGCGAGAATCGCGGAGCGCCGCATGGCCGGAGCAAGCATGGCCCTTGGCGCCCTACATGATGTGGGCAGCGGTCCGAGCGGCCGCAGGGCCGCCTGCATGCGCTCATGGTCGGCGGCGCTGAAGCGAACGGTCTGCCGGTCCGATTCTGATATGGGGTATGGCGGGCGATCATGCTGGCGGCGCTGAATATCGGCGGTGCGATGATCGCAATGAATCTGGCATAGTCCGCGGCGAATATCAGGCGGAGCGGTTACATGGCCGGAGGTTCGCACCCATGGATCTGCAGCAGCGGCCGGTTCGCAGGTCGGCATGGCGGTGCGCCATGGACCGCAGTCGACGTCAGGCTGCATGCGGCATGCATGGCGCGCTATGGGCGCACAAGGCGCTCCGGCAGCTGAACATGGCCCACCCAATGATGGTTTTGATTGGCGGTTCAAGCTGGTTTGGTGCTTTTACCCTTTTGTAAAACCCCCTATGTAAGAGGGAAAGGCACACTTTTCTCATCTCTTCTTCTCCTCTTAGAGTGCATAGCCCTCCCCCTGGTGGGAGTTTGGGCACTCTTCTTGGATCAACCTCTTCCACCTCTCCACCAGAGTGCATACCTCCCCGGTGAGTTTGGGCACTCTTCTTGGATCAACCTCTACCACTCATCTCCACCTGAGTGCATAGCCCTCCCCGGTGGGAGTTTGGGCACTCTTCTTGGAATAATTTTATCTCGATCTGCAGTTGATGATGGCGGTGGGTGATACTGATGGTTGGCACGGAGATCTTTGACCTATCCAGGTTGTTTATCGAGTGTGACGATGGCTAACTTGTGTGGAAGAGGTTGAATCAATCCGCGAGATTTTGACCCATCCGGTTGTTTGTCGAGTGTTATGACGCGTTAACCTATAGAAGAGGAATTTGAATCCGTTGAGGATTTTGACCTATCCGGTTGTTTGTCGGTGTTACCCGATGACGCGTATGGAAGAGGTTGAATTGAAGTGAGGATCTTTGACCCATCCGAGGTTGTTTGTCGGTGTTACCCGGCGACGCTAACTCGTGGAAGAGGTTGAATTGAATCCGGAGGATTTTGACCTATCCGTTTGTGTTACCCGATGGCGTTAACACTGTGGAAGAGGTTGAATTGAATCGGGATTTTGACCCATCCGGTTGTTTGTCGGTGTTCGATGGCGTTAACACATGGAAGAGGTTGAATTGAATCCGCTGAGAATTTTGACCCATCCGAGGTTGTTTGTCAGAGTGTTACCCGATGACTTTAACCTATATAGAAGAGGTCAAATTGAATCCGTTGAGGATTTTTGACCTATCCGAGGTTGTTTATTGGTATTACCCGATGGTTTGTGTGAATTGAATCCGGATTTTGACCTATCCGGTTGTTTGTCGGTGTTACCCGATGGCGTTAACGGTGGAAGAGGTTGAATTTGAATCGCCGAGGATTTTGACCCATCCGTTGTTTGTCGAGTGTTACCCGATGGCAACTGTGTGGAAGAAGAGGTTGAATCAGGATTTTGACCCATCCGGTGTTGTTTGTCGGTGTTTGCAGATGGCGTTGCATGTAAGAGGTCAATCCGTTGAGGATTTTGACCTATCGAGGTTGTTGTCGAGGTGTTACGATGGCGTTGCATGTATGGAAGAGGTTGAATTGAAGGCGAGATTTTGACCCATCCGAGGTTTGTTAGAGTGTTACCCGTTAACACGCAGAGAAGAGGTCAAATTGAATCCGTTGAGGATTTTTTATCCGAGGTCTTGAGGTATTACCCGACGCTAACCTCGTGTGGAAGAGGTTGAATTGAATCGGCGAGAATTTTGACCTATCCGGTGTTGTTTGTCGAGTGTTACCCGATGGCGTTAACTGCATAGAGGTCGAATTGAATCCGCTGAGGATTTTGACCTATCCGATGTTTTGTCGGTATTACCCGATGGCGACGCTAATGTGGAAGAAGTTGAATTGAATCCGGATCTTTGACCCATCCGAGGTTGTTTGTCGGTGTTACCGATGGTGCTGTATGGAAGAGGTCAGTCACCGGAAGTCACGTTGGCCCGGAATGGCGGAATGGACCAAATGACCGGCGAGATGAGCCGATGACCGGCAGGATCACGGAGACGGTTGGCGGCACGGGATGGTCAGCGGATGGTCGCGGCAGTAGTGCGGTGGCACCAACGCCAGATTGCGAGATATGGAAGATGGTGGTGCAGGTTACCAAGATGACCGAGATTGTCGGCGGCGCGGCGGATCGATAGTTAAGCGGAATAACGAGTGGTGGTGACCGCGAAGATGGTCATGGCGGCGGCGGACCGAAGGAGATGGTCTCCCTTCTTCTTAAGATTTCTTGAAACTTCAATGGATGGTTCAACAGTTGAAATTGAATGTCGTTAACATGTTAGAGATATAATTGAATCCACGAGATTTTTGACCCATCAAGGTTGTTTGTCGTGTTATCCGGTGACATTAACCCTGTGGAGTGGGTACAAAGTTTTGACTTTTGAATATTATTATTATTCGGCGCTAACTATGGAAGAGGCCGTGGGAAGTAGGACTTTTGACCTTTCCGGGTTGTTGGTCGAATATTATTCGGCACTATGGAAGAGGTCGCGAAGTCCACCAAGGGGCTTTGACCTATCCGGTTGTTTGTCGAGTGTTTACTGATGGCGCATGTAAGAGGTCGCGGAAGTCCACCAAGGACGCGTTTTGACCTATCCCGGTTGTTTGTCGAGTGTTTACTGATGGCGCCCCATATAGAAAGTGTGAGTCCCAAGGATGTTTTGACCTATCACAGGTTGTTGTAGTGTTTTTATGGTCATATTTCAAATCAAGCAGTCGAATGTCGACTTGATTCTTTCCTTTGGGTGGTGCACTGGGTATTTGTGCCCTTTTGCAGGCGAGTCTTTCTCTTGATCAATTCGGGCTTTAAAGGTGCACTGACGCTATCCTCTTCCCTGAATAGCAGGATGTTGCATGACATGTTGAGAGCCAGATATTTCCTCTCGATTGAGTCATCCGGGTCGAGGAGGTTTTGGGGAGGTTCGCCTCTTCCTTTTGAGATGTTTGAACATCACCTTTGGGAACCTTCTTCCGCTTTTGCTGGTGGTTCAAAGCTTGCCGATGAGCACGTAGCTTGGAAGATTTGTGCCTCTATTCGGTGGACCAGGAATGGGTGCCTCCGCATTAATGATGAATAAGTATCCCGGAGGAGTCCTCCAGAAGCACGCCTCAAAATCACTCTCACGGTATCGCCGTGAGGAGAACCTCTCGAAGTATTCTTCGAGGGACTCTCCATCATTCGGATTCGAGATGTGATGAATCCACGATGATTCTCTTGTTCGCCGAAGGCTTCTAAAAAATCAAACTCTCCAAATGATCTGACGGACCCTTAGCGGCAGAATAGGCCGTCTGAGCGTCCTTTGAGAGTCGGGGAATACGACACAAGACAGAGTCATTTATGAATGTGCATGATCATTCAAAGTGATCGATATGCTCGTCTGGATCGGTTGTGCCATTGTAAAGGTCCATGCCGGAAGCTTGAATCTCGCCGAATTATTGCGAGATGATCTCGCGGGGAAGTTTTGGAAGAGGCGGGAGAATGGATCATTCATTGTTCGAACTCTTCCCACGCACGTCGTAGTTCATCGCGTATAAGGTGTGTGGAGTTTCACCGATACGAGGATTTAGTCGTGTGGTGGTAGAAGTATCGGAAGTTCCGATGTGGATGCCACAAGGGTTCTCTACTTGTTGATCCGGCATTCCTGCAATCATTCTCGTGAAGAAAATCGGATTATGGGCCATGCGGAACCGTGGCTCTTCCAGTGTTGGAACATTTTGCCGTCCTCTCAGAGTCGAAGAATTTGCTCGGGAATCCTCCATCCTTTGAACGCGATCTTCCAAAGAGGGGCCTGACGGACCCTCACCTGGGGACAAAAGTCTGTTATGTAGAGAAGTGTTGGAGACTTGGCGTCCTTGATCCTGAGAATGAGGAGGCTGGAGCGAAACCCCGCTTACCAACCATATTGGAGATATAGCAATGGGGAACTGCTTTTCCACAGGGCGCCAAAGCTGCATGCTAGAGAATTTTATTAGATGCGAGATCTTCGTCAAGCCAAAAATTATCCAATCCAACACCAAGGGATATGAACACAGGGTTATCTGGAAAACCCGTTAAGGAAAACCACGGCCTTGCCCCTAGAACTTTCACTATGTGTTCAAAGATACATGTCCTTGCTTCTCGTTAGTTGAGAAGAAGGTGTTTGGTGACAATATTCGAGTGTATCGGTAAACTCAACCCAAGGAGAAGTTTCCGGCGAAGCGATAGCAACCTCTTGATCTTGGGAGAAAGGAGTGGCTGGTCTTTCTAGTCCCCTGCGTCTCCTAAGCGAGCTCGATCTTGGTGCGGTGGTACCTGTGGTGATAGATGCGTCGCGGCGTCATCGGTGGTTCTCGAGCTCTCGGTCTTCAAATCGATTCGGTCCCTCTAAGGTGAGAATGAAGCTCTTTATAGATTTTGGGAGTGGCGGGCCTTGTAAATTGCGTGGAAAACTCCAACCACTCCCATCTGACGGATGATCCCCGATCGACGGTGTATTCGATGATGATGCTGCCTTTAATTGGGTGATCTTGGATTCGTTGGATTCATCTTGACGAGCCGATCGACTATAATAAATATGTCGCTTTGGTGACCATTTGGCGGATCGTGATCCATTTTCATGCTCGATAGCTTGATCAGTCGATTCGAGCTTGGATCGACTATGCTGATGTTGCTATGTTCGTTCGAGACGGCTCGGTTTAGTAAGTTTCAAATCGGTGATTAGATAAACATTTCAAAATGTCTGAGATTCGATTCGCGATGATTAATTTTTTAGAGGATGTAAGCTATATAGCATTGGGAGGTTTTAATTTCAATATTATTTCGAATAGTTATTTGTATTTCAATTTGTTACTAATAATAGTTGTAAGAGAATTTTTTATTTCTCAACCAATAACTCGTTTTATTGCTTAACATTAGAAAATATGTTCGGAAGATTAACAAATATATTAGATTTTTTTGTTTGAATGAATGTTGTTAACAATTATTCTCTAACATAAAAAAAACAGCATAATTAACTAATAATGTCTTTTAACTTATAAGCCAAATATTTTATTTATCATCGTCATCACCATCATTTAAATAACAAGCTATGAAATCTCAATCAATTTAATCTGTGAATAAAAAACAAAAGGTAAATTATCTTAAAGATTTTGCCATCCATGAAGTATTTGAGTGAAAACTTGAATGAATTATTAACATAAAAGAACAAAGTTCATCCCGAATCCTAAATTAGGCGTATAAATGAAGCAAGCCAAACTCGAGTCACCCATAAGTTGGTCCTAAGCTAGATTAATTAGTTGAATTTAAACTCGAGCTCGAGCTTTATTCTTTAAGTTTGAGTTGGCTCACAAGTCGGCTTATTTAATATGAAAGAGATAAAATAGTTTCCATACAAATAATTATTATAATAAAATGATTAAAAAAATGAAAATTTTGAAGAAAATTTATAAAAAATTATTTGATATAAAAAAAATGTAAATTTTAAATATTTTTAATAACTTAAACTAATGAATTTTGACTTTTAAAATATATTTTTATTAATATTTTTAAATGAGCTAATCCGTAAACTAATGAGGCAAGTCAAAATTAATTTATTAGCTCATCGTCTTTACTCACAGTACTCGAGCGAGCTCACTTGTCCATTTACTCACTTGTACCCCTACCCTAAGCCCTTTAATTTCAAATGTAAAATTAAAGCCTTAAAAATCTTAAACGTAAAAAAAAAAAAAAAAATCAATACCCTTAAAATTAACAGATCTTCACGTGCTAAAATATTTATATTCCTCTAGTGTGCAGTCAGAAATTTTCTCGCTGACCTACACAGGCACAAGTGATTGGCCGTTCTTTCAAAATATATATCTCATTTGCTCAAAATGATATTTATTTGCATAATCATGAAAGATAGTTTTTTTTACAACATTTCTTTTAAATTTTTGCAAACTGATTATTATCAAGACATTCCTTACATTTTTTTAAAGAAATTGATTTTTTTTAGGAGTATTTATATACATAGCATCTAAAATATATGTATTTACATATTTCACACCCCAAATTTAAATATTACTTACATACCACCCAAAATTGGTAAAGTTGCACAAAAATAGATTTCCGTTAGACTTTCATCAACCTCCCGTGAACCCCATTCTTGCATGGAGACTCAAACGGAGACTAACAGAGTGGTATGTAAATAATATTTAAATTTAAAGTGTGAAATATGTAAATGGATATGTTTAGCATGCTTTTTTAAAATATTCATGTTCAGAATAACTATTTCTTTAAGAAAAGAATTAAGGTCCTATTTAGAGCTGTGGTGGCGATGCAATACAATCTACATAGCACTACAATATTATTTGGGGTGTACTTTCTAGCTACATTAGGTAAAAAATTATTATTTTTTATTTGATTTGACTATCTACGATGACGATTAGAACTCAATACCAAGATTTCCATGGCAGGTCTTCAAAAGCTGAAAGCAACTATAAAAAGGCTTATACTAAACGGTGATCGAACGGCGAATGGCTTCTGACCTATCATCATGGGAGGTGGCGATCACGTTGTTGGCAGAACCAAAAGCCCTTGCGAGACAAGCCGAGAAGGAGAAATCGCCTTCGCCCACAAGAACTGGTCTTTAACAGCTCGAGTAATGCATTATGCATTTCTCCCTCTTCTTCCTTGTTTACTCCTCGGAAGAGATCGACGCTGCAACCCTGTGAAGAAAAGATTTAGCTTTCCTCTTTTGTTATGAATCCTCTCAGCCACTTCCAAAGAGACGCGTTAAACTCGCGTTTGAGAATTAAGCTGATAGATTAGTGATTAAGGAATGTTTTAATGGTTTTCATCAGGAACTTTTCTTATGGAAAAAGCTAGCCTCTTTTATTGGAATGCCTGTGACGTCTAGAAGTATTTTTCTCCATCAGAAAGAAGAGAGATTTGGGAATTGGTACTGATTTGATGTTTGCTCAAATGTGGAACGAATTTGATGGTATTAATGAACAATGCAACAACTCTTAGACCAAACGCTCCTCCTCCCAAGTCTATTTCATGAGGTTTAGTTGAAGAAATGAGAGAACATAAACAATCAGTATGCTTTGATGGATTTTTTTTTCTCTTATAAGAATATGTATGTGTCTGCGTGTTTATGGCATAAAATTTTAAGTAAATTATACATGTTTCACCTCTGTCTTTCTAGCTAGGGCTGAGAAATTTATCCGAAGATCGTGGCTTGCTCGATAGTCGACTCGAATTTGGGCTCGAATCGAGATCGAGTCGAAGCAAACGAGCCGACTTTCGAGCCAAATTTGGCTCGAATTATTTGAAGTCGAGTTCGAGCCGCTGCGGCTCGAATCGCATCGCGATCTCAGTAATTAGGCCACCGTCGATCGAGGGAATCGTTAAATCAACGGGAGATGAATTTCTCTAAGTCTCTAATATGTCTGCCTCGGATCGAGTCCTCGACTCCTCGACACATTCTCCGATCTCCGCCCTTATTCTCTTCTTTTTGTTCTTGGCTTCTCGTTCGTGCAGCTCATGCCCTAATTTTTTGGCCGACGCCACTCACGCGATATCGTCGATCAGCGACTTCGATTTCGATCTCTATTGGTTGAGGTGTTTCTTTGTCACTATCATCTTCGTTCGACCTAGCTTGTTCGATCTGTATGTGCTCGGTTTGCTTCTTTGCTCCAGAATTACTACTACCTACTTGTTTCTTGATTCGTAAGTATTTCATGCTATGAGCCTCGGGGATGTTTGGTTCTTCAATTGTTTAAGTTGATTTCGTTAAGTTACTTTTGTTTTTATTACCTAAGTGTCTAAGGGACCAAGCTCAACTGCTCAAGATGGTTTGTTGTGGTGCTTCATGCTGTCATGCATGTGTATCTCTATTTTTTTGCGGTTGCGACTTGCGATAGCGTTCTTGTTCTGACGACCTATTTTCTTTTTTACACGCATGTTCTACGTTATAGCCGAGAGGTTATCCACTTAGCCTTATCTCGGTTTTGATTTCTGAACATTTCACACTTCTATAGTTGTAATGTGCAGTAAGAAAAGATTTCTGAACGTTGTGGTTACAGGCTATGTTCACATTGCGGTTACAGGCTTGTTCATATTTCTGAACGTTGTGGTTACAGGCTTGTTCACATTGCGGATTTCGAGCCGGCTCGTTTCACTTTCGAGCCGGATCGAACTCGATCTAGAATCGATCCACTCGGGTTCGATCGAATCTTGAGCCATCGACTTCGATTGAAGTTTTATTTTTTAATGACTATAATTCGATTTAAAATCGGATCGTAAACACCCTTATTTGTAGCTGTTCATTTTGGATTAAAAGAGAAATACGAGAAACGGGCTGCAATCCTTCCAGGTCATAAGCCCTGTGCTCTCGCAACTCCCACAGGACGCCTTGCAGCTACCGTGTCACCTAGTCCCACTCGCAAGCTCATTGGTCTGCGCCGTCTCTGTTCCACCACGCTATAGTTCAGATGAACAGCCACATCTCAAATTCATCAAGACTTCCCAAGACGCCCAACCTGCGGGCCTCGCAGGCTGGTGACCCATACAAACGCCGATAAGTGTCACCAATAAAATAACCAGAACATGGTTCGATTTCGGTGTGCTCTCACATGAATAGGTTTGCCCTCTTATTAACTGCATGACACAAGTCATTCTCTACATGGATTTATTCTTAAATTTGATATATAATTTGAAAATTTATTTAAGTTGATACTATTAGAGAAAATAATGATCTTCATCAAATAAGATAGATTTAAAAAACACAAAAGAATATAAGATTTCTGTGGAAAATCTACAAACAGGAAAAACCACGGGAAAGCTAGAGTGAAAAACTTCACTATAAAAGCAAGCCCAATATAAAATCACTTACAATACTCACAATACAAATCTTCTCAAATCACTCACCTCCCTCTCCAAAGCCCTTGCTTATTTTTCTCTTGACCAAATTCATGACATATATGGGGTATTTATAGAGTCATAAAAGAGTGTATTTGACAATAAATATATTTGACATCAAATATATTCAACAAAGATATTAAACAAAAAATATATTTGAAAACAAATATTTTAGATAGAAAATTTCAAGATACTATTTGACAAATACAAATCTAAAAATAAAATTTGTGTTATAAATTTTAACATTTATATTGAGAATTGATATATTATCATAAAATTTGAGTAATAAGATATGAATTTTGAGATTATATATATATATATATATATATATATATATATATATATATATATATATATATATATATATATTAGAATCCTTTAAAATTAAATTCAATATCATCTAAAATTTGATTTTAATATATTTATAATAAAACTGAACATCTTGATGAGACGAATTTATCGACAACAAGAATGTATTGATCTGAATTTAATTGAGTTTAAATCAAAATTTTGAAATATGATTGAAAACTTTGAAACATTAATTAAAAGTTCAAACGATCTCCGAATTTATCATGTCTATAGTCGAATTGAACAGTTCAAGGAGAGGAATACAATGAGCTCAGAATCACTCAAATCTAAAGTTATTAATTCGCTTAGATAATAAAAAAATAATTTATGATCAATGGAATCAATATAGGTAATCTAATGGAGTGTTTTAAGATTTTGATTAAATTTATCAAAGTATTCTTTTCTTAACTCTATAAATAGGACCTCATCATCATAGAAGAAGAAAAAGCTAAAAGAAAAGTTTAAGAGCTTGAAGTTTATCACCACGAGTGGTCATTGTTGATCATCACCAACGATCATTATCAATCACTATCATTGATTATTTTATCTCATCTATTACATTGGATGTTTTAGCTTAATCATCATCATAAGTAGGGGTGTAAATGAGCCGAGCTTGAGAGCTGAGGCTTTGTTTATGTTCGGCTAGTTTGTATTAGCTTGTGATCGAAATAGCTCGTGAATTCACTATTCGTATTCGGCTCAAAAATAAATTTGTGTTCGTTAAGACCTCGTGTGCGGCTCCAAATAGCTCGTTTATATATTTTAATAATTTTAAATTAAATATTTAAAAATTTTTGATGAGTAAATAATTGTATTTCATAATCACATTTTCTAAACTAGTACAATCACAATTGCTAACAATAATAAATTTAATTCAGTTTTTTAATACTTTAATCAATTTCATCAGTCAAATGATAATTTTTAAATAATTACAAATCAAATAATAAATTTTGAATTTTGAATAATTTACACATTTACACAATCAAAAATAAATCAAATATTAAATACAATAATTTACTAATATTTTTACTTTTATGCTTCTACAAATATTACAAGATAAAATTTATAAACTAATTAACAATTACATTATATTTTATACATTTACATAATTAAAAATGAACATTTCATATACTTCAAATTTTGAATTAGATTTTTTGTCTTCAATCTTCATAATACATAATTGCATTTCATCCTACATTATATATTAGTAAACCTGACAAAAAAATGATATAATAAAAATAACCAATGAGCTTAACATATTAAATCAAACAATCATTGATGCCTTCATAGCTTATTGGTTGTTTATATTAAATACTTAAAAATATAAAATTAGCAAAATAAAATAATAATAGATTTTATTGGATTTCAAATGAACAAAAAGAAAATTAAAAAATAACAAGATATATTGCAAAATATTTTTAAAAAATGGGTTGGGAGTCTAAGATGGGTTGGACGGCTAAGAAACCATCAATCCAATTAACCAAGTAAAAGAAAATTAAACCAACACTAAATGAGCCAACCAGAACCAAGAAAGCAAAAGCGTAAATATGTGTAGAAGCCAGCAAGAAATAAAAGAATATGACCAAATTCAAAGTTAAAATGGTGTCATAACAAAGCTAAGCATCTATGTAATATTATTCATCCTTTAATTATAAATTGCAAAACATTTTAACATGAATAGAATACAAGATGATTTTAAACTATTTCAACAATATGATAAGTCAATATATATTTGTGTATCCAAAGGCAAAAGAAATAAGTGACAAAAGAAAAATGGTGCAGATGGGCAATACCTATAATAATATATAATTAGCATTCAACAAAAAAAATAAATATAGTATTAACTAGTAATAGATATCATGCAGACCTGCAATAATACTAATTTTGGGTTATCAACAGTACGAAATAATAACAAATAAGAAAATTAAACCAAAACCATCCAATGTTCATATGGCTATGAAGATGGGATCAAAGCATTTTACCAATTAATCCCTCATTTCGAGCTTTCAAAATCTGAAAAATGCGCATGCAAGTTTTCTTCTTCCATTAACTCTTGCTGAAATAAATAAACGATTAATTAGAAAAATATATAAGGTGACTAATACGAACACTAAACTTTCAATTTATAGAATATAATAACTTGAAATTATGTCTTACAAGTGGGTTCTAAAAATTATTTTGATAACCTCTAATCCAACTAGATATACAAACAAGTGTATTAACTGTATTTGAGGATAAAGAGCTTCTATAATCATCAAGAACTTTATCACCGGCACTAAGTACAGATTTGAAAGCAACTGTTGTTTTAGGAATTATCAAGATGTCCTTAGCCAACTTGAATAGGCATAGATACTTTTGAGTTTTCATCTTCCACCAATCAAGAACTTCAAATTGATCATTCATGCACATGCATAAATCTTCTTCTAAATAGATTTGTAAGTTAGATTTTGAGGGTTGAACAGAACTCGTAACTCTAACAAAATCAACAAACTCAAGCATGCAATCAAAACTAATGGATGAAAAAGATGCATCATTTGGTGTATGTGAAGAATCTGAAGCACTTGTTGAATTAATAGCAACAATAATTGTATATTGATTATATATTTTTCAAATAACATCCTCAATAGTCTTAATCTTAGATTCTAATTCAGTAGAAGAGTATATTTT
The DNA here is from genome assembly GCA_021442155.1 of Cymbidium sinense. Classification (NCBI taxonomy): domain Eukaryota; kingdom Viridiplantae; phylum Streptophyta; class Magnoliopsida; order Asparagales; family Orchidaceae; genus Cymbidium; species Cymbidium sinense. Next base: position 66,983,805 of record CM038217.1, on the reverse strand, counting down.
AGGAAAGTGAAATTAATAAACTTCATCTTTAAACGAGGATCTAGCACAACTACAATAGACATAAGTAAATTACATTCACTCCAGTATTTATTAAATTTGATTTTTATGGCAATTGCCATTTATTTTATGTATGCATCAGATGAGTTGTATTTCTCCAGTAGCAACTTCTTCACATGCATGACTATCGAAAGAAAAATATTTGTGGTGGGATAAGAAGAACCAGAAATTATTTTAGTAACATTAATAAAAATAATAAAAAATTATCTTATTTGCTCATAGTTATCCCATTCAAAGTCTAGAGGCAATCACCTATAATTGCTATCTTGAACAACATAATGCATAAAAATATTACGATAAAGAAAAGTAGATTCAAGTATTAAGTAAGTGGAGTTCCAACATGTCGAAACATCAATAGATAGGCCTTTTGAAGCGAAAATTCCTAATTGCTTCACCACTTCTACAAATTTATGTAACATTGCTGGATGCTTTTTGAGATATTTTACCGACTCCCTAATTTTATGAATTATATCCTAAACCTTATTTAACCCACCTTGAACCATGATATTCAAGATGTGAGCACAGCATCTAACATGAAAAAAAATATCCCTAAAAAATGTAACTTTTTTCTAGACTGAAAATTAACTTTAAGAGCGTTAGCAGCGACGTCATTATTGGTAGCATTGTCTAATGTGATAGTAGATACTTTATCCTGAAGATTCCAATCTAATAAACAATCACATATATCATCATAAATAAAAGTACCAGTATGTGGTGGCTCAAGCTCAATAAATCTAATAGTTCGCTTATGCAACTTCCATGATTCATTGATGTAATCAAATGTTAAGCACATATATCCAATTGTTTGATTGGAAGTCCAACAATCAGAAGTTAGTGATACTATATTTATGACTTTAAGATATGTTCTCAACTTATCTTTCTCATTTTAATAAACTTTCATGCAACCATTCTTTATAGTATTTCTAGAGACCCTCTCATAATTTGGATTCAAGACCTTCAACAAAATGTTAAATCACATATGCTCAATAATAATAAAGGGGTATTCATGCATAATAATCATTTTTGTAATAATTTCTTTGATTTGAAGTTGAACATAATTTTTTGGGTAATAAAATATAGGAATGTCAATTTCAGTATTAGAATCAAAAGACATGAATTTTAATAATTTCTATCTTTTATCAGGGAAATATATAACTTGTTTATTCCTTATTTTAATTTTCTCACATTCTTTGTCAAGCCTCAGTAGCTGTGAAGTAATGCCTATTTTAAATTTATGAAATTTTGTACGATAGCAAATACATTATAAAGAAGGTGTAGAAACTCCTTTGAGTATTGATATAGTTTCAATGAAATATTCCCAAACTATAGACGTTCTCTTCCTACCCTTCTTCTGTGGGAGTTATGTGCTTGTAGTCAAAACTAAATGTGCCTTTAATATAATTGGTTCTATAGAAATATTCAAATTTTCATTATTATTTTCAACTTCTATAGATATATCATTAGTAGATGATGCACTTTGAGAAAGGTCCAAGGTTGACATGATAACAAACTAAATAAAATGATAGAAAAATAAATTAAAACTAACTAAAAGTAGTTTCAACAATCCATAAATATTACATTTTTTATCGATGAAATGTATAAACAAGTCATTTATGCCTTTTATGATAAAACAATACTACAAGAGGTGTTCAACACAAGCTTCTACGATATCTTTAGTGCATTGGAAGTTTTATGTTTCAAGATAAAAAGCTAAGTAAAACTCAATCTCAAATTTTATTCTATCAAGAACTGTCAAACTAAGCACTAAATAGAAAATTCAAATGGCATGTAATGATGAAACTGCACAAAAAGACTCTCCAAACAATTAACAAACCATACTACCTTCTTTAAATTAATACCAGCAAGCATTCCATACTAGATTTGTAGTATAACACATTCACCAAGTCACCATGATATCATCATAACATAGTTAGATAATGCAAGGTCATCAATCATCATGTCATTGAATAAAAAAAATAAAATTGAACATAATTAAGAATTTACATCACTGTATGTTGCCCTAACCCTAAATCAAAGCTTGCTTTCACAACAATTACAAAAAGCTTGCATTAAATAAAACATCAAGTATCTCAACAATATAAGATGGAGGTAGATACTAAAGACATCAAGCTTTTTTTTTACATCTTCATCTACATATTAAACACCAAAATCCACAAGCTCTAGAAGTAAAGAAATTTCAAAAACCTTTTATGGAGACTCACAAGCATTTACATAAAAATAGTGCTTAAGACTTAAGAGAAGCCTATACAAAATAAGCACATCAAGCATTCAATACCATAAGATATCAATACATAATAAAGGCATGAAGCTATGCTTCTCACATTTTAAATCTATGAATCAAACAGCAAATCCCCAAGATGTAGAAGTAATGAAATTTCAGAAAGCTTCCTTGAAGATTCAAAACCCTAAATTAGTTACATTAAATAATAAAACAGAGATTTCGAAAAGCCCGGACACAATAAACAAATCAATATCTGGATGCACACTCCCAACTACAAATCAAACACCAAAGCCACAAACCCTAGAAGCTTTAAGAGCATTTATGCTTTTATTAGGAAACTGAAGTAATCACTACATATTAATTACTTCACAGATCAAAAAGAAAAACTACACAATAAACAAAAAAGTCAATAGATTATGAGGGAGAAGGGTGAAGAATGAAGTTACATGCAAAGTCGACGGAGTCTCAAGTAGAAGTCTGATAAAAAGAAGAAAGTAATGGTTGATACCAAACCCTAGAAAACCAAAAATTGTGGTCGGAGATTCAGCTCTTGCTATAGATAGCAGCATTGCAACTCGCAAGAATCACAACTCCAAGTCCTAGAATGCCAGAAGAGTAGAAAGTGACGTACTTACGGGGTTAGGGAAAATGAAGCCAAATCGATCGAGTAACTGGGATGACATGTTAGGGGGCATGCGAGGAAATGATTATATATGAGTAGGGTTTAGAAGGGTTAAAATCTTAGCCATATATCACAAATCTGATGGCTATGATATTATTAGAACCAAAGAATCACTTATAATTCATTATAATATATCATAACTTATTTGATTTAAAATTTTATTAACTAATTTAATTATTTAAATAAATATAAATTTAAAAAATATATGATATAAATTTATTTTATAAAATTTATATAATTAATTATAATTATTTATTTATTTCGAGCTAAATCGAGTCGAACACGATCGAACAAAGGATTATTTGTGTTCGATGAGTTCAACTCATTTATAAATTGAGCTTAAAAATTTTGTTAGTGTTCGATTTGATTACTTAACGAACGATTCGAACACGAGTTACTTAACGAGCCAAATATAAATTATTCACAAACAATGAGTTTTTTTATAGCCCTAATCATAAGATTATTATAATCTTATTATTTTTAAATCATTATTATCTAATTTTCTTATAATAAAAACTTTATAATACATCTCCAATAAAAAGATAAAACAATATTATCATTTAATCTGATAAATTATGTGATGGCATCAATCACAATGACATTGATAGTATCAATGATGGATGATTCTTGTGCCTCTTTTTTTAATACTTCTCTGTTGTCATAAAGCCTGAAGAGCTCATTCAACAAATAATAATGCTTCACTACATTAAATTTTTAAATATTTTATAATGCGAATAAAGTAATGACCAATCTAAACAGTTAAAGTATTATCGATTAGTGCTTAGCAGATCAACATCAATTGAAAAAAAAAAAAATCGTTTCTTTGGTGAAAACTTTTTTTAAGTAAAATGTAATCCCAAAATAAATTCGCATATAAATTTCGGCGCTTCCTCGAATCCCAAAAGAAACTTACATATAAACGTCAATATTAATTGAATAAGATATTTTGAATTTTATGTGTGGCTCTCAATTTTCCATATATGAATCATATGTGGTGACACACATCATTGCTTACATATTTATTTATGAGAAGTTGTCTGCAGGAGAGATGAAGGCTATTTTTTAGCAACGTTATGCCGTTCCATAAATTTTGTTTTTTTTTTTTTGAACAAATTTATTCATAAATTTAGAGTCATTATATACGCAAGATCTAGAATCCAAAAATATCTTATTAAAAAACTTAAATTCTCAACAAAAAAATCAAAATGACTTGGGTTATATAGTAAAATAAAATGCTTTCATAAAGTGCAATCTTAATTATTCTCAATCTCAAATAATTAATTAGATTAAAAAACTTAAATTCATATTTAAAAGAATCTTTTAAAGAAGCACCTAAATAACATTACCAAAAATTAAAAAAAAAAAACTATTTTCTTAACTTCCCCAAAAGTAAAAATTTTCTAATAATTATTACACACTTACATCAAATATCTTAAAATTAATCTAATATTTAAAAAGAAAAACTAATAATATAAATCTATACCTAAATGTGCCTTTAGGGAAGCATTACACTTAAGGATGCTGAAAGAATTGTGAATTTTAAAACTGAAAAATGATATAAAACTATATAATAATAAACTAATTTGACTCCATACGGACCAAATTTAAAATTGTTATGCTTTTTAAAGCTATTTTCTTCTTCAACAAAGTGAAAGTCTTGTCAAACCACAAGTTATAATAGATAAAGTAATATCAAATGTTTAATCTCTTTAATTTAACAGTGATGTAGATATAATAAAGGGATTTTTAAAAAAATAAGTAATGATAATTAGTGTTTAAAATTTTTTTTAGAAGCCTGTCGTCGACCCTTTTTTTTTTTTGGTGGTTTTACAAACCAGGGGAGAGAGAGAGAGAGAGAGAGAGAGAGAGAGAGAGAGGGAGGTTTTATTTTTATTAATTTTTTTAATAAATATAATTATTTAAAATATATAATTTAAAAATATTTTTATAAAATATTTAATAACTAAATAATTATATATTTAGTTATTAATTTTATTTATATATATAATTAAATATATAATTTAAAAATATTTTTAATTATATATATAAATTTATAAATTTATTTAATATTTTTATTAATTAATATAATTATTTAAAATATATAATTTTTATTAATTTTTGTTAATATATAATATAAAAATATTTAAAATATATAAATAAATAAATTTTAATAAATAAATAAAGAAATGAATAAATTATATAAATATTTTATAAATTATATAAATAAAGTAATTATATAAATATATATATATTTATTTATTTATTTATTCCTTTCTTTATTTATTTATTAAAAATTATTTATTTATTTATTTTTTTTTTTATTTTATATTTTATATTTTTTGTTATTATTATTATTATATTATATATATATATATATATATATATATATATATATATATATATATATATATATATATATATATATATATATATATATATATAATTACTTTATTTATATAATTTATAAAATATTTATATAATTTATTCCTTTCTTTATTTATTTATTTATTAAAATTTATTTATTTATATATTTTAAATATTTTTATATTATATATTAACAAAAATTAATAAAAATTATATATTTTAAATAATTATATTAATTAATAAAAAATATTAAATAAATTTATAAATTTATATATATAATTAAAAATATTTTTAAATTATATATTTAATTATATATATAAATAAAAATTAATAACTAAATATATAAATATTTAGTTATAAATATTTTATAAAAAATATTTTAAATTATATATTTTAAATAATTATATTAATTAAAAAAATTAATAAAAATAAAACCTCCTCTCTCTCTCTCTCTCTCTCTCTCTCTCTCTCTCTCTCTCTTGATTCAAAAACCACCAAAAAAAAAAGGGTCCTGTCTTCCGACCGATATAAGTCGTCCGTCAAACGGACAACTAGGCCTATTTTGCTAAAAAAAAATTTCGTGCCTAAACAACTAATTATCATTAGCACTAAGCCTATTTTAAAAATAATTCCTATAATAAAGAAAGTAGAACTAAGAAAATCAATAATTGAATCTCCAAATTTAAAAATTCCTCTGGTAGATCATCTATGGAAACCTTCATGAAACTTTCATTATCCTCTAAATGCTTATTCAAAGAAAACTTGAAAGTGAAGGTTCTACAACCAAAATGAAAGGTTTTGTTGCCCTTTATATCACCTCCTCTCTTATTATAATAACCTGGATAATCTTTCTTCTGAAACTTCACCATCTCCATCAAAATCAATCCTCTCTTCTTCGCTATGCTTCTGATCCTCCACTGAATATAAGGTTGATCATCTCTATGCCTTACATGTATCTCACCATCATCACTTAATATTTAATAAGCATCTTGCACTGTTAAAGAAATCACGCAATAACTCCCTATGTCTCTTATATTTCAAATTATGAATTAAAAATTTATACTTAGTGGTTAAAACGATATATGTTTATAATTAATTAAATATACATTTTCATCTCTTTTCCCGAGATCTGGATAATGTCCCGCATGGGGAAAGTTGAAGATGATTCGATCGAACCTCCTGATTTTCAAGAACTTATCGTGATGCATGTCTTTTGCATTAATTTCATGCAATAATGAGCAACCTAATCTTTTAAGATCAACAAGGTGATTACTAGCAGTCCAATGTTTCTTCAGCAATTTATCTGATATGTAAAGGAACATTGTTGCGTGCTAGAAACCAGTATAGAGAAGAAAGTTTACGCTTTTCTTTGGGAGTCCAAAGACATACACGTGATATTTAAAGACAACAATAAAACTCCGAATTTTACTAAAACCTCAAAAGAGGGAAAACCACGGACCTACCAAATAAAAAGCTTCCACTATGTATCTGTTGAGTACAAGATCTTCCGACAACGGATGTAATCAGATGGAGCGACAATGCAAATAGACAATGTTGACGACGATGTTGACATAATGACCGACGATAGTGGTCGGATAATGACCAACAATGGTCGACGACGGCGAGGATCACGGTATACCGATGGCATGTACTGGTTGACAACGCCGAGTGACGACAGGGCTTGGAGGATCTTGAGTTCTTCTCATCTCTCTGCTTGTTTCCTTCTCTCTTCACTTGGCCTCTTTCTCCATCATTGGCCTCCCTCATATGAAGAATGAGGCTATTTATGATTGGAGTGCGCATCTCGTAATACATGCAACCAACCACCTCTCCATCTGGACGACTCATGATGATTCCCTGATCATATGATGTATTTTGTGAATTTGAATGCTCAAATGAAGTCAATTGTAAAATCTTTGGCTTGTTGGAAGCACTCACGAGACGCCGATTTGACTATAAACACTCCATATTTGAGAGCTTTTAGAAATTTAACGATGTCTCAAAGTTTCCAACAATATTTTAAGTGCTTGATCTCACCGCCAATTTCTGATTTTGCTTTCGCATCAAGATGTACTAGAGGAATTTTCGTGCTCATATCGTTGCCCCTTATTTTGGATGATATTATCTCAATCATCAAAAAATATGTGCACTTCAAAATAATAAATTCTTCAACCAAATCGCAGTCCATTAACCACAAATTTTAAGAGAAGAGATCTTCATGTAAGTACAAGATCATGACTACGGAAGATGCATGTACCACAAATATGTGAGTATGCAAGTGCGAGATTTTGAGGTTACTGACCCATCCGCGAACGGAGTCACAGAGCTCGCGGCCCAGGGTGCGCGGCCCCTGGGGTCGCGTGTATGGGCCGCTCAGTATGGGTCGCGGAATTCTCATGCGCTGAACGACGCTGGTTGAACGGGATCTGATTGCGGTCGAGCTGATCGCTGATCAGCCAATGGTCACGGCCTAAGATTGTCGCTACTGAATCCAGAGGTGCCCGGGCCTGAGCACAAGCACGGGTCGAATGCGATGCTGGCGCTGGCCAATGCTGGCTGATCGCCGAGTTCAGTCGGCGGATTCATGGGCCACGCGGCGGTTGCGAGCCATGGCACGGACCGAGGCTGGCTGGCGATCATACCGTATGGCGTTATGATCGCTGCATATCGAACGCTACGATGGCGGCGCCATACAATGAGCTGCTAGATACATGCATACAGCAGAGGGCTGGCCATGGCGCTACAGAGTACATGGGATGAAGGCTGGGCTGCCACAGAAGGAAGGCTGCTACAGTCACAGGGGCGCCTAGTCCGAATGACGATTTTGACGGTTCGTAGTTTTACCCACCCCTAGAAGGGGTCTATAAAAACGCCCCTAGGGTCAAGGGAAAAGGCACCTTCTCTTATTCTTGAGAGAAGGTCGTTGAGGCCAAGACCCGTAGACTTACGTCGTTCGCTTTTCTCTCGAAGAGGCGCCAACCTACCACGAACTCGTTCGGGTTTGGAGGCCGACGGGGTGGCAAGCGAATGCGTGAATGACGGTGGAGACTGGAGTCGGTAGTCGGCTGGAATGACCGGCAACGATGGTGGTGACCGGCGAAGGTTGCCGACGATGGTCGAGGTATGACGACGCAGCCAGACGGTAATGGCAGGACCGACGAAGTAATGGCGGTGACCGCATGCTTGTTGGCGTCGACGGGTGGTCGACATCGAATCAGCGAATGACCGGTATGACCGACGCCGGTAGCTGTGATGACGGCGACGGCGGTGGTGACCACAAGATCGCGAGATGGTCACGGCCAGCAGTGACCGGAATGCGAATGCGACCGACGATTAGAAGCACCGACGGGGTGGTGGCTACGTGTTCACGATGGTCTAAAGAAGGACCGAATCGGTCGGCGACGAATAGACCAGTGAGTGGCCGAATAATTAACGCGATATCGACGGAAACTAGCTTCTGCAGTCAGATGACCACGACGTGGACTAAAAATTGCCGGTGATGGTCTGCCAGCTGACCGATGGTCGGCATGGTGACCGACGACAAGATGGGCCGACGGGCTGGTCGGCCAAGACCGATGATGGTCGCTACAGACCAACAACGTAATGCCGGCTGCGGACCAGCACAGTCGGCCGGGACCAGCGACGGCAGCGGTGACGACGGGTTGGCGCCGACGGGTGGTGGCAGCAACCGGCGACCAGTACGATGGTGGCGACCGCGCAGAATGTGAGATGACCGCGACGATGGTGGGGACCGAAAGATTGCCGCGATGGTCGACGCGGACCGACGACAATAGTTGGCACCGACGGGTGGTCAGACGGCAATTAGCAGCGACGGTAGACGACGCCAGAAGCCTGCGGGGATGACTACGGACGCGAGATTTTGACCTATCCGAGGATGTTTGGAGTGTTACCCGATGACGCAACCGGAAGAGGTTGAATTGAATCCGCTAGGATTTTGACCCATCCGAGGTTGTTTGCCGAGTGTTACCCGGCGACGCTAACTCGTGGGAAGAGGTTGAATTGAATCCGGGATTTTGACCTATCCGGCGGTTGTTTGTTAGCCTTCGTCACGACGCTAACTGTATGGAAGAGGTTGAATTGAATCCGGCGATTTTGTCTATCGAGGTTGTTTGCCAAAGTCTTTGCCGATGTTAACCTCGTGGAAGAGGTGAATCAATCCGCCGAATTTTGACCTATCCAGGTTGTTTGTTGAGTCTCATGACGCTAACTGGAAGAGGTTGAATCAATCGCTAAGGATTTTGACCTATCCGGGTTATTTGTCGAGTGTTACGACGCAACTGTGGAAGAGGTTGAATTGAATCCGGCCGAGATTTTGACCCATCCGGTTGCCGAGTGTTACCCATGACGTTAACTATGGAAGAGGTCGGCGTGAATCCGCAGGATTTTGACATATCCGAGGTTGTTTGGAAGGTGTTACCACGACATTAACCTATATTGGATAATCGAATTGAATCCGAGAATTTTGACCCATCCGAGGTTGTTCACGCACCCATGACGCAACTATGGAAGAGGTTGAATTGAATCCGAGATTTTGACCTATCCGGTTGTTTGTCGAGTGTTACCCATGACGCTAACCGTATGGAAGAGAATCAATCCGAGATTTTGACCTATCCAGGTTGTTTGTCGAGTGTTACTTGGATGACGTTAACTGTATGGAAGAGGTCATGGAAGTCCACCAAGGACCTTTTGACTATCCGGTTGTTTGTCGAGTGTTACCCGGCGACGCTAACTGGAAGAAATGAATCAATCCGCCGAGGATTTTGACCCATCCGAGGTTGTTTGTCGAGTCTTTGCTCGATGACGCAACTGTATGGAAGAGGTTGAATTGAATCCGAGGATATTTGACCTATCCGGTTGTGCGAGTCTTTGCCGATGATGTTAACTGTGTGGAAGAGGTTCAATCAACCGGGATTTTGACCTATCCGAGGTTGTTTGTCGAAGTCTTTGCTCGGCGATGTTAACTATGGAAGATGTTGAATTGAATCCAGGATTTTGACCTATCCAAGTTGTTTGCCGAGTCTTGCTGACGCTAACGGAGGTTGAATCAATCCGGAAAATTTTGACCTATCCGGTGGTTGTTTGCCGAGTCTTTGCTCGATGATGTTAACCTGGAAGAGGTCAATTGAATTGAACCGGAGGATATTTGACCTATCCGTTGTTGCCGAGTCTTGCTCGACGCAATCTGTGGAAGAGGTTGAATCGAATCCGCTGAGGATTTTCGACCTATCCGAGGGGGTCGTAGGAAGTCCACCAAGGACCATTTAACCTATCATAGGTTGCTTGTCAGAGTCTTTGCTCGATGACGTTAACCTATGTGGAAGAGGTCGTAGGAAGTCCACCAAGGACCTTTTGACCCATTCTAGGTTGTTTGCTAGAGTCTTTGCTCGATGATGTTAACCTGTGTGGAAGAGGTCGTAGGATGTCCACCAAGGACCATTTGACCTATCCTAGGTTGTTTGTCGAAGCCTGCTCATGACGCTAACTGTGGAAGAGATCGTAAGTCCACCAAGGACCTTTTGACCCATCCTGGTTGTTTGTCAAAGTCTTTGCTCGGCGACGCAACTGTGGAAGAGGTCGTAGGAAGTTCACCAAGGACCTTTTGACCTATCCTAGGTTTGTCGATTTTTTGCTCGATGACGTTAACCCGTGGAAGAGGTCGTAGGAAGTCCACCAAGGACCTTTTGACCCATCCTAGGTTGTTTGTCAGAGTCTTTGCTCGATGACGTTAACCTATGTGGAAGAGGTCGTAGGAAGTCCACCAAGGACCTTTTGACCCATCCTAGGTTGTTTGTCAGAGTCTTTGCTCGATGACGTTAACTTGTGTAGAAGAGGTCGTATGAAGTCCACCAAGGACCTTTTAACCCATCCTAGGTTGTTTGTCAGAGTGTTACCCGATGACATTAACCTGTATGGAAGAGGTCGAATTAAAACATCCGTTTGTGGTTATAGCCAAAGTTGCTCCTTAAATTTGGTCTCGTTTTTCCATGAGTATGAGTGAAAAAACATAATTTGCAAAGCTATATCTCTTCTCAATGTTAAAATATCCTTCAACTTTGACTTGTTTCTTGGGATGAAAATCGATTAGATGCTTAACATGGGTGATCTTCTGAGATTGAGAGTTGCCTCCCAGTTCCCGACAGAATTTGAAGGAATAAAGTTTGATGAATCTTCATTCTTCACTTGCGCTCCTTAAGAGCTTGAAATGCTCCACCTCGATGGTGGTTTTGATCTTGTTGGAAAACTTAGTCACCATACAAGATGAAATAATGGTAATCAACTTCCCACAGACGGCGTCAAACTGTTGCATGCTAGAAAACCAGTTGCGGTAGAGTAAAAGTTTACACCTTAGCTTCTTTGGGGAGTCCAGCACACACACAGGTATTTAAAGAACGAACAATAAAATTCCAGAATCTTTACATGAAAAACCTCAAAAAGAGGGAAAAAATCACGGGGCCTAGCCCAGTAAAAAGCTTCTACTATGTATCTGTTTCAGAGTACAAGATCTTCCCGACAACGGATTACAATCAGTATGAGAAATGTAAATACAGTTGCTAATGTCAAGACGATGTTGACGACGATGACCGACGACGATAGTGGTCGGTGATGACCTACAACAATGGTCGACGACGGCGAGATCAGCGGACGCAATGGCACTGGCTGGTTGACGACGCCGAGTGGCGCATCGACGGTTTGGAGGATATTTAAAGCTCTCTCATCTCTCTTGCTTGCCTCCCTTCTCCTTCACTTGGCCTCTTTCTCCTTCACTTGGCCTCCCCTCATATGAGGAATGAGGGACTATTTATGACGGAGGAGTGCCTCAGAATACATGCAAAATCCAACCACTCCTCTCCATCTGGATGACTCATGATGATTCCCTGATCATATGATGTATTTTGTGTATTTGAATGCTCAAATGAAGTCGAATTGTAAGATCTTTGGTTTGTTGGAACTCCTAGACGCCGACTATAAACACTCCATATTTGAGAGCTTTTAAGAATTTAACCGATGTCTCAAAGTTTCCAAATGATATTTTAAGATCTGACCGCCAATTTCTGATTACTTGCTTTCGGCATCAAGATTCGTGCTTCGACTAGAGGAATTTTCAGGGTCATATCAAATATATATATTTATACTTCTAAAGAAAATAGTCATGAGATTATAGTTTTTAACATATTGGTCAAAAATTGCAGAATAATTTGTTATTAATGAACTATCAGTTGAAAACTATTAAGCTTATAATATTTTGATAATATAATTGATTAAGGATTTTTAATTTCAATATTATTTCAAAATGTTATGTCAATTAAATTTTATATTAATATTTTTAAATAAGTCAAACTCATGTGTGCGGCAGAGACAGATTTTTAATTTCAATATTATTTCAGGTTTTCCCAAGGCGAGCCTGTCTAAAACCAAGTCAGTTTTTTAATAGTATGAAATTTTTTTACAGAAATATTAAATTTAAGCTGAAAGCACCGAATTACTAATAAGACTTGAAACTTGATTTTTAACGATGGGCACCTGATCTAATATTTTTTCCCCCTAGAAAAGCAGGGTTCTGACTACTTAAAGTTAACCAAAACTTTTTATAAAATAATGTTGATTAAAGATTTTAAATTGATTAAAAAATATTTTTAAAAATAAAATAAGATAATAATTACTTTTTTTTTAAATAAACAAAACAGTAATCAGAACTCAATAACAAGACTTCCGCAACAGGTCTTCAAAAACTGTAAAGCGAGTATGAAAAGCTTTATACTAATGGTGATCAAGCGGCGAATGGATTCTAACCTCTGTCATCATAGGAGGTGGCGACCATGTTGTTGGTAGAACCGAAAGCCCTCGCGAGGCAAGCAGAGAACGAGAAATCGCCTTCGCCAACAAGAAGTATTCATTGACAGCTCGAGTAATGCGTTATGCATTTCTCTCCCTTCTTCCCTGTCGTCTCATCGGAAAAGCTCGACACCGCTGCCTCTTCCATTAGATTCTGTTAAGAAATGATTTATCTTTTTCTCTTTTATATGAATCCTCTCTGCTGTCCAAAGAGCTGCGTCAGACTCGCGTTAGAGAGTAAAGTAGATACTTTAGTAATGAAAGGTTGTTCTAATGGTTTTCCATTAGAAATTTTTCGTATGGAAGATGCTATCCTCTTTTATTGGAGTGTTGACTAGAGTCTTCTCTCTTTTCCTTCAGCGGAAAAAAGAGATTTTTTGGGACTGATTTGATGCTTGCTACTCCAATAAAAGAGTGTTGAACGAGTTTGATGGGCTTAATGAACAATGCAACTACTCCAGGACCAAACGCTGTTCCTAATTCTCTTTCATGAGGTTTAGTGGAAGAGATGACGGAGAACATAAACAATCAGTATATTTTCATGGATTTTTTTTCTTATAAAAATGTATATTTGTGTGGTGTGTTTATTGCATAAAATTTTGTATAATATTTTTTATTTTCTAATATATTTCTTACTTGTTTCACCTTCATGTGTGTCTAGCTCTTCATTCTGAATTAAAAAGAGGAATATAAAAGACGGGCCGTCTCGATTCCACCACCTTATAGTCCAGATGAGCAGCCAAACCTCTAGCTCACCTAGATATTTTTTGGCACATAACTTGGCCTTGCGCTCCGATCACCTATACAAATCTTGTCGAGTATAACCAGTAAAATAATCATTATATTGTTTGGTTTTGGAGGCTCTCACAAGAATAAATTTTCTATGTTATTAAGTTTCTTATTATATATATGATATATCATCTAAAAGTTGATCTGAACAAATAAAAATCTAAAAATAATTGGTTAGACCATTTGATTTGTGTTAGGGAAGATTAAGCTTAGGTTAACTATAAATATATGGTGGCCTATAAGATTAGATCCCCAAATTTAAAGATTTATCACACCCTAATAAATTGAGTCTTAAAGGCATGATCCCAGTTGCTTATTGTGCATGATGAGGGTAAGGGGCCAGTTGGTTAATCATGATTAACTATGGCTCAATCATCAATAAGTTTGCTTTCTATACATTAACCAAAGCTTATCTTCCCAATTGTTAGATCCCCTCTCCACTCTTTCTTAGTATCCTAGAGATATCATTAGTGTTTTTCCAGCTCTTTCATTCAGTCTTAATATATATAACCACCCTTAATGCCCAAATCAAGTTCAAATGTTGGTCCTCCTAGCATTTTAGATTATCCTATGAAAATCTAGGAGAGGATTTTCTTCCTCTCACCTCACAAAAGGTGAGGGATCTAAATCTCCATCCAATTATGACTATGCAATTATACATCTAAACCTTTAAGTTAAGCAAATAACTCTTGCTCTTTGGCATTAAGGTACACATAAGATTCCTAGAAGGTAACCCTAATTTTCCTATGTGTCCTAATGCTCATCTACTAAGAATTTTCAATAAATTGATCACTATAAAGAGAAATCTTAATGGGTAGGGGGTAGGCTTAGCTAACTTTAGCAAGCTCATAGTCTTGATTATCTATTAAACAATAATGACAAAATTGACCTAGCAGTTGTTACATTTCATTTAAATAAGATCCAATGACTAACGTTAGCCTTACGCTAAAGATTGATATTTAGGTTACTTTTATATTTTGTGCTCATCAGTAAACAAAATCATCTCAGATTTTTATTGAAATATGTTAAGATATGTTTAATTTTATAAAAATATATTCAAGGCATTTTAATAATAATTTCTAATTTTAAAAATAAAATTTATTTATTTTAATTTTAATTGATATCATATAACATTCAGAGAAAAAAAAAATCTCAAACTCACTGCATGACTCAAAAATATCATTTAAAATGTGTGAAAATATTTCAAAGCTTTCATTTAAAAATTTTCAAATGCATATAGTTAGTGTTAAAAATTCTTAATCTTTAAAGCTTTAATTTAAAAATTCTAGAAAGTTTTAGAATTGTATGTGATGTATTTATATAACTCCTTAAATTGTTTACATTTTTTGAGGTTGTTTGATAAGTTTACTATTTAAGCAATGTTAATTTAATTATTAAATACATTAAATAGGATTCTTAAAATATGAGAAGATTCTGAGGAGTTTAATAGATCAAATACAATTATTTATTTTCTTAAATTTTTGTTCAATTATTTTCATATATTTAACAATTTCTAAAATAATATCTCTATTTTATAAACTACCGTGCATCCCATGTATCATGTGGACTAACCATAGCATACCAAATATTTGTGAAAATATACGTGGCGTTTTCTATTTTTAGCCTTCGAAATGTTGGGGCTGTTTAAGCATCCTATTTTAACTATTCATATGCATTTGAAAGGTTTTTCTAAACTCAATATGTACACATTTTTTTATTTTTGAACACAAAAATATATTATTATAAATTTTTAAAATGAATTTCATGGTGATAATTATTGTCAATGCATAGTTTGATTTCTGAAAAACTAATTTGAATGTATTTCCGAATTATTTCAATTTTTATGTTTATATTCTTACTAATTATTGTAACTATTACATTATTTATAAAAAATATCATAAGTTAAAAAAATATATATTTAAAATATTTATTACATGCACCTGGTTATGTGTTTAAACTTTTATAAGTATTTGATGTAGATACTTAGAGTAAGTTATTTTTTAGTTATAAAAATCCCTTTTTTTATTTATTTTTTCATTTACTAATTGCAATTGGAATTAATAATAAGATATTCTTTGTTCAAAATGTTAAATTGGTTGATTAGATTAAAATTATTTTTAAAAGATTTTCCTTTAAAAATTAACTACATGGCATATGCGAAATATTTTTAGTTGATACTCATTCTTTTTATACCCATAATCAAGAAACATAGCAATCAAGACTCCCAAGCATTAGTTTACATTCATAATAAGATTAGTCTCTTTATATGTTGAAATCACTTAAATAAATAACTAGTATGCATATCTTATTTCTATCATGTATCTTTTTAATCGATTACCTAAGAAATATTTTTTTAAAAAATTCACACTATAGAAAAATAATCCAGTAATGATGAAATTTATGACTGGCTAATCTGTAGGAAATAACCAATAGAATAACTAATAGATTTTTTTTCAACAACTTTACCGATAGAATTTTTTATCGAAAAATATAGACTTTAAAACAACTTATCTCTAATGAAATTCTTAGTGAAATTTTTGCCAAAAATTTCATCAAAAATCTGCAAATATCAAATCGATGCCCGCCCCTTCCCCTCATTTCTTCTTCTTCCCTTTTGCTTTCTCTGAGTCAAAAGTGAAACTCTTGCCCTAGCTCCTCAAATTAGCACAAGAATCTCTAATTTTTTTTCATTTCTTTACAGATTCAAAGATAAAGCTCTTCCACTAGCTTCTAGAAAATTTTATTTGTGATTTTGTCTATTTAATTTCAAATAATGTAGATTTGAAGTTTTTGAAAATATTTTAATTTATAGCTTAACTATTTTTGAAACTTGTTTAGAATTCATGTATATCACACTATATTTGTTGTTTAGGAATGCATGTATGTATATATATCTCACTCTCTCTTTCTCACATAATTTCACACATTTAAGTTTAAATCAAGAGATAATTTTTTATATGAGCAATACTAATTGTGTGATAAATTTGATAAACTTGTAGTGATTGCTTGAAATTTTATATTAAAGTATTTGAAATTTTGGTGTAGGATTATGCAGCTTAGCTTTACTTCTTTTATGAAAGATTAATGGAATTGTTTATATGGGTTGTGGTGCTTCTAATGAAAAAAATAATTAATTGCATTTTATTGAAGGAATCATATACATGAACTACTTATAAACTCATTAGGATATATTGAATGTTTACAAGTTAAAAATTTGACACTTAGGCATTTATGGCATATTAGAACTTGATTATCTAATTAATTAATTTTATAATTTATACAACATAGGAATCTCTTCCTCACATATTTTTTTAGTTGAAAATTAAGAGTCCATGTAGTTCTTTTATTGATTTATCACTTTATGGTTTAAATGTGTAATAATTCTTGCCTTCCATAGAAAGGGTTATACCTTTAACGTGAGTTTAAGTTTAAGTAATCTGCTATTAAAAGTGGAGAATATCATCATATAGATGGAGAGAAAGTTTAAGTTCATTGATTTTGAAATATTTTTTATCTTTGTATAGCCCTATGGATATCGACAATGAAAGATTATGGATGTACAATAGGTTTGCATCTGGGCAAAAAATGATTAATTGATGAATTCTTAAATGGGGTTGAGTACATCTTGTACATAGCATCTAAACTTTCAATTTATCTTTCAAGGAAAAAGTTTTAATGTTTATATGCGAGACACAAGAGCCAAGTCTACTTTAGACCGAATGAGGTCTGATTGGACTTGAAATTGCAAGGAGTTCCAACCACATTATTTGTATTGGACTTCACACAGTAAATATAAGCTACATATTGATATTGATATTGGTACTTCGACGAATTATCCATATTCAACTTAATATAACTATGGTCGATATAAAGATATAATATTTAATGAAACAAGAGTTGAGTTTGCAGGAGTAGTTGAAAAAAAATCACACCAAATAAAGAAACTCAAAAGTTCTATGACTTATTGAATGCAACATAATGACTATTATGAAAAAGTTGCATGAACCACTTTAAACTGTCTGTGACTGTAAGAATGCTAAGCATCAAAATTAAATACAACATGCAATGAGAATATTTTAACCAATTTGTAAGATTGCTTATTGAGACTAGCTCATAAAAAAACTTAGTTCTAGGAGACATAACAAAATAAAGAAATTAGTGTCGAAACAATATTTGAGCTTATAAAAAATTTGTGTTGAAATTAGGTCAATGATGGCTGGATCTACGCATATATGAGCTTATTATTCTTCAAAGCTTGCTGACACCACTTCAATTTACTTGTTTTAGTTTCACACAGGTCAGAGGTAGCCTAGCTATTACAATCCACCACCACCACCACATCAAGACGATCCATCCACGCATGTTGAACATGGAGAAATTGAGACACATACTTCATGCACTTCTATTGAGCCTGAGGAAGACACATAAGTTATGTAGTGCTAACTTAAGTTTTTTTTTTATTCACAAGTTTAATCCATCAAGACAAGTAGCATATAAAAGAAGAGATATATTAAGGAGTAAATTTGATGATCTATATGTATCACGGAAGAGGTGTTGCCTATGATTAGAAGAAATTTTGAGGTAAGAGGTGTTGCCTGTTTATGTGATATGTTCACAGATGTTCATAAGTTAGGATGCAGACCTCTTTAGATTGGAGAGAAAGTGTGTGTTGAGTCATGTATAGCTTAGGCCTCTCTTGATAATTCTTAAGATGGAGCAAGCTAAACAAAATAGTTTATCTTGTTATGGAGTTATGAGCAAATCCTACATATTGGAGGATCAGCTCCTAGTATTGAGTATAAAAAAAAGAGTTATTGGATACTTATATTAATTAAATTTATAAGCACTATTTACTAATTTTATTAATATGTTTATAAAAACAAGTATTTGAAATAGAACTAACAGTTGTAGAGTTGCATAGAAGAATACATCAGTATCAAATAAGCTAATGATGGGTTGACATTAGGTCATGGTGGAGCTTATATAAGTGAAATTTTTATGTTTGAATTACAATTCAATTAAAAACATATTACATTTAAATAATATCAAAATATTTTGTAGGATAAGTATATGAGACTAATAGAGATGTAGAGTCAAAGTTCTACTAGTACAGGAAGTTCAAGTGAATAATCTGAACAATCAGAGTTTAACATATGAATAGATATTATAAGAGGTAAGAAAAAGAAAAGAACATAAAATTTAGATGCGTGGGGTTTGGCGCACGATGCACACTATTCTTTTACTATACCAAGCATTAATTCAATTGACAAGCTGATTAAAATGTGTGTCTCTGCATTTGCTAAAGACAGGGAGGCTCGGATGACTACTTAAATGGCTGCCATAGAAACAAGAATAAAAAAGATGCACCAAAATAGATATAAGGGAAAATAGATATTCGTAGAGGAGCAAGAGGTATAAGAAGACCGACGATTAGTTTTTTTGTTTATATCATTGTTGAGTGCTAGAAAACCAGTTGCGGTAGAGTAAAAGTTTTCGCCTTAGCTTCGTTGTGAAATCCAGCACACACACAGGTATAAAAAGTGTGAACAATAAAACTCCAAAATTTTACGTGAAAAATCTCGAAAAGAGGGAAAACCACGGGGCCTAGCCCAGTAAAAAGCTTCCACTATGTATCTGTTTCAGAGTACAAGATCTTCCCGATACCGGGATTACAAAATTGTATATGGGAAAGGGACAACAGTTGCTAGTAACAGACAACGTTGATGACGATGTTGACGACGATATTGACAACGATGTTGACGACAATGTTGATGACGATGTTGACGATGATGTTGACGATAGTGGTCGGTGATGATGACCGGCAATAGTGGTCGACGACGGCGAGGATCAGTGGTGGTGGCGGTGGTTGACAACCGTCGAGTGGTGGCACGATTGTGCTTAGAGGATCTTTAGAGCTCTCTCCTCTCTCTTCCTTGGCGCCCCTTCTCTTTCACTTGGCCTCCCCTCATATGAGAAATGAGGGGCTATTTATAGATTAGAGGAGTGGCGTCTCTGTAAATACATGTAAAACCCGCACTTTAACTTCATCTGGACGACTCAAAATGATCCCTTGATCATATGATGTATTTTGTGCATTTGAATGCTCAAATGAAGTCGAAATTGTAAGATCTTTGACTTGTTGGAACCGCTCGTCGAGACGCGATTTGACTATAAAACACTTCATATTTGAGAGCTATTTAGGGATTTAGCGATATCTCAAAGTTTCAAGGATATTTTAAGAGCTTGATCTCGACCAGTTTCAACTTCGGATCAGCTTGCTTTTAACATCAAGATTCGTGCTTCGACTAATAGTATTTTAAGTGTCATATCAATCATATTATCCGTTTATGTACAACTTGAGTTATTGAACGTTGATGTACAACTTGAGTTATTGAACGTTTATGTGCAATGCTAATATTTTTCTAATTATTAAATGCAATGTTTAATTAGAAGTTTTCTTCCTAAAAATATTATCTTCGTTGTGATCCCATGGTAGTCAATTTGGATTTTTTTTGCAAAAATGTTAAATGTTTCTATTATCTAGTATAATTATAGGTTTAAAAATGAGAAAGTATGTAATGCTTTTTCATTTTTTTTAATTTTATATACAGGCTTTCAACGACTTTTTTGTCGTTCACTTCGATGCTAATCGTCAAGTGAAAATTTGACGGAAAAAAGTTTTGACAACATTTTTTCAGGTAGATTATTGACATAAATTTTGGTTAGAAATTTTCAGTGGAGAAATCCATTGAAAATTTTCATGAAAATTTTAATATGGTTCTGATTTCTTGATTTGGGTCTGATCCGACTTGGTTTGAGTTCTGTTCACTGAGTCGACTCACTGAGTGCTTGGAACCCCGATTCTCGATAAATGGGAAGGAATAACTCAGATGCTTTTTGAGTCGTTGGATGCAGCGAGTTTTGTAATTAGCCGTTGGATCTGAGCCTCGGATCGAGTCTCTCTTAGGCTAAATCTTGAGCCGTCGGATGATCTGATTTCTTCTCAGCCTTTGGATTGGTGTTTTGATCAAACGGTTCTTGATTCTTCTAATGGCATTAGTGGATTACACCTGTTGCTTCCTGGGTGGCTTGATCCTGGGCGTTGATCTGAACCTTTGCTTGTGGTTTGCGTGGCTGCTTCTTGGCCGTGGGATTAAATCGTTTGAGAGAACCTAACCTTATACTTTGCTTTGTTTTGTTTTGTATGCTCGAGCCGCCGAGACGCCCAGAGGAATTAGGGTTGGATTGAGGAGAAACTGAGGTTTCTCTGATGGAAGGTGGTGGTTTTCGGCGAGGAAAACCTAGAAGAAAGATACGCAGGAGGAAGAGAAGAAAAAGGGAGACTGAGAAGATAAGTTCTTTCTTAAAATTCTTCATTCCCCTCTGTTTGGCTTTTGATCTCTATTTATACTTTCTGTCT
This sequence comes from Cymbidium sinense, assembly GCA_021442155.1. Classification (NCBI taxonomy): domain Eukaryota; kingdom Viridiplantae; phylum Streptophyta; class Magnoliopsida; order Asparagales; family Orchidaceae; genus Cymbidium; species Cymbidium sinense. The sequence continues at coordinate 66,962,397 of CM038217.1, read as the reverse complement.
TCTTTTCTTAGGCTTGGATCTAAGCTATCTATGCAAGCCTAACTACTTTCTACAAATAAATTTCGTTAGATCGGATCGCTTTTACTGCTTTACTGCCTTTATGGGATATAAGTTGGTTAGTCGAGCTTATTGAATTCTTGAGATTTTCTCGTGTTTCTCTTTTTGTTACAAAACAAAAGAGTTATTCGTTGGTGGTTTCTTGATTTCTGCTGGCTTCTGTTGTTTCCTTCATTCAATTATAATATAACAGAAAATTGTTTATACTGTTTATTTAGTTCATGGTTTCTGATCTTCCTTATGGTTAATCCAGTGATTTATTATCTATCGCCAGTTATCCTTATGATGCTACCTTAGAATTTTTATTGATGTTGCCTTTGTAGTCACTGTAGTTGATCCTTTGGCTCTGGTGTTATTCCGGACCTATTGTATTTGTAGTCTAAAATAATTGTATTTGTTTTAAGTTTGGTTCAGTGATCATTGTAATTCTTATTTGGTCATTTAGAGGATTTGGGCTCATATCATTACTCCCCTCCTCAAACTGACCTTGTCCTCAAGGTAAAAAATGAACATCTACCTTCTCTGTTTCTTCAATTCATTTCTCAGAAGCTCCTGTTGATACTTTCCCTCCCACTGACTATGAAAGTAGCAATTTGATTATCTGTTGGGAGTAGTATTTCTTTTGTGGCCATTTATTTGATATTGGGAAGCTTGCTGTGCCTCAATCTTTGCTTATAATTCTGGCATTTCTTATTTGCACTATGTCTGATGGGCTTTATAGAATTGGCTATATCTGAATTATACTTCTAGGCTAATTCAATGGTCAGAATTATTGAGAACTATTTAGAAAATTTTATAATTAGACAATTATATGTCCTCTGTCTTAACCTGGATTGAATGGCTGATAGTTGAAGCTTGTTTCTAATGCATCTTCTTGTATCCACTGCATTTCTGGTTGAGTATCTTGCTGTAGTTGATACTCTTGGTCCTCATTGACTATCATAAAGGCAAATAATTTGGCTTGACATATATGCCCTTTGTGATATTTTTTCTCACAATTAAAACACAATCCTTTCTTTCTTCTTTCTTCCATTTGGGTGTGTCCTGAATTGCTAAAGTGTTACTTTGAATGTTGTGTTGATTGGCATTTGGTGGAGGAGGCGATGGGTGGTTCTTTGTATTTGATGTTGCTTCCGCTAGAACTTGACTGATTTTGTAGTTTTTGGCCATGTGAATATCATCAGTTAGCCTATCCTCCATTAGCTTGGCCAATTGAAATGCTTGCTGCAATGATTTGGGCTGTAATGCTCTTACTTCCCTCTTAATATCATTTCTAAGCCCTGATTCAAAGCAGATTTGTAGAAATTCATGTGGAATGTCTGAAATTTGGTTAGCTACGTCTTCAAACTCATTATAAAAGTATTGTTGTGATTTGTTGAAGCTTAGCTAATTCTCCTCTTAAATCTCTAGAGGGAAGAGCCAAATCTTTGCATAACTTATTTTTTTAAATTGTGGCCATGAATACAATTGTTTATTTAATTGCATCCATTGATACCAACTCAAAGTGTCCATCCATGTATATTAAGGATATTAAAAATTTTGCTCTCGATGTGTTATAAAACTGGAAGAATTGCTCTGCTTTAAAGAGCCAACCTCTAGGGTTTTCTCCATTAAATCTGGGCATATCTATTTTGACAAGTATTGACATGGATGTGTGTGTATGTGGTCTGTTTGGAGAATAGGATTCTGAAGGGGATGCATCACATACCTGGATTTGAGGTTGTTTTTCTAATCTGTTTTCTGTGGCAGTCAATCTTCTTGATATTTTAGTCAATACCATAGTGACTGAGGTCATTTGCTCTTCTGTTTTGTTTAATCTGGTAACACATTCTTCAAGTATTTTTGATGTGTGTCTTGTTCCTTCTGCCATATTTTTTTTTTCTGAGTGATGATGTAGTCAACGAGAGCACCAATAAAATGGTTCTGATTTCTTGATTTGGGTCTGATCCGACTTGGTTTGAGTTCTGTTCATTGAGTCGACTCACTGAGTGCTTGGAACCCGGCTGAGTTATTGATAAATGGGAAGGAATAACTCAGATGCTTTCTCGGCTGATGCGAGTTTTGTAATTAGCTGTTGGATCTGAGCCTCGGATCGAGTCTCTCTTGGCTAAATCTTGAGCTATCGGATGATCTGATTTCTTCTCAGCCTTTGGATTGGTGTTTTGATCAAACGTTTCTTGATTCTTCTAATGGCATTAGTGGATTACATTGCTTCTGGCCGCTGAGGCGTTGATCCAACCTTGTGGTTTGTGGTCGCTTCTTGGCCATGGGATTAAATCGTTTGAGAGAACCTAACCTTATACTTTGCTTTGTTTTGTTTTGTTGACCGTCGAGCCGAGATGCTCGAGGAATTAGGGTTGCGGGTCGGGAGGAGAACCGAGATTTCTCAGATGGAAGGCGGGTTTCGTGAGGAAAACCTAGAAGAAAGATACGCAGGAGGAAGAGAAGAAAAAGGGAGACTGAGAAGATAAGTTCTTTCTTAAAATTCTTCATTCTTTTTTCTGTTTGGCTTTTGATCTCTATTTATACTTTCTGTCTTCCTTTCTTAGGCTTGGATCTAAGCTATCTATGCAAGCCTAACTACTTTCTGTTACAAATAACTGATTTCTGTTAGACTGGATCGTTTTACTTCTGTTGCTTACTTCTGTCTTTATGGGATATAAGTTGGTTAGTGCTCGAGCTTATTGAATTCTTGAGATTTTCTATTTCCTCTTTTACAACAAATAACAAAAGATCATATTCTGTTGACCGGTTTCTTGATTTCTACATTGTTTCCTTCATTCGGTTATAATATAATAAAAGCTTATCGTTTATTTGGTTCATGGTTTCGATCTTCCTTCGTTTATGGTTAATCACAGGATTTATTATCTATCTTCAGTTGTGATATCCTTTTGTGATGCTACATTGGGATTTTATCATTGCTGCTTTGTAGTCCGTAGTTGATCCTTTGGCTCGTGTTATTCCTAATTGTTGTATTTGTAGTCTGTAATAATTGTATTTGTTTTAAGTTTGGTTCAGTGATCATTATAATTTTTATTTGGTCATTTAGAGGATTTGGGCTGATATCAGATTTCAATCAAAATTCCCCACCTCCGATAGATCTCTCAATACCTATGTCTATTAGGAGTGTAAATGGGCCGAGCTTGAGAGAGCCGAACCCTTGTTTGTGTTCGGCTCATTTGAAAATTGTTTTGTTCTTGTTCGTGTCGTGTTCGAAATAGCTTGAAATTTCATTGTTCGTGTACTACTCGAATTGTTTGAAATGACTCGTATCAGCTCGAAATGCAATAATCCGAAAAATCTATAAGAGGGAGGATTTGAATTTGGGCCAATCTTTTGCATAACAAAATTTTTAACTACTAAGCCATACTTGCAACTATAATATAATATAATATAATATAATATAATATAATATAATATAATATAATATAATATATTATTTTATTTTATTTTGAGCTAAATCAAGTTGAATACGATCGAACTAAGGATTGTTCATGTTCGGCTCGCTTAGTTAATGAACGAGTCGAACACGAGCTGTTCGTGAATAACAAACTTTTTTGACAGCCCTAATATCTGTTGATTCATCTACACTGATTACTGATGGAACTTTTATAGAATATCTATTGAAAATGGTTTCTTGCAGCTTTTTACTATCAAAATACATTTGTAACCAAAAATTTTTCATTGAAACGTATTTCTTTGAAAACTAGCAGAAATGTAAGTTTTTGATGAAAAAATGATGCTTTCCAATGAATTTTTTTCAACGAAAAATAGTTATTTTTCTGTAGTGTCAATTTTCTTTCCTTGATTTTTATATTATAAAGCAAATTTGGAAAACGCATTTTGTAGTTAATGATAGAGCATCTCATATTAGGCTAAGTTGACTAACTTCTAGACTAAATAATTTTGATCTTGATAACTTAGAACAACTGATCTATTAAATCATAACTAACTTATTTCTATCCTTTCTTTAATTTTGTATTCATGCTCATCACTCTTATGAGCACTCACATGCTGCTTTTAGTTGCTTGGTAATTTAGTAATTATTATTACATAAGTTTTCTATGTGAAGAAATTAAAATCTCACTTAATTATGGTGATTTAGTCTTTATTTTATAAATTTTAAATCATCTCAAAGTATAAATTATTCTATTTAAATAATAATCCTTAAATTATAATCTTATCTTAATATTAATTTTAGTCAATTAAATATAATTATATCTTTTATAATTGAGAGTGTATCATCTCAAAATATAAATTATTCTATTTAAATTATAATCTCGCTACTAGCATTTAATTTAGTTTTTATTTTTATTTTTATTATTTTATTTTTTATGATCCCAAGAGCTACCCACCTTTTTTTCCTCAATAAAGTTGAATATGACTTGATAAAAATAGCTCTTACTCAATTTATTCTTTTGTTTTGTAACTTCTATTAACTTCTATTAACTTATGCAAAAATATTAAAATTTTAAATTATATTTCAAATATTTAATTTAGGCTTATTTAAATTAAAATTGAATTGCTTTTGATGTCGTTTGATTCAACTTTTTCAAATCATCAAATTTATTACAATTTTATAGAAATTTATAGAAGAATAGTTTAGAATTTATTTAAAAAGTTTTTAATTAAAGAATTACATCATAATTTATATTTGATTAAATGATTATCTGTTGATATCAACTGCGCCATGGTCATATTAATGCCTCTTCTTAAAAGAATTAGCCACCCAACACCCCACCCATCTTGTGGGTATCGAGAATTAATCCTGGAGCTGGCCACATATTCATCACAATACGTCGGTCACTTACTTTCCCCAATTATTACGCACGGCTCGCCCTGGAATCGAATCGGTCGTCGAAAGCACGCACCAACCGAGCTAAGAGACGGTGGGTTATTAACGCCTCTTTATTTAATGCTTTTTTTGGTGTCAGAGAATCTAAGGAGCTCATTTAACAAATGCTTCACTGGACTAAATTTTTGAACTGCTTTCTTATGCGAATAAAGCTAGCCAACACTAATATAAAAAGTTAAAAACAATATTGATTAGTATTATGTAGATCTATATTATTTAACAAAAATCTTTCTTTTGTGAAAACGATTAAAGTAATGATATAATCCCAAAATAAATTCACTTATAAAATTCATTGCTATCACTTGAATAGTGACGTATTCCTAAAATAAATTTACATATTAACTTCAATTTTAATTGAATGTTTATATGAGCCTACATAGAAGAGAAAAAATAAATCTCTTAATTGAAAATCTAATTTCTCAACTAATAGATCAATATGACTTGGGTTATATAGTAAACTAGATTTCTCCTATAAAATTAACATAAGTATTACATAATGCTATAAGTTTAATTAATCTCAAACTGAAATAATTAATTTGATTTAAAATTTTATATTCATATTTAAAAGAATCTTCTTAAGAAGCTGGCAAAGTGACATTTCAAATAAAAGCTACTTTTTAACTTTCACAAAAGTAAAAGCTGTTTAATAATTGTTACACACTTACATCAAACATCTTAAAGTTATTCTAATATTAAAAAAGAAAAACTAGCAACATAACTCTATACTGAAATGTGCCTTTAGTAAGTATTACAATAACTTTCTATAACGAAGAAGAAAACTTATCAAATCATAAATCATAATAGATGATGCAACTCCAAGTGCTTAATTTCTTTAAGCTAACTCTGGCATAGATATAATAAAGAAAAGCTAACTAAGAAATACGATAATTATATCACTAAATCTGAAAAATCAACTGATAAATTATCTGTCGAAACTTTTCTGAAATTTTCATTTTCCTCCAAATGGTTCTTTAAAGAAAACTTGAAAGTGAAGCACCTACAACCAAGAGGAAAGGTCTTGTTGCCCTTTATATCACTTCCCCTCTTATTATGATAACCTGGATAATCTTTCTTCTGAAACTCCACCATATCCTTCAGAATCAATCTCTTCTTCGCCGAGCTTCTAATCCTCCACTGAGTATAAGGTTTATCATCCCTATGGTTTACATGTATCTCACCATTTTCACCTAATAAACATCTTGCACTGTTGAAGAAATCGCACAATAACTCTCTATGTCTCCTGCATTTTAAATTGTTAATTAAAAATCATAATTAATGAAATATATATATGATATATGTTTAGTAGAGTTATTTTAATATACATACAAAATGAGCTTTTCATCTCTCTCCCAGAGCTCTATGTCATGCCCTGCATGAGGGAAGTTAAAGATGATGCGGTCGAACTTCTTGATTTTTAAGAAGTTATTTTGATGCATATCCTTTACATTAATTCCATGCAATAACTTGCAACTTAATCTTTTAAGCTCATTGAGGTGATTCCTAGCTGTCCAATGCTTCTTCAACAGTTCATCTGATAAGAAAATACACATAGATATTTACACTTCTAAAGAAAATAGCAATGCGACATTATTATTTTTAACATATTGATGAAAAATTGAATAGTGTAATTTATTGTTTATATATTATTAGTTGCAAACTGTTAGGCTCATAATGTTTTGATAATATTATTTATTCATGATATGTTCTCAACTGTATAAGCCTTAGGGATTTTTAATATCAATATTATTTCAAATATTTATGTCTATTTAAATTTATATTAATATATTGACTAAATAGGCTATCAAGTTTTGCTCATGAGTTATTCATGCTGAACTCTAACCAAATCATGAGAGTTAACTGGATTTGTATCTTTAACCAAATCATGAGGGAAACTATGATTTGAGTGTTTATTGTTGTAAAAAAAAAGAAGCATATATTTTATAGAACTACATAGTAGCCGTATAGAGATTTTTACGCTGAGCACCAGATCAATTTTTTTCCCCTAGACAAAACAAGGATCTGGATACCTAAATTCAGCCAAAACCTTTTTTTTTTTTTTTCAAAATTATCTAGATTCAAGATTTTAAAATGATTAAAAAACATTTTTTAGGAAAATTAAAATAAAATAATTATTAGAAATTTTTTATAGTAAACAGAATGCTAATCAGAAGTAGATATCAAGACTTCCATCACAGGCAATCATAAAATGAAAGCAAGACTAAAAAAGGATTATACTAATGGTGATCGAACGGCGAATGGCTTCTGACCTCTGTCATCATAGGAGGTGGCCACCATGTTGTTGGCAGAACCAAAAGCCCTTCCGAGGCAAGCCGAGAAAGAGAAATCGCCTTCGCCCACAAGAAGTATTCTTTGACAGCTCGAGTAGTGCGTTATGCATTTCTCCCCCTTCTTCCTTGTTTTCTCATCGGGAAAGCTCGACGCTGCTGCCTCTCCCATTCGATCCTGTGAAGAAAAGATTTCTCTTTTTCTCTTCTATATGAGTGCTCTCTGCTGCTTCCAATCACCCCCGTTAGACTCGCGTTAGAGAGTAAAGTAGATACATTAGTAATGAATGGTTGTTTTAATGGTTTTTCATTAGGGACTTTTCTTATGGAAGAAGCTAGCCTCTTTTATTGGAGTGTTGACTAGTAGAGTCTTTTCTCTTTTCCATCATCGGAAAGAAGAGATTTTTTGGGACCGATTTCGTGCTTGCTCAGGTGTAGAACGAGTTTGATGGGCATAATGAACAAAGCAACTACTCCAAGACCAAACGCTCTTCCTAATTCTCTTTCATGAGGTTTAGTGGAAGAGATGACCGAGAACATAAACAATCAGTATATTTTCATGGAATTTTTTTCTTATAATATATATATATATATATTGAATAATATTTTTTATTTTCTAATATATTTCTTACATGTTTCACCTGTATGTGTCTAGCTCTTCATTTTGAATTAAAAAGAGAAATATTAAAGAGGGGCCCTCTCGGTTCCACCAGCTTATAGTCCAAATGAGCAGTCAAATCTTAGCTCACCTAGATATTTTTAGGCGCACAGCTTGGCCTTGCGTTCTGGTCACCTATACAAATCCGGTTGAGTATCACCAGTAAAATAGCCATTATATTGTTTTACTCTTGAGGCTTTCACAAGACAAAATTTTCTATGTTATTAAGTTGCTTATTATATATGATATATCATTTAAAAAATTGATATGATCAAATATAAATCTAAAAAATAATTCTTTTAGTTCTAAAATTTGAAAGTTATTTTCAAGATCATCCAATTATCATTATCAACAAACCTAATAGTTGAATTGAATTTCTCACTAAGATGAATACATTGATACTAGAAGTGATCTGAACTGACTCTAAAAAAGTCACAGTAATTTCTTGCAATTTCTTGCAATGTAGATGATAATTTTATGATTGCTAATAACTCTAAATGTGAGCCAACATTGATAAAAGATTACATATTGTTATTAATATTTTAATGGCCATCGGAGAAGATGTGACTATTAAGTGACAAAATTCATTGAACCAAACTTAAGAAATTAAGAGTAATATTGTCACTTCTACTAAAGGTGTGGATCACATACTACTAAAGCATGCAAACAACTATTAGAAGAAATTGGCTCAATTCATTGAACATGGAGCAACTCTAGCAAATATGGAACATAGCCCAACTTTAGTCAACCCAATTAGCTCATGTGATTGATTAAATTTATCAAAATTGGTGAAATTGGCTCATTTGAACCAATAAGAAACTAATTACTTTTAACACATTCAAATGACTAAAAAAAATTACCCAATTGATTTAGGAAGCTATTTAAGACCCTAACTGAAGCCCAATAAAAACCAAAGTCTTTGGTTAGATCATTTGATTTGGGTTAGGGAATATTAAGCTTAGGTTAATTATAAATATATGATGAACAAAGAGATTAATCCCCAAATTTAAAGATTTACAACTCCCTAACAAATCGAGTCCAAAAGACACGATCCTAGTTGCATATTGTGCATGATGAGGGTGGGTGCCAGTTGGTTAATTATGGTTAACCATGACTCAATCATCAATAAGCTTGGTTTATGGACATCAACTAAAGCTAGTCATCCCAATTATTAGATCCCCTCTCCACTCTTTCTTAGAATCCTAGAGATATCCTTGGTGGTTTTCTAACTCTTTCATCCAATCCTAATATCTATAACCACCCTTAATGCCCAAATAAATGCCAAGTGTTGATCCTCCTAGCATTTTATGTTATCCTATGAAAGCCTAGGAGTGGATTTTCTTTCTCTCAACTCACTAAAGGTAAGGGATCTAAATGTCCATCCAATTATGACTATGCAACTATACATTTAAACCTTAAAGTTAATCAATTAACCATTGGTCTTTAGCATTAAGGTAACCATAAGATTCCTAGAACCGAAGTGTCCTAATGCTCTTTTAGAGAGAATTTTCAGTAAGGTGACCACTATAAAGAGAAATCTTAATGGGTAGCTAGGGGGTTGGGTTAGCTTGCTTGAGCAAGCCCATAGTCTTGATTCTCTATTAAGGAGCAATGACAAAAATGACCTAGCAGCTGTTGCATCTCATTTAAATAAGATCGAACAACTAACGTTAGCCTTAGACCAAGGATTGGTATTTAGGTTGCTTTTATATTTTGTGCACATCAGTAAAAAAATCATCTCAAATTTTTATTGAAATATATTGAGACATGTTTAATTTTCTAAAAAAACATTGAAAGCATTTTAATAATAATTCCTAATTTTAAAAATAAAAAGCGTCTATTTAATTTTAATTGATATCATATAACTTTTAGAGAAAAAAAATTCTCAAACTCATTAAGAAACTCAAACACATCATTTGAAATGTGTGAAAATGTTTCGAAGCTTTTGTAGCTCTAAATAACAATTTAAAAATTTTCAAATGCATGTATACCCTTTATTATAAAACATTTTAATTAAGTCCATTAAAAGAATATATTTGGAATTAATTAGGAAAAATTGGTCCTAATTAATTCCCATATTGTTTTCACTATTTTCATTAGTTAATTATCCCTAATAATTCAATTTTACTGTTCATTGATTTTTTTAATAATTATCAAATCACTTAAAGGGATAATTAGAATTAAAAATCTAGGATTTCCCAAATTACATGGAAAATAATTTCAAGAAAAATATGGGAGATAGATGATATCTGTTGACCTCACTTTTGGAGTGAGGACTCATCCTTCCCATCTTAGACATAGAAATATTCTAAGCACTAGGATTTCTATAGTTATAGGATACTTCTAGTGATTAAGGGAACACTAAACCCAAGCCTAGAGACATAGGAAGGTATACCTCAAGCTTAGGTTATACCTTAGGACAAATAGGTTCTACCTACCCTATAGCTTAAACCAAAACCTAAGCTTGTACACTCATCCAAAACCAACCTCAAACCGAAACAACCAACCCCAATTGGATTTTATTTTATATCCGAGCTCCAAGACAAATTAACTTAGCCCCTAATCTAAGTTAATCCCACCATGGATCTAACCCAACCCATTCAATTGAACCCAATCCAATTGATTTTTACAAAAGCACTCTAACCATTCAATAAATCATTTCAAACCCCTCCAAGACTTGCAATCAAACCAATTAAATAAAATGAGTCCAATTAACCCAAGTTAGCCCATTTGACCCAAAAGGTCCAAATGAGCCAAAATCCAATCAAACCCAAATCAATTGTAATCAAAGCCATCAATAAACCCTAAATCCACCATTGAACTCTTCTCAACACTCAATTCAATCCAATTCAACCCAATCAACCCATTTGGTCCACTTGATCGAAAGTGGCCTAAATGACCAAATCATTTCAAACTTCAATCTATCCCAAATTGGATTGAATCAACCCATCCAATCTCCTTTATTATGATTGTTGATCATTCTTGATTGACTAATTACAATCAATTATTTCAAACCAAACCAATTTGATCACTTGATCCAAGTTGACCCAATTAACCCATATGGACCAAAATGAGCCAAATCTCATTCCAACCTCAATTAATTGAAATCAATGACTCTCATCAATCATAAATTGAGTATTGAACATGACTCAACCACCAATTGGTCCTAAGCAAGCCAATTTGATCTCTTGAACCAAGTTGACCCAATTGTTCAATTTGACCTAAAGGGCCAAATTGAGTCGAATCAAATCTTAAATCAAATTGATTCAAATCAATGACTCTAATCAATCATAAATTGATTATTGAATATGATCCAACATCTAATTGAACCCAATTTGATTAAACCAACCCAATTGACTCATTTAGCCCAAATTGACCTATAGGGTCAAATTGAACTAAGTCATTCCTAAATCCAAATTACAATCATCCTCAAATAATAAATTGAACCTAAACCAAGCCTTCACCTAAGCAAATTTGGTCAATTTGACTAAATTGGTCAACTAAACCCATTTGACCCAAATGAACCTGTATGAGCCAAAAATCAAATCCCCTTCAAATTAAACCAAATCAATAGCACCAATATATCCCAAATGATCAAATGAATATACTCAAGCCCTTAGTTTAACCCAATTTGACCAATTGGTCAACCTAGCTCAATTGAATCCCATTTGACCCATATGAGTCAAATTGAGCCAAACCCATTCAAACTAAGTCCAAACCAAACCAAACTTGGCATGACTCATTCTTGGGTCACCATGGGTCAGTCCAAATAGGCCCAACTCTGATGAACCTAGTTTGGGTCAAAACCCTTGAACCAACCCACCCAAATGAGATAAAATCCCAATTTGAATGGTCTCACCTACTCCCCAAGCCATGATAACCACCTTTAACTCATTTTTGACACTATGACCATTGAACCAACCTGACCCAAAGCTATTGTTGGGTGCATCCTTGGGTCATAAGAGGGTGAACACACCTAAGACTCCCCATTGGTTCACTTGGAGGAGGAGGTACACCCAATGCTAGTCCATGCCATTACCTCAGTCTCTCAAACACCTCCACCTCGGTCACTTCTCAGACCTACCTCGGTGGACGGCCAAAGGTTGAGCTCAGCCCTTGGTTCACTTGGGGAGAGTATACATCTCCCCATCCATTCAAACTTCACCTGAGCTGGGTAGACCAATACTTGAGCTTCTCATCCCCAATCCATCATGAGGCAGACCAACTACCGGTAAAGCAGAGACATCCAACCTCACCTAAGCTCCACCAAACCCAAATTAACTTTTTCTACACCTTCCCCTCACTCTAGTGAGTCGAAATGAATCGATCCTCAATCGATTTGATCACTAGAAGGCACTCCAAGACCAACTCCGGTGAGCTTAATGATGACACTTCGTCCACAGCGGCATCGGTGGGGAGACAACTCGAGTTCTTCTCAATAAGGCTTCATCTCTTCAAACCGAAGCTACCTCAGTCATTGGACTACCGATCTTTAGCTCCAGCGAGGTAAAACTCTGATAAACCATAAGAAGTCCATTAGGTGTTGGTCTTTTGTGAAGTAAAGTGTGATTGCATTTGATTTTTATTGTAGGATCTCCTTGGATCTCCTCCCCACACATTTTGGAGTCGATCTTGACGTCCTACGAGATTCAGCCAACTTGGATTAAGCGGCGAAAGGTGGACGGTGTCCGTCTTCCCGTGCTCAAGGGATGACATATCATCAGCCGTCCATTCCATGTGATTATAATGGATGGTCGTGATTTAATCAACTAAATATTTCAATTTAATCCAATAGGAATCACATAATTAATCTCCACCATCCGATCTAAGATCGGACAATGGGGGAAAAACTGCATCCACCATCGTTGACTTAGCCACCATGGGAGATGTTTTAAATAACCTATCCCATGGAGCCATATGGAAAGCACTGCTGTGTCAGCTTCCACATGGCGCTAGTGGTTTAAGGGATTAATTAGGTGATTAAAATGTAATTAAATAGCAAGAACTTTGAAAATTCTTAACTAATTCTAGAAAAATCCAAAAATATAAGTAACCCATTTTAGAAAGGGTAAACAAATGAGAATTTTATAAAAATAAAATCACCAATGTTTGATTAATGAACAGTGCTTAGTTAGGGTTTGAAGTTTAGGCAAATTACCCTAATTATGTCTTAATTACTTGGCCAATTGGTCCCAAATTTGGTGGGTCAATTCTATGGGATGTCTTCTACTTCCCATAATTTTCTTGGGATTTATTGGTTATGTAATTTAGAGAATTTGAAATTTCAATCTTAATCACCCTCCTTAATTATTGTGATGAATATAAAAAGGCTAAATAGCAAAATTTAAATAATTAATGACGGTATACCACTATTAATAATCAGAATGATGAGGGAAAATATTTAGGACCTCTTTCCTAGTTAATTTCCTAAGTGTATTTCCATGGGAGGGTAAATTCATGCATATGTTAATTAAAGATAATTAAGTAAGTTAATGGGATGATAAATCAAATTCAGATGATAATTATTTTAGATAATTCAAGTTGAATTCATGGGTTCCTCTTTATGTGTTTAATGACATAAAGAACTTTAAGGAACATATAGTTAACCCATGAGTATGGGAAAACCATATATGTACTTAATTTAAATTCTTCTTTAATCTAATTTATTCTTAATCATGAGCCTAATTGCATTAAGTCCTTTTAGGAGTATTGCAAATTTTAATTTTAATTTCTCATTGGCATATCATTGGAGGCTCATGATTGAGTAGTTAATTAAATTAAAGAGGTTTATCAAAGGGAAATTAAATCAATTGCTTAATGATTTGAACTTAATCAATCCATAAAATTAACTTAATTATTTTTCTTTAAATACATTAAGTCACTAATATGGGATGGGGTAAAACAAAAAATATCTTTTCCCTCTCTAAGTCTAATAACTTAAATCCAAAATTAAACTTCATAAGAAAACATTGGTTAATCTTAAATAGTTTTATTTAACTTGATTATCCTTAGAAATTAATGTGGTTGAGTGTATTATATGGCAATATTCAATCACTCCTTCTCAATCATTATAAGTTTGTATGTCATTTGCATCATGTGTCTATATTTTCAAACAAAAGAATCAAATGAATACAGATATGCATAAGTTGCATTTGTTGAATTAATCTTATTATATAGTGTGGCTAGTATCACTAATAAATTTAAATTATTTTCAAAATTATAAATTAATGATGAAAATTTAAATTGATGTTGGCTATGAATATTCAATAAAGTTTGCATCCACTTATAGCTTAAGCATGTTGAAGTTTTGCTTTATTTTCAGGATTCATATGTATATTTACATGTGTTTGAATGTTAGTAAGTATATAGTCTGGACATCTTGGGAACACAATATTTTAAGTAGCCCCAAGGATGTCTAAATTACCTCACTTTCTTGGTTTAACAATGGCACATACTTTCTTAATTTTCATTCATATGTATGCATGCATTAGAATTTGGATAAAGTTTTTCTTTACATGAGTAAATAATTTGCTAATATACAAGTTTTTTTTTGCATGATTCTCATTTTTATGTTTATGTATACATTTATATGTATTTAAGATAAAAAGTATATAGTCTGCACATCCTAGGAACACGAGGTTTTAAGTAGCCCCAATGAGATCTTAGATTACTTCACTTCTATGATTTAACAATGGCACGTACTTACTTAAACCTCTAATACATGTGTGTGTACACTTAGATAAAGAATGGAATCGCTCTTTTTAACCAAAAACATATGCATTCACAATCATTTAAGTGTGCCAAAAATACATTGCATGTATAGATATATTAGGTTCAAAATCATATGCATACTATTGATGATGAAAATGAATGATGTAACATTATCCATGTGATAGTAATTTAATCTCATTAATCTTAAGATGTCTTTGATGCTTGAATATGATTCTTCAAGATTAACCTAAACCTAGGACTAATAAAATGTTTAATAAATCATTCACTAAAAGAAAATAAAAATAATAATAGCATGCCTTTAGAAAATAACTTAAGGTAGGGATGAAAGGGGTCAAACTTATTTTCCTCTCTTTATAATATTCAGATGCTAAGTAAATATTAATTGAAATAAAATAAAAATATAAATTAAAATTCACCAATCTTTTTAGTAACCTCCTCTAATGTTTAACTTAAATAACTCTAAATATTAAATAATCATAATTTTAAAGCCTAGCTAAGACATACCACACCAAGTCTTAGTACACACATTAGAATACTAAGTCACAACTTCTAGTCTTAAGTTAAGATAGTGTATATTGTGATGTTATTTTTTATTTTGTGATGTAATGTTTTAGACTGGATGTTAGGATTATTTATACATAGACTAGATCTTAGGCCGCTATTAACCTAATTATGTTTTCTAGAGGAGGTTATTCTAAAGGGGCCACTAAAATAATAAATAAATATAAATACTTTTTCTTGTAGGTTGCTTATTCCCCTTTGCATAATCCTCATTAGGACAGGTATGCTTGGTTACCCATGTGTAGGGTGCTAAGTCAAAAATTATGGAATATAACTGCTTGAGTTTATGTCATTTTTTAGTTAACATCTATTTTATAGGTGTAGTTAGATTATATTTTTCATTAACATGTAATTTTGCAATAGGAATTAGGATTAGTGTTATGAGGTTTAAGATGAGCAGTGGATAGAAGGCAAAGACCGAGAGGCCCTTGAAGCCTAGAGTAAAACCAAATCAAAAAGGAAGGAAAGAAAAGCAAGGAATGAAGACCCCCATAGCATCTTATTTAATTGTAAATGTAATATTCTTTTGTAATTCGGGTTGTATAAAGGTAGAGCTCGGCTACCCAGCTTCTTCTCTTTTCTAGGGAATATGGTAGTACCCAGCTGCACCGACCTTTTATTTTTTTATGAAATCTATGAATGTTTGTTTGTTGTGTTTATCTTGCGCAATAGAAATGATAAGCTTTTCATAGGTTTCTTAAAGCTTGATGATTGAATGTGTGGCCTGGATGTAGCAGGCTCTTTAGGATAAAATCAATTTTTCTACCCCCACTAATAACTCATAACTAAATTTTAAAATAACTCATAACCTCACTTTAAAGCCTAAGTTATAATCAAGATAATTAAAAGATTTAGCAACCCCTTAACTACATAATGTATGCGACAACAATCATGCATATCTTGCTTCACTCTTGAATAGGGAGGGTCTCCACTCTTGCACGATAAGGGAATGCTTGACCTATGAGGACATCCCTTATAGTGGAGAACACCTCCTCCTGTTGATTTAGCCAATAATCTAATTTCATCATGCATATAGGCATACTTTTCCTAAGCCATTGGCTAAATCAATGTGTCAAAATTGACATAAAGAATTGTAAAATCTTGCACTTAGTTTAAGTCATGTATTCATGCCAATCATGATCTAGTGTCTTAGGGAGTGAGTTTAGGACTCTAGTCTCCTTCCTAATTAAATAACAAATTACCTATCTTGTACTTATATAAGATCAGCTTACATTATTTTGAAGCATAGAAGGTGTTAGCTGGTGGCCACTCCAGGCAGTTGTAAGTCTAGAAGAGTTGGGATAGGTTTATTTTCTCTTGTGGAGGTAAACCTTTACGTTACATTTTTTGGTTTGATTTATGTCACGCTTTTAGCTTGTGCTAAAGCATCCTAGATTTAGGATCGAAGGTTACTTGTTTCCTTCGGGCTACGAGTATAAGTCTTCACTTCTTAGGCATTTCCAAAATCTTGTGTTGGTGGACTATAAGCTCTAGCATTCTAA
The DNA here is from genome assembly GCA_021442155.1 of Cymbidium sinense. Classification (NCBI taxonomy): domain Eukaryota; kingdom Viridiplantae; phylum Streptophyta; class Magnoliopsida; order Asparagales; family Orchidaceae; genus Cymbidium; species Cymbidium sinense. The sequence continues at coordinate 66,945,747 of CM038217.1, read as the reverse complement.
TAAAATTTTAACTCAAATTAAAATAAATACTCTCTTTTAAATATATAAAGCCTCATTATAAAATATATTATAGTTCTCACTAGGATTCCTAGTATCATGAGTGCTCCCTACTTATCCTCCTTTGGAATCTAAAAATAAGTCATCAAAATTGAACTCTCCCACTTGATTTTTCAAAAATACCCAATTCTTTGATAGTCTAGCCTTAAAGTCTTTGGAATATAAGTCCTAAACTGAATTTTAATTTGTAATTTTTTTTATTTCAATTAATTTTTACTTAGCATCTAATTGTTGTAAAGAGAGGAAAAGAGGTTTGCCCCCTTTCATCCCTACCCTAAGTTATTTTCTAAAGGCATGTTATTATGATTTTTGGTTTCTTTTAGTGAATGATTTATTAAACATTTTATTAGTTCTAAGTTTAGGTTAATCTTAAAGAATCCTATTCAAGCATGAAAGACATCTTAAGATTAATGAGATTGAATTACTATCACATGGATAATGTTACATCATTCCTCTTCATCATCAATAGCATGCATATGATTTTGGATCTAACATATCTGTACATGCAATGTGTTTTTGGCACACTTAAATGATTGTTAATGCATATATTTTTGGTAGAAAAGAGGGATTTTATTCTTTAGCTAAATGTACACACACATGTATTAGAAATTTAAGCAAGTATATGCCGTTGTTAAATTAGGGAAGTGAGGTAATCTAAGACATCCTTGGGGCTATTTAAAGCCTTGTGTTCCTGGAATGTACAGACTATATACTTACTATCTTAAATACATATAAATATATACATAAATATAAGAATGAGAATCATGCAAAAAATTGAATATTAGCAAATTATTTACTCATGAAAAGTAAAGCTTTATCTAAATTCTAATGCATACATACATATGAATAAAATTAAGCAAGTATGTATCATTGTTAAACCAGTGAAGTGAGGTAATCTAAGACCTCCTTAGGGCTACTTAAAGCCTCGTGTTCCCGGGATGTCCAGACTATATACTCACTAACATTCAAGCGCATATAAATATACATATGAATCATGAAAATAAAGCAACACTTCAACATGCTTAAGCTATAAGTGGATGCAAACTTTATTGAATATTCATAACCAACTTCAATTTAAATTTTCATCATTAGTTTATAATTTTGAAAATAATTTTAAATTTATTAGTGATACTAGCCATACCATATAATAATATTAATTCAACACATGCAACTTATATATATCTATATGATTCTTTTGTTTAAAAACATAGACACATGTTGCAAATGCCATAGAAACTTATAATGATTGAAAAGGAGTGATTGAACATTGCCACATAATACACTCAACCACATTAATTTCTAAGGATAGTCAAGTTAAATAAAATTATTTAAGATTAACCAAAGTTTTTTTTCCTATGAAGTCTAATTTTGGATTTAAGTTATTAGACTTAGAGAAGAGAAATGATATTTTCTGTTCTTCCCCCAACCCATATTAGTAACTTAATGTATTTAAAGAAAAATAATTAAGTGAATTTTATGGATTGATTAAGTTCAAATCATTAAGCAATTGATTTAATTTCCCTTTCCTAAACCTCTTTAATTAAATTTACTACTTAATCATGAGCCTTTAATGATATGCCAATGAGAATGTGGTGTTTATTTTTAAGATGTGGGACACCACATAGATCTCAGGGGGTACTTATTGAAGTGATCGAGTACGATATTAAGGAATGATGTAATATCTCAAAAGATAGGAATCACCACCCTATAATGGATCTAATCACCTAATAAGGACTCCTAAGGCATGATGGGTCTTCGAATGTAAGAGAGATTTTTTCCCTACTTATATAGAAAAGTAAAGTAGGGTTTATTTTAAGTCGGGTTAGTTAAGTTATGGAGGCAAGCCCCCATAGTTAATTACATCCTAAGGAATGGGATCCATTAGGAATACTCTCGATTAAAGTAGATAATTAAGGTCTCCAAAGATTTCAAAGCTAGACAATCAAATGATTGGCTATTTTAGAAAATCAAATGGAATAGATCAAGGAGAAGACTTATTATTAGAAGTCAAATGGAGATGAGTAGGGAATGCTCATGATACTAGGAAGCCTAGTAAGTATTCCACTCTACCGTATAATTGGGCTTTATATATTTGAACTTGAAGATATTTATTTGTTTGAGTTGAAAGTTTTTTAGAAATCTAGGACTTATAATTTCACAATACAAGATTATGAAAATGTCTAAGAGATGAGGATTTATGCTTGTGGTCTGCAAAGAGAAACAACAACCTCAGATCCTAAATCTATGGAGCTTTGGCAAGGGCCAAAACACGACCTAAATCTAAGGTGAAAATGGGTATATGGTTTACCTCCACAAGAGAGAATAAAGCACCCAATTGCTGGACTTATAACCGCATAGAGTGGCAGCCAACTAACTCCTCCGACGCTTTAATTCCATGTAGGAAAGTCTTATGCTTTGTAAGATGGCTAGGCTGTTGTTTATTTATAAAGGAGACTAAGTCCTTAAACTCACTCTCTATGAGACTAGAACATGAGTTGTATGAATTCATGACTTAATCTAATGCAAATTTTATCAAATTTATTTGATTCTTTTGGACTTTTTTATTTTGACACAGGCTGTAGGATTTTATATGCCTAAATGTATGAGAACTTAATTATAGGCCCAATCAAGAGAGAAAGGGGTGTTCTTTCATCAAAAGTTCTCATAGGTTAAGCTTTTATTCTCTAGCACAGATGGAAGTCCCCTCTTATTGAGAGCGAAAGAATATGACATGCATGATGTTATACATACAATCATCCAGCTAAGGGGTTGCTAAATATTTTATTATCTTGATTTAATTCCTAGGCTTTTATGTGAGATTATGAATTATTTTAAAATTTTAATTATAAGTTGTTAATTGGGATATAAAAATTAATTTAATCCTAAGAGCCTACCGCATCCTGGCCAGACATTCAAACATCAAACATGAGGAAACTAGGAAAAGCATGCAGTTCTAGTGTACAATCTAAACATAACATCAAACAATTTTATAAACTATCGTAAAAGAATAGAAGGCCAGTGCGGACGGGTTCCGTCGTACACCCAAAAAAAAAAGATGGATAACCGAGCTTTACCCTTATATAACTCGGATTATAAAAATAATACATGTTATGGGGGTATTCTTTTCTTCATTTTTTTCTTCTCTTCCTTTTGATTTGATTTGCTCCAAAGGCATTACAGGGCAACCCAGGGAATAAGCTTTCTGGCCACTGCTCATCTTAATCCCCCATAACACTAATCCTAATTCTTAATACAAAATTACATTAAAAATAAGAAAAGTAAATTTAGCTACACCTGCAAAACAAATGTTAGCTAAACACACCATACAACCCAAACAGTTATATGAATAATTTGGACTTAGCACCCCACATATGGGTAACCAAGCCCACCTGTCCTAACTTGGGTTATGCTTAGGGGCTAAACAACCTGCACAACTAACACATTTATATTTTTATTACAGCGATCCCTTAAGCATAACCCCCTGCAGAAAATATGATTAGACTAATAATGACCTAATATTCAGACTATGCACATACACCCTACCATCTAGTCTAAAAGAATATATCACAAAATAAAACATACATCAAACCATGCACCACCCTAACATACAGCTAGAAGTGGTGACTTAATTCTAATGTGTGTGTTAAGACTTGTGTGGTATATCCTAACTAGGCTTTAGAGTTAGAATTTTCTAAGTGTAGAAAGATTCAATTTAAAGGGTGATTTCACTTTAAGTTATTTAGTTAATTTGTAAGTTTTAATTAATATTTCTTTTATTTCATTTGGCTTACACTTAATAACTAAGTGTTATAAAGAGAAGAAAGAGAGGGGACCCCTCTTTCATCCCTACCTTAAGTCATTTCTAAGGTGAGTTAATTAGCTTAATTCTCTTTAATGAATGGTTTATTATGTGTTTTAATTAACCCTAAGTTTAGGTTCATTCTAAATAACCTATTCAATAAGAAAGGCATCTTAAGATTAATTAGAATGGATTGCTATCACATGACACATGTTCATTCATTTCTTTCCATCACATGTAACATGCACATGATTAGATCCTAAGTATACCTACACATACAATATATCTTAGCACACTTAGATGATGAATGTAATGAAGTATATTTGAATTTTATATTTCATTTAATTGGATTAATATGAATGCATGTCTTTTTTAATAGAAAGAGGATACTTCAATCCATTAGCTACATGTACACTCAAATATATAAAAGTTTTAAGCAGGTACGACATCATTGTTTCGCACCAGGGGAGTGAGGTAAAGACCTCCTTAGGGCTACTTAAAGCCATGCATCCCTGGGATGTCTAGACTAATATACCCACTATTCTCATATACATATAACTATATACACAACTATAAGAATGAAGAGTCATGCAAAAGGAGAAATTAATTCGATTGAATTATGACTTTCTATTCATTAGTCACATTGCACATACATATGTATAAGAGATATGAGTAGGTACGACACTATTATTTCAGACCATGGGAGTGAGGTAAAGACCTCCTTAGGGCTACTTAAAGATGTGCATCTCCGGGATGTCTAGACTAATATACCACTCTTATTATATACAAATAAATGTACAATTAACCATAAGAAGAAGAAGTCATGCAAAATGTTGTCTTTGATTTGATCATACAATTTACATATGTGATATGAAATTATTTCTAAGACTTAGCATAGACATACATAGAAATGGATTTGGACAAATGTTGTGTTTTTTTCAGATGAACTATACATTTGTAAATCCTATGTAAGCTTATGCAAAATAAAGAGAGAAGATTTCATATCATATATCTTAGATAATAAACAAATGCAAACTCATAAATTTTTCATAATTAGCATCACTCCATATATTATAATTGATTTATACACCTTTGAAAGTAATTTTTGATTTACTAGTGATAATAGCCACACATATTTTTAATTTAAGTCAACACATACAATTTAGCATGAAAGATATCATTTTGTTTAATTAATTTTTGAAAGAGATGAATGCATGATCATATATGGCAAACATCATTTAATATGATTGAAAAGAAACAAAAGAACATAAACACATGATTTCATTCAATCCAATTAAATCCTAAGGGCATTCGTTTTAAATAAGATCATTTAAAATAAACTAAAGCTTCTTAATGTCATTCTGATTTCATGTTTGATATGATTTAAGAAATATAAGAAGAGGTTTGCTAATCTTATTCCATGCCACATGTTCATGATTTAATTTTGTTTAAAAAGGAATACTTAAGTGAATTTTATGAATTAATTAAGTTGGATCCTTAATTAAATCAATTAATTACCCTTACCTATGCTTCTTTAATTTCATTAACCACTTAATTATAAGCCATGAATATCATGAACATATGAGAAAATAAGATTGCAATGCTCCTAAAGAGCCTAATGCAATAGGCTCATAATTAAGCATTAATTAAGTTAATATGATTCTTCCATACTTATGGGTTAATCATAATTTCCTTAGAGGGTCTTTATGTTGTTAATCACATAAAGAGGAACCCTTAATTTGATTGTTTATGTTTAAAGTTTAATTTGATTTGATTTATTTGAATGATTTAGTTGGATTGATTTGATTTGATTAGTGTTTGTTACATTTATTTTGTATTATTTATCTTCAAGTAATTTGATTGATTAAGTTTTAATTAGATGTTTTGATTCAATTAAATATTGATAATTCAATATCCTTTTAAATTAATATCTAATTCTTTTATTTGATTATAGTTATGTGAATTAAATTTATGTTTATTTGATTTAATCATGGTTCATTTATTTTTAGTTTGATTGGAATAGATTAATTGAGATTTTATTTTGATTTTAATTGAGTTTGATTCTTTGTAATTAGAATTTTATTTTATTTAATCTCATCCATTTGTCATGTTTATCAAAGTTTGGTTTGTATTTTGATTTCATGCATTGGATAGTTAATTAGTTTATCTTATTTAAGTAGGTTGAATGAGATTTGATTTGATTACATATTAAATTGATGAGAGTCCTTCTTTATTTGATTTAATTTAATTTGATTAGCATTATTGATCTATGGGTTTGCTTAGGTTCAATGTGATTATTAGTTTAATTAAGAAGTGTGTTTAGGCTTATTATTAAATTAAATAAGGATTTGTTTAATTTTTAATTTGGTTTCATATTTGTTTAGGCTGATGATGTAATTAATGACTTAATGATTTAGGTTTAATTTAGGATTTGATTGGCATTTAATTGCATTTTGTGTTTAATTAAGCTTAAGTTTAATATGATTAATTTGGATAACTTAATTAGCTTATTCAGGAGGTGTGATCAACTATTAAATTAAATAAAGATTTGTTTAATTTTTAATTTGATTTCATATTTATTTAGGTTAATGATGTAATTAATGACTTAATGACTTAAGTTTAAATTAGGATTTGATTGGCATTTAATTGCATTTTGTGTTTGATTAAGCTTAAGTTTAATATGATTAATTTGATTAACTTAATTAGTTTGTTTAGGAGGTGTGATCAAATTAATTAGTAGATTAAGTAAGTGTTTGATTTGAATTAATTTTAATGTGATTTATAAAGTTAATTTGGTTCATTAAGATGATGGATTAATTCATTAAGTTTGCTTTAATTAATGTTTAATTAATTAAGTTTTATTAAGGGTAATTAAACTTTAAATCATTAGATTAATTAAAGGTTTGTTTAATTAGAGATTAATGACTTAATTACCCATATATGACTTATTTGATTTGATAGTTTTAGTTAAGCATTTACCAAAATTTTATTGATTAAAGGGTTATAATTTTTTTATCATTTGATTAGATTAAGTGATTTAATTGTTTATTTTTATTTCAATTAAACTTGATTCATAACCATAGTTAGGTTTGAGTATCTTCATTTATTATGTTCAATAGATTTCATTCATGTTTTATTTAGCTGTTAAGTTAATGTATTAATGGCTAATTAATCATCTTATTCCAAATGGATTGATTTTAAATGTGATTTAATCATTTCTAAATTAAGTTAACTTTAACTTTATTTGGATTAATTTGATTAATATTAAATGATTATGTTGAATTGGTTTATTAATCAATTTGATTTTTTAGTTTATTTAATGATTAATTAATGTTCAATTTATTTTAATTTGTTAACTAGTTTCATATGACTAAGATTCAATGCTTGGTGTAGGTTTGACAAGATTAGTTTTGGTTTTATGTCAAAGTTTCATTGATTTATTCACTTATGAGTTTTATTTAAAGATCTCATCATTTAACTAAATTTCATTAACTCAATTATGTTTAGTTAATTTTAATTTCATTTGAGTGATATATGATATTTTTCTGATTTAAAGTTTGATTACCAATCATTTGGGTATTATATCATTTTTTATTTGATATTTAAATTATTATTTTTGGGTTATGTTTTAATTAATTCCTTAATTGATTAAAGTTTAATCCTAAGTGTTTGTTTAGGGTTAATTAGGCTTCAAAAAATCACATTACTTTCTTAAGGGTCCTAGATGTTAGCTGAAGTGATTTAAGTTATTTTGAAGATTGTTCTGTAATTTTATGGATTTTTATTTGATTTGTTCTATTAAAATGGACAATCTGAATTTTAAAATTTAATTTCTCCCAATCCAGAAGTCTTTTTCACTTGAGATTGTTATGGCAGTTGTGTTTTAACTCTTATTTCAAACTATGAAAGTTTCAATTCAACCAGACTTATATTTTTAGAGTAATTAATGAAATTTGATTTTCCCTAAAACTAAAATTAAGTTGAAACCATTCATTGTAATTTGAATATTTTTGGTTCGTTGGATTCCTCTTTGAAAGACGGATCCAACGAGCCTTTATTCATAATTTTTTGCTAAGTATTTTATTTTTTTATAAATTTGTAAAGTTTCAGGACACTTAAATAATTTTTAAAATGAGAAAATAGGTGATTTTCCCACTTAACCCGGTCGATTACCGCGACGGACGCGTTACATGGCGCACCACGATTGGCAGCGTGCTACTGCGTAAGCCGAACGAGTAGAAAAATGCGTGATGCGGGATCGTGATGTGCAGATCGGCATGGACCATCCGATCGTGGATCAGACAGTCGGATCGATCCGCGTGATTTGGACCACGCAATCTGTGGATCCGAACTGCACGATCGTGCTATCTAAGCTGTCCAATCAACAAACGATGGGATCAGACGACTGGCAGAAATCGGGCAGAACACTATTCATTCGACGGGATTTTGTTGAAATTGAACCAAATTTCATTCGATTTGGCTCATTTTTGCGATGATTTTCATCGAAAAATCTCCCGATTCATATTAGGACTAAATATAATAAAAAATACAGGGCTTCTATAAAGAAATTCCTAAAAATCATGCTAGAGTCAACATAGATAGAAGTTCCTATGGCCGATTAAAGTTTGGGAAAATTACCTCACCGGGGATAGTTTTCAACAGTGGTGAAGATCCGAGAGAGCTACTAGGTGCAAGAGGAGGCTTTGGAATGAGTTTAGCCTTCTCCTTCACTTCAAAATGATGTATCTTTCGGTGCTTACCATTTTCTTGCTCATAATCCACCTGACTTTGATGTTTTTGGCTCAAGAGAAGTGGGGAAGTGGGGGCTAGTTTCTTTGGAAACCCTAAGGGATGAAAATGAGAGGAATAGAATGACTTTGGCTGCTTTTAACCCTCTTGGTTTTAATGTGGCCAAAAAACCACCCTTTTTTTGAATTTTTGGCTTTAAAGTGTTGTCATTTAGCTCCCAAAGTCTTCATTTGCTATCATATTATCAGTTCCATTGAATGCCATGGATGGGGGGAGTTGAATGCATGTGATGGGGAGAATTAAATGAGTTGGGTGGAATCCTATGTTGGGGAGAATGCATGAGAGATTTAATTAGGTTGGGTTGATTTTGGGCTGATCCCAAATGGGTTTGGGTCGGGTTTGATTAGCCCCCAATGGGTCATGGCTTGGTTTCAAAGAATTTGGCTCAATTTGGGTCATATGGGTCATATTGTGTCATATCAAGTTAGGTTGACCAATTGGTCAAATTAGATCAAACCAAGGCTTAGGTTAGGTTCAAATAATAACTTGATGTGTTTTGGTATGATCAATTTGATTTAATTTGGCTTAGAATTGATTTTGGCTCATTTGAAATCAAATGGGTCAAGTTGACCAATTTGACCAAAATTGGTCATATTGGCTTGGGTTATGGGTTGATTCATGTTCAATTGGCTAATTGAAGATGAATGTGGTCTTTGGTTCAAATCAATTTGGATTTAATTTGGATTTAGGCTAAATTGACCCTTTAGGCCAATTTGGGCTAAATGGCTCAATTGAGCTTGATTGATCAAATTGGCTTCAATTATGGCTTTAGTCAAGTTCAATAATCAATTTGGAATGAACTTGAGCCATTGGTTGCAATAAATTTGGGTTAGATCATGATTTGACCCAATTTGGTCCTTTAGGCCAGTTTGGGTCAACTTAGATCGAATGGCCAATTGGGCTTAGTTTGGCTTAATTGGTGGTCAAGTCATATTTAAATATTGATTTTGGGTTGATTCAAATAATTGGTTTCAATCAATTTGATGTAGGATGAGTTTGGATAGTTTTGGTTCATTTGGGCTAAGAGTTGACTTGGTCAAAGGCTAAGTTGACTTCGTTTGACCCACTTGATTGCAATTGATCATCATAGGGTGATCAACAATTATGGTGGAAGGTTTTGGTGAGCTTAGTTTAGTCCAATTTAGGTTGGATTGGAAGTTGGCTCAAATGGATCTTTTAGGTCACTTTGGGTCAAGTGGACCTAAGCGGGTCAATTGGTTTGGTTTTGGTTTGATTCGAGTTTAGTTGAACTTATATATGAGCCATGGATTGAAATATAAATTCAATGAAAATCAATTTGGAGTCTAAGAGATTTTGGCTTAATTAAAAGTTTCTAGTCAAAAGGGTTAAGTTAGGCTTGACTTGAGTTGACTTGAATTTGGATTGATGATTACAGGTTTTATTTATATTTTGATAGATGATTGAAGGAATGATTGATTCAAGAGAAAATCCATTGGTTTTGACTTGATCTAGATAGAATTTGGCTAAGTCTAAAGAATTGGCTTAAAGGGCTTAGATTAAGTTTCGATTTGATTTTGGATATAGTTTTGGTCATTTGAATTTGGATTTTATTTATATTTGTGAATATAAATGAAGAAATAATTTATTTATAAAGAAATTAATTGAATTTAATTTAATTTAAAGGGGGTTTTGGCTAAGCTTATGAAGGTGGTTCATATGGCGTAAGAAGGGTCTTAAGATTTGAATTTGATTTTGGGTTTCAATCACTTGGAGTCAAATTTTAAATTAGATTTGAAATTTGAATTTGAATTTGAGGTTTGGTTTGAGATTTGAATATGGGTTTGATTTGAGAAGGTGTATATGGCTTGGGTTTAGGCTATAGGGTAGGTGATTTCCTTAACTCCTAAGGCATGGCCTAATCCTATGATTAACCCTTTTAAATCTCTAGGCTTAGGTTAAGTGTTCTCCTAATCACTAGATGTGTCTTATGACTAAGGAAATCTTAGTGTCTAGAAGTTTCCTAAATATAAGAGGATGATGTTGAGAGGTCACTCCAAAAGTGAGGTCAATAGAGAAATTAAAATTAAAAATTGCAATGCTCTTAAAAGGACTTAATGCAATTAGGCTCATGATTAAGAATTAATTAGATTAAAGAAGAATTTAAATTAAGTTCTTATATGGTTTTCCCATACCCATGGGTTAACCATATGTTATTAAGGTTCTTTATATTATTTAAGACATAAAGAGGAACCCATGAATCCAACTTGAATTATCTGAAATAATTATCATTTGAATTTAATTTATCATCCCATTAACTTACTTAAATAGCCTTAATTAATATATGCATTAATTAACCCTCCCATGAAATTACATTTAGGGAAATAACTAGAAAAGAGGTCCTAAATATTTTCCCTCATCATTCCCACTATTAATAGTGATTAACCGTCATTAATTATTTAAATTTTGCTATTTAGCATTTTTAATAATCATCACATTAATTAAGGAGGATTAAAATTAGAATTTTAAATTCTCCAAATTACATAGACAATAAACCCCAAGAAAATTATGAGAAATAGAGGACATCCCATAGAATTGACCCACCAAATTCGAGACCAATTGGTCAAGCAATTAAGGCTTAATTAAAGTAATTAGCCTAAATTTTAAACCCTAATTAAGCACTATTCATTAATCAAACATTGATGATTTTATTTTTATTAAATTCTCCTCTATTTACCCTTTCAAAAATGGGTTTACTTGCATTTTTGGATTTTCTATAATTAGTTTTGAATTTTTAAAGTTTTGGCTATTTAATTATATTTTAATCATCTAATTAATCCCCTAAACTGTCGGCGCCACACGGAAGGTGACGCGATAGCGCTTTCCTCATGGTGCCATGGGATAGGTTATTTAAAACTTTCCCCATGGCGGCTGAGTTAGCGAAGACGGATGTAGTTTCATCCCCACCGTCTGAGAGAGATCAACCGATGAAGATTAATCTCATGGTTCCTATCAATTAAATCAAAATATTTAGTGGATTAAATCACGTCCGTCTATTCTAATCACGTGAAACGGATGGCAAATGATCCGTCATCCCCTGAGCACTAGAATACGGACACCGCCCACCTTTCGTCACTTGAACTGAGCTGGATGGAGCTCATAGGACATCGAGATCAACTCCAAAACATGCGGGGAGGAGATCTAAGGAGATCCTTTAATGGAAATAAAATGTTATCACACTTTGCTTCATAAAAGACCAGCACCTAATGGACTTTCTACAATTTGTCAGAGTTTTACCTTGCCAAAGCTAAAGATCAGCTGTCCGATGATTGAGGCAGCTTCATCTTTAAGAGATGAAGCCCTGTTAAGAAGAACTTGAGCTGCCTCCCCGCCAATGTTGCTGTGGACCAAGTGTCACCGCTAAGCTTACCAGAGTTGGTCTTGGAGTGCCTTCTGGTGGTCAAATCGACCAAGAATTGATTCATTTTGACTCACCCAAGTGAGTGGGTGGTGTGGGAAGAGTTAATTTGTGCTTGGTGGAGTTTATATGAGGTTTGACAGATGGGGATCTCAGTTTCTATCGATGTTGGTCTTGCCAGTGATGGAGTGCACTAGGAGATCGGGAGAAGCTTTGGGATTGCTTGGAATACCCTAAGAAATCTCTGTGTGAAGTTTGAATGGATGGGGAGGTAAATAATCTCCTTCCTAAGTTAACCAAGGGTTGAGATTGGCTCAGCCTTTGGCAGTCGTCTGGCTGAGGTAGGTGGTCAGAGATGGTAGTGGACTGTTAAGGTAAAAATGTTTGAGAGGCTGATGCAATGGCATGGGTTAGCATGGAGTGTACCTCCTCCTCCAAATGAACCAATGGGGAGCCTTAGGTGAGTTTACCCTCTCATGACCTAAGGTTGAACCCAACAGCCTTGAGTCAGGTTAGGTCAGTGGTCCTAGTGTGCAAAATGAGCTAAGGGTGGCTGTTATGGGTTGGGGAGTAGGTGAGACCATCTAAATGGAGATTTTATCCCATTTAGGTGGATTGGATTAAGGGTTTTGACCCAAACTAGATTCACCATGGGTTGGGCCCATTTGGGCTGACTCATGGTGACCTAAGGATGAGTCATGCCAAGTTTGGTTAAATTTGGACTTGGTTTAGATGAGTTTGGCTCAATTTGACATATGTCGATCAAATGGGTTTTAATTGGGCTAGGTTGACCAATTGGTCAAATTGGGTCAACCCAAGGATTTGGATGTGTTCAAATGATCATTTGGGATGTATTGGTGCCATTGATTTGGTTTAATTTGAAGTAAATTATATTTAGGCTCATATGGGTTCATTTGGGTCAAATGGGTTAAGTTGACCAATTTGTTAAATTGACCAAACTGGCTTGGGTGGTGGGTTGGTTTAGGCTCAATTGATCATTTGAAGATGATTGTAGGTGATGGTTTGAATTAATTTGGATTTGGGAATGACTTATTTCAATTTGACCCTTTACGTCAATTTGGGCTAAATGGATCAATTGGGTTGTTTTGATCAAATTGGGTTCAATTGGAGTTGGATCATGTTCAATAATCAATTTATGATTGATTAGAGATAATGGTTTGAATCAATTGGGTTTAAGATTTGATTTGACATAATCTGGCCTTTTGGGTTAAATTGGGTCAACTTGGGTCAGGAGGACAGATTGGCTTGGTTAGGACTAATTGGTGGTTGAGTCATATTCAATACTCAATATATGATTGATGGAAGTCATTGATTTCAATCAATTGAAATTGGGATGAGATTTGGCTCATTTTGGTTCATATGGGTTTAGTGGGTTAACTTGGATCAAGTGATCAAATTTGTTTGGTTTGAACCAATTAATTGTAATTGGTCAATCAAAGATGATCAATAATTGTAATTGAGGAGATTGGATGGGTTGATTCAATCTAATTTAGCTTGGATTGAAATTTGAAAAGATTTGATCATTTAGGCCACTTTAGGTCAAGAGGACCAAATGGGTTGATTGGGTTGAATTGGATTGAACTGAGTGTTGAGAAGAGTTCAATGATGGATTTAAGGTTGCTTGATCACTTTGATTGTAATTGATTTGGGTTTGACTGGATTTTGGCTCATTTGGGCCTTTTGGGTCATATGTGCTAACTTGGGTTAATTGGACTCATTTGATTTAATTGGTTTGATTGCAAATCTTTGAGTGGTTTGAAATAGTTTTTTGAATGGTTAGAGTGCTTTTGTGAAAATCAATTGGATTGAGTTCAATTGAATGGGCTTGTGTTGGATCCAAGGTAGGATTAACTTAGGTTTGGGGCTAAGTTAATTTGGCTTGGAGCTTGGATATAAAACAAAATTCAATTGGGGTTGGCTGTGTTAGTTTGAGGTTGGTTTTGGATGAGTGGACAAGCATGGGTTTTGGTTTAGGCCATAGGATAGGTAGAACCTATTTGTCCTAAGGTATAACCTAAGCTTTAGGTATACCTTCCTAAGTCTCTAGGCTTTGGTTTAGTAATCTCTTAATCACTAGAAGTTTCCTATGACTAAGGAAATCCTAGTTGTTGGAAGATTTCTAAGTCTAAGATAGGAAGGATGAGTCCTCACTCCAAAAGTGAGGTCAACAAAAGAATCCCAAATAGATGTGGTGTAACTGACAAGGCATACTGCACATATTGGCGTTGACTGAGAAGATCAACTGCATCTGGAAATATCAGAAGCACTAATGATGACTATCCATACCCAGTGGAGAGGTAGATGGAATTTCAGCCTCAGTGTGATATAATTCATTATCATGCAAGGGCATGACAGAGATGAGTAGATTTAGTTTGATTTATTAAGAATTGATTTCATGCCAAGGGCACGAAGAGAGATCCACTGGGGAATTCACACATGAGTTTGGTTGAATTAGAGGTTGATTTATGCTAAGGGCATAAAGGGGGATCCACTGGGGATTGTGATTCGATTGAATTCATTTGATTTAATTGGGTTATGATGGTTGGTTTGAATTGAACTTGGGTTTTGTGTTGATTTGATTATGTTGATTGATTTAGTTTGAGTTTGGTGATTTATTTTGATTTTGTTGGATTGATTCATTTAAATTTGGTGATTCATTTTAATTTTGATTTTGTTGATTGATTTAATTTGAATTTGGTGATTCATTTTGATTTTTGATTTTATTGATTGATTTTGTTTGAGTTCGATGATTGTTTTTGATTTTTTTTTTGATTGATTTAGTGTGGATCTTGTCAGTTTGCCATTGACCACACTAAGGAGGGGGCTATATGAGCCTAGTCCTGGCTTAGATTTACCAATCCAAAGGGGTAGTCTACCGGCCGCACAATATAGACTATCCAACCTAAGGGTTGCTTGTCGATTTGCAAAGGCTACACTAAGATGAAAGCTCGAGGACTCACATTTTCCTAAGTAGAATCAACCATTGGGGTGAATTGCTGATGGCATAACAAGTCAAACCCGACCTAAGGCGACTATCAAGCGAGGGCCTTTGGGGGTCTTATCTCAACTCAAAGTAGTCAAGGCAATTTCTATAAGGAGTTTTATTGGCACTACCCAAAAGATAGGATGCCTACTTGGGAAGAGGTGCCTCCACAGGTCTTATCCTAATCCACAAGATAATTCATTTCATTTGTTTGTTTGTTTAGCATGGACCCTATTGATTTGCGAGGGGCCACACTATGAAAGAGTCATGGGGGCTTTGGGCTATCTCAGATTTACTGGCCCAAGGGATAATCTGTACATCCGCAATATAGAGCTTCCAACCACAGGGGTGGCTACTTGGAAAGGGAAACTGTCCAATCTGGTAGTAACCTGAGTCATATCTAGATGGGGTCATGAAGACATAATCCAAATAGAATGCCCATAGGGAAGGTGACTCTGGGGGTCTTATCTTAATCACTAAAATATAAATCCTGCTAGTATACGGTGGCCGGCTCAAGGAGAAAGCATGGGGACTCACATCTGCTTGAGCGGTGTCATCCACCGGGTGGGTTGTTGCTAGTAAATTGAACACCAATCAACCTAAGGTGCCCGTTGGTTTGCAATGATCAATATAGGATGAAAGTATCAGGGACTCACATCTTTCTAAGTGGAACTTATCATCAGGATAGTCTATTATAGGCTAGACAATAGCTATCTGACTTAGGGTGACTACCAAGTGGGGAGTCACAAAAAAGATTGAACCCAAGCTTGAAATATTCAAGAGGAAGAGGAGCCACTGGGAGTCTTACCCTAATCCTCAAATATAAACTTGGACCAAGTCAGTGCATGATGGCTAGTTCAAGAAGAAAGTTTGTGAACTCACATCTTCTTAAGCAAAGACAACATCAAGGTAGCTTATTGGTCATGTAATAAGGCATACCACACTAACAAGGTGCTCATCAGTTTTTAGTGTTTAAGTTAGGAAGAAGGCACATGGTCTCACATCCTCCTAAGCTGAAGAGAGCACTGGGAGACACACTAGCTAAGTAGTGAATCAATCCCGACCTAGAGCAACTAATGAGTGAGGGCTGCAGGGGGTCTTATCTCAACTTAAGGTAGCCCGAAGCAATAGGATTTGTGTTTAATTTGCTTGTGTTTATGTGCAATTTTGTGTTTGTGATGTCCAAACGAGGGATAAGATGCTACTAAGGTTTTCTTACATCTACCCTAAATGCACCACAATAATTTGATAATTTGGAAACATTTTAATTTGGAGAGAAGTTTGATTAAAATGGAATTTTATTGATTAAAAATTATTTTGAAAATTATTTATGCATAGTATTTCTTTAAGTAAAGCCTGTTGATTAGAAGCACCAGACGTTCTCCTTTGTGGTTGAAGAGTTGGTAAGATCTACTTTGATAGGCCTTTTTTATGGCGAAAAGGCCTTCCTAAGTAGGTTCAAACTTGCCTCCCATCTTGCAATAAAAAATAATTCATTTCTTTAGAACTAAAGCAACCTCTCCTATTGGAAAAGCTCTAGGGTGGATCAACTTGTTATGAGCTTGAACCATCTTTGATTTGTATAACTCGAGGTTCTGGCATGCTCGCAAATGCCTCTCCTCCAAACCTTCGAGTTCTTTTAACCATAGTTTGGCATTCTATTCAATAGAGATCTTGCTACCCACAACTATCCGTAGCGATGGGAGTTGAACTTCTAATGGTAGAATGCCTTTGGACTCATACACTAAGGAGAATGGGGTAGATTGTGTTGGAGTTCTATAAGTAGTACAGTAAGCCCATAAAGTTTCAACTAAATGCTCATGCCACTATCACTTGTTGTCATCGAGTGTAGTCTTGAGCGTTTGGATTATAGTTTTATTGAAGGCTTCAACTAAATCGTTTGCCCTTGGGTAGTAAATGGTAGAGTATCTCCAATCTATGTTGTATCTCCATGCGAAGTTGTTGATTTTGGTGCTCTTGAAAGTGGTAGTATTATCGAATATGATTCGGTGGGGGTACCCCAAATCTATATATAATATAGTTCCTAAAGAATTAGGGCACATACTGAGCTTTGACTTTCCTAAGTGGAATCGCCTCCGCCCACTTAGAAAAGTAATCCGTAGCTGCAAGAATGAACCAGTGACCCTTGGATGAAAGAGGATCGATTGGACCCACTATGTTAGTACCCCAACACTTGAATGGCCATGAGGCCAATGTTGGATGTAGATCATTGGGTGGTTGGTGAAAGAACACTCAATTTACATGGCATTGGTGGCATCACTTTGCTACGTCCATGCAATCAGTGATCATCATCAGCCAGTAATACCCAAGTCTTTTGATTTTAGTTTTCATCTTGGGACCAGATTGATGAGCTCTGCATAGTCCTGAGTGTACCTCAGTCACGATCTTATGGGCTTTGTGTTTGTCTAAACAGTATAATAACATATGATCGAATGGCCATCAGTATAAGACACCATCCATGAGGACATAGGAGAGTGCCCATTGCTTCACTTGATGTGCTTGAGACTTTTCTTGAGGTAGTTTGCCTTTATTTAGGTAATCAATGAAGTGTTGCCTCCAGTCCAGTTCTTCATCCTTTTTGGCAATGGCAACCTCCCCTTCAAGAGAGTATTTATCAATGAGTTCAACATCAATAAGAGGTAGGAGTTGTCTATTATGGACCTTTATTGATATGGACTCATCTTCTAGACATGCTAATTCTTTAACGAGCTTAGCTAAGAAATCAGCTATGACATTTTCTCCTCGAGGAATCTTGTAGGTTGTGACCTCTAAGATTTGGGCTAATAACTCCATGATGTACTTATGGTAGTGATGGAGTTTTGGCTTCATGACCTTGTAGGACTCAACGATCTGGTTGACAAGGATCTGTGAATCCCCAAAGATGTTGATATTTTGAATGCTTAGCAAGATAGCTAACTCCAGACCGACAATCAGAGCCTCATATTTGACTTCATTATTAGTGTAAGGCTCAGATAAATGGTATAAGAATCTCATTATATCACGATCTAGCATTAATAAAACTATCCCTATCCTTGCCGTACCTGGGAGAGTATATTGTGGTATTTCTCCCTTTTGAGAGGAAGCTGCACCAGAAAAGTACATCTCCCAGAGGTGAATGCTTGTATCCTTTAAGTTCATGATTTATTCATCGGGGAGATCAACACTAAGCAGAGAATTTGTAAGAAGTGGATGCATTATTAGGAAATCTATGAGTGTTTATCCTTTCACCACATGGAGGGGTACGGATATGATGTCAAACAGTGATAAAATCATGGACCATCCTGCCAACTGTCTGGATAGCGTCAATCATTTCATGAGATATTATAGTGGATTGATTATAGAAATCAAATTTACTTTATGAGAGAGCATATAGTGTCATAGCTTCTATGCTACAAAGATTAAAGCTAGACAATGCTTCTTAATGGGTGGATAATTTGCTTCAACATGTATCAGCCGATGGCTGAGATAGTAAAGTGCATTCTCTTTTTCCTCATCATTGGCTTGGGCCAAAAAAGCACCGAGGGAGTCATCCAATGTAGTAGTGTAGAGTATTAGAGGTTTTCTCGAGATAGGGACAGCTAGGACTGGCGGCTTGATGAGGTATTGCTTGATGCTCAAAGCATGTTGGCACTTATCAACCCACTTGAACTTGGCGTCCTTCTTGACTAGTGCTAAGAATGGTTGACATCTATCTGATTGGTTGGATATAAAGCATCTTAGATATGCCAACCTCCCTTAAAATGATATGAGTTTGGTTAAACTTTTAGGGAGTGACATTTTCAATATTTCTTTAATCTTTCTAGGTCAATTTCAATTCCACAGTGTCAAATAGAAAACCCATGAAACTTCCCTAAAGATACTCCGAATGCACACTTCAAAGGGTTCATTTCAAGGTTGTATTATCTTAATTGCTCAAAAATTACTCTCAAATCAAAGAGATGGTCTTCCTTTTCTTTACTTTTAACTACAAGATCATCGACATAGCATTCAACTTGGGTGATGTGGCGACAGGATTTTTAAGGATGATAGGCATGACCTTATAACAATAGATTTTGATCGAGGTCCTAAAAGTAGTGTCCTTTTCATCTTTAGGTGCCATCTTTATTTGATTATATCTAGATGGACCATCCATGAAGGAGAAGACTGCATGAGGTGAGGCAATGTCCACCATCAACTCTAGTTTTGGTAGTGGAAATTCATCTTTTAGACATGCCTTATCAAGATCCCTAAAATTGATGCCTATGAGAATTTAGTTATTCTTCTTCTTAAATGAAATAAAGTTAACCAACCAGGTGGGGTATATTTCATCCTGGATGAAACCAGCATCGACAAATTTCTTAACTTCAGATATGACCTATTGCTTAATGTCTAATCGCACACTTCTACGGGCTTGCTTAACGGGCTTAGCGTCAAGTTGTATCACTAGCTTATGAACCACTATGTCAGGTGCTAATCTGAGCATTTCTTCATAACTCCATGCAAAGTAGTCCTTAAACTCAATGATTAACCTAACTAAGTCATTGGTTTTAGATTCATTCAATAAGGAAGTGATGTAAATCGGGTACAGATTGTTTTCAGTTCTCAAGTTGATTTCTTTGAGCTCATCGATGGTTGACTTGATTTCTTCTTCAAATTATAGCAGCGCATCTTTGAATTGGAAATCATCTAAATCATCTAAAGTTTCTAAGTGCATCTCTTCATATGAGTTGATGTGGTTTGAGAAGAACCTATCAAATTTTAACATATTGGTGATAACCAGGAAGTAATCATCATCATCGATTGGGCCCATTATATCGAAGCCTAGTCATAGTCTTGACTGAGAGCTCTTATATTTGTGGTCCCATAACCTTTCAAAGTATTCTGATCTATGCTTAGACCAAGCATATAGAATTAAACATTTCTTTTCCAAATTAAGAACATAAGGCGAGTACCAATCAAACAGTAGTTTTATTAATTCTTTGAAAGATTCATCCTCAAGTTGTACTTCAACTTCTTGACTTGAGGATGTTGCTTTTGGATAAAACCTTTGGATTTTAGTATTTGCATATGCTTTAGGGCTTCCTTAACTACCAAACTCTCAACTTTTAGTGAGGAAATTGGGGATATAGCTAAGGTACCCATATCGTGTCTGATAGTTTCACATAAAAGAGACTTGGATACATTCATGCTTTGCTTGGGGACCCGATCTTCAGCACTGTCAGGCTCTAATGTCTCTTTTAATGGAATCTATTATCAAGAAGCGCTGGTCAGCATGCTAACTTGTGGTGTTTATTTTTGGATATGTCTATGGGGGACACCACGCAGATCTTAGGGGGTACTTATTGAAGTGATCAGGTACGACAGTGGGATATGATGTACTATCTTGAAAGATAAAGACATCACCCTTCAATGGATCTAAGCACCTAATAAGGACTCCTAAGGCATGATGGGTCTTTGAATATACCAATATTTTTCCCCTGCTTTACATGGATGAATATAATAGGGTTTATGTTAAACTGGGTTCTAATGTTCCCTATGGAGGCAAGCCTCCATAGTTAATTACATCCTAAGAAAAGTGAATTCCTTAGGAATACTCTCGATTAAAGTAAATAATTAGGGTCTCTAAAGATTTTAAGGCTAGACTATCAATAAATATGTTATATTTGGAAAATCAATCAGGATAGATCAAATGGAGAGATCTATTTTTGAAGCCAAAATAAATGAGTAGGGAATGCTCATGATATTAGGAAGCCTAGGAGCATTTCAATTTATCCTATAATTAGATTTTATATATTTGAAAATGAAGAGATTTATTTGATAGAGTTGAATTTTATTAGATTGCTAGGGCTTATAATCCACCAACACGAGGATGTGGAAATGCCTAAGAGGTGAGGATTTATGCTTGTAGCCTGAAGGAAACAACTATCTTAGATCCTAAAGCTAGGGAACTTTAGCATGAACTAAAGCATGACTGAAAACTAAGTGAAGATGAGCATGATGTTAACCCCCACAAGAGAGGATAAACCACACGACTGTTGGACTTATAACCACCTGGAGTGGTCGTCAGCTAACTCCTCCTATGATTTTAAAATCATGTAATATAGTCTTATGAAATTATAAGATAGTTGGGATGTTATTTATTTAGAAAGAGACTAAAATGCTTAAACTCACTCCCTAAGAGACTAAAGTATGAGTGGTATGATTAATGGCTTAGTCTAATGCAAAATCCTTTCAAATTTTATTTGAATTTTGACAAAGGCTTTGGGATTTTTATATGCCTAAATGCATGATGAAGTGGATTATTGACCGAATCAAAAGAGAAGAGGGTGAAGCTCCATCAATAGGGGTTGCTCTTATGGGCCAAGTTGTCCCTATCCGTGTAAGGACAGAGACCTTCATTTTGCAAGAGTGATTCAAGATGCATGCATGATATGAAACATAGAACCATACAGCTAAGTGGTTGCTAATATTTTAATTATCTTATTTAAGACCTAGGCTTTATTGTGAGGTTATGAGTTGTTTAGATTTTAATTATGAGTGATTTATTAGGGTAAAAAATTTTATTTTTTTCTAAGAGCCTAACCCATCTAGACCATATAGCAAATACCAATCATAAAGAAACTATGAAAAGGCATGTAATTCCTAATGCATGATATAAACACAACATAAAATATTTTATAAACCTAATGCAAAAGAATAATAGGCTGGTGCGGTCGGGTGCAGTCGTACAACCCGAAAAGAAAAGATTGGTAGCCGAGCTCTACCCTTATACAATTCGTAATTACAAAATAATAATTATAATTTATAAATGCTATGAGGGGTCTTCTTTCTCCATTCTTCATGTCTTCATTTCTTTCTTTCTTGCTTCTTTGATTTGGTAGGTTTCAAGGCATCACAAGGCACCCCAGGACTAAGCCTTCTGACTAATGCTCATCCTAATCTCCCATATCGCTAATCCTAATTCCTAATACAAAATTACACTAAAAGTAGGAAAAGTAAATCTAACTACACTTGCAAAATAAAGGTTAGCAAAACATATATACATTCCCAAGCAATTATATTTATAATTTAGACTTAGCACCCTGCACATGGGTATCCAAGCCCACCTATTCTAACTTGGATTATGTTTATGGTTTAAGAAACTTGCAGAACAAGAGCATTTATATTTATTTTTAAGCAACCCCTTAAGAATAATACCCTTTAAAAACATGATTAGGCTAATATTGGCCTAACATCTAATCTACGAGGCATACACCCTAACATCCAGTCTAAAATAATACATCACAAAATAAAACATCCATCACACCATGCACCATCCTAACCTAAAGCTAGAAGTAGTAACGTAATTCTAATGTGTGTGCTGAGGCTCGTGTGATAAGTCTTACTAGACATTAGTGTTGTATTTTCTAAGTGTGGAAGGATTCAATTTATCATAAAGGGTTGATTTCACTTGAAGTTGTTTAATTGATTTGAGAATTTTAATTAATATTTTCTTTTATTTCAAATGATTACACTTAGCAAGTGTTATAAAGATAAGAAAGAGGATTTCCCTCTTTCATCCCTACCTTAAGCCACTTTCTAAAGCATGTTAGTTTGACTTAGTTCTCTTTAATGAATGCCTTATTACATATTTTTAATTAATCTTAAGTTTAGGTTCACTTTAAATAATCCTATTCAATATAAAAGACATCTTAAGATTAATTAAATTTAATTACTATGACATGATATATGTTAAATCATTCCTTTTCATCACATGTAACATTCATATGACTTAATCCTAAGTGTACCTATACATACAACCTGTTTTAGCACACTTAAATGATGAAGGTAACTGTGTACATTTAAAGTTTATATTTTTCATTTGATTGAATTATTTCATCATATTAATTTAAAGCTTTATCCAAATTCGTATACAAAAATAGATAGGAATAAACTTAAATAGGTACGTGCCATTGTTAACTAAAGAAGTGAGGTAATCAAATGACCTCTTTGGGACTAACTAAAGCCTCATATTCCTGGGATGTCCAGACTATATACCCATTAACATTCATACTTATGTAGATTTGCATACATGAACATAACAAAGAGAGCTTCAAATCACATGATTAATTAATTCAATAATTCAAAAAATTATGAATGCATGTATATTCAATAGAAAAAGGGGATTACCATTCTCTAATTGAATATACATATACATTTATAAA
Source organism: Cymbidium sinense (assembly GCA_021442155.1). Classification (NCBI taxonomy): domain Eukaryota; kingdom Viridiplantae; phylum Streptophyta; class Magnoliopsida; order Asparagales; family Orchidaceae; genus Cymbidium; species Cymbidium sinense. Next base: position 66,922,498 of record CM038217.1, on the reverse strand, counting down.
AGACATAAGTAAGTACGTGCGTTTGTTAACCAGAGAAGTGAGGTAATCAAATGACCTCCTTGGGAAAAACTAAAGCCTCGTATTCCCGAGTCTAGACTATATACTTGCTTTTCTTAAGTACATATGAATGTATAAATAATTAAGAGATTGAAAATCATGCAAAGATTATAGTTCTTTAATTGAATCATTTACGTCTATGAATTAAAGATTTATTCAAATTCTAATGTTAAAATGCATAAGAATGAGATCAAATGGGTACGCGGCTTTGTTAACCAGGGAAGTGAGGTAATCAAATGATCTCTTTGGGGCTAGCTAAAGCCTCGTATTCCCGGGATGTCTAGACTATATATCCATTAGCATTCATACTTAGGTGAATCAATATATGAATAATAGAAAAAAAGCTTCACCTCATACACTTAAGGTATAATCACATACATCTCCTATGTATTTATAACTAGCATCACCACATATGTTATTATTCATTTATAAGCATTTAGAAAATATATTTGGATTTAATAGTGATAATAGCCACACATATATTAAATTAAATCAACACATGCAAGCTTAACTTAAAGGAAAACCATTTGATTTAATTACTTTTTAAAATATGAATGCATGATTTCAAATGACATACAATATTTAATATAATTGAGAAGGAATAAATAAATATAAATACATGGTTTCATTCAATCAAATTAATTCCTTAGGACAACCATATCATGTAAAACCATTTAAAGAAAACCAAAACCTTTTTAAATTTTATTTTTAGTTTCATGTTTGAATTGTTTTAAAGAATGTGAGAAGAAGTTTGCTAATCCTAACCCATTCCCATGATTATGGATTAATTTTATTTAATGAAATGTAATTAAGTCAATTTTATGGGTAAGTTATGATATGAATTTAGTTCATTAATTAACCCTTTCCTATGTTACCTTAATAATTATCCAAATAATTATGAGCCAGCATGACATGCAATTGAATGGGAAAAGTAAATTAGCAATGGTCCTAAGAAATGAAAGGGCCTAATGCAATTAGCTTAAAATTAATGGTTAATTAAATTAAGAAACTCAATTAAGTACTCTTATGATTTTCCCACACATATGGATTAACCATAATTTCCTTGATTTCTTTTAGGTTATTAAACACCTTAAGATGTACTCCTCAATTAATTAATTAAAATCTAATGTGGTCTAAATTTTAATTAGATTAATTAAGTAATTAATAAACCAGTTAATCCTTAATTAATTTTCTTGAAAAGTGAAACGATGTTAGGGAAAGAGATTAGGAAAGAGTTCCCAACCCTATTCCATAAATCCCCTCACTATTAAATAGTGATAAATGAGCCCAATTAATTAATTAATTTACTATTCATATGAATAATTAACCTTTAAATAAATTAAGAGAGTAATTAAGGCGTTAACTAATTAATTAGAGAAAGTAAGGAGGATCAACATATGATATTTATTGATTTAGAGAAAGCTTATGATAAAGTATCAAGAGATGCTCTTTAGAGAGTTCTAGAATAGAAAGGAGTTAATATTGGTTATATTCAAGTCATTAAGGATATGTATACTAGAGCATTGTATCCAAACACAAGGAGGATTGACAAAATATTTTCCTATTTCAGTTGGATTACATTAAGGATCAGCCTTAAGCCCTTATCTTTTTTACTTTAGTTATGGATGTTCTTAGTAGGCATTTACAAGAAGATGTACCTTGGTGTATGCTTTTCGATGACATTCTTCTTGTTGATAAGACTAGAGAGGAGTCCAACGAACTTGAATTGTGGAGGTCAACTCTAGAGTCTAAAGGTTTTCATTTAAGTAGATCTAAAACTGAATATATGGAGTGTAATTTTAGTTGTAGAAGTTCTAGTGGTAGTGTTGTGACATTAGGTGAACAAGTCATTAATAAGAGTGAGCGTTTCAGATATTTAGGCTCTATTGTTCAAAATGATGGTGAAATAGATGGAGATGTTATTAGTAGAATTCAAGTTGGATGGTTGAAGTGGAGGAATGCATTTGGCCTATTATGTGATAGAAAAGTTCCACTTAAATTTAAGGGAAAATTTTATAAGATGGTGGTAAGACCTGCAATGACTTATGGTGCAGAATGTTGGCCAATAAAAGAGAAGCATAAGACTAAGTATAAGTGTTACAGAGATGAGGATGCTTAGGTGGATGAGTGGCTTTACTCTTAGAGATTGAATGAAAAATGAGTATATTCGGGAAAAAGTTGGAGTAGCTCCAGTGGTAGATAAGAATAGGGAGAGTCGCCATAGATGGTTTGGCCACATAAAGCGTCGGCAGTCCGATGACCCGGCCAGGAGAGTAGATGCATTAGATTTGCCTTATGTTAAGAAAGGTAGAGGTAGACCTAAAAAGACTTGGTTAAGATGTATAAAAATGATCTTAGTATACTTGATTTGAATGAGAAGTTGACAAATAATGAGACACAATGGAGACGAAGGATTCATGTAGCCGACCTCACTAGTGGGATTAAGGCTTGCTTGCTTGTTGTTGTTGTTATTGTAACTAATTAATTGGAGAGTAATTAAGCCAATTGATTTTTTAATTAAACATTAATTACTATTTAGAATTAATTAAGAATATTTTAATAAATTCCTCTCTGAAATACTTTTAAAATGAGTATTTATATGTAATGTTTGGATTTTTTCTATGATTTGTTACAATTTTTGCAAGTTTCAATCATTAATATTGATTATTTAAGCCTAATTAAGCCTAATCCTGTCAGAGCCACATGGCACATTGACCTGACGTGCTTTTCACATGGAACCGTGGGATTGGATATTAAAGCGCATCTGAGTTAGCACTTACGTGGCTGACGGTGGACACGCTTTTAATCTCTGCCGTCTGCTCTTGGATCGGATGACACATATCAATCCCATGGTTAATAAAGGATTAAAATGGCTTGATATAATCATTTTCGTCTATTACGATCATGTGGAATAGATAATACGTGATTTATCGTTCCACGAGTGATGAAAGACGGAAGTTGTCTTCCATTACCCACACGATCTGAGCTTACCCGATCTTGGATTCACTCCAAATTGATCCCACTCCTTCACGGTAATGATCGGAGGGGATCCAAAGGTCAAGATCATGCGACATTCAATTGTCCCTAAAAAATCCCTACAAATTTTTAAGAAAACTTGGTTTCAATGGCATACCTCATCGAAGCTAATGGCCGGAAGCTCACATGCTTGAGATAGCTTCGTTTGGTTGATACGAAGCTCTATTGAGCTATAATTAGATTAATTTCACTCCATCCACTTGGAAGGCCAAGGTTCATCCTTTGAAGGCTCACCTTTAATCGAAATGCTACCTCTGGTGAGCTTGGAGCTCAGGGGAAGGTTTGTTCATGCTCGATGAGATGCGGGGAGCGTGTGGGTAAGAGGAATTTGATTTTGGTTGAGAAACAGAGGAGTTAGGATTGGACAGGATGTGTCCTATTTTGGCTGCACTTGGGAAGAGAGAATTTTGGTGAAGGAGCTCTCTGGGAAGGTCTATGGTGGCTTGGAGAGTTTCAAAACTCTCTTAGAAGCTCACACAAATCGAATGCATCAGAATGCCGCAAGAATTGAGGGAGAGCGGGGTATACCCCTTTTCCATTGTGATGGATGGATGGATCAAGCTCTTGATTGTCGGCCGTCCAGCCACCGCCAATGCGCCAGAGTGGTCGCCATCACCTCCACGTGGCACGACATGAGTGGTAGAAGGATGGAAGGAATCTCAAGGCATGGGATGGCTTCTTGGTGTCCAATGGTTTCGGGCAATGAGGGAAGTGAGTTTGCTCACCTCCCTTTGGTCCATGGCAAGCCTAGCTCACTCAGAGTGGGCTAGGTGGGCAGGTGAGACCCCATTTGGGGTGAGTGATGGCTGCCAAGGGGAAAGGGAAAGTGGACATTACCAATTTTGGTAAAGATCCTATGTGGGAGGAAAATCCAAGGGGGATTATCTTGGGTTTGACCCCATTTGGGTTTTGCGTTGGTGTTGGGTTGATCTAAAGTGGGTTTGAGTTGGGTTTGGTCAGCTCCCAAGGTGTCATGGGTTGGTTTCAAGATATTTGGCTCAATTTGGGTCATATAGGTCACTTTTGGTCAAGTTGGGTTTGGTTGACCAATTGGTCAAATTATGTCAAGCCAAGGCTTGGGTTATGTTCAAATGATAATTTTAAGAGTTTTTATTCAAGTGATTTCAATCAATTTGGCTTTGGTTTGGTTTTGGCTCATTTTGAATCAAATTGGTCAAAAGGGTTAAGTTGACCAATTTGACCAAATTGGCCAAATTGGCTTAGGTTAGGTGTTGGTTCAAGTTCAATTGATCAATTGGATGGGATTGTAGGCTTTGGTTTGAATTAATTTAGATTTAATTTTAATTTAGGCTAAATAGACCCTTTAGGTCAATTTGGGCTAAGTGGGTCAATTGGGTTCAATTGGCCAAATTAGGTTTAATTGTGGTTGTTGACCTCAAATTTGGAGTGAGTTTATAACTTCCTCATCATAGGTCTAGGACTCTTATAGAAACTAAGAGCTCCTTAGTCTTAAGACGCTTCTAGTAATTAAGTGAATACTTAAGCTAAGCCTAGAGACTTAGAAGAGTTAGCTATTGGAATAGGTTGTGTCCTAGGAACTTATGAAGACTTGCCAACCCTATAGCCTAAACCCAATCCATTCTTTCCTTCCTCAAACCAAACCTCAAAATAAATTCCAAATCATAAATCTAAATTCCACTTGAAATGATTCAATCCCATGATCAAATCCAAATGCCAAGACCCTTCCTAAGCCCTTTGATTTCATATTATGGACTTAGCCTTAACCAAATTGAAATCAACTTCAATTCAATTGATTTTCTCAAATATCAATTGAATCTCAAATCAAATTTGAAATCATAAATTAATTCCAAACTAAACAAATTAATCTTAAATCAAATATTAGACCAAATTTTCCTCCTAAGTCTTATCAACCACTCTCATAAGCTTAGCCAAATATCAATCCAAAACTATCCCAAACTCTATTGATTTCTTTATAAATCAAATGTTCCTTCATTTATATTCACAAATATAAATGGAGCCCACCCTCCAATGACCAAAATCAAATCAAACTAAATAAGTTTCTCTTCTAAGCCCTTTTGACCTACTTCCATAAGCTTGGTCAAATTTCCTTCCAAATCACTCCAAACTCAAGTGATTTTCTCATGAACCATTTATATTCTCAAATATAAATGAAATATATGTTCAAATAGCCAAAACCAAATCTAAAATTAAAACAAAATCCAAATCAAGCCTTTTTTTAAGCCAATTCAATGGACTTGGCCAAATCCTATCCAAACCAACTCAAAATCCATGGGTTTCTTCATGAATCAATCATTCATTCAATCACTCATCCAAATATAAACATAAACTATAATCATCAAGCCAAATGATGTCAACCCAAGTTAGCCTTTTTTGACTTAAAAACTTCAAATGAGTCAAAATCCATTGAACTCCAAATTGATTGAGGTTGGATTTATGCTTCAATCATAGGCTCATATATGAGTTCAACTAAACTTGAATCAAGCTAAAACCAAACCAATTGACCCATTTAGGTACACTTAACCCAATGTGACCTAAAATACCTTTTTGAGTCAAGTTCTAATCCAACCCAAATTGGATTGAACTAAACCCATCCAATCCTCATATCATGATCAACAATCATCCGAGGTTAACCAATTATCATGAATTGGGTCTAACCAAGTCAACCTAGCCCGTTGACCAAGTCAACCATTTAGCCCAAATGAAACCTAAAGTAGCTAAATTATACCATAAACTAAATTGATTGCAACCAATGACACACATTCATTCCAAATTGATTATTGAATTTGACCAAAGCCACCCAACTTAGCCCAAATTGACCTAAAGGATCAAATTGGCCAAAATTCAAATTAAATCCAAATTGATTCAAACCAAAGCCTACAATAATTTTAAATTAACCAATTCAATTTGAACCAACACCCAACCCAAGCCAATTTGGCCAATTTGATCAAATTGGTCAACTTGACCCATTTGACCTATATGAATCCAAAAGAGCCAAAATCAAATCCAAAGCAAATTGAACCAAACCAATGACACCAATACACTCCAAATAGTCTTGTAAACTAGACTCAACTCTTGGTTTGACCAAATTTGACCAATTGGTCAACGTGACCCAACCTAACCCAATTTGATCGAAATAGGTCAAATTAAGTGAAATCAAACCAAATGAACTCCTAATCAATTGAAACTTAGGCTAACCCACTTCTGACTCATTTCAAATCTACCCAAATCAAATCCATAGCTAAATGACTACTTTTCCCTTAGGTCTAGGGCATCCCATGAGATAAGACACTTGCACTTTTGGTCAATTTCTCTCCTTGGGCACTTGACACCCATTCATTAGTCTAATTAGGAACCAAGGACTTTGGCTAACCTGACCCAAGGGTGGTTGGGTCGGCCATGACTCATGGGGAGGTAAAATCGCCTCCCCATTCCCATTGGAGCACTTGGCATCAAGGAAACCTACTTCCTTTGCCATGACAGCCACCTCCCACCCTTCCTCCACTCATGAGAGGCCAAATGGAGTGATTCACTGCGAGCCTCGACCTCTCCATCACAACCATTGATCCAAAAAGCCAAAATAGCCATTGCCATCTGATACAAAGAATGAGGGGGGTATACCCCCCTCATTCTCACTCAAATTAATAGATATACACTCGATAGAACCCTAACACACTCTCCTCTCTTTCTTAGAGCCATTTCCACTATTTCTCGAGCTCCCCACTGTTCCTTCTCTCAATTTTATGTGAAACCAAAATAAGGGAGGATACTAGTGATCGTTATTTCCTTATTTTGCAACCAAAGTGCAATTAACTTTGCACACACCATCCTTGGATCTAGACGAGCCAAAATGAATCGCCTTACATCACCTCCAACCGTCAAAAGTGGGAATTCAACTAAGGCCAATCACTTACATGCTGTGGGTTGGTCTTCTTAGTGATCCAAGCCAAATCAAAGTTTGTGCAGCTCAATAGAGCTTCGTTCCTACCATACGAAGCTTCCTTAATTATTAAAATAGGTATGCCATTGAAACTGAGCTTAGGATTAAAATAGGTTGGTACTTTATGAAGAAAAGTTATATGTCATGCGATTTCCACCATTGGATGTGTTTGTTGTGCTTCCCCGAAGGTGTGATTGATTTGATCTCCATTCGAGCTCAGGTGAGCTTAGACCAAGCGATGATCGACGGACGGTCTCTGTTTCTCGCCACTTAGGAGGAGACAAATCATGGACCATCCATTTTGCATGATTAGAATGGACGGTGCTAATCTGATCATGCTTAGATCCATTGATTTAACCCTTTAATCCATGCATTTAATCATGGCCGTCCGCGCGATAACATGTTCCGTTGTAGTACGCATCAGCATTTGATGTGATAACTTAAATAGCCAATCCCATCACATCACGTGAAAAGCGCGCTGTCAGCTTCCACATGGTGCTGACGAGATTAAGGGTTAATTAGGTTAATTAATTTATTTTTAATACTAAAACTTCCAAAATTCATAACTAATTGTAGAAAAATCCAAAAAGTATAAATAGGGCTCGTTTTAAAGGTATTTTAAAGGGGAATCTATTAAAATTATTATTAGTAAATTTGAATAGTAATTTTTGCCTAATTAAGATTTAATTAAAAATTTAATTAGCCTAATTACTCTCTAATTAATTATCTAATTGATCTCAAATATTGTAGAGATGTTTAAGGGGATGACCTCTGCCTCCCCTATTTTTCTTGGGATTTATTAGATAATTAGTTAGGAAAATCAATGGATTAAGTCTTAATTACTCTCTTACCTTAATTAATAATAATTAAGCAAATGAACAATAAACTAGTTAATTAGTTAAGCTTAATGACCTTTGTTAATAGTAGAGAAACTTAGGGAAATGGATTGGGACCCTTCTTCCAATTTTTTCGTTAAATCTTCTTCATTCCTCCTTTAAAAATTAATTATTTAAAACTCATTAATTAATTAATTAATGAAATCAATCAAAGCCCAAATCATATAAGAACCTTAATTAACTAATAAATAAGATTTAAGGATTGAGACTTAGGCCTCCTCCTTTGTCTCTTTCCTTAAAGTCCATTTCATATTGTTGAGTAAGGATAATTAAGATTTAATTAGATAATTAATGAACTTAATTAATTTGATTGAGTCCATTTTCCTTTATTAACTCTTAGGCATCTATTTGGGTGTTCAATAACCTAAAGAGAGAGCTAATGAAATTATGGTTAGCTCACATGTGTGAGAAAACCATAAAAGTAATTAAGTGAGTCCCTTAAGCTTAATTAACTATTAATTATGAGCCTATTAGATTAAGCCCTTTTCATTTCTTAGGAGCATTGCAAATTTACTTTTCATGTGATTACATCTCATGTTGGCTCATCATTATTTTGTTAATTAGCTTAAGGTGATGTAGGTAAGGGTTAATTAATTAATTTAATTCATAACCAAATTAAGCCCAAAAATCAACTTAATTACTTTTCATTAAATCAAATTAACTCACACATATGGGAATGAGATTAGGACCAGCAAACCTCTTTCAAATTTCACAAATCAAATCAAACATGAAATCAAAAATGGCTTTAATAAACTTTAGTTTATTTTAAATAAGCTTATTTAATGTGATTGTCCTTAGGAATTAGTTGGTTTGAATGAAATCACATGCTTGTGTTGCTTCATTTCTTTCCAATCATAACTAAAATGTTGTATGCCACTTATAGTCATGCATTCATTTCTTTCAAATTAATTAAGTAAAAATGGTTTTCTTTATGTCAAATTTGCATGTGTTGACTAAATTAAGAATAAGTGTGGCTATTATCACTATTAAATTGTAAGCATATTTTCAAATGCTTATTAATGAATATATATATATATATATATATATATATATATATATATATATATATATATATATATATATATATATATATATATATATATGACCTTTTGTGACCTTAGTTATTTATACATAGGAAGTGTATGTGAATATAAGCTTAGTACATGAAGTGAAGCTTCTTTATTATATTCATATGTTGATTTGCATAAGTAAGAATATTAGCGGGTATATTAGTCTGGACATCCCAGGGACATGCATCTTTAAGTAGCCTTAAGGAGGTTCTTGCCTCACTCCCTTAGTGCAGAACAATGGCGACGTACCTGCTTGATTTCATTCTTATGCATTTTTGACATTAGAATTGAGATGGAGCTTTAATTCATTTACACAAATAAATTAATCAAATTGGATCCAATGTTAGTATAGGTTTCCTTCCAATAGTTTCTTGCACATTCATATATATATTTATATATAAGAGTAGTGAGTATATTAGTTTGGACATCCCAAGAATGCATAGCTTTATGTGGCTCTAAGGAGGTTCTTACCTCACTCCCTTGGTGTGAAACAATGGCACCGTACCTACTTAAAAATTTTTTATATGTGTATGTGTGATACAACTAATGGATGAAAATCATAATTTAATTAATCAATTCTACTTTCGCATGATTTTTATTCTTATAGTTGCTTATACATCCATATGTATTTAAGAATAGCCGATATATTAGTCTGGACATCCCAGGGACGCCCGACTTTAAGTAGCCCTAAGGAGGTTCCTACCTCACTCCCTTAGTGCAGAACAATGGCGTCGTGCTTTCTTAAAACTTTTATACATTTGAATGTGTATTTAGCTAATGAATGAAAACCCCATTTTTCTATTAAAAAGATATGCATTCATATTTTTTGTAAGTGGTTTTGTTGATTAGTCATTTGGTTTAGAGTTCTTTTCTTATGCCTTTGTATAAGAATTTAGATAGAGCTTTAAGTTAATATGACAAAATGATTCAACCAAATGAAACATCAATTCCAAGTACATTTGCTTACATTCATCATTTAAGTGTGCTAAGATGCAAATTGCATGTATAGGTATGTTTAGGACTTAATCATATACATGCCATATATATGATAGAAAAAAATGAACAAATATGTGTTATGTGATAGTAATTAATTCTAATTAATCTTAAGATGCCTTTCTTATTGATTGATATTATTTAAAGTGAACTTAAACCTAGGACTAATTAAATATAAAATAAGGCATTCACTAAAGAGAATTGTTTAATTAATTTGCTTTAGATGTGACTTAAGGTAGGGATGAAAGAGAGAGATCCTCTCTTTCCTTCTCTTTATAACATTTAACTATTTTTTGTAGGTCAAATGAAACAAAAGTAAACATTAAGTAAAATTTACAAATCAGTTAAACCATTTAAATTGAAACCACCCTTTATAATTAAATGTCCTTCATATTTAGGAAACTATAACTTTAAAGCCTAGTTAGGACATACCACACAAGCCTTAACACACACATTAGAATTAAGTCACCACTTCTAGCTTTATGTTAGGGTGGTGCATGATTTGATGTATATTAATTTTTAAGATGTATTACTTTAGACTAGATGTTAGGGTGCATGTTTTGTAGACTGGATATTAGGCCATAATTAGCCTAATTATATTTTCTACAGGAGATTATGCTTAAAGGGCACTTAGAATAAATATAAATATTCTTTTTTGTACATTTCTTAACTCCTAAGCATAATCTAAGTTAGGACAGGTGAACTTGGTTACCCATGTGCGGAGTGCTAAGTCAAAGTTATACATATAACTACTTAGGTTGTATAGTGTGTTTAGCTAATATTTATTTTGCAGGTGTAGCTAGATTTACTTTTTTTATTTTTAATGTAATTATGCATTAGGAATTATGATTAGTGCTTGGGGGATTATGATGAATAGTGGCTAGAAGGTTTTGTCCTATGAGGCCCTGTGATGCCCTCGAAGCAAGCACATCCAAATCAAGTCAATGGAGGAAAGAAGTAAAGAATTAAGAATGAAGAATGAAGACACCCATAACATTTATCATTTGTAATTATAATTATTCTTTTGTTATCTAGGTTGTATAAGGGCAGAGCTCGTCTATCCATTTTTCTTTTCGGGTTGTACATCAGCACCCAACAACACTAGCCTTTTATTCTTTTGCAGTAGTTAAAAAATGTTTGATGTTATGTTTAGCTTGTGAATGGCATGCCTCTTCATAGTTTCTTTATGATTGGCATTTGTTGTATGACCTGGATGCGATTTGGCACTTAGAGAAAAAATATATTTTCTACCAAACTGCAACTCTTAATTAAATTTCTAAATAACTCATAATCTCACATAAAGCCTAGGACATAATCAAGATAATTAAAAGATTTAGCAACCCCTTAGCTGAATGGTTGAATGCTTCACAACATGCATATCATATTATTTCTCTCTTAAAAATAAAAGATTTCCATCCTTGCACGATAGGGGAATGCTTGACCTGTGAGGGCATCCCTTATGGTGAAAAACACCACTTTCTCACTGATTTAGCTAATAATCTAATTTCATCATGCATAAAGGCATATAAAATCCTAAAAAACCTTTGTCAAAATAAAGAGTCCAAAAATCAAATAAAAAATTGATAATATTTGCAATAGATTAAGTCATTATTCATACCACTCATACTTTAGTCTTTTAGGGAGTGGGTTTAAGGACTTTAGTCTCTTTGTAAATAATAGCAACCTAACTATCTTGCAATTCATATGACTTGGCCACATGATTTTAAAGCGTATGAGGAGTTAGTTGGCTGTCACTCTAAGCGATTATAAATCCAATAGTTAGGTGATTTATCCTCTCTTGTGGAGGTAAACCATATACCCATATTCACTTGGATTTAGGATGTGCTTGTGGTTTGTACTAAAGCTCCCTAGTTTAGGATTTGAGGTAGCTGTTTCCTCCATGCTACAAGCCTAAATCCTCACCTTTTAGGCATTCCCAACTTTAATAAAATACCAACTTTAATAAAATCAATCCTCTGAATTTCAAACATATAAATCCCAACTATAAAATAAGTTGGAATACTCACTAGGTTTCCTAGTATCTTGAGAATTCCCTACTCATCTCCCTTTAACTTTGATAATAAGTCTCTTCTTTGTGATCTATCCCGATTGATTTTTCCAAACATAGATAGTTTATTGATTGTCCTATCTTTGAAATCTTTGGAGATAACAATTACCTACTTTAATCGAGAGTATTCTTAAAAAAAAGCATCATCTTTAGGATGTAATTAACTATAGGGGCTTGCCCCCATAGAGAACTTTAGAACCTGATTAAAATAAACCCTGCTATATTTATTCATGTAAAGTAAGAGAAAAATCTCTAATATATTCGAAGACTCATTATGCCTTAGGAGTCCTTATTGGGTGATTAGGTCTATTTTAGGGTGGTAATGTCTATCTTTTGAGATAGTGAACCACTCCTCAATGTCGTGCCTGATCCCCTCAATAAGTACCCCCCTAAGATCTATGTGGTGTCCCACCATTCTAAAAATAAATAGCACAATGGTCATGGTCAAGTTCAATAATCAATTTTGAATGAACTTGAGCCATTGGTTACAATCAATTTGGGTTAGATCATGATTTGACCTAATTTGGCCTTTTAGGCTAATTTGGGTCAACTTGAGTGAAATGACCATTTGTGTTTGGTTTGGCCTAATTGATTATCAAGTCATGTTTAATCATTGATCATGAGTTGATGTGAATCAATAGTTTCAATTAATTTGGAGTAGGATAGGTTTCGGCTCATTTGGTTTATATGGGTTAAGTGGGTTGACTTGGTCAAATGACCAAGTTGACTTCGTTTGACCCAATGTGTGAGAGTTTATCATCCTAGGGTAACCAATAATCTTGACAGGAGATTTTTGTGGGCTTGGTTCAATCCAATGTGGGTTGGATTGGAACTTGGCTTAAAAAGGTTTTTTAGGTCACTTTGGGTTAAGTGGACCTAAGTGGGTTAGTTGGCTTGGTTTTGGCTTGATTTAGATTTATATGTGAGCATAGGATTGAAATATAAATCCAACTACAACCAATTTGGATTCCAATAAGTTTTGGTTCATTTGAAATTTTCAGGCCAAAAGGGCTAAGTTGGGTTTGACTTGGGTCTGTCTTGGTTTGGTTTGATTTTTGTGGCTTTCATTTATATTTGGATAGGTGATTGAATGAATGATTGATTCAATATAAAATCCATTATTTTTGCTTGATTTGGATAGGGTTTAGCTAAGTCCAAGGAAGTGACTTAAAGGGTCCTAGATTGGGTTTTGGCTAGTTTTGGATTTGGTTTTGGTCATTTGAATGTATATTTGATTTATATTTGGGAAGATTATTGAAGGTGTAATTGATTTATAAGAAAATCAATTGAGTTTGAAGTGATTTGAAGGCAAATTTGGCTAAACTCATGAAGGTAGGTACAAAGGACTTAATAAAAGGTTTTATTTAATTTGATCTAGTTTTGATGATTTGATGTAGATTTCATTTATATTTCTGAAGATGATTGAATATATGATTGATTCATGATAAAATCAATTGAGTTTGGATTGATTTGGGCTGAGATTTGGCTAAGTTTGTAGAATCATATCATATGGCTAAAGAGGGATTTAGAGCTTGGATTTGATCTTGGGTTTCAATCATTTGGAGTTGAATTTGGATTTGAATTAGATAAATTGATTGAAGGATTGAATTGATCTGGGAGAAAATCAATTGAATTGGAATTGAATTGGATTTGGCTAAGGGATAAGTCCATAATATAAAATCTTAGGGCTTAGGAAGGATTTTGACTTTGTATTTGATTACGAGCTTCAATTATTTGATTTGAAATTTGAATTTGGATTTGGTATTTGAATTGAATTTGATTCTTGGTTTGGGAAGGTGACCAAGGATTGTGTTTAGGCTATAGGGCATGTAATTTCCCTTAAGTCTTAAGGCATGACCAAACCCAATGATTGAACCATTCTAAGTCGTTAGGCTTAGGTTAAGTGTTCACCTAATCACTAGAAGTATCTTATGACTAAGAAAATCTTGGTGTTTAGAAGATTCTTAGGTCTAAGAAGAGGAGGTTGAGAGGTCATTCCAAAAGTGAGGTCAACAGAAGGACCCCCAGTAGGTGTGGTGTAACTGACAAGGCACACCGCATGTATTGGTGTTGACCGAGATGATTAGCAACATCCAAAAGATTGCAAACACTAACAGAAATGATCGATACCTAAACTCGAGAGGTAGATAGAATCACAATCTTAGTGTAATGCAACTCAACTTATGCTAAGGGCATAAGAGAGGAAGGAGAAATCCGTTGGGGAATTGAGTACATGAACTTTCAACTAGGGAAGCAGGTTTGAGCTACCTGCTGCGGATATGAATTTGAGTTTAATTTTATAGATTCGTTTGGGGATGTATCCACTAGAGATAAAAATTTGGTTGGATTTCTTTGATTTGTTTGGTTAGCTCTGCTAGGGAAAGATGTGTTTGATTTGTTTCAATTTAGACTCCACTGGGAGAGTTGGTTTAATTTGTTATGGCTCCACCGTGGAGGATGGTTTTGAATTGAGAGAATATCCACGGGGGACATGAACTCAGTTAAATTTGATAGATTTTAATTTTGATTTGAATTATAGACCCATTCGATGTGCGATGGACCTAGTCGATGTTCGATTGACCCATTAAGGAGGGACCACAGGGGCCTTGGCCTACTTTAGATTTACAAGTCTAAATGCATAGGACTATCTAACCAAAGGGTTGCCTTTCAGTGTGCAATGGCTTTGCGAGGAAGAAAGCATGTCAGACTTACATCTTCAAGGGCAGACATCCACTAGGGTGACCTATTGGATGTGCAATAAATCAAACCTGACCTAGGGCAGCTACTGAGTGAATGCCGCTGGGGACTTATCTCAGCTCAAAAGCAGTCAAGATTAATTTCATTTTATTTCATTTGATTTATTTTAATTTAATTTAGTTTATTTTCATTTATTTTGATTTCATTTGATGGATCCCATCGATGTGTGATGAATCACACTGAGAAGGGGCTATGTTGGCCTAGACCTATCTCAGATTTACTGACCCAAAGGGGTAGTCTACCGGCCGAAGGGTAGGACTATCCAACCTAAGGGGTGACTTTCAGTGTGAAACAACTGTGCTAGGAAGAAAGCATAATAGACTTATATCTTCCAAAGCAAAGAATAAATGCTGGGGTGATCTGTTGGTAGCACAATAGATGAAACCCTACCTAGGGCTGCTCGTCGGTGTACAATGGTCATGCTGGAAAGAATACGTAACAGACTTACATCTTCCAAAGCAAGGATGATTGCCGGGGTGACCTGTTAGTAGTACAACATGTCGAACCTGACCTAAGGGTGACTACTAAGAGAGTGTCACTAGAGACTTATCTGAACTCAAGAGTTGTCAGACCCAACTGCTCTATGTCGGGCTGACGTGCTACCCTGCTAGTGTGTCACCCTAGTGGTCCCATGTTCAGGAGGATGTAAGTCTGTTACACTTTCTTTCCTGACTTGGCCATTGCACACTGATGAGCACCTTGTTAACATTGTAGGCCTTACTACGCGATCAGTAAGCTACCATCATGTTGGCTTTGTTTAATAGGATGTAAGTCAGCTACGCCTTCTTCTTAAACTAGAAACCATAAATTGACTTGGTGGAATATATTTGAGGTTTAGGGTAAGTCCCTCAACGTCTCCTTTCCTTCTGACTACTTCAAGCATGGGTCTAGTCCTTCTTTCTGACTCTCTACTTAATACTCGTCCTTAGGTCATTTCGATCTATTATGCCAACAATGGGTCACCCCAATAGTTGTTCCTAGCTTTGGAAGATGTAAGTCTACTAAGCATTCCTCTTAGCATAGTCGTTGCACACCGGTGGGTAGCCCTAGGTCGGATAGCAACTACTGAGCTGACGACAGACTATCTCAGTGATCAATTCTACTTTATGGAGATATAAGTCTACAAGCCTTCTTCCTAGGCTGATCATCGCACACCGATGGGCACCTTAGGTTGGTTAGTGTTCGCTATGCTGACAGTGACCCACCCGGTGGATACACCACTCTTGGCAGATGTAATACTGTTATGCCTTCTCGTTGAGTTGGCCACCATATACCTACAAGTATTATTTTCTTCAGGGATCGAGATAACACCCCTAGTGGCACCTCCCTTTTGGGCACTATACTTGGATCACATCCTCTGTGACCCCATTTAGACACTACTCGGGTTACCCATGGATCGGACAGTCCCCTCTGGTTGGAGATACTTTTCCATGAATGCGTAGATTCTCCTTTGGTCTAGTAAATCTGAGATAGATCAGGGCCGACATAGCCCCTTCTTAGTGTGGTCCCTTGCACACCAATAGGGTCCATGATAATTAATAAACAAAATATATATATTTTCTTATGGATTTGGAGAATGCCCCTCATGACACATTTCCCAAGTAGACATCCTATCTTTAGGATAGTGTCATCAAAACTCCCTATAGGAATCATCTGACAACTCTTGAGTTGAGATAAGTCTCTAGTGACACTCTCTTAGTAGTCGCCCTTAGGTCAGGTTTGACATGTTGTACTGCTAACAGGTCACCCTAGAAGTCATCCTTGCTTTGGAAGATGTAAGTCTGTTACGTATTCTTTCCAGCATGACCATTGCACACCGACGAGCAGCCCTAGGTAGGGTTTGATCTATTGTGCTACCAACAGATCACCCTAGCATTTATTCTTTGCTTTGGAAGATATAAGTCTATTATGCTTTCTTCCTAGCATAGTTGTTGCACACTGAAAGGCACCCCTTAGGTTGGATAGTCCTACCCTTCGGCCTGTAGACTACCCCTTTGGGTCGGTAAATCTGACACACTATGTCGGTACCCCAACACTCGAACGTCCATGAAGCCAATATTAGGTGGTTGGTGTAGGACCACACCGTGTACCTGATATTGGTGGCATTACTTAGCTACATCCATGCAGTCTATGATCATCGATGACCAGTAGTATCCTAATCTCTTGATCTTGGCTTTCATCTTAAGACTGAATTGATGAGCTCCGTATAAACCTGTATGTACCTTAATCACAATCTTATGGGCTTCTAGTTTGTCTAAGCAATGTAACCATATATGATTGAAAGGCTGTCGGTACAAGGTGTCATCCACGAGAGCATAGGAAAGGGCTCTGTGCTTCATCTGATGAGCTCGTGGCTTCTCTTGAGGTAGTTTTCCTTTATTTAGGTAATCTATGAATAGTTTCCTCTAATCTTGTTTCTCATCCTTCTTGGCAAAGACAACCTCCCCTTCAAGAGAGTACTTTTTGATGAGTTCAATATCAATAAGGGATACAATTTGTCTATTTTGGACCCTTATCGATATGGACTCATCTTTCAGACATGCCGACTCCTTGGCAAGTTTGGCTAAAGCATCCTCTACGACATTCTCTCCTCAAGGGATCTTGTAAATGGTAACCTCTAGGATTTGGGCCAATAATTCCATAATGTACTTATGGTAGTAATGGAGCTTGGGCTTGAGAACTTTGTAGGATCTAGCAATTTGATTAATGACTAATTGAGAAACCCTAAAGATGTTGATATTCTGGATGCTTAGAGTAATGGTTAACTCCAAATCGATAACTAAAGCCTCATATTCGATGACATTGTTGATGCAAGGATTTGACAGGTGATATGAGAATCTTATCACATTGCGGTACGAAGTTAGGAGGACTACTCCTGCCCCTATCATTCTTGGGAGAGTAGATTGTGGTTCTTCTCCTTTTTGAGAGGAAGTCATACCATCAAAGTACATCTCCCAGTGATGAATGCTAGTGTCCCCTAAGTTTTTGATTTGTTCATCAGGGAGGTCATCACTAAGCGGAGAGTCAATAGGAAGTCGGTGTGCCACTAAGAAATCAGCTAGTTCTTATCCTTTCACCGCATGGAGGGGTACGAAAGTAATGTCAAACTGTGACAAAATCACAGACCAATGTGCCAACCATCTGGATAGCGTCAGCTAGGTCATGAGATATTGCAGTGGATTGATCCTAGAGATCAAGTTCACCTTATAATAAAGCATGTAATGTTATAGCTTTTTGGATGCAAAGATTAAAGCTAGGCAATGCTTCTCAATGGGTGGATAATTCACTTCAGTAGGGATTAAATGATGGTTAAGGTAGTAGAGAGAAGTCTCCTTCCCTTTGTCGTTGGCTTGAGCCAATAAAGTGCCAAGGGAGTTGCCTATTGTGGCAATGTAGAGGATGAGCAACTTGCTCAAGATAGGGGTTGCTAGAACCAGTGGCATCATCAAGTAGTGCTTGATGTCTTTGAAGGTATACTGACACTTGTCATCGCACTTGAGCTTGACATCCTTTTTAACAAGTATTGAGAATGGTTGGCATCTTCCCGATAGGTTGGATATAAAGCATCTTAGATACGCCAACCACACTTGAAATGATCTGAGTTGAGTTAAAATTTTAGGGGGTGGCATTTTTAATATTGCCTTGATCTTCTTCCGATTGATGTTAATTCCCTGGTATCAGATAATAAACCCAAGGAATTTTTCTAAAGCTACTCTGAATGCACACTTCAGGAGCTTCATTTTGAGGTTAAATTATCTTAACCATTCAAAAACTACTCTCAAGTCAAGGAGGTGGTCTTTCTTTTCTTTACCTTTGACCACGAGATCATCAACGTAACATTCGACTTGATGATGAATGAGTTCGTCGAAGATTCGAGTCATAGCCCACTACTATGTAGCACCGACATTTTTAAGGCTGAAAGGCATGACCTTATAATAATAGATTCCGATCACGATTCTAAAAGCATTATTTCTTTCATTTTTAAGGGCCATCTTTATTTGATTATATTCAGATAAGCCATCCATTAAAGGCAAGATTGCAAGATATAAGGCAATATTGACCATCAGTTCTAGTATCGTTAGTGGAAAATTATCTTTCGGACATGCCTTATTTAAGTCCTTAAAATTGATGCATATACGAATTTAACCATTCTTATTCTTAACTGGGACGACACTGGCCAACCAGGTAGGATATTTTTCTTCCTGAATGAAATCAATATCGATTAGTTTCTTAACTTTAGAAATGACCTATTGTTCAATGTTTAATCACAGGCATCTAGGAGCATGCTTGATAGGGCTTACACTAGGCTCTATTGCTAGTTTGTGGACTACAACGTCAAGAGATAAACTAGAAATCTCTTGATAACTCCATGTGAAGTAGTCCTTAGACTTAGTCAATAGCCTAACTAAGTCATTAGTTTCAATATCATTCAACAAGGAACTAATGTTTGTCGGGTGTGGATTATCTTCAGGTCTTAAATTGATTTCCTTGAGCTCATTGATGATTAACTTGATCTCTTCTTCAAACTCTGGTAGTGCATCTTTGACTCCAAAATCATCTGGAACATATGATGTTTCTAAGCACACCTCCTCATATGAGTTAATGTGATTTGAAAAGAACCTATCAGATTCTAAATGATTGGTGATGACTAGACAGTAATCATCATCATCAACTGGAACCACAGTACTGAATCCTAGTCGTGGTCTTGATTGTGAGCTTTTGCATTTGTTCTTCTATATTCCTTTGAAATAGTCTGACCTGTGCTTCAACTGAGTATATGGGACTAACCCTTTATTTGCTAGATTACGAACACATGGGGTGAGTACCAATCAAAAGGTAATTCTATTAAATCTTTATATGAATCATCCTCAAGTTCTACATTAACTTCTTGACTTGAGGATGATGCTCTCAGAAAGAACCTTTGAGTTTTCACATTTGTGGATGATTTAGGGGCTTCCTTTACTACCAAACCCTCAACTTTTTATGAGAAAAGTAGGGTTAGAGCTAAGGTTCCCAACTGAACCCTAACTATTTTACATATAGACTTGCATACACTCATGCTTTGTTTTGGAGCCTAGTCTTCATCGCAATCTGGCTCAAGTGTCATCTCTAAAGGAATCTGCTGCTGAGAAGGGCTAGTTGGCATGCTAACCATATAAGACTCATCATTTGAACTAGATTTTAAGTCTTTATGGATAGCAGGTCTACTCCTGGTAGCTGGGACAAGTCTCCTATTGGGTAGCCAATAAAGAGGTTTTCTACCCCTAGGGTTGCCTCTAAACTAGCCTCTTCCTCTGCCTGGTGGAGGCCAGGACATCCTACCCATATGTTCGAATGGAGTAATGAATTGTGGATGGAATCTAATGTCAGGCTCCACTTCCTCTCCCAAGTCTGTTTCTCGCTCCCTTTTATTTTCTTTTTCCCTTTCTTTTTCTTTTTCTTTTTCTTTTTCTTTTTTTCTTTCCTTTTAATTTTGAACTGTGGACAAATTTGCGAGAATAGACTAGTTGATTTTAAGAAAGGTAGTAGGCCGCATCCTTATATATGTTGACCTCATGAATTGAAAATGGCTTGAAATCTCCCTTGACACAGTAGGCGATCCCACCTCTCACAAACTTCATACACTGATGTAGAGAGGATGGAATCATGTTATTTTCATGTATCCACACTCTCCCAAGCAATGAGTTGAAAGATGTATCCAATTATATAATGTGAAACTTGGCTTTAGTCTTCTAATCATCTATTTCCTAGGGCAACACTATGAAGCCTAAGGCCCTCTCGCCTTGTTCATTGAATCATCTCAACATTATCCTATCTTTTTGGAGTTTGGAGATGTCAATCCTCAAGTAAGCAAGGGTTGTTAGGCTTATAATGTTGACTAATGAATTTGGGTCAACCAATACTCCAGATAGCCTGTATCTACCAACATCCACTATAATGTAAAGAGGACGATTGTGATTGGTTGTCCCTAGAAGTAAATCTTCATCCTTGAAAGTGACTCCTAAGATGTCCTTTGAGTGCCATGCCTCCTCTTCAGTGGCGGTCAGCTGAGCTAAGCTATCTCAGGATCAAGTAAGGCCTTGATTAGAGATTCTCTCATCTCTTTGGATAAGACAAGGGCATTATATATGCTTAGCTTAGCTGTCAACTTTCTAAGGTGAGCAAGGATGTTGTAATCAACTCTAGCTTGGTCCTCCATAAACAAATCCATAGGTGGAGCATCTTATGGAGGGCTATCTGCTCACTATCACCAATGACTTGCTTATCCTTATCCTGAGGTAGTACCCTAGGAGGTAGAACTTTGCGATAATGTAGGTTGACTTTAATGACTTCATGTGGCAGGTTGGTGGAAAATTCTACCTACTCATCGAGCATACCTTCAGCTTCTCCTATGGGAACCTCAGAGTCGATTGACTCTAAGTCAATCTCAATGGGTGAACCTGATTGATTCAAAAAAGGAAATTCTAATTCTAAATCAGAAGAGAAGGGATCAAAATCACTAGAGCTATTATTATTATTTAGACTTGAAGAGTTTTCAATAGGAATAAAATCAAGAGCATTAGAAGTGGACAAGATATAAGTAGAATCTTCTTTTATCATTGACTTCTTTTTGGTTTGAGGTACATGATAGAAATCAAGTAAGCAGAATAAGGGATTTGATGCCCTTGTCCATTGATACAATACTCCTGCTAAAAGAAGAGCTGGATGAAGTAGTAGTTGCAATAGTGGAGGAGTCTTTGGACTTGGGCCGTGGTTGCCATCGACTATCCCAGAACAGCTGTGGACTATTCTTCGCCGAGCTCCCACCTTCCCTGAGTCATCTTTGGAAACTTACAAACCTTCTGATGTTGGAGGTTTGATATCTTTCTCATGCATGGAGGTACTGTCTGCCACCTTCCTATGCAAAAAATCATGATCTTGATCCACGAGAGAGGTACTCTTGGGAAGTTCCAGGACAAGCAAAAGCCAAGGCCACTCGGCCTCCATGATACTAGGCTGTGACACTAGAGTTTGGTTCTGAAGTGCAAGAACTGTAGCTAACAAATCTCCAGTCCTCTTCTCCATCCTGTGGATATGATCATCTTTCTATCTGAGCTATTGAAGGAGGTGTTAGGTTGAATGAATGGCATTGTCTTCTTCAACCAACACCTTCCTAACTCTGATGGTCTTTGTGGAGGGATCCTTGGGTATCAACCATATGGACTTTCGCAGAGTCGTCTAATAGTTCATCCTCATCAGGGTCAAAATCTACTCTACCCTCTTTGTGATCTGAATAATCACTCCTAAGAAGTTATTTCCTCTTAGTAAAGTAGTCTTCTAGGATATCATCTAATGAATGATCTCCTACTCTTCCTAGCTGAACTGGTACAAATACCTGCTAACGGCTGATTGTAGGGTTGTGCTCATCTGAACTTATATATCAGAATCTGCTTGCTGATGGGATGCTCTGACTAGAAGAATCAACTTCCATGGGGACTACACTAGTATCCCCTCCTTCCTCTACTATTATTAATGGCTACAGTGGTGGCACGACCATGATGCTTTTGGGTCGCCACTCCCTCTTTGCCACTGCTGAAGTGGGAAGTCGAATATGAGAGCTCAACCTCACCTCAGCTAGTGGAATAGATGGTGAGGGATCCTTAGACCATAGCTAGATCATCAATGGGGATGTCCTCTCCCTAGATGTAGACTTCTGGACTTTGGTAGAGATTGTGGAAGGAGGGACTCAGATGGGTGATTGTGGATGGGGAATGGAGCGGTGTGGCTGTGGAGACATCAACTGTCCTCTCGCTAGAACTCTCCACTTGTGGTTGGTGGCGCCTGTCAATACTATGTTGTTGGTGTGATCAGCTCTGGTAGCCCGCCAATCTGGAAAATCAACAAGGACAGAGGCCTCCGATTGCCTGACATACCTCCTCCTCTCCCTCTTGCCCTATTGGGCTGCAACTCGAGTCTCGGTGGCCCTCTCCCTGTGGATATGATCACTAACACTCATGGGAATCAAGTACCTCAAATCAAATAATATGTCAGATTCTGTGCACCGATAGGCTCTACCAAACTGGCAAAGAATTGTCCTAAGACTGGCATGGGGCTTCCTCCTCTCTCTGGATAGTACTTCAAATTGAGCTGGTGGTGGAGGAAATGGAGCAATCCTCCTATAGTCCTCCTCTCCATCTGAGGCTGAGAGGGGGTGGGGTGGAACCTGCTACCACTCAAGAGTGGAGAGGTCTCACAAGGAGAACCCTCCTCAACGATGTGGGAAGCTACATTAATCTCCATGGCTGCTCGCTCATGGTGCCGCTTGATCTTCCTGTTCTTATTATGGCGTTGAGTGTGGGAGAGCGGGGTAGAGCGAGAGCTGGAACCTACCTCAAGGGTAGGGGAAACAATCACAAAAGCCAAGATAGGCTTCCCGTTCAAAGCTGGGAAACCAGTGAGGAGGTGCTAGCTCACATCGGGGCTGCAGTAGGGATAACAACATACTGAACTAGCCTAGGAACCATTGACGCTAACACTGCTAGAGTTAGCATAGAAGGAATTGGAATTGATGTTATTGCAGGGACTCATCAACCTTCCTCTTCAGAGAGGAAAACTCAGACTCAGACTGCAGGTCGAAACGGAGGAGTGGCTTATGTCCTGCCACCTCCTCTCTACCAACAGTCATCAGGGTTGGTCCCTCACAAGTAACTCTGACATCCTCAAAGCCATGACCAAACTGAATCAGGTGAGTGGTGGTCGTTATGTGTATGGCCTGATCCAAGGCTAGATCGGGAAAGAGAGATGAACTTATCGGAAGACATACCCGGCCGAAGAGGAAAGAAAGGCTTGTGTTGATATCTCTGCATTTTTTGAAACATAACTGAGTCAAACCCTTGCTTTAGTCTTTGTCTTCAAATATTAACTTCTGATATTGATTTGAAATTTTAAACCCACAACTAACAAATTTAAGTATGCTATTGGGGTTCATTAGAGAGATTTTAAAATGTGAGGAGAGACTTTGCCATAGAATTCAATTTTGATTTGGAACCCATATTCAACAAATGTAAGTATGTTGGATGGGGTTCATTAGTTTCGGAGAGTTTTTTTTTTTGGAGGTGTATTTATTTTGTTCATTGTTTTGAATTTTGATTGATTTTTTTGGGAATCTTTGTTTAGCGAATTTAAGTATGCTAAGCGATGTTCTAATGTGTGTTTGAAAACTTTTGTGAAAACATTTTTGTTTCTGAAAATGGATGTCATGTGTGACTTTATTTTAATGGGATCCTTACTTAATAAATTTAGGTATGTTAAATAAGGTCCAAAATGATGTTTGATTTTGTTTTGTTGTTTTGGAGGTAGAACCCTCACTTAACAAATTTGGGTATGTCAAGTGGGGTTCAAATATATTTAATTTTGTTTTGAAAATTTGTTTTGGTTTGATTTGATTTTGAAAAAGAGAACTCTTATCCAATAAATGTTCGTATGTTAGAGAAAGTTCAATATGTTTTGATTTATGTTTGAAAGTGGAACTCCCATTTGACAAATGCAAAATGAAGTTCAAATGTGTTTTGATTTTTTGGTGACTTTTGAAAGGGGAATTCTACTCAACAAATTTATGTATGTTAAATGGAATTTAATCATTTTTTTTTCAAAAATGGAATATTTGTTTGTGATGTTGCTTTTGAAAGGGGAAACTCCAACTTAGCATATGTAAAATATGTTAAGTGGAATTTCAATTTTGTGTCTTGATTTCATTTGAAAATAAAATCTTCATTCAACAAACTTAGGTATGTTGAATGGAGTTAACTATTTTGGAAAATGCACTTTTTGAAAAAGAATGTTAATTTTTTTTTATTTTAAGTTTGAAAGGAACCTCCATGCAACAAATGTAGATATTATTAAATGATGTTTGGTTTTCTTGATGCCTTTTGAAAAGTTCCTATGAATTTTGTGCAAATCTTTTATCATGTGAATTTTTAATTAATTTTGAAAAGTGCTTTTGGAAAGTAATATTTTGCAAAGGGTTTATTTTCTTAAGTATGGGATGAACCTTGCCTAACCAAGAGGATGGTAAAGAGGTTCTAAACTTTTAGTCATCTCCTTTCTTTGATTAATTTAATTTTACCTATTGGGGGACCCAATAGGGGTTTTAAGACCTACATGAAAGGAGGTCCTAAAACCTAAAGGATGTTGGCTAACTTAGCCTAAGGATGAAATAAGCTAAGTGCCAACAGAAAGAATGATAGTGTTGGAATTATATGAACTATAAGCCCATTATCGATGCTTGGAGATAATAATTATCTACTAAAGATGGAGAGAGAAACTCTCCCCAGCAGAGTTGCCAGAAAAATTTGTTATGCTTATTTTGGATGTGTATATGGGGGACACCACTCAGATCTTAGGGGGGTACTTATTGAAGTTATCGGGTACGACATTGAGGTATGATATACTATCTCAAAAGATAGATGCATCATCCTTCAATGAACCTAATCACCTAAGAAGGACTCCTAAGGCATGATGGGTCTTCGAATATACCAGAGATTTTTCTCCTACTTTATATGGATGAATAAAGCAGGGTTTATATTAAGCTGGGTTCTCAAGTTCATTATGGAGGCAGGCCTCCATAGTTAATTGCATCCTAAGGAAGGTGAATTTCTTAAGAATACTCTCGATTAAAGTAGATAATTAGGGTCTCCAAAGATTTCAAGGCTAGACTATCAATAAATTGATTATATTTGGAAAATCAATTGGGATAGATCAAATGGAGAGACCTATTTTCGAAGCCAAAAGAGATGAGTAGGGAATGCTCATGATACTAGGAAGCCTAGTGAGCATTTCAATCTATCTTATACTTGGACTTTATATATTTGAAAGTGAAGAGATTTATTTGTTAGAGTTGATTTTTATTAGATTGATTATAATTCACTGACACAAGGTTGTGGAAAAGCCTAAGAGGTGAAGATTTATGCTTATATCATGAAAGAAACTACTACCTCAGATCCTAATGCTAGGGAGCTTTAGCATGAGCTAAAACATGACCCAAATCTAAGCGAAGATGGAAATAATATTTACCCCTATAAGAGAGGATAAACCACCAGAATGCTGGACTTATAACCACTTGGAGTGGCCCCCATCTAACTCCTCCTATGATTTTAAAACCATGTAATATGGACTTATGAAATTACTTTGGCTATTATTTATTTAGAAAGAGACTAAAATTCTTAAACCCACTTCCTAAGAGACAAGAGCATGAGTGGTATGATTAATGGCTTAATCTAATGTAAAATCCTTTCAAATTTTATTTAAATTTTGACACTTCATTTTTGCAAAGGCTTTGGGATTTTTATATGCCTAAATGCATGATGAAGTGAATTATTGGCCAAATCAAAAGAGAAGAGGGTGAAGCTCCATCAGTAGGGGTTGCTCTCATGGGTCAAGTGGTCCCTCAGTGTGTAAGGTCGGAGGCCATCATTTTGTAAGAGTGATTCAAGATGCATGCATGATATGAAACATACAATAATACAGCTAAGTGTTTATTAAATCTTTTAATTATATTATTTAAGACCTAAGCTTTATTCCGAGATTATGAGTTATTTAATTTTAATTATGAGTGATTAATTAAGATAGAAAAATTAATTTTTTTTCTAAGAGCCTAACACATCTAGGCTATACAGCAAACACCAATCATAAAGAAACTATGAAAAGGCATGCAGTTTCTAATGCACAATACAAACACAATATTAAACATTTTATAAACCTAATGCAAAAGACTAAAAGGCCGGTGCGGTCGGGTTCCACCATACAACCCAAAAAGAAGAGATGGGTAGCCAAGCTCTACCATTATACAATCCAAAATTACAAAATAATAATTATAATTTATAAATGTTATGGGGATCTTCTTTCTTTATTCTTTATGTCTTCATTTATTTCATCTTTACTTCTTTGATTTGATAGATTTCAAGGCATCACAAGACACCCCAGGACTAAGCCTTATGGCTAATGCTCATCCTAATCCCCCATATCACTAATCCTAATTCCTAATACAAAATTATATTAAAAGTAGGAAAAGTAAATCTAACTGCACTTACAAAATAGAGGTTAGCTAAACATATATATATTCTCAAGCAGTTATATTTATAATTTAGACTTAACACCTTGTACATGGGTAACCAAGTCCACCTATCCTAACTTGGATTATGCTTAGGGGTTTAAAAAACCTAGAGAGAGAGAGAGAGAGAGCTTTTATATTCATTTTTAAGCAACCCCTTAAGCATAATCCCCTATAGAAAATATGATTAGGCTAATATTGGCCTAACATCCATACTATGAGGCATACACCCTAACATTCAGTCTAAAGTAATATATCACAAAATAAAACATACATCACATCATGCACCGTCCTAACCTAAAGCTAGAAGTAGTGACTTAATTCTAATATCTATGTTAAGGCTCGTGTGACAAGTCTTGTTAGGTGTTAGTGTTGTATTTTCTAAGTGTGGAAGGATTCAATTTATTAAAAATGGTCGATTTCACTTGAAGTTGTTTAATTGATTTGAGAATTTTAATTTATGTTTTCTTTTGTTTCATATGATTACACTTAGCAACTAAGTGTTATAAAGAGAAGAAAGAGGATTTCCCTCTTTCATCCCTACCTTAAGCCACTTTTTAATGCATGTTAATTTGACTTAGTTCTCTTTAATGAATGGCTTCTTACACATTTTTAGTTAATCCTAAGTTTAGGTTCACTTTAAATAATCCTATTCAATATGATAGACATCTTAAGATTAATCTAATTGAATTACTAGTACATGATATATGTTAGATTATTCATTTCCATCACATGTAACATGAATATGATTAAATCCTAAGTGTACCTATACATACAACTTATTTTAGCACACTTAAATGATGAAGGTGGATATGTACATTTAAAGTTTATATTTTTAATTAGATTGAATTATTTTATCATATTAATTTAAAGCTATATGCAAGTTCTTATACAAAAATACAAAGGAATCAACTTAAATAACGTGCCATTATTAATCAAGGAAGTGAGGGAATCAAATGACCTCATTGGGGCTAACTAAAGCCTCATATTCCTGGATGTCTAGACTATATACCCATTAACATTCATACTTATGTAGATTTGTATACATGAACATAAGAAAGAGAGCTCTAAATCACATGATTAATTAATTCAATAATTTGAATAATTACGAATGCATGTATTTTCAATAGAAAAAGGGATTACCATTCTCTCATTGAATATACATATATATATATTTATAAAAGACATAAGCAAGTACATGCCTTTATTAACCAGGAAAGTGAGGCAATCATATGACTTCCTTGGGGCTAACTAAAGCCTTGTATTCTCAGGATGTCCAGACTATATACTTGCTTTTCTTATGTATATATGAATGTATACATAATTAAGGGAATGAAAATCATGCAAAGATTGTATTTTCTTTAATTGAATCATTTATGTATATGAATTAAAGCTTTATCCAAATTCTAATATTGAAATGCATAAGAATGAGATCAAATGGGTACATGCCTTTGTTATTTAGGGACGTGAGGTAATCAAATAACCTCCTTAGGGCTAGCTAAAGCCTCGTATTCCTAGGATGTCCAGACTATATACCCATTAATATTCATACTTATGTGAATCAATACGTGAATAAACAAAAGAAAGCTTCACTTCACACACTTAAGGTATAATCACATACATCTCCTATGTATTTATAACTAGCATCACCACATATGTTATTATTCATTTATAAGCTTTTGGAAATTGGATTTAATAGTGATAATAGCCACACATATATTAAATTAAATCAACCCATGCAAGTTTAACATAAAGGAAAATCACTTGATTTAATTAATTTTGAGAATGCATGATTTCAGATGACATACAACATTTAATATGATTAGAAAGGAATAAATAAACATAAACACATGATTTCATTCAATCAAAATAATTCCTAGGGACAACCATATCAAGTAAAATCATTTAAAGCAAACTAAAGCTTTTTTAAATTTCATTTTTAGTTTCATGTTTGACTTGATTTAAAGAATATGAGAAGAAGTTAGCTAATCCTAACCCATTTCCATGATTATGGATTAATTTGATTTAATAAAATGTAATTAAGTCAATTTTATGGGTTAATTAAGTTATGATATGAATTAAGTTCATTAATTAACCCTTTCTTATGCTACTTTAATATAATTACCCAAATAATTGTGAGCCAACATGATATACAAATGAATGGGAAAAGTAAATTAACAATGGTCCTAAGAAATGAAAGGGCCTAATGCAATTTGCTCAGAATTAATGCTTAATTAAATTAAAGAACTCAATTAAGTACTCTTATGATTTTCCCACACTTGTAGATTAACCATAAATTTCTTGATTTCCTTTAGGTTATTAAACACCTAAATCCCTCAATTAATTAATTAAGATCTAATGTGGTTTAAATTTTAATTATATGAATTAAGTAATTAATTAACCAATTAATCCTTAATTAATTTTCTTGAAAAGGGAAATGACCTTAGGGAAAGAGATTAGGAAAGAGGTCCCAACCCTATTCCATAAATCCCCTCACTATTAGACAGTGATAAATGGGCCCAATTAATTAATTAATTTATTGTTCATGTGATTAATTAACCCTTAATTAAATTAAGAGACTAAATAAGGCTTAATTGGCTAATTTTCCTTATTAATAAACTAATAAACCCTAAGAAAAGTAGGGGAGGCAAAGGTCATCCCCTTAAACAATTTCA
This sequence comes from Cymbidium sinense, assembly GCA_021442155.1. Taxonomy (NCBI): domain Eukaryota; kingdom Viridiplantae; phylum Streptophyta; class Magnoliopsida; order Asparagales; family Orchidaceae; genus Cymbidium; species Cymbidium sinense. Next base: position 66,892,918 of record CM038217.1, on the reverse strand, counting down.
GAAATAAATAAGGCTTAATTGACTAATTTTCTTTGTTAATTAACTAATAAACCCCAAGAAAAGTAGGGGAGGAAAATGTCATCCCCTTAAATAATCTCAAAAAATTTAGGGTTAATTAACTAATTAATTTGGGACTAGTTAAGCTAAATAATTTTTTTAATTAAATCCTAATTAAGCTCTAATTACTATTCAAAATTAATTAAGAATAATTTTAATAAATTCCTCTCTAAAATTTCTTTAAAATGAGTATTTATTTGTACTTTTTTGATTTTTCTATAATTTGTTACAATTTTTGCAAGTTTCAACCATTAATATTGATTATTTAAGCCTAATTAAGCCTAATCACATTGTCACTTGGTGCTTTACATGCACATGGTTCCATAGATTGGCTATTAATCCGCGTGACATGGCAACGCGCTTCGATCTCCGTCCATCGACCGCATGCGAAATGGCTTCATAATAAAGGATTAATCCGATATCACATATCCATTCCAAACATGCTCAGCTCCGATCTAAGCCAAATTGATACCTTGATGATAATGATAGAAGGGGATCCAATGATTAAGATCATGTGGCATTCAACTTTCTTTAGAAAAGCTCTAAAAAATTCAAGAAAACTCAGTTTCAATTGCATACCTCATTGGAGCTAATGGACAGCGGTTCACATGCTTGAGATAACTTCGTCTAGTTGAGAGGAAGCCTTGTTGAGCTACAATTGGATTAATTTTACCCCATCTGCTCGGAAGGCCAAGGTTCATCCTTTGGAGGCTCAGCTTTGATCAAAATGCTACCTCACGTGGGCTTGGAGCTAAGGGGAAGGTTCGTTCGTGCTCGATGAGATGCGAGGAGCATGTGGGTAAAAGGAATTTAATTTTAGTTAAGAAATGTGGGAGTTAGGATTAGAGGGGATGTGTCCCATTTTGGGTGCACTCGGGAAGAGAGAATTATGGCAAAGAAGCTCTTGGGGAAGGTTTGTGGAGGATTGGGTAGTTTTGAAACTCTCTTAGAAGCTCACATGAATCGAATGCGTGAGAATGCTATGAGAATTGAAGAGGGTATACCCCTTTTCCATTGTGATGGACAGATGGATCAAGCTCCCAATTTTTGGTCTACCAACCACCGTCAGGGCGCCGGAGTGGTCGCCATCACCTCCACATGGCACGACATGAGTGGAGGAAGGGATGATAAGAAGCTCAAGTAATGGGATGGCTCCTTAGTGTCCAATGGTTTCGGGTAATGAGGGAGGTGAGTTAACTCTCCTCCCTTTGGTCCATGGGCTTGGCTATTTGGGGTGAGTGATGGCAGCCAAGGGGAGAGGCAAAGTCGACTATGCCAATTTTGGCAAAGATCCCATGTGGGAGGCAAATCCAAGGGGGATTGCCTTGGGATTGACCCCATTTGGGTTTAGGCTTATTTTGGGTTGATCCCAAGTGGGGTTGGGTTAGGTTAAGTCAGCTCCCATGGTGCCATGGGTTGGTTTCAAGGGATTTAGCCCAATTTGGGTCATATGGGTCTCTTTGGATCATGTTGGGTTAGGTTGACCAATTGGTCAAATTGGGTAAAGCTAAGGCTTGGGTTAGGTTCAAATGATGATTTGAAAAGTTTTGGTTCAAGTGGTTTCAATCAATTTGGATTAGGTTTTATTTTGACTCATTTGGAATCAATTAGGTCAATTGGATCAAGTTGGCCAATTTGACCAAATTGGCCAAATTTGCTTAGTTTAGGTGTTGGTTCAAGTTCAATTGATCTATTAGATGGGATTGTCGGCATTGGTTTGAATTAATTTAGATTTAGGCCAAATTGACCCATTAGGTCAATTTGGGCTAAGTTGGTCAATTGGCCAAATTGGGTTTAATTGTTGTCTTGGCAAGTTCAACAATCAATTTGCAATGAACTTGAGCTATTGGTTGCAATCAATTTGGGTTAGATCATGATTTGACCCAATTTAGCCTTTTAGGATAATTTGGGTCAACTTGGGTCAAAGGGCTAATTGGGTTCAATTGGCCAAATTGGGTTTAATTGTGGCCTTGGTCAAGTTCAACAATCAATTTAGAATGAACTTGAGCTGTTGGTTGCAATCAATTTGGGTTAGATCATGATTTGACCCAATATGGCCTTTTAAGCTAATTTGGGTCAACTTGGGTCAAAGGGCCAATTGGATTTGGTTTGGCCCAATTGATGGTCAAGTCATGTTCAATCATTGATCATGGGTTGATGTGAATCAATGGTTTCAATTAATTTGGTGTAGGATATGTTTTGGCTCATTTAGTTCATGTGGGTTAAGTGGGTTGACTTGGTCAAATGACTAAGTTGACTTGGTTTGACCCAATGTGTGACAATTGATCATCCTAGGGTAATTATTATTCGTGATAGGAGATTTTGGTGGGCTTGATTTAATCCAATTTGTGTTGGATTGGAACTTGGCTCAAAAAGGTCCTTTAGGTCACTTTGGGTCAAGTGGACTTAAGTGGGTCAATTGGCTTGATTTAGGCTTAGTTAGATTTATATGTGATCTTAGGATTGAAATATAAATCCAATTGCAACCAATTTGGATTCCAATAGATTTTGGTTCATTTGAAATTTTCAGGCCAAAAGGGCTAAGTTGGGTTTGACTTGGTTTGGTTTGATTTTTGTGGGTTTCATTTATATTTGGATAGGTGATTGAAGGAATGACTAATTTAAGAGAAAATCTATTAGTTTTGGCTTGATTTGGATAGGGTTTAGCTAAGTACAATGAAATGACTTAAAGGGTCTTAGAATGGGTTTTGGAAAGTTTTGGATTTGGTCTTAATCATTTGAACGTATATTTCATTTATATTTGTGAAGATGATTGAAGGTGTAATTGATTTATAAGAAAATTAATTGAGTTTAAAGTGATTTGAAGGTAAACTTGGCTAAACTCATTATTGACCTGACTTTTGGAGTGAACTTTCAATCTCCTATTCTTAGACCTAGGAATCTTCTAGACACTAAGATTTTCTTAGTCATAAGATACTTCTAGTGATTAGGTGAATACTTAACCTAAGCCTAGAGAGTTAAAAGGGTTTATCATAGGATTCGGCTATGCCTTAGGGACTTAGGAAAATCACATAACCTATAGCCTAAACCCAGTCCATGTGCACCTTCTTAAATTCAATTCAAATCCAAATCTCAAACCAAACATCAAATTCAATACCAAAACCAAATCCGAATTCCAAATCAAATGATTGAAATTATTAATCAAAATCTTTCCTAAGCCTTATGATTGAATTCCATGGACTTAGCCAAATTTCTATCCAATTCAATCCAAAATTGATTGATTTCTTCATAAACCAATCATACCTTCAATCATCTTCACAAATATAAATCAAATCTACAATCAAATGGGCAAAAATAAATCCAAGTCAAATCAAAACCCAAATTTGAACCCTTTGAGTCAATTCCTTGGACTCAACCAAATGACATCCAAATCAAGCCAAAACCAATGGATTTTCTCTTGAATCAATCATTCCTTCAATTACCTATCCAAATATAAATGAAATCAACAATCATCAAGCCTAACCAAGATCAACTCAAGTCAAACCTAACTTAGCCCATTTGACTTGAGATTTCCAAATGAACAAAAACTCATTTGAACCTAAACCAATTGCAATTGAATTTATATATCAATCTCAAATCCATATATAAACTCAACTAAATAAAACTCAACCCAAAATCAAGTTGATTAAACCCAATTGGTCAACTTGACCCAAAGTGACCAATTTGACCTACTTGAACCAAAATCCAATTCAATCCAAACCAAAGTGAATTAAGCTAATCCAAACTTCATGACATGATTGTTGATCATCTTAGGATGATAAATTGATATAATTTGGGTCAAATCAAGTCCACCTAGCCCTTTGACCAAGTCAACCATTTAACCCACATAAAATAAAATTAGCCAAATTGCAACCTATGCCAAATCTATTGAAACTACTGATTCATACCAACCCAAAATTAACATTTGAACATGACTTGACCTTCAATTGAGCCAAACCTAACCTAATTGGTCCTCTTGACCCAAATTGATCCAAATTGACCTAAAAGGCCAAAATGGGTAAAATCAAAATCTAAATCATATTGATTGCAACCAATGGCTCAAGTTCACTCCAAATTGATTATTGAAGTTGACCAAAGCCTCAATTGGGCCTAATTGACTCAGCAGACCCAAAACCCATTGAACCCAACTTGACCTAAAGGGTCAAATCAACCTAAACCCAATCAAATTTAGATTAATTGGAACCAAAGTTTGCAATACATTTTAAATGATCAACCAAACCCAAACCAAGCCATGACCCAAGCTAATTTGGTCAATTAGATCAAATTGGACAACTTTACCCATTTGACCCAAATGAACACAAATGGGACAAAATCAAATCCAAAGCAAATTGAACCAAACTAATGACACCAATACACTCCAAATGGTCATGTAAACTTAACCCAACCCTTAGTTTGACCCAATTTGACCAATTGGTCTGCCTCATTCAATTTGACCCAAATAGGTCAAATTGAATCAATTGAACTACAAATGACATGAAATTGGGAACAACCCACTTTTGACTCATTTCAAATCTACCTAAATCAAATCCATTGCCAAATGACCACTCTACCCTTGGGCTAAGGGTATCACATGAGGCAAATCACTTGGGGGAATGGTCATTTCTCTTCCTTGGCCACTTGACACTCATCCATTGTTCCACTTAGGCACCTAAGACACTAGCTAACCTGACCCAGGAGTTGGTTGGGTCGACCTTGACCCATAGGTGGTGAAATCACCTCCCCATTTCCAATGGAGCATGTGATAAGCAAGGGATCCCACTCGCCTTGCCTTGGCTTCATTCTCACACCCTCCTCCACTCAAGTGAAGCCACATAAGGTGATTACCTGCCCAAATTGAGCTCCCCATGATAGCCACTTGATCAAAATGGCCAAATAGCCATGGCTGTCGGATCAAAGAATGAGGGGGTATACCCTCCCTCATCCTCACTCAAATCGATGGCATTCACACCCTCATAGCCCTAGTAGCCAAAGAACTTCTCCCCAGAGCCTCCTCTTGCATTTCCTGAGCACCTTAAATCCTCCGTTCTCGATTTTACAGAAAACTAAAATAGGGGAGGCCACCTTCGAGTCCCATTTTCTCAAATTACCACTAAATTGCAATTAACTTTGCACACACCTTCCTTGGAGCTACACGAGCAAGAGCGAATTGCTTCCCATCACCTCTGATCACCAAAAGTGGGAGTTCAATCAAAGTTGACCACCTACGTCCTGTGCATTGGTATTCTGAGCAAACCACATGAAATCAAAGCTCGAATCGCTCAAGAGGGCTTCATCTCTACTAGATGAAGCTTCCTTAATCAATTGGAACTACCAGTCTTAGCTCCGATGAGGTATGCCATTGAAACTGACCCCTAGGTAGAAATGGTTTGGTCCTTTGTGAAGAAAAGTTGCATGTCAAGAGATTTTCACCATTGGATCTCTTCATTTTGCTTCCCTGATGGCGTGGGATTGATTTCATCTTCATTCGAGCTCGGGTGAGCTCAGATCAAGGGACAAATGATAGATGATCTCTGTCTCTCACCACTTGGGAGGAGATAGATCATGGACCATCCATTCCTTATGATCAAAATGGATGGTCCTGATCAAATCATGCTAGATTAATTAGATTAATCCTATTAAGCCATGACTGTGATCATGACCATCCGATCTTAGATCGAGCGGTGCACAAGAAATCGTGTCCTATCATCGGATGAGTCAGCTCATGGATGTGACAACTTAAAGAACTAATCCCGTGGCGCCATGTGGAAAGCGTGCCGCATCAGTGTGCCATGTGGCGCCAATGAGATTAAGGTTAATTAAGGCTAATTAAATACATTTTAATAACTAAAACTTCATAAATTCACCATAAATTGTACAAAAATTAAAAAATATAGATAAATACACATTTTAAAGGTATTTGAGAGGAGAATTTAATAAAAATATCCTCATTTGATTATGAATAATAATTAAGGCTTAATTAAAGTTGAAATTTAAAATTAATTTGATTAATTACATAAGTAATTAACCCTAAGTTTTATGGCTTCATTTAAGGGGATGACTTCTGCCTCCCCTAATTTTCTTAGGGTTAATCACTTACTTAATTTGGGTAATCAATCAATTAAGCCCTAATTACTTCATAATTTAATTAAGTGATTAATTAAGCTCCTAAATAGTGCTAAATTGGTTAATTAAGCCTGAAAACCTTTGATTTACATTAGATAAATAGTGGGAATGAGATTAGGATCTCTTTTCTAATCCTTTTCCCTAGCTTTATTTTAATTAAGGTAGGCTTAATTAAGGTGAGCATTAATGAAGTAATTAATTAACAAATCAAATGACTTAATTAATCAAACTAAAGCTCAAACTACCTCTAATTTTAGTTAATTGAGTCTTGGGTAGACTCTTAGGTGTTCAATAACCTAAGAGAATCCTAAGGAAATTATAATTAGCCCACATGTGTGGGAGAATTATAAGAGTACTTAATTAAGTCCCTTAACTTAATTAACCATTAATTATGAGCCATTTACATTAGGCCCCTTTCTTTTCTTAAGATCATTGCTAATTTTATTTCCAATGCATATGCATATCATGTTGTCTCACAATTATTTGGGTAACTATGTTAAGGTGATATATGAAAGGGGTAATTAATGGACTTAACTCTTATTACAACCTAATTAATCTATATAATCAACTTAACTACCTCTCATTAAACCAAATTAATTCACAAACATGGAAATGGGTTAGGATCAGCAAACTCTCTCTCATATCTTTAAATCAAATTGAAATATGAAATTAAAAAAATGACATTAAGAAGCTTTGGTTTACTTTAAATAATTTTATTTGATATGATTGTCCTTAGGAATTAGTTTGATTAAATGAAACATGTGTTTTATGTCTTATTATTCCATTCCAATCTTATTAAATGATGTGTGTCTGTGGTTCATGCATTCATGTTGTCAAAATGTTTAAATTTAAATGAATTTTCTTTATGTCAAGCTTGCATGTGTTGATTAACCTATGAATATGTGTGGCTTATCATTATTAAATTAAAGTTATTTTCAAAAGTTTATAAGTCAGCTATAATATTTGGAGTGATAATAGTTATAAATATCCATAAGCTTGCATGTATCTATGGTTTAGAACATGTGGTATGGAGTTCTCTTTCTTTAATCTATACGGATTTACGTAAAGTTTGAATGTTTACAATGAAAAGGACACAAAATTTATTTGAATTTATTCTTATGTATTTCTATGTTAGAATTTAGATAAAACTTTAGCTCACATGTATAAATAATTCAATTGAAAGAAATACAACTTTTGCATGATTTTCCATTCTTGTAGTCACTTGTACATTCATGTGTATTCAAGAATAGTGGGTATATTTAGTCTAGACATTCTGGGGTCGGAGGCTTTAAGTAGCCCCAAGGAGGTCTTTACCTCACTCCCCTGGTTAACAATGACAAAGTATCCGCTTAAAACTTTTATGCACTTGTATGTCCATTTAGCTAATGAATGAAAATATCATCTTTAACATTAGTTCACATGTATAAATAATTCAATTGAAAGAATACAACTTTTTCATGATTTTTCATTCTTATAGTCATTTCTGCATTCATGTGTATTCAGGAATAGTGGGTATATCTAGTCTAAACATTCCACAGATGCGAGGCTTTAAGTAGCCCCAAAGAGGTCTTTACCTCACTCCCATGGTTAACAATGGTGAAGTATCCACTTAAAACTTTTATACACTTGTATGTGCATTTATCTAATGAATAAAAATCTCCTTTTTCAATGTTAGCTCACATGTATAAATAAATTCAATTGAAATAAATACAACTGTTATATGATTTTTCATTCTTGCAGACATTTATACATTCATATGTATTCAAGAATAGTGGGTCTAGCTAGTCTAGACATTCCAGGAACATGAGGCTTTAAGTAGCCCAAAGGAGGTCTTTACCTCACTCCTTTAGTTAATAATAGCGAAGTACTTGCTTAAAATTTTTATACACTTGAATGTGCATTTAGCTAATGAGTGAAAATCTAATTTTCTATAAAATACACAAATGCATCTTTCATTTAAAGTGTGCTAAAAGAAATATATTGCATGTATAGTTATACTTAGGATTCAATCATATGCATGTTACATGTGATGGAAAGGAATAATGTGATGTATGCCATTTGTTAGTAGTTCACTCAAATTAATCTTAAGAAGTCTTTCATGTTGAATGCAATCATTTAAGGTGAACCTAAACTTAAGATTAATTTAAAATATGTAATAAGCCATTCACTGAAGAGAACTAAACCAAATTAACATGCTTTAGAAAGTGGCTTAGGGTAGGGATGAAAGAGGGTAACCTTATTTCTTCTCTTTACAACATTTAGTTGCTAAGTGTAAGTCACATGAAACAAAATAAAGAACAAATTAAAACTTGCAAATCAATTAAAGCACTTGAAGTGAAATCACCCTTTAAATTGAATCTTTCTACACTTAGAAAATCTTAACTCTAATGCCTAGGTAAGCTATGCCACATAAGCCTTAACACACACTTTAGAATTAAGTAACCACTTCTAGTTTTATGTTAGGACGGTGCATGGTGTGATGTATATTTTATTTTATAATATATTATTTTAGACTAGATGTTAGAGTGTATGCTTCATAGACTGGATGTTAGGCCGCTATTAGCCTAATCATATTTTCTGTAGGGGATTATGCTTAAGGGGCTGCTAAAAAATAAATATAAATGCTTTTTTTGCTGGTTGCTTAAACCCCGAAGCATAGTCTAGGTTAAGACAGGTGGGCTTGTTTAATAATGTGCAGGGCGCTAAGTCCAAATCATGCTCATAATTTCTTGGGTTGTATATATGTTTAGCTAACTTATATTTTGCAGGAGTAGTTAGATTTACTTCTTTCTATTTAAATGTAATTTTGCAATTAGGACTTAGGATCAAATGCTATAGGGTATAGAATGAGCATTAGCTAGAAGGCTTTGTCCAAGGAGGCCATGCGATGCCATGAAGTTGAAGCCCACCAACTCAAAGAAGAATGAAGAAAGATAAGTGCAGATATGAAGAATGAAGAAATGAAGACCCCCATAGCATTTCTCATTTTATGGGTTGTAATCTATTCTTTCATAGAAGTTGTATAAGGTAGGGGGTTCATTTACCCAATTATTTTTTTCACACTTTCGTCCTTGACCTTTTATTCTTTTGTTCTTAGTTATAAAATTGTTTGATATTTTTTTTAGCCTGCACAATAAAAACATCATACTTTTCTTAGTTTCTTTATATTGGATATTTGAATGTGTGGCCTAGATGCGATTAGGCTCTTAGGGTAAAATTAATTTTTTACCCCAATTAAACACTCATAATTAAACATTCTACAACTCGTAACTCACATAAAGCCTAGGACATAAATCAAGGTAATTAAAAGATTTAGCAACCCTTTGGTTGAATGTTGAATGTCTAACAACATGCATATCATATTATTTCACTCTTACAAATAAGGGATTTCCATCCTTGCACGATAGGGGAAGGCTTGACCTTTGAGGGCCTCTTCTGTGTTGGAAAACACCCCTTTCCGACTAATTTATCTAACAATATTATTTCATCATGCATGTAGGCATCAAAATTCCAAAGCGTTTGTCAAAATGAAGTGTCAAAAATCAATTAAAATTTGGAAAGATTTTCTCATTAGACTAAGTCATTATTCATACCACTCATGCTCTAGTCTCTTAGGGAGTGGGTTTAAGGACTATAGTTTCTTTCTAAATAAATAATAGCCCAACTATCTTGCAATTCATATGACTGGGCTTCATGGATTTAAAATGAAGGAAGTGTTAGCTGGCTGCCACTCCAGGCAATTGTAAGTCCAACAATCGGGTAGTTTATCCTCTCTTGTGGAGGTAAACCTTATGCCCAATTTCTCATAGATTTAGGTCTTATTTTAATTTTTGTTAGAACTCCCTAGATTTAGGATCTGAGATAGCTATTTCCTTCGGGTTATAAGAATAAATCCTCACCTCTCAGGCATTTATATAATCTTGTGTTGTTGGATTATAAGTCCTAGATTTCTAATAAAATATCAACTTTAACTAATTTGATTGCTTCTCAACTTCAAAAATATAAAGAACTATTATAGGATAGATTGGAATGCTCATTAAGTTTCCTAATATCATGAGCATTCCCTACTCATTTCCTTTGGTTTCGATAATAAGTCTTCTCTTTGAGTTTTCCCACTTGACTTTTCAAAATAATCAATCCTTTGATAGTCTAGTCTTGAAATTTTTGGAGACTTTAATTTCTACTTTAATCGAGAGTATTCCTAAGGGACTTTATCTCTTAAGATATAATTAGTTATGGAGGCTTGCCTCCATAGGGAACTTAATGAACCTGGCTTAAAATAAACCATACTATACTTTTCCATGTAAAGTAGGGGAAAAATCTATGTTATATTCAAAGACCCATCATGCCTTAAGAGTCATTATTAGGTGATTAGATCCATTATATGTGATGATTTCTATCTTTTGAGATAGTGCATCATTCTTTAATGTCATACCCGATCACTTAAATACGTACCCCCTAAGATCTGTGTGGTGTCCCACATCCAAAAATAAATACTACAGATTTTTCTGGCGGCTCCACTAGGGAGATTTTCTCTCTCCATCTTTAGTAGACATTATTGTCCCCAAGCATCTATAATGGACTTCTATTGTATATAAGCCCAAGACTATCTTTCTTTCCATTAGTACTTAGCTTATTTCATTTTTAGGCTAAGTTAGCCAACATCCTTTAGGTTTTAGGATCTCACTCTATGTAGGTTTTAAAACCCTTATTGGGTCCCCGAATAGGTAAAAAATTAATTAACTAAAGTAGATGACTAAAAATTTGCAACATCTTTACCATCCTCTTAGTGAGGCAAGGTTCATCTCATAATAAATCCTTTGCAAAAATATTATTTTTAAAAAAGAAAATTTCAAATTAATCAAAATTCACATGACAAAAGATTTGCACAAATTTTTTTTAAAAAATAGAAAGATAACCAAACCTCCTATAATAATATCTATAATTTTTACATGGAGGTTCTTTTCAAAATCAAAATCAAATAATTTTAAAATATCTTTTTCAAAGCACATTTTTGAAAATAGCTATCTTCATTTCAACATACCTTGATTTGTTAGATGAAGATCCTATTTTCAAATAAAATCATGACATAAAATTAAAATTCCATTTACCACATCCCACATGTGCTAAGTTGAAGTTTCACTTTTCAAAAGCAATATCACACATAAAAATCCCATTTTCAAAAATAAGAAAAAGAAAATTTTATATAATTGTCTTCCATTTAACATACTTAAATTTATTAAGTAGAAGTTTCCTTTCTCAAAAATTATAAAAATTTAAAGCACATTTGAATTTCTTGACATACCCAAATTTGTCAAATGAGAATTCCCTTTTCCAAAATTAAAATAAAATTGGACTCTACTGAACATATCCACTTTTGCTAAGTAGAGTTCCCTTTCTCAAAATATAATCAAAGCACATTTGAATTCCATTTGACATACCCAAAATTTTCAAATAAGAATTTCTTTTTCCAAAATCAAAACAAATTGAGCTCTACTTAACAACCCACATTTACTAAGTAGAGCTCCCTTTTTCAAAATCATCAAAATACATTTGAATTCCATTTGACATACTCAAATTTGTCAAATGAGAATTCCCATTTTAAAAATAAAAAAACAAATTGGACTCTACTTAACATACCCACATTTGATAAGTAGAGTTCCCATTTCAAAATCACAAACAAATCAAACACATTTGAATTCCATTTGACATACCCAAATTTGTCAAATGAGAGTTCCATTTTTAAATTTGAAAATAAATTGAACTCTATTTAACATACCACATTTGTTAAATAGAAGTTACCTTCTTTCAAAACAAAACATAACAAATGAAATCAAATCCACTTGAGCCTTACTTAACATACCTAAATTTGTTAAGTAAATGTCTCATTTTTCAAAATCAAATCAAAAATACATCAAACACATTTGGGCCTTACTTAGCATACCTAAATTTACTAAGTAAAGATTCTATTTTCAAATCAAATTCAAAAAATCAAACACATGACAAACATCATCGCAAACAAACAAAATTTTTTTAAAAAATATCTTCAAGCATATATTTAAGTCTCATTTAGTATATCCAAATTTGCTAAGTGAAGATTCAAACATTAAATCAAAATTTTTAAATAAAAGATAAATAAAATAAATACATCTCCAAAATGGAATGAACCTCATTCAACTTCCTCAAATTTGTTCAATGAAGGTTCTAAATCAAAATCAAAATTCAATGGCAAAGACTCTCCTCAAATCTCTCAAATTCAACAAACCCCACTTAGCATACTTAAATTTGTTTAGTGTGGGTTCAAAATTCCAAGTTAATATCAAAAATTAATGTTTGAAGACAAATATCAAACAAAAGGTCCGACTTAGTTATATTTCAATAAATGCAGAGGTATCAGCACAGTTAGTTCTTTCTCAATCTTCAATCAGTTCAGTTGCTATGGCTCCTATCAAGTTAATTTTCTCCTTCCCCTCTAGTGTAGATCTAGCCTTGGATCAGGGTTATGTCACCTCGACTGATATCACCCATCTGATATACTTTGGTCATAGTTTTGAGGGAGTCTGGATCACCTGTGAGGGGCCAGCCATCATGACTATTAGTAGGGAGGAGGTGGCTGGACAGAAGCCACTTCTTTGTTTTGGCATTCTATCTGACTCAGAGTTTCCCTCACTAAAGAGGAAGGCTATTGAAGTACCTGTAGTAGCATTAGTTCCAGTTTCTTCTATGTTAGTTCAACCAGCGTCAGTGCTAGTGGTTCCCCTGCGGATTCATTCTGTTGTTGTTGTCCCTACTGTAGCCCTGGTGTGAGTTATCACCTCTTCTTTGGTCCCCTCTAAAGGGAAAGTTGTCTTAGCATTTGAGATAATTTTCTTTACCTTTGAGGTAGGATCTAGTTTTCACACCGCCCCACTCTCCCGTACCCAATGCCGTAATAAGAATAGGAAGATTAAGTGGCACCATGGGAGAGCAGCTAGGGAGGTTGATGCTGCCTCCCACATTGCTGGTCTCAAGATAGTTCGTGGCGAGAGCTTATGGATGCTCGAGTCCATTTAATTGTCTATGATTCTCCGAGCATCGCTTAAATCAGAGAGAGAGGGCTACCGAGTTGTGCCAGAGAGACACGGTAAGGTATGCCGACCGGACCTCGCCTTATTGATAGCCCACCGTGGACCGATATCCGATAGTATAGTTCTGACCGCACCGCCGGGAGAGGAGAGAGTGGAGAGACGGTCACCACCATCACACCACTCCATTCCTTGTCCACCGTCATCCATTCAAGTTCCCCCTTCCACAGTTCCCTCCAAGATCTAAAAGTCTGCATCTAGAGAGGGAGGTCTAAGGATCCCACTCCATCGCCTCCCCCCCACCAAGGTCAAGCTCTCCTATTTGACCTTCCACTTTAGTCAAAGAGGGAGTGACCCAAAAGTACACTGCACACCCACCAAGATCAGAGGAAGAGGGGAATGATAACACAGTCCCCATGACATTGGATCCTCCTAGTGAGAGCACCCATTTAATAGGCAGTGTCATATCCATAGAGTCAGATAAGCACAGCCTTATAGTTAGTAGTCATCGGGTGTTCATGCCAGTCCAGCCTACAGCGTAGGAGACTGTTCTTTAGACTACATCCTAGAAGACTACTTACCGAGAAGAAATAACTTCTTGGGAGTGTTCATTCAGATTAGGAAGAGTGTAGGGTAGCCTTTGATCCTGATGAGGATGACCTATTAGAGGACTCAGCGAAAGTGCACAAGGTTGATACCTAAGGATCCCTTTTTAGATATCATCATAGTCAGAAAGGTATTGTAGTTGAAGAGGATGACACCGCTCAATCAACCCAACACCTCCATTAGCAGCTCAGGGAGAAGGACGAGCAGTTGAGTAGAATGGAGAAGAGGGCTGAAGACTTGTTAGCTGCAGTTCTTGCATTACATAATCAAGCCCCAATTTTATAGCCCAATCCAATGGAGGCCAATCAAACTGAGCTTCTACATGTGTTAGATCCTCCCAAGAGTGCATCTCCTATAGATCAAGATAATGGAAGCCTGCAAAGGAATGTCATAAATAGTACCTCCGTGCAAGAGAAAGACCTCAAACAAATGGTGGAACTGTATGTAAAGGAAGCATTGGCATGAGCCTGAGGTAGCTCATCCATTCCAAAGGGTTGGCCCTACCTAGAGGAATTTAAATAGTTTAGTACCACAAAGCATTTATGTCACCTTCTTTCAAGATCTTTGATGATAGTGGGAACCCTTGGCAAGATATAGTGCACTTTAGAGCAGGCTGTTGCAACATCAGAGGCAGGGACGTACTTCTTTTCTGCTTGTTCGTTAGTAGTTTGTCGGGGATTGCATTCGATTAGTATGTAAAACTACCTAATGATTTGGTAAGCACATTTGTTGAGTTGGATCAACTCTTCATTAAGAGATTTGCTGGAGCTCAACAAAGGCTAACTATAGGCGACCTTGTTATGGCACAACAAAATCCCAATGATTCCCTCATTGATTATATTCTTAGGTGGAAAGACTTGAGTATGAAATATGAACTACAGCTATCTGAACAACATGACATAAAAATTCTTCTTAAGAATATTCATGGCCCAGTTACTTTCATGCTCAATAGATATATTATCAAAACCTTTGAGAAACTAATCAACAAGATGGCTAGTCTGTAAGGAGAAGTCAAATAATTACCTTTTCAAGACCAGTCGTCCAAGCCACAAACAAGCTTTTGAGAAGAAGCTAGGGGTAGTAGTGTCAGTTGATAAGGGGAAGAACCCGGCCAGAGTTTAGTTTGAGAGACCTCGAGCTCAGTAGCCTTCACTTCCACCTCATCTACCACCACCTCAGCCATCATATCAGCCACTACAGTCACCTCAACAGCCATTACCACGACCACCTCCTCAGTAGTACACACAGTAGTGGTACTCATTTCTTCCGAAAGGTAGCTACTACCCTCCTACTCTTTTGGATAAGTTAAACTAGCCCTATTTATTTAAGAGGGAGGAAATCAGAAAGATATTTAAGAATCTTTTAAATAAACCTAATTTTCAGCTACCAGAGCCTAAGGGGCTGGAGGAAGTGGGCAAGAGTGATGATCCTAACTTTTTCCCCTACCATCGCATGTTAGGCGATGTCTTAGAGGGTTGCATCACCTTCAAGGACTAGCTTGATTGTAGCTACAAGTCAAGTGCCATAGTTATCCCCAGGGATAATCTATTAGAACAACCATCCAGTTCTATTAGGGTAATCCTTGGGGGTACATGTGATCCTCTTAAGATGAAAGAAGGTTGGGATATCTCCTTATCCTGAACCCTTAAGAAGATTATTTATAAGATCAAGAATCTTTCCTAGCAGGTGTCTGAGGTAGCTTAAACCTACAACATCAACGAAGGTTTGCAAGTTGCCAAAGAAAACTCGAGAAGGGTGAGAGCTCATCAGTAGCAGCAATAGTCCACACTTGCCCAGGATAACTAAGTAGTACAACCACAGTCCAAGTTAAGCATTCCTTTCACAATTATAGCTACAACTACTTCAGCCAGTTCTTCTTCTAGCATAAACATTGCATCAATAGATGAGGGCAATAAATCCCTCACCCCACTCACTTTACTTGATTTCTACTTTGTACCTCCTTCAAAATCTAAGAAATCAATGAAGAAAGTTGATTCAACTTACATCTGTGCCACTTTTGATGGGTTATCTAATTTCATTCCTATAGAAAGCTCTCTAAGTCTTAATAACTTTGATAATTTTGATCATCTCCTTTTTGATTCAAAAATGCACTTCCTTTTTTTTGAATCATACAGGTTCACCTCTTGAGATAGACTTGAAGTTATTTAACTCTGAGAGTCCTATAGGAGAAACTGTAAGTGTACCCGACGAGCAGTAGAACCTTCCACTAACTTGCCACAAGAGATCACCGAAGTTAACCTCTTAAGTGGAAAAGTTCTACCTCCTAATGTAGCACCTCGGGATAAGAGCAAATAAGTCATTGGTTCTAGCGAGCAGACAATGCCTCCATAGGATGTCTCACCTACAAATATGCTCATAGAAGATCAGCCTAAGGTCGACTACAATATCCTTGCCCACTTAAGAAAGTTACCAGCTAAGCTAAGCATATACGACGCTCTCATCTTATCCAAAGAAATGATAGAATCTCTAATCAAGGCTCTACTTGATCCTGAGATATATTTAGCTTAGCTGACTGCTATTGGAGTGGAGGCCATTACTCAAAGGACATCCCAAGAGTTACATTCAGTGATGAAGACCTGCATCTAGAAACTGCCCCCTCTACATCACAGTGGACATGGGCAGATTCAGATTATCTAGGGTGTTTCTTAGCCCGGTGCATCGGTAAATATTATGAGTCTAAAGGCCCTTGCCTATTTGAGGATCAACATCTCCAAACTCAATTCAGATAGGATGATGTTGAAAGGATTTAATGAGCAAGGAGAGAGGGCTTTAAGCTCTATAGTGTTACCATTGGAGATAGATGAGTGGATAATTGAAGCCAAATTTTACATTATAGACTTGGATACATCCTTCAATACTTTGCTCAGAAGGCTGTGGATACATGAGCACAACATGGTCCCATCCTCCCTCTATCAATGCATCAAGTTCATAAGAAATTGGATCAGATACTACATCAAAGGAGATCTCAAGCCGTTTCAGTTCACAAGGTTTGGATATATGAGGATGCATCCTATTACCTCCCCCAAAACCAAAGGTTATATTCCTGTGAACTCAATCAAAATCTCCATGTTGTAGAAAAAGAAAGAAAAAAGAAGAAAAAGAAAGAAAAAAAAGAAAAAGGGGAGAAAAAGAAATGGGGATGGAAATAGACTCAGGGGAGGAAATAGAACCTGAGATTAGTTTCCACCTACAAATCATTATCCCATTTGAACACATGGGTAGTATGTCCCGACCTCCACCAGGCAGAGGAAAAGGTTGATCTAGAGACAACCCCAAGGGTGGAAAACCTCCTTATTAGCCACCCAATAGAAGATACGTCCCAGCCATCCAGAGCAAACCTACTATCCATATAGACTTGGAATCTAGTTCAAAGGATGAGTCTTATATGGTTTGTAGACCACCCAGTTCTTCACGATAGTAGATCCCCATTGAGGTGACTATCGAGATAGATAGTGATGAAGACTAGGCCTTCAAGCAAAGCATGAGTGTATCCAAGTCTATATGTGAAATTATTAGGCAATAGTTGGGAACCTTAGCTCTAACCCCACTTTTCTTATAAAAAATGGAGGGTTTGGTAGTTACGGAAGCCCCCAAATCATTCACATATGCAAAGGTGCAGAGGTTCTTCCCTAGAACATCATCCTCAAGCAAAGAAGCTGATGTAGAACTTGAGGATGATTCTTATAAAGATTTAATAGAATTACCTTTTGATTGGTATTCATCGTGTGTTTAAATTTAGCAAAGAAAGGATTAATTCCACATGCTTGGTCTAAACACATGTCAGATTACTTTGAAAGGCCATGGAACAATAAAGGCAAACATCCCCAGTCAAGACCAGGACTAGGGTTCGGCATAGTGGGTCTAGTGGATGATGATATCTACTGCTTAGTCATCACTGATCATTTGGATTCTGATAGGTTTTTTCCAAATCATATTAAGTCTTAGGAGGAGGTGTGCTTAGAAACTTCAGATGACCTAAATGATCTTCAAGTAAAAGATGCATTGCCAGAGTTTGAAGAAGAAATCAAGTCAATCATCAACAAGCTCAAGGAAGTCAATCTAAGAACAGAAGAAATTGACACCTGACATATATTAGTTTCTTGTTGAATGAAGAAGAAACTAATGACTTAGTTAGGGTATTGACTGAGTTTAAGGACTGCTTCGCATGGAGTTATGAAAAAAAATGCTTGGATTATTGCTGACCTCACTTTTAGAGTGAGTTCTCAACTTCCTCATCATAGAACTAGGACTCTTGTAGACATTAAGAGCTCCTTAGTTTTAAGACACTTCTAGTGATTAGGTGAACACTTAACCTAAGCTTAGAGACTTAGAAGAGTTAGCTGCTCGAATAGGTTGTTCCCTAGGGACTAATAAAGACTTGCCTACCCTATAGCCTAAATCCAATCTACATGCACCTTCTCAAATCCAATTCAAATCCAAATTTGCAACCAAACCTCAAACTCAATTTCAAATTCAAATTCCAATACAAATCCAACTTCAAATAATTCAATCACATGATCAAATCCAAGCTCAAAATCCTCCTTAAAGCCTTATGATTGAATTCCATAAGCTTAACAAAATCTTAACCCAAATTTATTCAAAATTAACTAGTTTCTTTATAAATTAATATTTCTTCATTTATATTCATAAATATAAATAAAACCACCTTCCAATGACCAAAAGTAAATCAAACTAAATTGATTTCCTACTTAAGCCCTTTTGACCTATCTCCATGAGCTTAGTCAAATTTGCTTCCAAATCACTCCAAACCCAAGTGATTTTCTCATTGACCATTGATATCTTCATTTAATTCCAAAATATAAATGAAATATAAATTCAAATAGGCAAAACCAAATCCAGAATCAAGTCAAAACCCAATTCAAGCCCTTTAAGCCAATTCCTTGAACTTGGCTAAATCCTATTCAAATCAAATCAAACCAACGTATTTTCTCTTAAATCAATCATTCCTTCAATCATCTATCCAAATATAAATAAAACCTACAATCATCAAAGCCAAATCAAAATTAACCCAAGTCAAACCCAATTTAGCCTATTTGGCTTGAAATGTTCAATTGAACCAAAACTCGTTTGAACCCAAATCAATTGCAATTAAATTTGGATTTCCATATCAAATTCGTATATAAACTCAACTAAATCAAACTCAACTCAAAATCAAGCCAACTAAACCCAATTGGCTCACTTGACCCAAAGTGGCCAATTTGACATATAGAACTAAAATTCAATTAAATTCAAATCAAAGTAAATTAATCCAAGCCAAACATCATGTCATGATTGTTGATCATCCTAGGTTAATCAATTATCATTAATTGGGTCAAACTAAGTCAACCTAGCCCATTGACCAAGTCAACCCTTTAACCCATATGAACCCAAACTAGCCAAATTATAACCTAAGTCAAATTGATTGCAACCAATGGCTCAAGTTCATTCCAAACTAATTATTGAACTTAACCCAAGCCATGATTCAAACCAATTTGGCCAATTTAGTCAAATTGGTCAACTTAGCCCAAATTGACCTAAAGGATCAAATTGGAAAATCAAAATTAAATATAAATTTAACCAAATTGATTGAAACTAATTGAACCAATATACTCCAAACGGTTATTTGAACTTGAACCAACCCTTGGTTTGACCCAATTTGACCAAATTGTTCAACCTAACTCAATTTCACCTAATTTGGTCCAAATGGGTCAAATTGACCCAAATTAAACCAAATGAACTCCAAATGACATGAAATTTGGTCCAACTCACTTTTGACTCATTTCAAATATACTCAAATCAAATCCAATATCAAATGACCACTTTGCCCTTGGCACTCATCCATTGAGAAAAGACACTTGCCCAAATGGTCATTTTCTTCCTTGGCCACTTGGCACTCATCCATTGGTCCACATAGGCACCAAGGACACTGACCAACTTGACCCAAGAGGTGGTTGGGTCAGCCATGACTCATGGGAAAGTGAATTCACCTCACTTCTTCCATTTGAACACTTGGCATGAAGGACTTCCACCTCCCCTTGTTATGGTACCCATTTGTCCTTCTTGGCATCCACTTTCCATGCCTTAGCTAACCAAAATGAGCCACATAGGATGATTCTCTTCCATTCCCAACCACCCCAAGCCAAAGGACACCCATTTGGAGCCAAAATAAAAAATGAATTGGATAAAACCAAAGCACAGGAAATAGAGATAATTATTCTCATTCTCCCACTCTCATTTCATCTTCCTAGTGCTCCCAAACCAACCAACAAATATTCCCACCTGATTTTCGAGAAAAAGTAAACAAAATCAAGTGGATTTCAACAAAGATAGTGGCACTTGGAGAATGCATCATTCTAAAGTTAAGCTGAAGGTCTAGGCTCATTCCAAGGCTTCTTTCCCCACTCAAGAGCGTTCTCGGATCATCACCGCCACCAAAAATCATCCGTGATGAGATAATTTTCAAGAACTGTAGTTGGCCTTAGGATTTTTTATTTTGTGATGATTATTGTGTGATTCTAGGAATTTTCTTAGAAAACCCCTGCATTTTTCATTGTATTTAGTCCCAATACGAATATAGATTTCTTCTAGTGTGAATCGATTTAAAAATGAGTCCATTCGGATGAAATTTAATTTAGATTCCACAAAAAATTTGCAAAACCCACTCGATTTACTGTTCAGCCTGCTGTGATGCACATCAACCATCTGATCCAACTATTTATGAGATCGGACTGCTCAGATCACGTGCTGATCGAGCATTTCCACCCTTCGAATCATGCCGTGATTAGACGGTTCGATTGGATCCGTGCGTCCCTTTCCTGTTCATCCTGCTTTTCCACTCACGCGCGGTGTCAGAACCATGTGGCCCACCTATGTGGTGTTGCATACCATGCGGGACCATGCGGTTCTATTGCGCGGCGCCACATTGCCCCATCAGCGCTGACTGGGTTAGTGGAAAATTAGGGTTAGGGTATTGTATGATCTTAAAAATTATTTAAATCATCTAAAACTTCAAAATTTATAGAAAATAAAATATTTAATTAAAAATTATAAACAATGACTCATTGGATTCCTCTTTCTGAGAGGAATCCAACAAACCTAAAATCTATAAATTTGACTGAATATTTTGAGCTTAATTTGAGTTTTAGTAAAAAAATTATTAATTACACTAAATATACACATCAGATTAAGTTGAATTTTTTAGAGATTAAATTGAAGTTAAAATACACCTATCATAAAAATTTCAAATAAAAACAATTTTTGAATTGGAAGATATTACATTTTGAAGCTCAATTGGTCTATTTTAACAAAAATAAATTAATGGAATTTAAAAAAATCATGAAAAATCACTTAAATCAATTGAAACTTTGAAAAATCATAACAAATCATAGAAAATTCATAAAAACACAAATAAATACTCATTTCAAAGGTATTTCTAAGAGGAATGTAATAAAAATATTTTTAGTTAAATTTAATAGTAATTAAGGCTTAATTAAGTTTAATTAAAAACTTAATTAGCTTAATTACTCCCTAATCACTCAAGTAATTAATTCCAAACTTTTTGAGGTTGATTAATGGGATGACCTCTACCTCTCATAAATTTATTGGGATTTATTGCTTGGTTAATTAGGAAAATTAGTTATCTTAGCCTTAATTACTTTCTTAATTTATTAAGTGATTAATTAATATACTAAACGGTGAGGAACCATTAATTAAACTTGTTAATCATTGTGGAATAGTGAATGAGCATGGTAAATGATATTGGGACCTCTTTCCCATTTGTTTCTCTAAGTTCATTTCACTTAACTTGAAACTAATTTATTTGGGACTAATTAATGATTTAATTCGTTAATTAAAAATGGCTTAATTAATTTAATTAATTAAATTAAAATCATAATCATTCTAGAACTCATCTAATTAAGTTTCATGGGTAGATCTCTATGTGTTTAATAACCTAAAGCTATTTAAGAAAATTATTGCTAACCTACATATGTGGGAAAGCCATAAGAGTACTTAATTAAGTTCTTTAATCTAATTAACCACTGCTTGTGAGCCAATTGCATTAGGCCTTTTATTTCATAGGGTCATTGCTGATTTAAATTCCAATTCATGTGCATATCATGTTGGCTCGTAATTAATTGGTTAATTACTTTAAGGTAACATAGGCAAGGGTTAATTAATTGATTTAGTTCATATCATAACTTAATTAATCCATAAAATTCACTTAATTATCTTTTCATTGAACCAAATTAATTAATGAACATGGGAATGGGTTAAGAATTACAAATGATTGAATCTCCACTCTTCTCTAAATGAAATCAAACATCCAAAAAATAACTTAATAAGAAACTTTGGTTTGATTTAAATAAGCTTATTTAATGTGATTGTCTTTAGGAGTTAGTTAGATTGAATGAAATTACATTCTTGTGTTTCTTTATTTCTTTCTAATAATATTAAAATGTTGCATGCCACTTGATTCATGCATTCATTTCTTTCAAGAATCAATTAAAAATAAATGAGCTCCTTTATGTTAAATGTGCATGTGTTGCCTTAATTAGAAATATATGTAGCTATTATCACTATTAAATCCAATATATTTTCAAAAGTTTATTAATGTATAATAATACATGTTGTGACATTAGCTACATATACATAGGAGGTGCATGTGAATATAAGCTCAGTGTATGAATTGAAGTTCTTTTCTTTCATTCATATGTTGATTTGCATAAGTATAAATCTTAGTGGGTATATTAATCTAGATATTTTGGGGATGCACGACTTTAAGTAGCCCCAAGGAGGTTCCTAACTCACTCCCCTGGTACAAAATAATGGCGACATACCCGCTTGATTTCATTCTTATGCATATTTACATTAGAATTTGGATAGAGCTTTAATTCATTCACACAAATAAATTAATTAAATTAAATATAATTTTTGTATGATTTCCATTCTTATAGTTGTTTGTACACTAATATGTATTTAAGAATAATGGGTATATCTAGTCTGGACATTCCAGGGATGCATGGCTTTAAGTAGCCCCAAGGAGGTTCCTGCCTCACTTT
Source organism: Cymbidium sinense (assembly GCA_021442155.1). Lineage (NCBI taxonomy): Eukaryota > Viridiplantae > Streptophyta > Magnoliopsida > Asparagales > Orchidaceae > Cymbidium > Cymbidium sinense. The sequence goes on along the minus strand of CM038217.1, from coordinate 66,869,988 downwards.
CCTAGTGCAAAATAAATGGTGAAGTACTTGCTTAGAACTTTCATACATTTGAATGTGTGTTTAGCTAATGAATGAGAATCCTCTTTTTCTATGAAAATCATTCATGCATCCTACATTTAAGTGTGCCAAAAACATATTGTATGCATAGATATGTTTAGGACTTAATCATCTGTATGCTACAAATGATGAAAAGAAATGAAAAAACATGTGTTGTGTGATACTAATTAGCTCCAATTATTCTTACAATTTTTTTATTATTGAATGAGATTATTTAAAGTGAACCTAAACCTAGAACTAATTAAAATATGTAATAAACCATTCACTAAGGAGAATTCATTTAATTAATTTTCTTTAGATGTAGCTTAAGGTGGGGATAAAAGAAAGTGATCCGCTCTTTTCTTCTCTTTATAACACTTAGTTGTTAAGTGTAAGCCAAATGAAATAAAAAAAACATTAAGTAAAACTCACAAATCAATTAAGCCACTTAAACTGAAACCATCCTTCAAATTAAATCCTTTCTTATTTAGAAAATCTTAACTCTAAAGCCTCGTTAGGATATACCACACAAAACTTAACACACATATTAAAATTAAGTCAGCACTTCTAGCTTTATGTTAGGGTGGTGTATGGTTTGATGTATGTTTTGTTTTGTGATGTATTGTTTTAGACTGGATGTTAGGGTGTATATTTTGTAGACTGGATGTTAGGATGCTATTAGCCTAGTCATGTTTTGCATAGGGGATTATGATTAAGGGACCAATAAAAAATAAATATAAATACTCACTTTCCAGGTTACTTAAGCCCCTAAGCATAATCCAAGTTAGGACAGGTGGGCTTGGTTACCAATGTTCAGGGTACTAAGTCCAAATTATAAATATAATTGCTTGGGTGGAATGTATGCTTAGCTAATCTTTATTTTGCAGGTATAGTTAGATTTATTCTTTCCATTTAAATATAATTTTGCAATTAGGAACTATGATTAGTGCTATGGGAGAATTAGGATGAGCATTGGCTAGAAGACTATGTCTTATGTGCCACGTGATGCCTTAAAATGAGCTAAATCAAAGAAGCAAAGAGGAGAAAAGAAGACATAAAATTTGAAGAAGATGAAGACCCCCATAGCATATATTCATCTTTAATTATAATTATTCTTTTGTAATCTAGGTTGTATAAGGGTAGAGCTCAGCTACCCATTTTTCTTTTTGTCTGGAGACCATACCTTTATTCTTTTTATCGTAGCTATAAAATTGATTGATGTTTTATTTACAATTGCATAATAGAAATGGCATATATTTTCCTAGTTTCTTCATACATGGTTATTTAATGTGTGGCCTAGATCTGGTTTGGCTCTTAGGGAAAAATAAACTTTCTACCCCAACTATAACTCATAACTAATTTTCTAAATAACTCATAACCTCATTTAAAGCTTATGTATTAAATCAAGATAATTAAAAGATTTGGTAAGCCCTTAGCTGGATGTTGTATGCTTAATATCATGCATGTCATCTTGCTTCACTCTTACTAAGAGAGGGTTTCCATCCTTGCACAATAGGGGAAGGATTGACCTTTGAGGGTCTCCCCTGTGGTGGAAAATATCTTTTTCTCTCTGATTCAACCAATAACCTCATTTCATCATGCATTTAGATATATAAAAATCATATAGCCTTTGTCAAAATGAAGAGTCCAAAATAAATAGAAATTAAAAAGATTTATAATAGACTAAGTCATTATTCATACCACTCATGCTCTAGTCTCTTAGGGAGTGAGTTAAAGGACTTTAATTTCTTTCTAACAATAACATCCTAACAATCTAGCAAAATCATAAGACTTCGCCACATGGACTTAAAGCCTAGGAGGAGTTAGCTAGCTGCCACTCGAGGCAGTTGTAAGTCCAGCAGTCAGGTGGTTTATCTTCTCTTATGGAGGTAAACCTTATACCCATGTTCGCTTAGATTTAGGTTGTGTTGTAACTCTTACTAAAGCTCCCTATATTTAGGATCCAAGGTAGTTATTTCCCTCAAGATACAAGCATAAATCCTCACCTCTTAGGCATTTTCACAATACTATATTGTGGGATTATAAGTCCTAGTCTTCTAATAAAATTCAACTCAAACAAATATTTATCTTTAATTTTAAACATATAAAGCCCAACCATAGGATAAGTTGAAATGCTCACTAGGTTTTCTACTATCATGAGCATACCTAACTCATCTCCTTTGGCTTCGATAATAAGTCTCTCCTTTTGATCTATCCCACTTGATTTTTTAGATACAACTAATTTGTTGATAGTCCTATCTTTAAAATCTTTGGAGACAATAATTGCCTACTTTAATTGAGAATATTCCTAAGAAACTCACCTTCCTTAGGATGTGATTAACTATGGGGGCTTGCACCCATAGGGAACTTTAGAACCCAGTTTAAATAAATCCTACTTTATTCATCCATGTAAAGTATGAGAAAATTTTCTAGTATATTTGAAGACCCATCATGCCTTAGGAGTCCTTATTAGGTGATTAGGTCCATTATAGGATAATGATTTTTATCTTTCAAGATAGTCCACTATTCCTTAATGTCGTACCAGATCACTTCAATAAGTACACTCTCAGATTTGTGTGGTGTCCTTCATACACATAAATTCAAAAACAAACTCCACAATTATCTCCTGAAGTAGTAGTCCATAAACTAGTTATTCAGCCTGACACTAGCCTTGTCAAGCAAGCTCCTAAATGTATGCAATTAGACATTGAACAACATGTCATTTCTGAAGTTAAGAAACTGATTGATGTTGATTTTATTAGGGATGAAAAATATCCTACTTGGTTGGCCAGTGTCATCCCAATTAAGAAGAAGAATGACCAAATTCGCATATGCGTCGACTTTAGAGACTTAAATATTGCATGTCCAAAAGATAAATTTTCACTACAAATCTCAGAATTGATGGTGGACATTTTCTCATCTCATGCAATTTTCTCCTTCATGGATGGTTCATCTAGATACGACTAGATAAAGCTGGCCCCTGAATATGAGAAAAATATCACATTTCAAACCCTGATTGGAATATACTGCTATAAGGTCATGCCTTTTGGCCTTAAAAATGCCAGTGCCACATACCAGCAGACCATGACTCGAATCTGCAATGAACTTATTCATCATTAAGTTGAATGTTACTTTGATGATTTCGTTGTCAAAAGCAAAGAAAATGAAGACCACCTCTTTGACTTGAGAGTAATTTTTAAGTGGTTAAGATAATATAACCTCAAAATGAACCCCTAAAGTGTTCATTTGGAGTAGATTCAGAAAAATTCCTTAGGTTTGTTGTCTGACATCGAGGAATAGAGATCGATCTGGAGAAGATCAAAGCTATCTTAGAAATGCCACCCTCTAAAAGTTTAACTCAACTTAGATCATTCCAAGGGAGGTTGGCGTATCTAAGATGCTTCATATCAAACTTATCAGGGAGATGTTAGCCATCTTCAACACTTATCAAAAGGATGCCAAGTTCAAGTGTGATGACAAGTGCGAACGTGCCTTTGAAGATATCAAGCAATACCTGATGAAGCTGACAGTTCTAGCAGCCCCTATCCCGTTCAAGCTACTCTTCCTCTACACTGCTGGATTAAATAACTCCCTTGGCATTTTGTTGGCCCAAGGAAATGATGAAGGGAAGGAGAACGCTTTCTATTATCTCAATCATCATCTAATCCCTGCTGAAATAAATTACCCACCCATTGAGAAGCATTGCCTAACTTTAATTTTTGCATCCCAAAAGCTACGACATTACATGCTTTCCCATAAGGTGAACTTGATCTCCAGAGTCAATCCACTATAGTATATCATGACATGGTCGATGCTATTCGAATGGTTAGCACATTGGTCCATGATTATCTCATAGTTTGACATTACATTCATACCCCACTATATAGTGAAAGGACAAGCACTTGCGAATTTCTTAGCAGCACACCCACTTCCTGTCAATTCTCTGCTTAGTGATGACCTCCCCGATGAACAAACTATGAACTTAGAGGAGGAAGAAAATCACTTATGGGAGATGTATTTTGATGGTGCGGCTTCCTCTCAAAGAGGAGAAGAACCAAAATATATTCTTTCAAGAAAAGCAATGGCAGGAATCATTCTCTTAACTCCATACCGTGATGTGATGAGATTCTCTTACTATCTCTCCAATCCATGCACCAACAATGAAGCCAAGTATGAGGCTTTGATTGCTAGTCTGGAGTTAGCAGTCATGCTATTCATCTAGAGCATCAACATCTACAAGAATTCTCAGTTAGTCATTAATCAAATCGCTGGGTCTTATAAGGTTCTAAAGCCTAAGCTCCATCACTACCATAAGTACACCATGGAGCTGATGGTCCAAATCCTAGAGATTACCATTTATAAGATCCCTCGAGGAAAGAATGCAATAGCAGATGCACTAGCTAAGCTCACCAAGGATTTGGCATGTCCAAAAGATGAGACCATACCAATAAGGGTTCAAAATAGACAAGCCCTATCTCTTGTTGATGCTAAACTCATCGAGAAACACTCTCTTGAAGGGGAGGTTGTCGTCGCCAAAAAGGATGAGGAGTTGGATTGGAGGCAACCATTCATAGATTACTTAACTAAAGGAAAACTATCTCGAGAGAAGTCACAAGCCCATCAGATGAAACAGAGAGCCCTTTCCTATGCTCTCATGGATGGCACCTTGTACCAGCGATCCTTCCACCATATATGGTTATGTTATTTGGAAAAACACAAAGCCCATAAGATTGTGACCAGGGTACACTCAGGATTATGTGGAGCTCATCGATCCGGTTCAAAGATGAAAGCCAAGATCAAGAGACTAGGATACTACTGGCCATCGATGATTATATATTGCATGGATATAGCTAGGCGATGGTACCAATGTCAAGTACATGGTGTGGTCCTACACCAACCACCCAACATTCTACACCCAACAATGGACTCATGACCATTCGAGTGTTGGGGTAATGACATAGTGGGTCCAATTGATCCTTCCATTTTCCATGGGTCATCAATTAGTTGTCACCGACTACTTTTTCAAGTGGGTGGAGGTGATTCCACTCAGAGAGATCACAGCTCAGCATGTGCTCCAGTTTTTCAGGAACCATATCGTATATAGGTTCAGGGTGCCTCGACAAATTATATCTGATAATGGTACTGGATTTAGGAGCACCAAGATTAACAATTTTGGTCAGAGACACAGCATAGATTGGAGATACTCTACCATCTACTACCTGAGGGAAAATGGCTTGGCATAAGCCATCAACAAAACTCTCATCCAAATACTGAAGAAGACACTCGACAACAACAAATGATAATGGCATGAGCAATAGTTGAAGCCTTACGGGCATACCGTACCACATATTGAACTCCAACTCAGTCTACTCCTTTCTCCTTAGTGTATGGGTCTAAAGCCATCCTTCCTCTAGAAGTCTAACTCACATCACTAAAGATAGTTGTGAGTAGAAAGATCACGATAGAGCAGAATGCTAGATTGCGATTAGAAGAGCTCGAAGGTTTGGAAGAGAGACAATTATAGGTATGTTAGAACCTTGAGTTATACAAACCCAAAAGGATTCAAGCTCACAAGAAGTTGGTCCATCCTAGAGCTTTTCAAGCAGGAGCTTATTTTAGTTCTAAGGATACTAATTATTGCCCGTCATAAGATTGGAGGCAAGTTTGAACCCACTTGGGAAGACCCTTTTGTCATAGAAAAGGCCTACCAAAGAGAATCATATTAGTTGATTAATCATAAAGAAGAGCACCCGATGCTTCCAATCAATGGGCTCTATTCAAAGAAATGTTATCCTAAAATCATGTTTGAAAATAATTATCTTCAATAAAAATTCCATCTTTCCATACATCAAATCTTATATTCGTTTGAAGCATTATTTGCTTATTTGTGAATCCACATGACGTGTTTAGGATAGGTGTAAGAGAACCCAAGCGGCATCATATTCCTTCTTTCACAACACAAACATAAACATCACACAAAGCACATAAACAAATACACATCTTTTATCTCGGGCTACTTTGATGTGGGATAACGCCCCCCATGGCACTCACTCATTCGCTGTTCTAGGTCTGGCTGATGTGTTACCCTGGTAGTGCATCACCCCAATGGTCTCTTATTCAGGAGAATATAAGTCTGCTATGCTTTCTTTCTTGATTTGATCATGGCACACTGATAAGCGCCTTGTTAGCCTGGTAGGCCTTATTGTGCGGTTGGTAAGCTACCGTCATATTTGCTTTATTTAAGAGGATGTAAGTCCACTATGCCTTCTTCTTAAACTAGCCATCGTGAACTGACTTGGTCAAGTAGAGGATTAAGGTAAGTCCCCAAACGGCTTCTTTCCTCTTGACTACTTCAAGTTTAGGTCCAATCCTTCTTTGTGACTCCCTACTTAGTAGTCACCCTTAGGTCAGCTTGATCCATTGTGCCATCAATGGGTCACCCCAACGGTTGATCCATACTTTGGAAGATGTAAGTATGCTATGATTTCTTTCTGAGTATAGTCGTTGCACACTGACGGGCAGCCCTATGTCTGATAGCACCTATCGAAGCAGCACTATCCGACAATCGCTTTTCTTTGTAGGAGATGTAAGTCTACACCTTCTCTCCCCAGACTAATTATTGCGCATCGGGCACCTTAAATAGGTTGGTGTTTGCTATGCTGACAGCGACCCACCCGATGGATACACCACTCTTGGCAAATGTAAGATTGCTATGCTTTCTCCTTGAGTTGGCCACCGTATACCTACAATCATTATTTTTTATAAAGATCAGGATAACGCCCCAAGTGGCACCTCCCTTATGGGCACTCTAATTGGCTCACATCCTTTGTGACCCCATTTAGACACTATCTAGGTTGCTACTAGATTGGACATTCCCCCTTTCCTAGTAACCACCCCTATGATTGGAAAGTCTGTACGGCGGATGCGCAGATTTTCCCTTAGTCTAGTAAATCTGAGATAGGCCAAAGCCGACATAGCCCCTTCTCAGTGTGGTCCCTTGCACACCAATAAGGTCGATGATAACAAATAAACAATATATATATATATATATATATATATATATATATATATTCACTTGTGGATTAAGAATTAATGCCCCCAGTGACACCTTTCCCAAGTAAGCATTCTATCTTTAAGGCAGTGTCAGTAAAACTCCCTATAGGAATCGTTTAACTACTCTTGAGTTGAGATAAGTCCCCTATGACACTCTCTCAGTAATCACCTTCAGGTCAGGTTCAATATGTTATGCTACCAATAGGTTACCTCGGTGGTCATCCTTGCTTTGGAAGATGTAAGCCTACTACACATTCTTTCTAACATGATCGTTGCACACTGACAGGTAGCCCTAGGTCAGATTTGATTTGTTGCACATCTAACAGGTCACCCTAGTGACTTTTCTTTCTTTGGAGATGTAAGTCTGCTACGCTTTCTTTAACACAACCGTTGCACATCGTAAGGCACCCTTAGGTTGGATAGTCCTATCCTTTGGCTGGTAGACTACCCCTTTGGATCGGTAAATTTGAGATAGGCCGAGGCTGACATAGCTCCTTCTTAGTGTGATCCATCACACATCGACAAGATTCATCACATGATATTAAATGAAATTAATCTTGACTATTTTTTAATTGACATAAGTTCCCCAACAACATTCAGTAAGTAGTCGCCCTTAGTTTAGGTTGATCTATTGTGTCATCAACGAGTCACCCCAGTGGTTGATCCTTGGTTTGAAAGATGTAAGTCTGCTACGCTTTCTTCCTAGTACAGTCGTTGCACACCGAAAGGCAACCCGTTAGGTTGGACAGTTCTACCTTGTGGCTGGTAGACAATCTCTTTGAATTTGTAAATCTGAGATAGGTCAAGGCCGACATAGCTCATTCTTAGTGCGTCCATTGCACACCGATAGGGTCCTTAACAAACTAAATTTGAAACCAACCTCCCCAATGGAGTCAAATTAAACATATCAGACACGCCATACTTCTCCCCAGATAGGTGCAAATCAAATAATCTCTCCAGTGGAGCCATAAGAAATCCCATCAAACTCTCATCCCCAATGGATAGCTCAAACTTGCTTCCCTAGTGGAAGGTTCACATTCTCAATTCCAAGCAAATTTAAATCCATATCCTTAGTGGAAATGCTTCACCATAAATCAAAATAAAATAAATTGAAATTAATTTGATCTTGATCCCTAGTGAATTATAGAATCTTATCCCCAGCGGATGTCCTTCCCATAAATCATATTCAAAATCAAACTCAAATCCATATCCCTAGTGGATAGCTTTAACATGCTTCCCTAGTAGAAGGTTCACATTTGCAATCCCTAGCAGATTCCCTCCTTCTATGCCTTCAACATAAACCTCTCACATGTCATGTTCCATGCATGTGTGATCCCTTAGTGGATCTCCCTCCATGTCCTTGACATGGAATTCTTATTAAATCCCTACTTAGGTCTCTTATGCCCTTGGCATGAGTTGAGTTGCATTTCACTAAGATTCCCATCTTCCTCTTATGTTTAGGTATAGATCACTTTTGTTAGTGTTTAAAATCTTTTGGATGTTGTTGATCATCTCGGTCAACGCCCATACATGTGGTGTACCTTATTAGTTACAACACACCTGTTGGGGGTCCTTTTGTTGACCTCACTTTTGGAGTGAGCTCTTAACCTCCTCTTCTTAAACCTAGGAATCTTATAGACACTAAGATTTCTTTAGTCATAAGACATTTTTAGTGATTAGGTGAACACTTAACATATGCCTAGAGAGAAGGATTAGGCCATGGTTTAGGGACTTAGGTAAATCACCTACCCTATAGCCTAAACCCAGTCAATGTGCATCTTCTTAAATTCAATTCAAATCCAAATCTCAAACCAAACCTCAAATTCAATACCAAAACCAAATTCCAAATCAAATGACTGAAATCCTTAATCAAAATCTTTCATAAGCCTTATGGCTGGATTCCATGGACTTAGCCAAATTTCCATCCAATTCACTCCAAATTTGATTGATTTAATCATGAACCAATCATTCCTTCAATCATCTTCACAAATATAAATAAAATCTAAAATCAAATAGCAAAAAATAAATCCAAGTCAAATCAAAACCCAAATTTGAACCCTTTGAGCCAATTCCTTGGACTCAACCAAATGATGTCCAAATCAAGACAAAAACTAATGGATTTTTTCTTGAATCAATCATTCCTTCAATTGCCTATCCAAATATAAATGAAATCTATAATCATCAAGCTGAACCAAAATCAACTCAAGTCAAACCCAACTTAGCCCATTTGACTTGAGATATTCAAATGAATCAAAACTCATTTCAACCCAAACCAATTGCAATTAAATTTATATATCAATTTCAAATCCATATATAAACTTAGATAAATCAAACTCAACACAAAATCAAGTCAACTAAAACCAATTGGTTCACTTAACCTAAAGTGACTAATTTTACCTACTTGAACCAAAATCCAATTCAATCCAAACCAAAGTGAATTAAGGCAATCCAAACTTCAAGACATAATTGTGGATGATCATCAACAACAACAAGAACAAGCCTTTATCGTACTAAGTTGGGTCAGCTTCATGAATCCTTCATCTCCATTGTGCCCTATTATGTGTCAAATTCTCATTTAATTCAAGTATAGTAAGGTCATTTTTTATACATCTTAACCAAGTCTTTTTAGGTCTACCTCTACCTTTCTTAATATAAGGAAAATCTAATGCATCTACTCTCCTAACCGGGTCATCGGACGATCGACGCTTTATGTTGCCAAACCATCTAAGGTAACTCTCTCTAATCTTATCTGCCATTGGAGCTACTCCAACTTTTTCTCGAACATACTCATTTTGCATTTTATCTCTAAGAGTAAAGCCACTCATCCACCTGAGCATCCTCATCTCTGTAACACTTAACTTAGTCTTATGCTTTTCTTTTATTGGCCAACATTCTACACCATAAGTCATTGCAGGTCTTACCACCATCTTATTAAATTTTCCCTTAAGTTTAAGTGGAACTTTTCTATTACACAACAGGCCAGATGCATTCCTCCACTTCAACCATCCAACTTGAATTCTACTAATAATACCTCCATCTATTTCACCATCATTTTGAATAATAGAGCCTAAATATCTGAAACGCTCACTCTTATTAATAACTTATTCATCTAATGTCACAACACTACAACTAGAACTTCTACAATTAAAATTACACTCTATATATTCAATTTTAGATCTACTTAAATGAAAACCTTTAAACTCTAAAGTTGACCTCCATAATTCAAGTTTCTCTTGGACTCCCTCTCTAGTCTTATCAAGAAGAAGAATGTCATCAGCAAAAAGTATACACTAAGGTACATCTTCTTGTAAATGCCTAGTAAGAACATCCATAACTAAAGTAAAAAAGATAAGGGCTTAAAGCTGATCCTTGATATAATCCAACTAAAATAGAAAAATATTTTGTCAATCCTCCTTATGTTTGGGCACAAGTAACATCTCTAGTATACATATTCTTAATGACTTGAATATAACCAATATTAACTCATTTCTATTCTAGAACTCTCCAAAGAACATCTCTTAAAACTTTATCATAAGCTTTCTCTAAATCAATAAGTATCATATGTAGATCCTCCTTACTTTACTTCTCCATCAAACCTCTTAACAAATGTATAGCATCCATAGTAGATCTACCTGGCATGAAACCAAACTGATTGTGAGAAACTTTTATATCACATTGTAGCCTATGCTCATTTACTCTCTCCCATAATTTTAATATATGAGATATTAACTTAATTCCTCTATAATTTACACACTCTTGTGCATCACCTTTATTCTTAAATATAGGAACAAATAAACTCTTTCTCCACTCATTTGGCATCTTTTTAGTCTTTAAAATAACATTAAAAAGATTTGTAAGCCAAGAAAATCCTTGATCTCCTAAACATTTCCACACTTCTATTGGAATATGATTAGGTCCTACTATTTTTCCACATTTCATTTTTTAAACCTTCTCTAACTTCAGATTTACTAATACGATGATAAAAATAAAATTCTCTATTTTTGTTTTGGATATTAAGGTTGCTAAAATCAATTGTACTTTCAGATCCTTCATTGAAAAGTTTATCATAATACCTCATCCACCTATTTTTAATATCTTTTTCTAAGAAAAATACTTTATTATTTTCATCCTTAATACACCTCACTTGAACTAGGTCTTTACTTCTCCTATCTCTTTCGTTGGCTAACACATACATACATCTTTTACCTTCTTTGGTATCTAATCTATTGTATAAATCACTAAAAGCTAAATTTTTTTACATCATATATTTCTTTCTTAGAATCTCTACAGGCAACTTTATATCTTTCCTAATTCTCCAAGTTTTTATATCTAAACCAAGTTTTATAACAATGCTTCTTATTTCTTATCTTTTCTTGCACACTCTGACTCCACCACCAACTATTTTTATTAAAAGAAGCTATTCCTTTTGATTCTCTAAGCACATTTTTACAACTTGCTTAATTTCACTTGCTACTTTTTCCCATATAACATTAGTTTCCTTATGAACATCCTAAATTCTAAGCTCTTGTAGCTTGCTTTTAAAAATATTTTTATTTGTGTTCTTTAAGTGTCCCCATCTAATCCTAAGACAATAATTTGATTTATTTTTTCTCTTACAATCTTTCATCTTAAAATTTAAAACTAATAATCGATGTTGGGTACTTAAACTTTCATTGGAATGGCCTTACAATCTTTACAATCTAAACAATCTATTTTTCTTATCAGAAAATAAGAATTCTGTGTTTTACTAGATCCATTTTTATAAGTAATAATATGTTCATCTCTTTTCTCAAATAAAGTATTAGCAACTACAAAAGCATAAGCTAAGGAAAAATCTAATATAGTCCTACATTCTTCATTAGTCACTCCAAATCCATAACCACCATGAATACTTTTAAAATCATCTACCACTCTATCAACATGTCCATTTAAATCTCCTCTAATAAATACTTTTTCTTCAAGAGGTAGCTTTTGTATTAATCCCTCTAATTCATCCCAAAAATTTTCTTTTAAGCTTACATCCAAACCTACTTGAGGAGCATAAATACTTATAATATTGATAATCTTAGTTTCAACAATAATCTTTAAAGCTATAATTCTATCTCCACATCTATTAATATTTATAACATTCTCCTTCAAACTTTTATCTATAATCACACCTACACCATTTCTAGTTCGACTACACGAATAACAAAGTTTAAAACCTAAACTATCAATCTCCTTGGCCTTCTATTTTAGTTTCTTGAACACATAAAATATTTATCTTTCTATGAACCATAATATCTATTAATTCCATTAATTTACCTATAAGAGTACCTATATTCCAAGATCCTAAACTAAACATCCTAAGATGATCAATTGATATAAATTGGGTCAAACCAAGTCCACCTAGCCCTTTGCCCAAGTTCATCCTTCAACCCACACGAACCAAAACTAGCCAAATTGCACCCTAAGCCAAATCAATTGAGACCAATGATTCATACTAACCCAAAATCAACATTTAAACATGACTTGACCTTCAATTGAGCCAAACCTAACCCAATTGACCCTCTTGACCCAAGTTGACCCAAATTGACCTAAAAGGCCAAAATGGGTCAAATCTAAATCTAAATCAAATTGTTTGCAACCAATGGCTCAAGTTCATTCCAAATTGATTTTTGAAGTTGACCAAAGCCTAAATTGGGCCTAATTGACTCACTATACCCAAAACCCATTGAACCCAACTTGACTTGAAGGTTCAAATCAACCTAAAACCCAATCAAATCCAAATTAATTAGAACCAAAGTTTGCAATACATTTCAAATGATCAACCAAACTCAAACCAAGCCATGATAGGTCAAATTGTCCAACTTGACCCATTTGACCCAAATGAACTCAAATGGGCTAAAATCAAATCCAAAGCAAATTGAACCAAACTAATGTCACCAACACACTCTAAATGGTCATGTGAACTTAACCCAACCCTTAGTTTAACCCAATTTGACCAATTGGTTAACCTAACTCGATTTGACTTAATTTCACCCAAATGAGTCAAATTTAATCAAATGAACTCCAAATGACATGAAATTTGGCCCAACCCACTTTTGACTCATTTCAAATCTGCCTAAGTCAAATCCAATGCCAAATGACAACTCTACTTTTGGGCTAAGGGTATCACATGAGGAAAATCACTTGGGGGAATGGTCATTTCTCTTCCTTGGCCACTTAACACTCATCCATTGCTCCACCTAGGCACCTAGGAACCTAGGACACTGGCTAACCTGACCTAGGAGTTGGTTGGGTCGACCATGACCCATGGGAGGTGAAATCACCTCCCCATTTCCCTTGGAGCATGTGGCAAGCAAGGACTCCCACTACCCTTACCTTGGTTGCATTCTCACATCCTCCTCCACTCAAGTGAAGCCACCTAAGGTGATTCCATGCCCAAATCGAACTCCCCATGATAGCCACTTGATCAAAATGGCCAAACAACCATCGCCATAAGATCAAAGGAATAAGGGGGTATACCCCCTCATTCTCACTCAAATCGATGGCATTCACACCCCACAACCCTAACAGCCAGAGAACTCCTACCCATAGCCTTCTCTTGCATTTCTCGAGCTCCCTAAATCCTCCATTCTCAATTTTACATAAAATCAAAATAGGGGATGCCACCTTCGAGTCCCATTTTCTCAAATTTCCACCAAAGTAAAATTAACTTTGCACGCACCTTTCTTGGAGCTAGACGAGCAAGAATAAATCACTACCCATCACCTCCGACCACTAGAATTGAGAGTTTGATAAAAGCTGACCACCTACGTCCTGTGCGTTGGTCTTCTGAGCAAACCACACCAAATCAAAGCTCTTACCACTCAACAGGGCTTTATCTTTAATAGACAAAGCTTCCTCAATTGATTGGAACCGCTGATCTTAGCACCATTAAATCCACCCCTAGATAGAAATGGTTTGGTCCTTTATGAAGAAAAGTTGCATCTCGTTAGATTTTCATCATCATATCTTTTTATTTTGCTTCTTTGATGGCGTGGGATCGATTTGATCTTCATTCGAGCTTGGGTGAGCTTCGGATGACAAAAATGGTCTCCATCTCTCAGAGGGATAGATCACTGTCATTCCACATGATCGAGGTGGATATCACGATCAAATCATGCTAGATTAATTTTATTAATCCTATTAAGGCGTGGTTGTGATCGTGGCCGTCCGATCTTAGATCGGATGGCGCACAAGAAATGACATCCCACTACCAAATGAGTCAGCCCATGGATGTGATAACTTAAAGAACTAATCATGCGGTGCCACATGAAAAGCGTGCCACATAAATGTGCCACATGGTGCCAATGAGATTAAGGTTAATTAAGGCTAATTAAATGCATTTTAATCACATAAACTTCATAAATTGTAGAAAATCAAAAAAATATAAATAAATACTCAATTTAATGGTATTTCAGAGGAAAATTTAATAAAAAATATTCCCATTTGATTATGAATAGTAATTAAAGCTTAATTAAGGTTTAATTACAAAATTAATTTAATTAATTACTTATTAATTACTTAAGTAATTAACCCTAAGTTTTGTGGGTTCATTTAAGGGGATGACTTTTGCCTCCCCTAATTTTCTTAAGTTTAATCATTTACTTAATTAGGGTAATTAATCAATCAAGCCCTAATTACTTCATAATTTAATTAAGTGATTAATTAAGCTCTTAAACCGTGCTAAATTGGTTAATTAAGCCTGATAACCTTTGATTTACATTCGATAAATAGTGGGAATGAGTTTAAGACCTCTTTTCTAGTCCTTTTCCCTATGTTTATTTTAATTAAGGTGAGCATTAATGAAGTAATTAATCAACTAATCAAAAGACTTAATTAATCAAATTAAAGCTCAAACCACCTCTGATTTTAGTTAATTGAGTCTTGGGTATACTCCTAATTGTTCAATAAACTAAGAGAATCCTAAAGAAATTGTAATTAGCCCACATGTGTGGGATAATTATAAGAGTACTTAATTAAGTCCCTTAGCGTAATTGACCATTAATTATGAGCCCTACATTAGACCCCTTTCTTTCCTTAGGATCATTGCTAATTTTATTTCTAATGCATATGCATATCATGTTGGCTCACAATTATTTGGATAACTATGTTAAGGTGATATAGGAAAGGGGTAATTAATGGATTTAACTCATATTACAACCTAATTAATCTATAAAGTTAACTTAATTAGCTCTCATTAAACCAAATTAAGTCACAAACATGGAAAGGGATTAGGATCAGTAAATTCTCTCTCATATCTTTAAATCAAATTGAAATATGAAATTAAAAAAATGACATTAAGAAGCTTTGGTTTACTTTAAATGATTTTATTTGATATGACTGTCCTTAGGAATTAGTTTGATTGAATGAAACATATGTTTTATGTCTTATTATTCATTTTGAATCATATTAAATGATTTGTGTCATGTGGTTTCATGCATTCATGTTTTCAAAATGCTTAAATTTAAATGAATTTCCTTTATGTCAAGCTTGCATGTGTTGAATAACCTATGAATATGTGTGGCTATTATCACTATTAAATCAAAATTATTTTCAAAAGTTTATAAGTCAACTATAATATTTGGAGTGATAATAGTTATAAATACCTATAAGCTTGCATGTTTCTATAGCATAGAACATGTGATATGAAGTTCTCTTTCTTCAATCTATATGGATTTATATAAAATTTGAATGTTAACAACTATATAGCCCATTTGAAAATGACACAATATTTGTTTGAGTTCATTCCTATGTATTTATATGTTAGAATTTAGATAGAATTTTAGCTCACATGTATAAATAATTCAATTAAATAAATACAACTTTTGCATGATTTTTAATTCTTATAGTCACTTGTACATTCATGTGTATTCAAGAATAGTGGGAATATCTAGTCTGGATATTCCGGGGATGCGAGGCTTTAAGTAGCCCCAATGAGGTCTTTACCTCACTCCCCTGGTTAACAATGGTGAAGTATCAACATAAAACTTTTATACACTTGTATGTGCATTTAGCTAATGAATGAAAATCTCCTTATTAGATCACATGTATAAATAATTCAATTGAAAGAAATACAACTTTTGCATGATTTTCTATTCTTGTAGTCATTTGTACATTCATGTGTATTCAAGAATAGTGGGTATATCTAGTCTAGACATTTCGAGGATACGAGGCTTTAAGTTGCCAGAAGGAGGTCTTTTCCTCACTCCTCTAGTTAACAATGGTGAAGTATCTGCTTAAAATTTTTATACACATGTATGTGCATTTAGCTAATAAATGCAAATCTTTTTTTCAACTTTAACTCACATGTATAAATAAGTCAATTGAAAGAAATACAACTTTTACATGATTTTCCATTCTTGTAGTCATTTGTACATTCATGTATTCAAGAATAGTAGGTATATCTAGTTTGAATATTTTGGGGATGCGAGGCTTTAAATATCCCCAATGAGGCCTTTATCTCACTCTTCTGGTTAACAATGGCAATGTGCTTGCTTAAAACTTTTAAACACTTGAATGTGCATTTAGCTAATGAGTGAAAATCTCATTTTCTATAAAATACACATATGCATCTTTCATTTGAAGTGTGCTAAAAGTAATATATTGCATGTATAGTTATACTTAGGATTCAATCATATGCATGTTACATGTGAGGGAAAGGAATAATGTGATGTATGTCATGTGCTAGTAGTTCACTCAAATTAATCTTAAGAAGCCTTTCATGTTGAATGCGATCATTTAAGGTGAACCTAAACTTAGGATTAATTTAAAATATGTAATAAGCCATTCACTAAAGAGAACTAAACTAAATTAACATGCTTTAGAAACTGGCTTAACACACATGAAAGAGGACAACCTCTTTTTTTCTCTTTATAACATTTAGTTGCTAAGTGTAAGTCACATGAAATAAAAGAAAACACAAATTTAAACTTATAAATCAATTAAAGCACTTGAAGTAAAACCACCTTTTAAATTGAATCTTTCTACACTTAGAAAATCTTAACTCTAATTCCTAAGTAAGCTACGCCACACAAGCCTTAACACACACTTTAGAATTAAGTCACCACTTATAGCTTTATGTTAGAATGGTGCATAGTGTGATGTATATTTTGTTTTGTGATGTATTATTTTAGACTGTATGTTAGGGTGTATACTTCGTAGACTGGATGTTATGCCGCTATTAGCCTAATCACATTTTTTTGTAGGGGATTATGCTTAAGGGGTCGCTAAAAAATAAATATAAATGCTTTCTTTTATAGGTTGCTTAAACCCCTGAGCAGAATCTAAGCTATGATAGTTGGGCTTCGTTACCCATGTGTAGGGTGCTAAGTCCAACTTATACATTTAACTTCTTAGGTTATATGTATGTTTAGCTAACTTTTGTTTTGCAGGTGTACTTAGATTTACTTCTTTCTATTTAAATGTAGTTTTTCAGTTATGACTTAGGATCAAATGCTATAGGCATTGGCTATACGGCTTTGTCCTAGGAGTCCATGCGATGCCTTGAAGTTGAAGCCCACCAACTCAAAGAAAAATGAAGGAAGACATGTTAAGATATGAAGAATGAAGAAATAAAGACCCCCATAGCATTTGTCATTTGTAAGTTTTAATTATTCTTTTATATTACCAGGTTGTATAAGGGTAGAGCTCGACTACCCATTTTTCTTTTCGGGTTGTACAGCAATACCCAACCGCACTAGCCTTTTATTCTTTTGTGCGTAGTTATTAAATTGTTTGATATTTTGTTTAGCCTATGTAATAGAAACAACATGCTTTTCCTAGTTTATTTATGTTTGATGTTTGAACATGTGGCCTAGATGCAATTAGGCCCTTAAGGTAAAATTAATTCTTCTACCCCAATTAATCACTCACAATTAATAATTCTATAACTTATAATCTCACATAAAGCCTAGGACATAAATCAAGATAATTAAAAGATTTAGCAACCCCTTAGTTGAATGCTGAATGTCTAATAACATGCTTATCATATTATTTCACTCTTGCAAATAGGGGGTTTCCATCCATGCATGATAGGGGAAGGCTTGACCTTTGAGCGCCTCTTCTTTGTTGGAAAACACCCCTTTCCCGTTGATTTAGCCAACAATCTTATTCATCATGCATGTAGGCATCAAAATCCCAAAGCCTTTATTAAAATGAATTGTCAAATCAATTAAAATTTGAAAAATTTTTCTCATTAGACTAAGTCATTATTCATACCACTCATGCTCTAGTCTCTTAGAGAGTGGGCTTAAGGACTTTAGTTTCTTTCTAAAAAAAAATAGCTTAACTATATTGTAATTCATACAACTAGACTTCATGGATTTAAAGTGTAGGAAGTGTTAGTTGGCTACCACTCTAGGCAGTTGTAAGTCTAGTAGTCGGGCAGTTTATCCTCTCTTTTAAACCTTATGCCCATTTTCACTTAGATTTAGGTCATGTTCTAATTTGTGTTAGAACTCCCTAGATTCAGGATCTGAGGTAGCTATTTCATTTGGGTTGCAAGTATAAATTCTTACCTCTTAGGCATTTTTATAATCTTGTGTTGTTGGATTATAAGTCCTGGTTTTCTACTAAAATGTTAACTTTAACTAATTTGATCACTTCTCAACTTCAAACATATAAAGCCCAATTATAGGATAGATTAAAATACTCACTAGGTTTTTTAGTATCATGAGAATTCTCTACTCATTTCCTTTGGCTTCGATTATAAGTCTTCTCCTTGAGTTTTCCCATTTGATTTTCCGATACAACCAATCCTTTGATAATCTAGCCTTAAAATCTTTGGAAACATTATCAAGAGTAATCCTAAGGGATTTCATCTCTTAGGATATAATTAACTATAGAGTCTTTCCTCCATAGGGAACTTAACAAACTCAGCTTTAAATAAACCTTGCTTTATTTTTTTATGTAAAGTAGGAGAAAAATCTCTAGTTTATTCGAAGACCCATCATGCCTTAAGAGTCTTTATCAAGTGATTAGGTCCATTATAGAGTGATTATTTAAGATAGTGAATAATTCCTTAATATTTTACACAATCACTTCAATAAGTACCCTCTAAGATCTACGTAGCATCTCAGATCCAAAAATAGACACCACACTCATGAAGGTAGGTCCAAAGGGCTTAGGGAAAGGTTTGATTTAGTTTGATTTAATTTTGATGATTTGAGTTTGATTTCATTTTTATTTGTAAAGATTATTGAATACATGATTGATTCATAAAGAAATCAATTGAATTCAAATTAAATTAGGTGGAGATTTTGTTAAGTTTGTAGAATCATATGGCTTAAGAGGGCTTTGGAGCTTAGATTTGATCTTGGGTTTCAATCATTTGGAGTTAAATTTAGATTTTAATTTGATAAATTGATTGAGGAATTGAATTGATCTTGAAGAAAATTAGTTGAATTAGAATTGAATTGGATTTGGCTAAGGGCTAAGTCCAAAAGATAAAATCATAGGGCTTATGAAGGATTTTGACTTTAGAATTAATTACGGGCTTCAATTATTTGATTTTAAATTTGAATTTATATTTGGTATTTGAATTTAATTTGAGATTTGGTTTGGGAAGGTGACTAAGGATTGGGTTTAGGCTATAGGATATGTGATTCCCTTAAGTCCTAAGCATGGCCTAACCCTAAGATTGAACCCTTCTGAGTCTCTAGGCTTACGTTAAGTGTTCACCTAAGCACTAGAAGTTTCTTATGACTAAGAAAACTTTGGTGTTTAGAATATTCCTAGGTCTAAGAAGAGGAGGTTGAGAACTCACTCTAAAAGTGAGGTCAACATAACTATATAGGACTCATTCTATGCATTAGATTTTAAGTCTATATAGATAAAGGTGTACTCTTGGATGCTCGGATGAATTTTTGGGTAGGTAGTAGGTATGGAGGTCTTCCACCTCTAGGACTCCCTCTGGACTTGCCTCTTCCTCATCCTGATAGAGGTCAAGTCATCCTCCCTACTTATTATAATGGAATAATGATCTCTGGGTGGAATCTAATCTCAAGCTCTATATCCTCTCTAAGGTCTTCTTCTCGTTCCCTTTTCTTTTCTTTTTCATTTTCGTTTTCTTTTTTCTTTATTTTTCTTTCTTTTTTTATTTTTTTTCATTTTGATGAAGTTCATGAGAGAAGACATTTTGCTTCTTATGGAGGTAATAGACCGCATCCTCATAAATCCCTACCTGATCTACTACACAAGGCTTGAGATCTCTTTTGACACAATACTTGATTCCACCCCTCAGGAACTTGATGCGCTGAGGTAGAGATGATGGAATCATGTTGTTCTCATGTATCCAAGGATACCCTAGCAAAGTATTGAAAGATGTATCAAAATCTATTATAAAAAACTTGGCTTCTATTTTCTAGTCTTTTATTTCCAAAGGAAACACTATGGAGCCTAAGGCCCTCTCGCCTTGTTCAATGAATTCTTTTAACATCATCTTCCCCACTTGGAGTTTAGAGATGTCGATCCTCAAGTAGGCAAGGGTTCTTAAACTTATAATATTTACTAATGCACTGGATCAACTAACACTCTGGATAACGTAAACTTGCAAACATCCATGATGATGTAGAGGGGACGGATGTGCTCTATTGTCCCTAGAAGTAGGTCTTCATCTGAGAATGTGACTACTAAGAGTTCTTCTAAAAAGCATGCCTTCTCTCTAGTTGGATCAGAAGCGGTAAACTAAGCTAAGCATATTTCAGGGTCAAATAAAACTTTGACTAGTTACTCCCTCATCTTTTTGGATAAGATAAGTGCATCATATATACTAAACTTAGATGAAAACTTTCTAAGATGTGCTAAGTTATTGTAGTCAACTTTGGGTTGGTCCTCCACAAGCATATCCAAGGGTGGAGCATCTTGTGGAGGGGATATATGCTCACTAGAACTAATGGTATGTTTACCCTTATCTGAGGTATTACCCTAGGAAGTAGAACTTTACCACTACAGAGGTTGACTTCAGTGACTTTTTATGATCAGGAGGTTGTGGAAAGTTCTACCTACTCATCGATTATACCCATAGCTTCTCTTAAAGAATCATCAAAGTCGGATGACTCCAAATCAATATCAAGTGGTGAACCCTGATAATTCAAAAAATGGAAATCTATTTCTGAATCGAAGTGGGATTGATCATAATTATTTAGATTATTATTATGACTCAGAGAACTATCAATAGGAATAAAATCACTGAGATCATCAAATGTAGACAAGATGTAAGCAGAATCAATCTTCTCCATGATTTTTTTTTAATTTTGGAGGTGATACATAATAGAAGTCAAGTAAAGTGAGCAATGTGAGTGGCTTGATGCCCTCATCCATAGATACAACGCTCCTATTGAGGGTGGAGGAGCTAGTAGATGTGGTAGTTACAACAGTGGGAAGAAGATTGCTAGACTCAGATGGTGGTTGTGCTATGGAACTATCGTGGGCAAGTGATGGCTACTGCTATTGCTAGGCTTCCACCCTACCCGAGTTGTCCCTCACAACTGGTAGACCTTCCTTGGTGTTGGAGATATGAGCTGAGTTAGACACATGTAGAGAAAGTTTCTTGATTTTAGAAATGATCTTTTTAGAGGTACGGGATAAAGAGATATCCTAACCTTCTTTTATCTTAAGAGGATCAGATGTATCTTCAAAGATTACTTTGATAGAACTAGAAGGTTATTCTACTAAGTATTCTTTAAGGATAACTATGGCCCCTGACTTGTAGCTACGCTCAAGCCAATCCTTGAAAGTAAAGCAATCCTCTAAGACATGGCCTAACATATGGTGGTAGGGGCAGTAGTTAGAATCATCACTCCTATGAACTTCCTTCGGCTTTCTAGGTTCAGGTAGTTGAAATTAGACTTATTGAGAAGGTTCTTGAAGATCTTCTTGACTACCTCCCTCTTGAATGAGTATGGCTTGTTGAGTTTGTCAGTAAGAGTAGGTGGAAAATAGCTATTTAGTGGTGAATACTGATAGAACTACTATGGTGGCCGTTGTGGCTACCAAGGTAGTGGAAGAGGAGGTTAGAGTGGAGGCCGCTAGATTCTAGGCCTCTCAAACTATGCTCTCACTGGCTGCTTCCCCTTATCTACTGCCACTACTATCCCTGGCTTCTTATTAAACACCTTCTTGGGCTTGGGCTTAGATGACTAGTCTAAGAAGGGTAACTGTTTGGCTTCCTCTTATAGGTTAGCCTCCTTGCTAATTAATTTCTCAAATATCTTTATGGTAAAACTTTTGAGAATGAAGGTGATCGGGCCATGAATATTCTTAAGAAGAATCTCAATGGCATGTTGCTCTTGTAGTTGTGGTTCACATTTCATGCTTAGTTTAGATTATCTAAAAATATAATCAACAAGTGACTCATTGAGTTTTTGCTTTTCTACAATAAGGTCCCTTACAATTACCCTTTGTTGAGCTCCTGCAAATCTCTTGATGAGAACTTCACCAAACTGTTGGCCAGTTTAGCATACTAATCAAATACAACTCTAGAATGGTTACTGATAAACTGCAAAAAAAGGAAGGCATCGCTACCACCGGCATTGCAATAACTAGCTTTGAAGTGCGCTATATGCTACCTAAGGTTCCCACTACCATCAAATACCTTGAATTATTGTGGCATAAAATCCATGGTGTATTGAACTACATCAAATTCCTTCGAGTAGGGTCTACCCTTTGGAAATGATGAGCTCTCCTGGGCTTGCGCCAACGCTCCCTTCACTTGTTGCTCAACCATCTCCATGATATCCATTTCAAGCATTGAGGTTCTATTGGTCACCTTCCTATGCAAACTATTAGCATCCTCATACATAAGAGTAGTTCTCCTGAGACAATCCAGGATATGCACTAGCTCATGTCTATCAGCCTCCATAGAAATGGGTTGTGAGACTGATGCTTGGTTTTGCAATGCTTAAGACCATTATAATAAACTCTTCCACTCTTCTCTCCATCCTATCGATTTGATCATCTTTGAGTTTAATTTATTGGATTAGGCATTAAGTTGAATCTGATGCCTCACCTTCCTCAACTACAATGCCTTGGGCTTCCTAGTTAGGCTGCTCCCTATGCAAGGATCCTTAGGTATCTACCATATAGACTTTGAAAACATCATCCAAAAGGTCATCTTCATCGCCATTAAAGTATACCATACCCTCCTCTTGGTCGAACTGATCATCTCTAACTATATGCCTCACCCTGACATGATAGTCTTCAAAAATCTCATCCATAGATTGATCATCCACTTGACCCGATGCTACTAGGACATAGGCTAAATAGTGACTCACAACTGGACTATGCTCTGAAAAAGTAATGCATTAGATGTTCTAGACAGGTAGAGTGTTATCTCTAATTGGCTCAATAATCATAGGGGCCAACTCAGTATCCCTTCCTTCCTTCTCCTCCAGTTGTGGTGGTGGAGCAACAACGACGCTCTTGGGCTGCCAATCCTTCTCCACCGTTGAAATGGAAGGTCAAGCGAGGGAGCTCAGCCTCACCTCAATAGATGGAGTGGATGAAGTGTAGTCCTTAGGGCGTAACCGTATCACCAAGGGGAATGCTCTATCTCTAGATGCTGACTTATAGTATTTGGTAGGCACTTCAGATGGTGGAACATGAATGGGCGATGGTGGTCGGTGAGTGAAGTGGTCCAAAGGTGGTGACACTGGCTACCTCTCTATGAAAGATCTTCTCTTATGGCTGAAACCAAAGTATCCACTTTGATCATTTATCAACTTATTGAATGGAATTCTATCAAGGTTGTGCATGGCAAACCTCATTTTATCCCTCTTGCTCGCTTGGTCAGCAACTTTGGCCTCCGTGGCCCTTTCCTGATAGATGTGATCCCTAACACTCCAAGGGTTCACTCTCCTCAAATCATGCAAGGTAGCAGACCCGGATCATCCGTGGGCTCTCCCAACTCTCTTGAGCATAGTCCTCAGACCAACATAGGATTTCTTCTTCTCCTTATCTAGTGTCTCATACTCTGTAGATTGTGGGGGTGATGTTACAATCTTCTAGATGTCCTCTTCTCCCTCTATAGTTGAAAGGGGGTGAAACCAATTGCCATCAAGAAGGGGAGAGGTCTCACAAGGGGATCCCTCCTCAGCTACATGGGAGGCTTCCTAAATCTCCTTAGCCATGCGCTCATAATATCTCTTAATTTTTCTATTCTTGTTATGATGCTGGGCCTTAGTCAATGGAGCAAGATGGGAGTTAGAACTGACCTCAAAAGTGGGGAGACTATCTCAGAAGCTAGAACTGATTTCCCCTTAAAGATTGTGACAACTGCAGAGGTGGTACTAGTCCTGATTGAAACTATGGAAAATATAGATGGCACTCATAGCAGGGGAACCTCTAAGGCCATTCTCTTTAGTGATGGGAACTCAGTATCAGAATGAGGTCAAACTATAGAAGTGGCTTCTTATCGGGCACCTCCTTACTACTGATAGTGGTGAGGGCTGATCCATCACAAGTGACTTTGAGGTGCTCAAAGCTTAAGGCAAACTTGATGATGGGGGCTGAGGTGACTATGGCTTGATCTAGAGCTAAATTCACACTAGAGGCAAAGAAGAAAATAAGTTTTTCAACAAACATGGTTCTTGGTTGCTTGAAGGAAAAGAAAACATAGACTTCTTCTTCATTGTTGGAAAAGATGGGTGTATATTAGACTTTGTTGTAATTATTATTGGTTGATTTGATTTTGACTTTGGATTGGTGTGCTTATTTAACAAATTTTATTATGTTAAATGGGGTTCATGTGTATGTTAGAGAGATTGGAAACTTTGCACAAGAATCTTTGGCTTTTCTCTTAAACTTTATTGAGATTTTGAAGATATTGGATGAACCTTACTTTACCAAGCTAGTGGTAAGAGGTTCTTGATTTGGTTTGATTTATTTTTAGATGATTTATTTAGTTAATTTTTCTTTACCTATTGGAGGTTTAATAGGGGTGTGGTGAAAATTATTTTTCTAGTTCTTCATCTAATCTTTCTGAAAGAGAAAAAAGATATAAATGAATAACCCAAAAATATTTTCAAACACTTCTTGTGTGGACACCATGCAGATCCACATATGTTCTTATTAGGGTGAACAAGCATAGCATTGAGGAATGTTGTACTATCTCGAGAGATAGAAGTCACCATTCTACAATGAACCTAATCACCTTAATAAGGACTCCTAAGGACTATGGGTTTTTGGATTGTACCAAAGATTCTTCCCCTACTTTACATGTTAAAGTAAAGTAGGGCTTATTTTAAACCGGGCTCATTAAGTTTCCTATGGAGGCAAGCCCCATAGTTAATTACATCCTTAAGAATACTCTCGATTAAGGTAAATGATTATTATCTCTAAATATTTCAAATATAGGACTATCAATCAATTGGTTCATTTTTAGAAGATCAAGTGGGATTGATCAAGAGGAAAGAGTTATTATTGAAACCAAAGGCAGATGAGTAGGGGATGCTTATGATACTAGGAAGCCTAGTAAGCATCCCAAACTATCTTATGATTGGGCTTTATATTTTTAAAATTAAGGGGAATTATTTATTTGAGTTGAATTTTTTTTAGAAATCTAGGGCTTGTAATTCCACAACACAAGATTATAGAAATGCCTAAGAGGTGAGGATTTATTCTTATAGCTCACAAAGAGAAGTAGCAACCTTTGAACTTAAATCTAGGGAGCCTTGGTGAGGGCTAAGACATGACCTAAATCTAAGGCAAAAATGGGTATTTTGGTTTACCTCCACAAGAGGATAAATCACTTGGGGTGGCCGCCAACTCCTCCTATGATTTTAAATACATGTAGGAAAGTCATATGCTTTTACAAGATTGCTAGGTTGTTGTTTATTTAGAAAGATAATAAGTCCTTAAACACACTCCCTAAGAGATTAGATCATGTAGGGCATGATTAATGACTTAAATCTAATGCAAATTTTTGTTTATGTTTTATTTTCATTTTTGTACAATTCATTTGGCATAGGCTTTAGGATTCATGTGCCTAATGCATGAGAAATTAGATTGTGGGCCAAAATCAATAAGAAAGGAGGCGTGTTTTCACCATGGCTCTCAAAGGTCAAGCCAAGTTCTCTGGCAAAGGTGGAATCCTTCCATAACAAGAGTGAAACAAGATGCTTTTTATGCATGATGTGAAAACAAACAACATCCAGCTAAGGGATTACTAAATCTTTTATCTTTCTTTATATAGCCTAGGCTTTAGGTGAGGTTATGAGTTGTTATATTTTTTTTGAGTTTATTAGTTGAGTAGAAAATTTATTTTTCTCTAAGAGCCTAATCGCATCCAGGCCATACATCAAAGCAAGGAAGAAACTAGGAAAACATGCCTCTTAATGCACAACTAAAAAACATCAAATAATTTATAAAGCTAGAGCAAAAGAATAAGAGGCTTTTGTGGTCGAGCTCTATCGTACAAACCCAAAAAAATAAATTGGGTAGCTGAGCTCTATCCTTATACAACCAGGATTACAAATGAATTAATTACAATCAAGAAGGAATTCATGTTATGGTGGTCTTTGTTCTTCATTCTTCATTTCTTCTTTCTTCTTTTCTTACTTCTTTTTTCTTTCTTCTTTTTGATTGGTTGGAATGTAATTGCTCCAAAGGCTTCACATGGTACATAAGACATAGTCTTATGATCAATGTTCATCTTAATCCCCCATAAAAATCATTCCAAATCTTAATTTCAAAATTACATGAAAATTGGAAAAAGTAAATCTTACTAAAACCTGCAAAATAGATATCAGCTAAACAAACCACACAATCCCAAGCATGTATATGAATAAATTGGACTTAGCACCCCACACATGCATAACCAAGTCCACCTAGCATATTTCGGATTATGCTTAGGGGTATAAGCAATTTTCATAGCAAAAGAATTTATATTTTTATTACAGCGGCCCTAAAGCACAATCCCCTGCAGAAGATAAAGATTAGACTAGATCATCCTACCATTCATTCTATGAACATACACCCTAACATCTAGACTAAAACATCCCATCATAAAATAAAACCAAGCATCAAACCATGCACCACCCTAACATAGGACTAGAAATGGTGACTTAGCCTAATATGTGTGCCATTTAAGGTTTGTGTGGCATGTCTTAGCTAGACTTTAAGGTTAGAGTTTTCTAAGTATGAAGGGTTCAACTTTGAGGGTGATTTTATTTAAGTGGTTTAGTTGATTTGGTTAAGTTTTATTTCATGATTTTATTTGGTTTGAATGAACCTACAATTAATTACTAAGTGTTGTAAAGAGTGGAAAAAAGAAGAGGACTTCTCTTTCATCCCTACCTTAGGTAATTTCTAAAGTAGATTCATTATTTTTTTAGTGAATATTTTTTTATGTGTTTAATTAATCTTAAGTTTATATTTTCTCTAAACAAACCTATTCAAAGAGAAAGGCATTTTAAGATTAAGTAAAGTGAATTACTATCACAAGACACACAACACTTTATTTCTTTCCAACATATGTAACATGCACATGGATGAATCCTAAGCATATCTATACATGCAAGTAGGAATGTTAGCACACCATAGTGATGAATGCTAAGAGATGTTGCTTAAGGAAATTTGGAAAGTTTTATGTATGCATGATTTTGTTAAGTAGAAAAGAGGGGGATTCTTTTATCCATTATTCATATGCACATTTACATGTATGAAAGACATAAGTGAGTATGATGCCAATATTTTCTACACCAGGGGTGTAAGGTACAATACCTACTTGGCTACCTACAACTAGATGTCCGACTAATAGACCACTTTTCTTAAATACATGTGCATGTACAAAAAGAAATGAATGGAAAAAGGAGTCATGCAAAAAAGTTTATGTTTGTTTGATTTGGTTATGCAATTTACATGTGTAATTATAAAGGTCCCTCTTAAATAATAACATAGGAATGAATAGGAATGGATTTAAGCAAGTGTTGTGTTCTTTTCAAATGAAATATACACTTTGCAGATCCTATTCAAAACTATGTTAAAAGAGAAGAGAAGGAAAAGTCACATAATGCACATCTTACATTATACTCACATGCAAGCTCATAAGTAGTTATAAGTAGCATACCTTTCATTTGTAGTGTTGATTTATAAGTTTTGAAAAAAAATTTGAATTTACTAGTGATAATAGTCATTCATATTCTTACTTTAGCCAAAACATGCAATTTGACATAAAGGAAATATTTTATTTTAATTTGATTTTTCAAAAGACATTAATGCATGATTTTCATATGACATACACATTTAGCATGTTAGGAAAGAAATAAAGTGATGTAAGCATGTAATTTCATTCACCTTAATTAATTCCTAAATACAATCCTATGGAATAAGATCATAATCAAATTGTATAAAGGAATTTTTAACTTTGTTTTGAGTTTGATTTGAATTTAGGAAATGTGAGAAGGTTTGCTGGTCCTAACCCATCTATCACATGTTTGTGTTATTTTAGTTTAGTTTTTAGAACCAGTAGATTGATTTTATATTTTGTTTAGGTAAGGTGTAAATTAAGTTCATTAATTACCCCTTACCAACACCCGCTTAACATAATTATTCAAACAATTATGAGCCAACATATGACATGCAACCACATTGAATTTAAATCAGTAATGCACCCTGAGAAAGAAAGGACCTAATGTAATTGGCTCATAATTGATGATTAATTAAGCTAAATGGTTTAATTAAGTACTTTCATAACCCTTCCCACACATGTAGATTGGATTTGATTTCCTTAAGCTTACTTATGTTACTGAAAACCTAAGTATCTACCCAACAAAGGATTGATTATGTTTAGATTGATTTTGAAAATTTTGATTAAGTTAATTAAGAAGGTTATTAGTGGATTAACCTTTAATTAGGTTTGGATTAAGGAAGAAAGGGGTTTAGGGAATAGCTTAAGGAAAAAATCCCAAAATTATTCCATAAACCCCTTGATTCCTTAAACAATATTTAATTATCTTAATTAAATGATTAAGCCATTGTTCACATACTTAATTACCCTTAATTATATTAAAAGAGTGATTAGGGATTCATTAATTGATTTTCCTAATTAACCCATTAATAAATTCCAAGAAAATTAGGGGAGGTAGAGGTCATCCCACAAAACATGCCTAAGAAGTTTGGAATTAATTAATGAAGTCATTAGGAAGTAATTAGGGTTATTAAGATTTTAAAAAATTAAGGAAAACCAATTGTTCAAAATCAATTAAAATTAATTTTATATTATTCCCCTTTAATTTTCTTTAAAATGAGCCCTCATTAATATTTTTTTTTGATTTTTCTACACTTAGTTATGTATTTTTGAAGTTTTAGTGATTAAGAATAATTAAATAACCATAATTATATAACTAATCCTATTGGTGCCACATGGACCACTCACGCAGACGCACATGGCATGGATTGGTTATTTAAGTTTATCATCACTGGCATGCAGCTTTCTTGACGTCGATCAAAGATCAGATGGTCAAGATCAAGCCCACAGTATCAAAGAGATTAATCATGGGATTTAATGTATATTAATCATGACCGTCTATCCAAAACACACAGGATGGACGGTCCATGATTCATCCCTGCCCTCGCCTGTGGGAGACAGTGACCGTACATCCCTTAGGGCTTGATCCAAGCTCACTTAGCTTAGATTGAGCGAGGATTGAATACACACCATCCAAGAGCAAAGAGGATGACATCCAACGGTGGAATTCACTTGGGATTAAAGTTCCCTTCACAAAGGACCAAAAAAGTTTATACCTAAGCTTAGTTTTGATCCATACCTCACCGTAGGCTATCACCAGCACTCCCAACAATTGAGGTGGCTTCGTCTAGTGGAGACAAAGCCCTGTTGAAGGTTTGAAGGCTTGCGGTGAAGCAGATCTTCCTATTGGCCAAACTCCCCCCCCCTTGGAACCCCCCTTGAGTCCTCAAGGTGCTTGCGGGTGAGGAATTGAGCTTTGGTGAAGAATTGAATAAGATGAATTTATCACTCACCTCCCCTATTTTCAGTTTAAGCAAAACCAAAAATGGAGAATTCAAATTAGCTTGAGGAAGCTTGGAGGAACTTGGAGAAGGTTACTATGAGTTCCTAAGGCTCAATCTAGGGTGAGTCATTAGAATTCAAGTGAAATTAGGGGGAGTATATCTCCCCGTAGAAGGATCGGATGACCGAGCTTGTTTCTCCAATTTTGATCAAATTGATCTTAATGAGTGGGTTGGTTAGGCTATTTTGGATGCCATGTGATTCAATTTTGGCAGAGGGAGGGAGTGGAGGAGTTTCCATGTGTTAAATGAGGTGTGAGAGGTGATCCCATGTACTCATTTTGAGAGGGGTGGTCACTTTTGGCCTTAGGTTGGGTTTGGTTGACCCAAACCCATTAGTTCATGTGCACCACCTCCATTAGTGTCCATTTGGTCCACTAAGAGGGTGTCAAGTGGCCATGAGGAGGATCTGACCAAATTCCAAGTGGAATTAGCCATAGGTTACCCCTTGACCTAGGGGTAAAATGGTCATTTGGCTTTGATTTCAATTTGGGTAGATTTGGAATAGTTTGAAATTGGGCTGGTCCAAATTTCAATGAATTTGGAGTTGATTTGATATCATTTGGCTCATGTTGACCCATTTAGGTCAAAATGGGTCAACTTGGGTCAGGTTTACCAATTGGTCAAATTAGGTCAAACTAAGGATTGGATCAAGTTCATATGATCATTTGAAATGTTTTGATATCATTGGTTTGGTTCAATTTCATTTATATTTGGTTTTGGTTCATTCGATTTCACTTAGGTCAAATGGGTCAAGTTGATCAATTTGACCCATTTGACCCAATTGGGTTAGGTCATGGGTTGGTTTAGGTTTGGTTGGTCATTTGAAATGTTTTGGTAGCTTTGGTTATAATCAATTTTGGTTTGGTTTTATTTTGGCTTGATTTGACCTTTTAGGTCAAGTCAGGTTCATGGTCAATTGGGCTAGGTTGAGTCTAGTTGTCCAATTGAAGTTTTGGTCAAGTTCAATAAGTGATTTGGAATGAACTTGATCCATTGGTTTCAATCAATTTGGCTTAGATCAAGATTTGACACATTTTGACTTTTAGGTCAACTTTGGTCAACTTGGGTCAAGTGGCCAATTGGGCTTGGTTAGGCTCAAATGATGACTTGGTCAAGTTTAAACAATGATCATGAATTAGTTTTGATTAATGGTTTCAATCAATTTGGCCTACGGTGGATTTTAGCTAGTTTAGGTTTCATTTTGGCTAAGTGTTGACTTGGTCAACC
Source organism: Cymbidium sinense (assembly GCA_021442155.1). Taxonomy (NCBI): domain Eukaryota; kingdom Viridiplantae; phylum Streptophyta; class Magnoliopsida; order Asparagales; family Orchidaceae; genus Cymbidium; species Cymbidium sinense. The sequence goes on along the minus strand of CM038217.1, from coordinate 66,838,617 downwards.
CTTAGGTTTGACTTGGTTTGACCCAATTTGAGTGATTGATCATCTTATGATGATTGTTGCTCACAATGTGAGGCTTAGATGGGCTTAGTTCAATCCACTTTGGGTAGGATTAAAATTTGGCTCAAAAGGGTACTTTAGGTCACTTTGGGTCAAGTGAGCCTAAGTGGGTCAATTAACTTGATCAAGGCTTGAATCAAATTTGGTTGAACTCACATATGGACTTATGATTGAAATATAAATCCATTTGCAAGTGATTCAAAGTCAAATGGGTTTTGATTCATTTGACAATTTCAAGTTCAAAGGGTGAACATGAGTTTGATTTGGGTTTCATTTTTGAATTTATTTTTGATTTGGTGATTGAATTTTGTGTTTATATTTGGAATCATGATTGATGGATTGATTGAATCATGAAGAAAAATCTAAGGGTTTGAATTGATTTGAGGTTGATTTGACCAAGTTCAAGCATTTGACTTGAAAGGCTTAGGTTGAATTTATGTTAGATTTGAATTTGAGTTTTGAATTTGGTTTTAGATATTTTAATTTATATTTCATTTATATTTGTAAATATAAATGAGAATATAAATGGGTTGTGAGAAAATTTCTTGAATTTGAAGTGATTTGAATTTGATTTGAGCTAAGTCCATAAGATGGAATCAAAATGACTTAGGAAAGAATCTTGAATTTGGAATTCAATCATAGGTTTCAATCATTTGGAATTGATTCATGATTTCAGAAAATCCATTATAATTGATTTATGTTTGAGAAAATCAATTAAGTTGAAATTTATTTGAGTTTGAAGTTGGTTTCGATTTGGAGTTTAAAGTTGATTTGGATTAAGTTGGAATTGATTTTTGGAATTGGTTTGAATTTGGAGTTTGACTTGAAAGAAGGAAGTGAGGATTTGGTTCAAGCTATAGGGTAGGCAAGTTTTCTTAACACCCCTAAGGCATGACCTATTCCTATGGCTAACTCTTCTAAGTCTCTAGGGTTTGGTTGAGTGTTCGCCTAATCTCTAGAAGTGTCTTAAGACTAAGGAACTCTTAGTGTCTAAGAGGAGTCTTATGTCTAAGATGGAGAGGTTGAGAGCTCATTCTAAAATTGAGGTCAACAAGGGGTTTCAAACCTACTTGGAGTGAGGTCATAGAACCTAAAGGATGTTGGCCACCATTTCTTAAGGATGAAATAAACAAGGTGCCCAATTGAAAGAATGATAGTCTTTGACTTATATAAAATATAAGTCTAGTATCGATGGTTAGAGATAATGATTGACTACTAAAGATGACAGAAGAACTGTCCCTAACGGAGTCAGCAGAAAAATTTATGGTATTTTAATTTGGCATTGTTGGACACCATACAGATCTTAGGGGGTACTTACTGAAGTGGTCGGGTATGGCATTAAGGTGTGATGTACCATCTTGGAAGATGGAAACAAATGGGACCTAATCACCTAATAATGACTCTTAAGCAAGATGGGTCTTTGTTTATACCAGAGATCTTTTCCCTACTTTAAATGAGAAAGTAAAGTAGGTTTTATTTTATGTCGGGTTCTTTAGTAACCTATGGAAGTTAGCTTTCATAATTAATTACATCATAGGAAATGAGAATTTTTTAAGAACACTCTGGATTAAAGTATTCAATCAATATCTCCAAAGACTTCAAGGCTAGACTATCAAAGAATTTGGTATTTTTAAAAATCAAGTGGGAGGGTTCAATTTGGAAGACTTATTTTGGATTTCAAAGGAGAATAAGTAGGGAGCACTCATGATACTAGGAAGCCTAGTGAGCACTCCAATTTATCCTATAATGAGGCCTTATATATTTTGAAAGAGAATATTTATTTTAATTTGAGTTGAGATTTTATTAGAATGCTAGGGCTTATAGTCCATCAATTCAAGATTGTAAAAATGTCTAAGAAGTGAGGGCTTATACTCGTAGCACAAAGGAAACAAGTAGTCTCGAATCCTAAATCTAGGATGTTTTAGCTCAAGATAAAAGCATGACCTAAATCTAATCGAAAAATGGGACATAAAGGTTTACCTCCAGAAGAGAGAATAAACCTACTGCCTAGAGTGGCCGCCAGCTAACAGCTTCTATGCATCAAAACCATGTAGGCCGATCCTATGTAAGTATAAGATAGGTAAGCAATAATTTAATTAGGAAGGAGACTAGAGTCATAAACTCACTCCCTAAGAGACTATATCATGATTGACATGAATACATGACTTAAACTAAGTACACTATTTTATAATTCTTTATGTCAATTTTGACACATTGATTTAGCCAAAGACTTAGGACAATTATGCCTCTATGCATGATGAAATTAGATTATTGGCTAAATCAACAGGAGGAGGTGTTCTCCACTATAAGGGATGCCCTCACATGTCAAGCATTCCCCTATCGTACAAGAGTGGAGACCCTATTTATTCAAGAGTGAAGTAAGATATGCATGATTGTTGTCACATACATCATTCAGTTAAGGGTTTGCAAAATCTTTTAATTATCTTGATTATAATCTAGGCTTTAAAGTGAGATTATGAGTTATTTTAAAATTTAGTTATGAGTTATTAGTGGGGGTAGAAAAATTAATTTTTTTTAAAGAGCCTACTACATCCGAAACACACATTCAATCATCAAGCTTTAAGAAACCTATGAAAAGCATGCCATTTCTATTAGGTAAGATAAACACAACAATCAAACATTCATAGATTTCATAAAAGAATAAAAGGCCGATGTGGCTGGGTACCGCCATACACCATATAAAAGAGAAGAAGTTAGGTAGCCGAGCTCTACTCTTATACAACCTCGATTACAAAAGAATATTACATTTATAATTAAATAAAATTCTATGGGGGTCTTCATTCCTTGCTTTTCTTTTCTTCACTTTTGATTTGGTTTTGCTCCAGGCTTCATAGGGCCTCCCAGGTCTTTGGCTTCTAGCCACTGCTCATCCTAAATCCCATAGCACTAATCTTAATTCCTACTACAAAATTACATGCTTATGGAAAATACAATATAACTACACATGTAAAATAGATGTTAACCAAACAACGACATAAACTCAAGCAATTCTATTTCATAATTTGGGACTTAGCACCCTGAATATCGATAACCAAGCCTACATGTCCTAATGTGGATTATGCAAAGAGGACTAAGCAACCTGCAAAAAAAAGCATTTATATTTATTTATTATTTTAGTAGCCCTTTTAGAAAAACTCCTTACATAAAACATCATTTGGTTAATAGGGGCCTAACATCCAGTCTATGCATAAATAATCCTAACATCCAATCTAAAATATTATATCACAAAATAAAACACAACATCATAATATACACCATCCTAACTTGGGACTATAAGTGGTGACTTAGTATTCTAATGTGTGTGCTAAGGTTGGTGTGGTATGTCTTAGCTATACTTTAGAATTATGATTATCTAAGGTACTGGAATGGTTTAAGTTAAACATTAGTGGATGTTTCACTTCAAGTTACTAAAAGGATTGGTGAATTTTAATTTGTAATTTTCTTTTATTTCAACTAATATTTACTTAGCATCTAATTATTGTAAAGAAAGGAAAAGAAGTTTGACCCCTTTCATCACTACCCTAAGTTATTTTCTAAAGGCATGTTATTATAACTTTTGGTTTCTTTTAATGAATGATTTATTAAACATTTTATTAGTCTTAGGCTTAGGTTAATTTGAAGAATCATATTCAAGAATGAAAGGCATCTTAAGATTAATGAGATTGAATTACTATCACATGGATAATGTTACATCATTCCTCTTCATTATCAATAGCATGCATATGATTTTGAACCTAACATATATATACATGCAATGTGTTTTTGGAAACACTTAAATGATTATGAATGCATATATTTTTGATAGAAAAGAGGGATTCCATTTTTTAGCTATGTGTACATACACATGTATTAGATATTTAACCAAGTATGTGTCGTTGTTAAACCAGAGAAGTGAGGTAATCTAAGATCTACTTGGAGCTGTTGACCTCACTTTTGGAGTGAGGAGTCAATCTTCCCATCTTAGATCTAGAAGTCTTTTAGACACTAAGAGCTCATTAGTCATAAACACTTCTAGTGGCTAAGTGAACACTTAACCTAAACCTAAAGACCTACGAGGATTTTCTATAGGGTTAGGCTATGCCTTAGGACCAAGGTAACCTACCTACCTAAACCAAATATATACTATCACTTTAGCCAAAACAAAATCTCAAATTCATCCAACCAACCTCAATTGAACTCCAATTCATATTCAAATTCCAAAACCAAATGATTGAAGCTAAAATCAAATCAATGATATAAACTTAAGCCCTATGATTTAGTCCTATAGACTTAGCCAAAATCCTTTCAATCCCAAACTTAACTCAATTGATTCTCTCAAAAGAAAATCAATCCTTCAATCATCATCTCGAACTCTACCAAAATCTATAATCAAACTAATTCAACCCAAAATCGATTCAATTGACCCATTAGGCTCACTTAACCCAAAGTGATCTAAAGGACCCTTTTGAGCCTATCTCCAATCCAACCCAAATTGGATTGAACCAACCTATCCAAAACTTTTTACCATGATTGTTGATCATCCTTGATTAATTTATTGTAATCAATTGGGTCAAATGACGTCAATTTGGTCACTTGACCCAAATTGACCTAATTAGCCTACATTAGCCAAATCAAACCAAATCTCATCCTAAATCAAATCAATTGAAACCAATGATTCATACCAACCTAAAATCAATTCTTGAACATGACTTCATCATCAATTGAGCTAAATCAAACTCAATTGTCCTATTGACCCAAGTTGACCTAATTTGACCTAAAAGGCCAAATTAAGCCTAATCAAAATCTAATCCAAATTGATTGCAACCAATAACACAAACCCATCTCAAATTGATTGTTGAACTTGATCAAAGCCTTGATTGAATCCAAATTGACCTATTTAGCCCAAATTGACCTAAAGGGTCAATTTGGCCTAAATCATTCCTAAATCCAAATTGATTTAAATCAAAGCCTATAATCATCTTCAAATGATCAAGTGAACCTAAATCAACACCTAACCCAAGCCAATTTAGCCAATTTGACCAAATTGGTCAACTTAACCGATTTGGCACGTATTAATCCAGATGGGTCAAATCCAAATTCAAGCCAAATTGAACCAAATAATTGCACCAAAATATTCCAAATACTCATTTGAGCTTGACCAAAGCCTTGGTTTTATCGAATTTGACCAATTGGTCAACTTGGCCCAACCTAGCCCAATTTGACCTACAAGGGTCAAATTGAGCCAAACCCATCCAAACCAAGCCTAAACCCATTGAAATATGGCATGACCCATCCTTGGGTCACCTTGTGTCAGCCCAAATCTAACCTAACCCAATTTTAACCCAAATTGACCCATTACCTAATGGGTAAAGCCCTTCAAATGGGATAAAAGCCCACATTTGGATGGTCAAACCCACTCTTCACCCCTTCAGCAGCCACCCTGGGCTCCAAATGGACATGAGGACCACTAGCTCACCTGACCCTAAGTTGTTTGGGTCAGCCATGAGCCAAGTTAAGGTGAGCTAGCCCACTTCTCCCCATTGGAATACTTAGAAATCCAAGGAAAACCACCTCAACCATTGGCAGCCCACTTCCCTCACTCACCCACTCAAACCGATCCACCTCATTGATTCTCTGCCACCCATGACCACCTACAGTGGTCGAACACCTGCAAATGGCAGAGGCAATCTCCACCATCAGATTGAAGATGGGAGGCAGTATACTCCCCTCAATCCCATTCAAAATGAGACACTAGCATTCCTAAGAGCTTTGGAAACACAAGACCACCTCCCCGAGCATGTTCCCGAGTTCCCAGAGCCTCCCCATCACCGAAAATGCCATGCCCAAAATAGGACAAGCCTAATCTCCATCCAACCTCCTCCAAACTCCATTGTTTCAAATTAACTTCACCCACATGTTCACCAAGCTCTGGTGAGGTGAAGCGAATTGATTCTCGATTGACTCAAGCATTGGACACCACTCTAAGCCTAACTTTGATGAGTTTTTTGGCAACGGTTGATCCCCAGAGCCATCGGTGAGGAGGCAAGGAACCAACTTCTTAATAGGGCTTCATCTCTTCAAGATAAAGCTACCTAACAGGGTTTCATCTCTTCAAGATGAAGCTACCTTGGTTGATTCATCGTCGGTCCTGAACTCTGATAAGGTAAATTCTAGCAAACTAATATTTTCTCAATTTTTTTCTAGGCCTTTGTAAAGGAAAAGTTGATTGCGTGTGAATCCCACCATTAAGTTTCCTTTGCGAAGCTTTTGGGATCAATTCCGCACATCCACGAGCTCTGACGAGCAAGGAAGGGCGGATGGTGTCCATCTTCCATCACTCAGAGGATGATGGATCATCCACCATATGTTTTGCATAATTGGAATGGATGACCATGATCTTTCGATTAGATTTAATTAGATTTAATCTTATAGGAACCATGGGATTCATCTCCATCGTCTGATTGGACGGTGATGACGAAAGCACATCCGCCACCACCACGTCGGCATCAAGTTGGACGAGTTTAAGTGGCCAATCATGCAGCATCATGTGGAAAGCGCTGCCACATCATCGGCCTATGTGGCACCGATGAGATTAGGGGTTAATTAGGCTTCATTTAATCACTAAAACTTCACAATTTCATAACTAATTATAGAAAAATCCAAAATTACAAATAAAAACTAATTAGAAAAGTAAAAAAGAGGAAATTTTATTGAAAATATGTCCATTTGATTTTGCACAGTAATTGAGGCTTAATTAGGGTTTGAATGTTTTCTTAATTAACTTAATTAAGCCCTAATTACTTGAGCAATTAGTCCTAAACTTGGTTTGATTGTTTAATGGGATGACTTCTACTTTACATGATTTTATTGGGATGTATTAGCCATGCAATTAGGGGAATTTGAAATTCAAACCTTAATCATTTCCTTAATTTCTTTGGTGATTAATTAAAATTCTAAATAGTAGAAATTAATTAATTTGGCTCCATTGATCACTGATTAACAATGAGATGATGAAGGAGGGTGATTAGGATGTCTTTCCTAATCATTCCTCCAAATTCAGTTCAATAAAGAAAATTAACTAATGTGATAATTAATTAAATGTTTAATTATTTCATTAATGGTATAATCAAATCAAATTAGAATGTTAATCACTTCAGATAATGTACAATCAAATTAAGAGTTCCTCTTTATGTGTTTAATAACATAAAGACTCTTAAGGAAATTATGATTAAGCCATAAGTGTGGGAAATCATAAAAGTACATAATTAGAATTTTAGCTTAATTAATACTTAACCATGAGCCAATTGCATTAGGTCCTTTAGGAGCATTGTAAGTTTATTTTCTCACATGTTCATATGATTTGTGGCTCATGATTAAATGATTAATATGAAGGGATAATTAAATGATTTTCTTAATAATCAAATGTAATTAAAGTATAAAATCTACTTAATTATTTTTTCCTTAAACAAATTAAAGTCGCCAATATGGGATTGAGATTAAAACAGTAAATAATTTCTTCTCTTTAAGCTTAATTAAAATCCAAAACTGATGATTAATAAGAATCTTTGATTTTCCTTAAGTGATTTTATTTAAAGTGATTGTCCTTAGGAATTGTTGTTGTGTTTAGTTATTCTTTTTCAATCACTTTAAATATTATATGCCATGCGATCTCATGCATTCATCTTATCAAATTCAAATGAATCAAATAAAATTTACTTATGTAAGCTTGCATGTGATGGCTTAATTTGAATATATTTGTGGCTATTATCACTAATAAATCCAAATTTATTTTTCAAAGTTTATAAATTAATAACAATCTTTGGAATGATGGAAGTTATGAATATATAGAACTTGCAGGTGCTTATAGCTTAAGTATGTGAATGAAAAGCTCTCTTTCCTTTGTTCGTATATAGATTTACATAGGTTTGAATGATAATGGGTATATAATCTGGCCATCAGGGGAATACAAGGCTTTAAGTAGTCCCAAGGAGGTCATTTAATTATCTCCTTCCCTGGTTAACAAAGGCATGTGCTCATTTAATTTAATTTTTATGTATATTTGTATTAGAATTTGGATAGAGCTTTAATTCACATGTATAAATAATTCAATCAAACAAAATACAATATTTTGCATGACTTTCATTCTCCTAATTATGTATACATGCATATGTATTTAAGATAGTAAGTGTATTGTATGGACATCTTGGGAATACGAGGATTTAAGTAGCCCCAAGGAGGTCATTTGATTATCTCACTTCCCTAGTTAATAATGGCACGTTCATGCTTACATCTTCTATACATATATATATATATATATATATATATATATATATATATATATATATATATATATATATATATATATATATATATATATATATATATATATATATATATATACATGTGTGTGTGTGTGATGATGTGTGTGTGTGTGTGTGTGTGTGTGTGTGTGTGTGTGTTTAATTAAAGAATTATAATCCTCTTTTCCATTAAAAAAATATGCATCTATAATCATGTAAGTCACTAAAATGTGTTGCATGTAAAGATAGTGCTCTCTTTCCTATATTTAATATATAGATCTACATATGTTTAAATGTTAATAAGTTTTTAGTCTGGACATCTCGGGAATACGAGGGTTTAAATTGCCCTAAGGAGATCATCTGATTATCTCATTGTTGACCTCACTTTTGGAGTGAGCTCTCAGCCCCATCCTCTTAGACTTAGCAATCTTCTAGACACTAAGATTTCCTTAGTCATAAGACACATCTAGTGATCAGGTGAACACTTAACCTAAGCCTAGAGACTTAGAAGTGTTAATCATAAGATCAGGCTATGTCTTAGGGCTTAACAAAATTAACTATTCTATAGCCTAAACATAATCTAGATACACTTTCTCAAATCAAACCCATATTCAAATATCAAACCAAATCTCAAATTAGAATTCAAATTCCAAATCTAATTTCAAATTTAACTCTAAATGATTGAAACCCAAAATCAAATTCAAATCCTCAAACCCTTCTTAAGCCATATGAACCACATTCATAAGCTTTCCCTTTAGATCAAATCAAAATCAATTGATCTCTTTATAAATTAATTATTCCTTCATTTATAAAAATTTCAAAATATAAAAAACTTCAAATCCCAATTTTTAAATCAAAAATTTCTATTTCAAAAAATCAAATTTAAAATAAATCATCAAAAAATTCAAGTCAAATTCCTTTGACTTAAAACCCACAATTAATTGTCGATTGAATATATATTTCAATCCAGGGCTCATATATATGTTCAACTAAACTAAAATCAAACCAAAACCAAACCAATTGACCCACTTAGGTCCACTTGACCCAAAGTGACCTAAATGACCCATTTGAGCCAACTTCCAATCTAACCTAAATTGAATTGAACCAAGCTCACCAAAACCTTCCAGCATGATTGTTGATCACCCTGTAATGATCAATTGTAATCAATTGGGTCAAATCAAGTCAACTTAGTCATTTGACCAAGTCAACCCCTTAGCCCAAATGAACCAAAACTAGCCCAAACTCATCCTACATCAAATTGATTGAAACAAATGATTTTAATAAACCTAAAATCAATATTTAGATATGACTTGACCACTAATTGAGCCAAACCAAGCCCAATTGGCCATTTGATCCAAGTTGACCCAAATTGGCCTAAAGGACCAAATTGGGTCAAATCATGATCTAACCCAAATTGATTGTAACCAATGGCTCAAGTTCATTCTAAATTGATTATTGAACTTGACCAAAGTCATAATTAAACCCAATTTGATCAATCGAGCCCAATTGAATCATTAAGCCCAAATAGGCCTAAAGGGTCAATTCGGCCTAAATCCAAATTAAATCCAAATTGATTCAAACCAAAGACCACATTAATCTTCAATTATCCAATTGAACATGAATCAACTCATAACCCAAGCCAATTTGGCTAATTTGGGTCAAATTGGTCAACTTGACCCATTTGACCCATTTGATTCCAAAATGAGCCAAAATCAATTCTAACCCAAATTAAATCAAATTAATCATAGCAAAACTCTTCAAATTATCATTTAAACCTAACCTAAGCCTTGGTTTGACCCAACATGACCAATTGGTCAACGTAACCTGATATGACCCAATATGACCCATATGACCCAAATTGAGCCAAATCCCTTGAAACAAAGCCATGACTCATTAGGGGCTGATCAAACCCGACCCAAACCAATTTGGGAATAGCCCAAAATCAACCCAACCTAATTAAATCTTTCATGGATTCTCCCCTACATAGGATTCCACCCAACCTCATTTAATTCTCCCCATCACATGCATTTAACTCCTCCCCAAATTTGCATTCAATGGAGTTGATAATATGGCAGCAAGAGAGGACTTTGAAGCAAAAATTCAAAGTTCTCAATCAATCCATCATCCATCTCAACCACCCCAAGCAAGATGACAATACTTTGGAGCCAAAAAAATCAAAAAAGAATGGATTTTTGGCTATTATTAAAGGAGGGGGAAATGAGGGCTTCATTTCTCTTCCTCCTACCACTATTCAGCGCCCAAGAACTCCCCAAGGCAAAAGAAACCCATCCCCCACCTCTTTGAGCCATTTTTGAGTTCAAAAATATAAATAGAAGCTTTTCCAGCGAGGCGACGGTGACCATTGGAGAAGATGACGTTACAAAGGGAGGCAAACGTTAAAAATCATTCCAAAGCTTCCCCACATACCTAGGAGTTCACTCGAATATTCACTGCCGCCGGAGACCATCCCCGGTGAGGTAAATTTTGCCAAATCCTAGCCAGCCTTAGGATCCTTTATTTGTGATGATTGTTTGCACAATTTTAGAAATTTATCCTAGATAATCCTGCATCTTATATTTTATATCATCCCAATTAGAAAATAGAAATTTTTCAGTGTGAATCGACATGAAAATGAGTCTATTTGGACAAGTTTTCACTTAGAATTTCTCATTTTTTTCTAAAATATCCCTATTTTACTTTCACTCGGTCGATAGCCGTATCATCCCATCGTTGATCGCATGATCCGTCATCGATCATCGGATGCATGGACCATCCGATCTGCAGCCGCATGATCGACCACTCGATCGCGGCGATCAATTCGACCGTCAATCGACGGCTCGATCAAATCGCATCATCACTTGCTACCGGTGCATTTTCGCCATCGAGCCGACAGCTGCACCGTGGTGGGCCGGTGGCACGCGATGCCACGCGTCGTGTCCAATCGCACGTGCCACGCGACATCGTTGTGCTCGGCAGGAAAATCGAATTTTTTTGATTTAAAAAGTTATTTAAATTACCTAAAATTTCAAAAATTCATAAAAAAAATAAAATACGTAACGAAAAATTGCAAACAAGGGCTCGTTGGACTGGTCTTTCCGATAGAAATCCAATAAACCCAAAATCCCTAAATTTTACTAAATATTTTGAGCTTAATTTAAGTTTTAGTAAAAATAATGTTTCATTAATTACTCTAAAAATATAAGTCAGATTGAGTTAAAATTTTCACGGATTGAAATAAAGTTAAAACACACCAACCATAAAAATCTCTAGTGAAAAGAACGTCTAGATTGGAAGAAATTAAATTTTGAAGTTTAGATTATCCATTTTAAATAAAATAAATCAAATAAAAATCCAAAAATTTACAAGAATTTTCAAAATGGCTTAAATCACTTCAGTAGACATCTAGGACGCTTAAGAAAATAATGTCATTTTCTGAATCTTAATGAACCCCAAACAAATACTTAAGATTAAAGTTTAATCTATTAAGGAATTAATTAAAACATAATCTAAAAATAATTTAAAAATCAAATCAAAATCAGAAATGATGTAATACCCAAATGATTGGTAATAAAACCTTAAGTTAGAAAAGTATAATATATCCCTAAATAAAATTGAATTTAAACATAATTAAACCTAATTGAGTTAATGAAATTAAATTAAATGATTATATTTTTAAATTAAACTCATAATTAAATAAATCAATAAAACTTTAATGTAAAATCAAACTAATCTTGTTAAACTAACATCAAGTATTGAATTTTAATTATATGAAACTACTTAACAAATTAAAACAAATTAAATATTAATTAATCATTAAATAAACTAAAAATCAAATTGATTAACAAACCAATTCAACATAATCATTTGATATTAATCAAATTAAACTAAATAAAGTTAAAGTAAACTTAATTAACATATGATTAAATCACATCCATTTGGAATAAGATAATTAATTAACCATTAAATATTTCAACCTAATAACTAGATCAAACATGTTAATGAAATCAAGCAAACATAAAAAATGAATCAAATCAAATAAAACTCTAATCATAAATAATCAAACTTAATTGAAATGAAATAAACAATTAAATCAGTTAATAGCAATGATAGTAATAATAACAATCTTTTAATCAGATCAAACTTAAGTAAAACACTTAACTAAATCAAAACACTCACATGTGGAAAATTAAGTCAATAATCTATAATTAAACAAACCTTTAATTAATCTAATAATTTAAAATTTTAATTACCCTTAATCAAACTTAATTAGTCAAACATTTAATTAATGTAAACTTAATGAATTAATCCATCATCTTAATGAATCAAATTAATTTAAATAAATTACATTAGAGCTAACTCTTAAATTAAGCTTAAATCAAACCCTTAATTAAATTTAATAATTAATCACAACCGACAAGTAAACAAATTAAGTTAATCAAATTAATCATATTAAACCTAAGCTTGATCAAACACAAATGCAATTAAATACTAATCAAAACCTAAATTAAACCTAAATCAAATCAAACACTTTATTAATCTATTAATTAATTTGATCACACATCTTAAGTAAACTAATTAAGTCAATCAAATTAATCATATTAAAACTTAATCAAATATAAATGCAATTAAATACTATTTAATTCTTAATTTAAACTTAAATCATTAAGTCATTAATTACATCATTAACTTAAACAAATATGAAATCAAATTAAAAAATTAAACAAATTTTTATTTAATTTAATAATTGATCACACCTCTTAAACAAGCTAATTAAGTTAATCAAATTAATCATATTAAACTTAAACTTAATCAAACATAAATGCATTAAATACCAATCAATTCATAATTTAAACTTAAATCATTAAGTCATTAATTACATCATCAACCTAAATAAATATGAAACCAAATTAAAAATTGAACAAATCCTTATTTAATTTAATAATAAACTTAAACACACTTCTTAATTAAACTAATAATCACATTGAACCTAAGCAAACCCATAGACTAATAAAGCTAATCATATCAAATTAAATCAAATTAAATTATATTAAGAAAGACTCTCATCAATTTAATATGTAATCAAATCAAATCTCATTCAACCTACTTAAATAAGATAAACTAATTAACTATCCAATGTATGAAATCAAAATACAAACCAAACTTTGATAAACATGACAAATGGATGAGATTAAAAATAAATTTCTAATTACAAAGGATCAAACTCAATTAAAATCAAACTAAAATCTCAATTAATCTAATTTGATCAAACCACAAATAAATGAACCATAATCAAATTAAATAAACATAAAGTTAAGTCACATAACCATAATCAAAGAAAAGAATTAGATATTAATTAAAAAGGATATTGAATTATCAAGATTTAATTAAACAAAAACATCTAATCTAAAATTAATTAATCAAAAACACATGGATTTAAACAAACTTAAACTTCATTAGATATTAAGGATATTGAATTATCAAGATTTAATTATACCAAAACATCTAATCCAAAATCAATCAATTAAATACTTAAACAAACTCAAATTCTAAATTCTAAATCAAATCAAATAAATTAAATCAAATGAATTACATAAATTAAAATGGGCTAATTAAGATACTTAAGGACCTTAGTTAGATTCTTTAGAAGTCAAGATGTAGAATAGGGTGAGTTCTATCTACAAATAAAATTCATTCTACTCTTCATTCTTGAAAACCAAAACATCATTTTAACTAAATAAAAGTGAAATAAAATAAAAAAATAAATCATTAAATCATTTAAATTAAAATCACCCAAAGGTAAAATTTAAACAAATTCAAACTCCAAATTGAAATTTAACTAAAGAAGCCTAATAAAGTCTTGCCACATAAGCCTTAAACACACACATTAGAATACTAAGTCACCACTTCTAATGCTAAGTTAGGGCGTTGTATGTATGATGATGTGTTTTTTCTTGTGATGTAATATTTTAGGCTAGATAATAGGGTGTATGCCTCATAGACTGGATGGTAGGCCGTGATTAGCCTAATCATATTTTTTACAAGGGGTTGTGCTTAAGGGGCCGCTATAATAAAAATACAAATATGTTTGATGTGCAGGTTGCTTAGCCCCTAAGCATAACTCATGTTAGGATAGGTGGGCTTGGTTACTCATGTGTGGGGTGCGAAGTTCAAATTATTCATATAACTGCTTGGTTTGTATGGTATGTTTAGCTAACATTTATTTTGCAGGTGTAGCTAGATTTACTTTTCCTTTTTTAATGTAATTTTGCATTAGGAGTTAGGATTAGTGTTATGAGAGATTAGGATGAGTAGTGGCCAGAAGGCTTAGTCTTTAGGGTGCCCTGTTATGCCTTTGGAGCAAATCAGATCAAAAGGAAGAGAAAGGAGAAATGAAGAAAAGAAGACCCCTATAGCATATATTATTTTTGTATAAGGGTAGAGCTCAGCTACCCATCTTTTTTCTCTTTTTTGGGGTGTACTGCGGAACCCACCCGCAGTGGCCTTTTATTCTTTTATGGTAGTCTATAAAATTATTTGACATTGTGTTTAGATTGTGCACTAGAACAACATACTTTTTGTAATTTCTTTATGATTGGTGCTTGAATGTGTAGCCTGGATGCGATAGGCTCTTAGGATAAAATTAAATTTTCTATCCCACTAACAACTCATAACTAAAATTTTAAAACAACTCATAACCTCACATAAAAGCCTAGAAATTAAATCAAGATAATAAAATTTTTAGTAACCCCTTAACTGGATGAATGAATGTATAATATCATGCAAGTCATATTCTTCCACTCTTACTGAGAGGGGGCTTCCATCTATGCCAAAGAGTAAAGACTTAACCTGTGAGAGCCTTTGATGGAATAACACCCCTTTCTCTTTTGATTTAGCCTATAATTAAGTTCTCATGCATTTAGGCATACAAAATTCCATAACCTATGTCAAAATAAAGAGTCCAAAAGAATCAAATAAATTTGATAAAATTTGCATTATATTAAGTCATGAATTCATAACACTCATGCTTTAGTCTCTTAGGGAGTGAGTTTAAGGACGTAGTCTCCTTTCTAAATAAATAATAGCCTAGCCATCTTGCAAAGTATAAGACTTGCCTACATGGATTTAAAGTGTAGGAGGAGTTAATGCCACCCATGCGTTGTAAGTCCAAATGAGCTCTATCTCGCTATGGAGGTAGACCATAATGTCCACCTTTTGCTTAGATTTAGGACGTGCTTGTGGTTTGTACCAAAGCCCCTAGCTTAGGATCCGAGGTAGCTATTTTCTTTGGGCTACAAGAATAAATTCTCACCTCTTAGGCATTTCTACAATCTTATGTTATGGGATCATATGTCCTACTATTCTAATAAAATGTCAACTCAAATAATTAACTCTCTTCAATTTCAAAAATATAAAGCCCAATTATAGGGTATATTGGAATGCTCACTAGGCTTCCTAGTATCATGAGCATTTCTTACTTTCTCCCTTTGGATTCCAAAAATAAGTCTTTTCCTTGATTTATCCCATTTGATTTTCTAAAATAGCCAATCTTTTGATAGTCTTAACATTAAAATCTATAGAGACCCTAATTGTCTACTTTAATTGAGAGTATTATTAAGAAATTCCCATTCCTTAAAATGTAATTAACTATGGGGGCTTGCCTCCATAGGGAACTTAATGAACCTGGCTTAAAATAAACTCTACTTTACTTTTCCATGTAAAGTAGGGGAAAGATCTCTAGTATATTTAAAGACCCATCATGCCTTAGGAGTCCTTATTATGTGATTAGGTCTATTATAGGGTGGTGATTTCTATCTTTTGAGATAGCACATCATTTCATAATGTTGTCCTCGATAACTTCAATAAGTACCCCCTAAGATCTGCGTGGTCTCCCACATCCTCAAAAATAAACCCCACACTCACTTTCTTGGTTAACAAAGGCACATACTTAATTAATTTCATTATTATGTATATTTATATTAAAATTTGGATAGAGCTTTAATTTATATGCATAAATAATCCAATCAAACAAAATATAATCACAAAATATATGCATTCATTCATCATTTAAGTATGCTAAAATATGTTGTATATACAGATAAGCTAAGTGTTAAATCATATTCATGTTACTGGGTTATGAAAAGGAATAGTTCAACATGTTCTATGTGATTGTAATTCAATTACATTAACCTTAAGATGTATTTCATGTTAAATAGGATTCTTTAAGATTAACCCAAACTTAGGATTAATAAAATATTTAATAAGTCATTCACTAAAGAAAACTAAATCATTAGAACGTGTTTTAGAAAGTGGCTTAAAGTAGGTACGAAAGAGGTCAAGCCTCTATCCTCTCTTTATAACACATAGATGCTAAGTGTAAATCAAATGAAACTAAGCAAAATATAAATTAAAGTTGACAAATCATCTAAAGTAATTTGAAATGAAACCAACCTTCATGTTAAATTAAATAATTCCAAATTTAGAAAATCATAACTCCAATGCTTAGTAAGACATACCACAAAAAGCCTTAGCACACACATTAAAATTAAGCCACCACTTTTAGCCCTAAGTTAGGATGGTGTATGTGTGATGTTATATTTTATTTTGTGATGTAATATTTTAGACTGGATGTTAGGGTGTATGATCCGTAGAGTGGATGTGAGGTCGTTGCTAGCCTAATCATATTTTCTACAAGGCATTGTGCTTATAGAGCTACTATAAAAATAAGTATGAATGCCTCTTCTTGTAGGTTGCTTATACTCCTAAGCATGATCCAAGCTAGGATAGAGGGGCTTAGTTACCCATGTGCAATGTGCTAAGTATAAATTATGAATATAACTGCTTGGGATTGTATGTATGTTTAGCTAACCTCTATTTTACAAGTGTAGCTAGATTTACTTTTCTATAAGAATGTGATTTTGCAGTAAAAGTTAGGATTAATGCTAGGGGATTTGGATGAGTAGTAGCTATAAGGCTCAGTCTTTGAGTGCCCTATGATGCCTTGGAGCAAATCAAATAAAAGAAGAGGGAAGAATGAAGAAGTGAAGACCCCCATAGCATGTATTTAATTCTAATTGTAATTATTCTTTCATATCCTGGGTTGTGTAAGGGTAGAGCTCGGCTACACAATTTTCTCTTTTTCAGGGTGTACATTGGTACCCGGTCACACCAAGCTTTTATTCTTTTATGGTTGTCTATAAAATAGTTTGATGTTATGTTTAGATTTCTTAATAGAACTACATCATTTTCATAGTTTCTTTATGATTGATATTTGAATGTGTGGCTCGGATGTGGTAGGCTCTTACAAAAAAGTTAATTTTTCTATCTAATTAATCACTCATAACTAAATCTTAAAATAACTCACAATTTCATCATAAATCTTAGGATATAAATAACATAATTAAAAGATTTAACAACCCTTTAGCTGTATGTTGTATGTTTCACATCATGCATATCATATTGAATCACTCTTGCAAAAAGGAGGGCCTCCATTTCAGCACTTTAGGGATCGCTTGATATATGAGAGCAACCCCTTATGAAGAAGCTTCACCCTCTTTTATCTTTTGATTTAGCCAATAATTATATTTCATCATGTATTTATGCTTAAATATCCTAATGATTTTGTCCAAAATATTGTGTCAAAATAAAATAAAAATTATAAAGTTTTGCATTTGTAGACTAAGTCATATGCTCATACCACTCATGCTCTAGTCTCTTAAGGAGTGAGTTTAGAACTCTAGTCTCTTTCCAATTAAATAAAAAGCCTAACCATCTAACAATTTCATAAGACTGGACTACATGGTTTTGAATCATCGGAGGTGTTAGTTGGCAGTCACTACAGGCGGTTGTAAGTTCAGAAGAGTCGGACGTGCTTATTTTCTAATGTGGAGATAAACCTTTATGCCCCCTTTTGTTTAGATTTAGGTCGCATTCTCACTTGTGTTAAAGCTTCCTAAATTTAGAATCTGAGGTCATTAGTTTCCTTCAGGCTATAGGCATAAATCTTCACCTCTTAGCCATTTTCACAATCTTGTGTCGATGTACTATAAATCCTACCAATATAATAAAACTTCAACTCAAACAAATAAACCTTTTTTTTTAAATATATAAAGCCTCACCATAGGATAGATTGAAGTGCTCACTAGGCTTCCTAGTATCATGAGCATTTCTCACTTATCTTCCTTTGGATTCCAAAATAAGTCTTCCAATTGAGTAATCCCACTTGATTTTCCAAAATAACCAATCCTTTGATAATCTTAACCTTAAAATCTTTGGAGATAATGATTGAATACTTTAATGGAGAGTATTCTTAAGAAATTTTATTTCCTAGGATGTAATTAACTATGGAGGCTTGCCTCCATAAGGAACTAAAAAAATTGGCTTAAAATAAACCCTATTTTACTTTTCCATGTAAAGATCTCTATTATATTTGAAGACCCATCATGCCTTAGGAGTCCTTATTAGATGATTTGGTCCATTATAGGGTGATGTTTCTATCTTTCAAGATAGTACATCATATCTTAATGCCATACCTGATCACTTCAATAAGTACCCCCTAAGATCTACGTGGTGTCTACCCGACGCATCCAAAAATAAACACCACAGATTTTTCTAGTTACTCTGTTAGGGATAATTCCTCTCTCCATATTCAGTAGAAAATTAT
Source organism: Cymbidium sinense (assembly GCA_021442155.1). Classification (NCBI taxonomy): domain Eukaryota; kingdom Viridiplantae; phylum Streptophyta; class Magnoliopsida; order Asparagales; family Orchidaceae; genus Cymbidium; species Cymbidium sinense. The sequence continues at coordinate 66,819,600 of CM038217.1, read as the reverse complement.
TATCTCCAAGCATCGATAGTAGACTTATATTTTATATAAGCCCAACACTATCTTTTTTTCTATTGGCACCTTGCTCCTTTCATCCTTAAGCATAGGCGGCCAACATCATTTAGGTTTTAGGATCTCACTCTAAGTGGGTCTTAAAACCCCTATTGGGTCCCCCAAAAGATAAAAATAAATTAATGAAAGAAAAGAAAAGAAAAACTAAATATAAATCAAACAAAGTCAAGAACCTCTTACCACTAGGTTGGAAAAGCAATGTTCATCCCATACTTAACAAAACTTCAATAAAATCTAAAGTAAAACAAGGAAAAATCTTTTGCAAAGTTTTTCAAAAGTCTTTTCAAAATGAAAATAATGAACCCCATTTAACATAACCAATTTTGTTAAATGAGAGTTCTCTTTTAAGATCAAAACCAAATCAACAAAATAAAAAAAAAATAAAAAAAAGATATTTTCTTCAAAAATTTTCAAACCCCTTTTTCAAAAAAAAAAATAATAAACCTCATTTAGCATACCTAAATTTATTAAGTGAGGTCTCTTTTTCCAAAATCAAGATTAAGTCAAATAACAACAACAACAACAAACCCGTTCTTCAAAATTATAGCAAAACCCTTTTCAAACAAAATTAATCGACTCCATTTAACATACCTAAATTTGTTACATGAGAGCCCCCATTTTCAATATGAAAACAACATCAAACATTAACCAAAAATAAACAATATCAAAGCAAAACAAAAACTTTCAAAGATTCCAGCAAACAATTGAACTCCAAATTTGTCAAATGAAAATCTCATTTTTATAAATCAAAATAAAAACACATATCAACATATAACAAACAACATTTTAGCATACTTAAAATTAATAAATGAGGGTTCCAACTCAAAACCAAAATTAATCAAACTTTAAAAAAAAGAAAAATAATAATCTCATTTCCAAAAAAAATCTCCCAAAATAATTGAACCCCACTCAACAATCCCAAATTTATTGAATGTGGGTTCCGACATAAAATCAACATCAAATCCAACAAAGTATCTCCTCCAAAAATCTAAAATCTCCCCAACATATAATTGAACCCCATTTAACATACTAAATTTGTTGAAGGTGGGTTCCAATTCAAAAGACAAATTAAAATCTATAATTCAAATCAACATCAAAGAAAGTCTAATCTGGTTCTCTCTTTCAACAGTACAATAGAGATTCCAGCCCGTCTTCAATCGCCCTTCCTTCGATCAGTTCCTTGACATATCTTCCAGCAAGCTGATCTTTTCTTTCGCATCTAGTGTGGATTTGGCCCTGGATCAAGACATACTCACCATCGCCTCTATCATAAAATTTGGACTTGGCTTTGAGAACTTCAAAGTCACATGCGAGAGGCATGCTCTTACCACTATCAACAGAGAGGAGGAGGAAGGCAAGAAGCCTCTTCTCCAGTTTGAGTTGCAATTTGACTTTGAGTTTCCCTCTTTGAAGAGGAAAGTTGTCGAGGTTCCCCTGCTAATTCCAGTTATGTTAGTGCTAGTATAGTCAGTTGCCCCTATTGCAGCCTCAGTGTGGGCAAGTACCACCTCAATTTTTTCCGCTGCTCTGAAGGGGAAGGCTATCTTAGCTTCTAAGATAGTCTCCCCTATCTTGAAGGCTAGTTCTAGTTCCTGTTCTACCCCGCTCAACAATAATTGCAAGATCAAACGATAATATGAGCATGCAGCCAAAGAGGTAGATGAAGCCTCCCATGTTGTTGAGGAGGGTTCCCCTTGTGAGACCTCTCCACTCTTGGGTGGCAGCAGGTTTCATCCCCTTTCAGCTTCAAAGGGAGAGGAAGACTACCGAAGGATTGCTGCATTACTACAACCGCCTGCAGAGTATGAGACACCAGTTAGGAAGAGGAGGAAGGCATATGCTGGTCTATGGTCAGTGCTTCATAGAGTTGGGAGAGCTCACAAATTCATGGAGTCTGACACTTTACATGACTTAAGGAGCATGATCCCTAGGAGTGTTAGGGATCAGATTCATTGAGAGAGGTCCACTGAGGCCAAGGTGACTGCCTAAGTGGACAAGTGAAAGAGGAGGAAGTTCGCTTCACGCCTCCCGCTGATGGATTTTTGATCTGGATGAGATCATTCTGATCACATTGTCCTACCGCATACAGAGGAGATCTTCTGAAGAGGATGTCCCCACCAATACACCGGTCCACTCACCATCTGCCTTCAATAGTTCAGACTCCATTTTCTATAGTCCACATCAAGTTCCATAAGCCCCTTCTAAAGAGTTCTCCATTGGTGATCTGACTATGGCCCAAGGATCCCAATCTATCTATTCCACCCATTGAGATGAGGCTGAGCTCCCCTACTCGACCTTCCATCCCAATAGTGGCGAAGAAGGAGTGGAGACCTAAGAACACTGTGGTCGTTCCACCATAGAATTTGGAGTAGGAGATGTGAGGAGATACCGAGGTAGTCCCCATGACAGTTAAGCCCGTTAGGGAGTGCACTCCACCAGTATAGAGTTTTCAATGCATAGATTCTATAGAGCTCAGTCCAATTGTTAGTCATCAGCCGGCTATGTTCTAGTAGAGCAGGGTCGAGTAGATGACCATTCTTTAGATGACATTTTGGAAGACTATCATGTCACAGTGAGGTAGATAGTCAAAGATGATCAGTCTAATCAGGATGAGGGCATGACAGATTTTGACCCCGATGAGGATGACGTGTTAGATGACCTCACAAAAGTCCACATGGTAGATACCTGAGGATCCTTGCACATGGAGAAGTCTAGCCAGAAAAGTGTTGTAGTTAAGGAAGGTGACACATCTCACTCAACTCACCTCCTCCAACAGATCAAGTAGAAGGATGATCAAATCAACAGGATGGAGAGAAGGGTAGAAGAGTTGATGGCAGTGGTCCTAGCATTGCAAAACCAAGCAGCTATCTCACAACCTAGTCCCATGGAGGTCGATCAGCCTGTGCTAGCACATACCTTAAATCATCCCAAGTGCACTCCCAAAACAAAAGTGAAGTCTCATTTAGCATACCCAAAATTTTTAAGAAGTCTCCATTTTCAAAAAAAAAATCCAAAACAAAAGAAACACATTAGGATTTTCTTAGCATACTCAAATTTGCTAAGAATCCTATTTTCAAAAAAATTTAAAAAAAAAAACAAAACACACTTGGATTCCTCATTTAGCATACCCAAATTTGCTAAATGATAATTCCATTTTCAAATCACAAATGATTCACAAAACAAAGTAAACAAAGAAAAAGAAGAAATTGTTTTCAAACACCTCACTTTTCATACCCAAATTTGCTAAGTGAGTGAATTCTAAAAATCTCAAATCAAAAATAAAATCAATTGACCCTTTACTTTAACATACTCAAATTTGTTAAATGAAGGGTCCTCAAAATCAAAAATCAAAATTCAAACATGAACCTATGGAAGCATCTCTCCAAAAATATTTGAATACATTTTCAACATACCCAAATTTATTGAAAGTGGATTCTACATTCAAAAATCCTCTTTCCAATCAATCTCAAAATCTCTTCTAAATCATTTGAGCCCCACTTAACACTTTCAAGATGTTGAGTGTGGGTTCAAATTCTAAAATTTAATTTCAAAAATCAATAAAATTAAAAATTTGATTCAAGTTTATTTTCAATATTGCAGACTTTCAGTCAGCATTAATTTTAGTTTTAGTTTCAATTTCAGTTGATTGCAATGGCAGCGCAGAAGTATGAGTTCACGTTTTCTCATAGGATGGATTTGGCCTTTGATCAGGCCAACCTTCCATGATTTGACTATGCTCACCTCATCCACTTTAGTTGAGGCTTTGAGGGGCAGATTACATGAGGAACCCCTATGACAAGCAGGATCATGGTGACCGTGTAGTCATCATCCGTTGACATGCCATTCTGATTCCCTCCAAGAGGAAGGGTATGTTGGTTCCCATAGTAGCTATATCAGTGCACCCAATTGTTCCCCATACTGCCCCAGTTAGGGCTAGCACCCACTCTCTGGCACCTTCCAAGGGGTAGGCTCCCCCGATTCTAGGGATTGTCTCCCCTGCCTTTGAGGTTGGGTCTAGTTCCTACTCTGCTCAACCTACCTAGACCTACCACAGAAATAAGAACTGCATGATCAAGCAGTATTGCACTCACATTGCCAGGGAGTTGGAGGTAGCTACTCAGTTTGTTGTAGAGTAGTTGTTTAGGATGATTTCCCCACTGATTATAGAAAATAAGTTCCACCCTCTATCTGGATCTGATAGAGAGGATGCTAAGAGGATTTTTACTTCACCTCTGCTAGCGGTTCAGTTTCAAGCACCTGTTAGTGAGAGGAGGAGGTCATACAGCCTCCAATTTTATGAGTAGTGAGCCTCTGAGCGATCAGTGCTCAGGTTGATTTGAGATGTCATTCCCATAGCGTGGGGTAGCTTAGGCGAGAGGGCTAGAGAAGCTCTTACATTAGTTCATGTTACTAGCGAGGGAGGTACACGGATGTGGCTCAGCCTCACACTATGGACTTTCCAAATCGACATCTGCCTTGCCCACCATACCGACAATATCTTACTTATAGAGACTACACATCATAGGAGAGGAGCTTCTATCCTGAGAGAGTCAGTGGTGCCTCCACCACACCGCTCTTCTCTATGCCCGTCATCTCCCATACATGTTCCAGCATCTACTATTCCAGCCAAGGCCATGAATGCCACATCGAGGTAGAAGAGAACCCCGTTGGTGATCTGGCTACGGTCGAGAGATCCCATCCCATCTACACCGCTTACTGTGGTGAGGCTGAGCTCTCCTTCTTGACCTTCTTCCCTTGTCGTGGAGAAGAAGGAGGCAACCTCAAAGTATCATAGTCATCCCATCACCACCACCACCACAACAGACTATGAAGGTGGTAGCAGCAGTTGACGGAGGAAGAGAAAATTCAGCTACCCCTATGACCATAGATCCTCCTAGGAGTACCACTCTGCCCAGATCTAGCATCAGTCAGGAATATCTTTCATCTATTGAGTGTAGTCCTCATAAGATCAGCTCGCCAACAGCATTAAAGGTTAGGTGCTTATTTATTCATGATAGTGACCCACTATAGGTCGGACTGATCTTTTATGCACATTGTTGAGATCCCTAGATGACATGTAGCTCATTATCTAGTGGAGAAGAATCTTAGGATATGCCGGTCCAATTTAGAGGATGAAAAGGTCGACTTTGATCAGAAGATGACTGTTAGAGGATTCAAGGTACACATGGTAGATACTGAGGTTCCCTCCTCGTGAGCAGACTTTGGAAGGTCTTTGAGGCAGTAGGAACAAACCTACTGACCCAACACCTCCGTTAGTTAATGCAAAAATATGAACAAATAGATAGGATGGGAAAGCAGCTCGAGGACTTGTTAGCAGTAATCTTAGCACTTCAAAAACAAGAACCGGCAGTCCATCCTACTATAGCTGAGATTAGTCAGCCAGAGTTGGTGCATGTCTTAGATCCAGCTAAGAATTTACCTCCATTAGAGCAAGGTAGCACCAGTCTGTATCAGAAGGTAGTTGATAGTATCTCCATACAAAAAAATGATATGAAAACCATGGTTGAGCAGTAGGTGAGAGAAGCATTGGCTCAAGCCTGAGGAGGATCATCAATCCTAAAGGGTAGAACCTACCCAAAGGAATTTGATGTCATCCAATATCCTAAGGGTTTCGTGCCATCTTTCAAGAGCTTCGATGGCAGTTGAAACTCGAGGCAACATATTACGAACTTCAGGGCTAGTTATTACAACGCCAGTGGCAGTGATGCTTTACTCTTCTATCTCTTTGTCAGTAATTTAGTGGGTATAGCCTTTGATTGGTATGCTGAACTTCCCAACAGTTCAGTGAAGACTTTTGCTGAGTTGGAGAAAATCTTGATCAAGAGGTTTGTTGGAGCTCAGCAAAGGGTGACTGTAGGCGATCTCGTTGTGACTCAACAAAAATCTCGGTAAGTCTCTCATTGATTACATTCTTAGATGGCATAATTAGAGTATGAAATGCGAACCATAGCTGTCTGAACAGCATGCCATTGAGATTCTACTTAAGAATATCCATGGCCTAATCTCCTTCATGCTTAAAGGTTTTACTATCAAAAAATTTGAGAAGCTAATCAACAAGATGGCTAGCTTATAAGGAAAAACTAAACAGTCACCTTTTCTGGACTAATCAACAAAGCAGAAGCCACAGAAAGATTTTGAGAAGAAGTTTGGGACAGTGATAGCAGTAGATAAGGGAAAATAATTGGCCAGAGAGCAATTTGAGAGACCTTGTACTCCACAGCCATCACTTCCACCTCTACCACCATCGAGATAGCCCTATTGGCCACAGTGACCTCCATGCACCTCCTCCTCACCACATCATCAATAGTGGAACACATACTGCCCGGTGTATAGTCCAACTGCTCTTTTGGATAAACTTAATAAGCCTTATTCATTTAAGAGGGAGGTAATCATGAAGATCTTTAAGAATCTCTTAAAAAAGCCTGATTTTCAACTACCTGAACCTAAGAGACTGGATGAAGGGGGCAAAAGCAATGATCCTAACTTTTTTTCCTACCATCATATGCGAGGTCATATTTTGGAAGATTGCTTCACATTCAAGGATAGGTTTGAACATAGCTTCAAGACCGGTGCTATAGTTATCCCAAAGGAATACCTTGTGAAATAATCATCCAGTTCTATTAGGATAATCCTTGGGGATACTTGCAATCCTTCCAGAACTAAAGAAGGTTGGGATATCTCCTTATCCTGTACCTCTAAGAAAATTGTCTGTGAAGTTAAGAAACTTTCCTTGCTGGTGCCTGAGCCAGCTCAAACCTCCAACATCAAGGAAGGTTTCCAAGTTTATAGCCAACTTCGAGGAAAGGGAGCTTAGCGTAGCATGCTGCCATGCACAGGATATATGACCCCCGAGTCCACCTCAGTCCACCATTCTACTACTACCATTCTACTTTAAGCTCTTCTTCTAGTAGACATCTTGTATCGGTGGATGAGGGCATCAAATCCCTCACCCCACTTACTTTACTTGATTTCTACTATGTACCTCCTTCAAAATCCAAGAAATTGAACAATAAAGCTAGCTTGAATTATATATGTATCACTTCTAATGGGTTGTCTAAATCTATTCCTAATGATAACTCTTCAAGTCTTAATAATAATTATAATAACTTTGATCTTCCTCTTTCTGATTCATAGTTGGACCTTCCTTCTCTGAATACTACCTGTTCACCTCTTGAGATAGACTTGGAATCATCCAATTCTAAGCATCCCATAGGAGAAGTTGTAGGTGAGCCTGATGTGCAGATAGAATCTTCCATTACCCTACCATAAGAGATCACCGAAGTCAGCCTCCGTAATGGCAAGGTTCTATCTTCTAGGGCAGCACCTCATGATAGAAGGAAATAAGTCATTGGTTCAGAGGATTGAGAAGCCCCTTCAAAGGATGCTCCACCCTTGGATATGCTTGTGGAGGATCAGCCCAAGGTAGACTACAATGTCCTCTCTCACCTAAGAAAGTTTTTATCTAAGTTAAGCATATACGATGCCCTTATCTTATCCAAAGAGATGAGGGAATCATTAATCAAGGCTCTCTTTGATCCAAAGATATGCTTAGCTCAAATAACTGCTATTAGAAAGGAGGCACATTATTCCAGAGAAGCTCAGGGAATCACTTTCACAGATGAAGACCTACTTCTGGGGACATAGAGCACAATCCCATTACATTGACATGGGCATTGAGCGAGTTCTCATCGATGCATCGGTGAACATTATGAGTCTAAAGACCCTTGCCTATTTGAGGATTGACATCTCCACACTCCAAGGAGATTGGATGATGTTGTGAGGATTCAAGGAACAGGGCGAGAAGGCTTTAGGTTATGTAGTGTTACCTATGGAGATAGGTGACTAGAAGACTAAAGCCAAGTTTTATATCATTCATTCAAATACTTCATTCATCGCTTTGCTCAGTAGGCCTTGGATACATCAGAATAAGAAGATTCCATCCTCCCTCCATCAGTGCATCAAGTTTAGGAATGATGGGATTGAATTATGTGTCAAGGGTGATGAAAAGCCCTTTTCAGTCAGAGAGGTTGAGATATATGGGGATGCGACCTACTATCTTCCTCAAAACACCTTGGCTTCCAAGTGAAAAAGAAATTGAAGAAGAAGTGGAGCCGCATATAACATTCCACCCACAGTTCATTCCATCTTATGGACATGTGGGTAGGATGACTTGACCTTCACCAAATAGAGGCAGAGGTAGAAACAGAGGCCATTCCAGAAGTGGAAGACCCCCTGGTTGGCCATCAGCCAACAAGGGTTATGTTCCAGTTCATAGGAGTACCCTTACTATTCATATAGACTTGGAATCTAGCTTAGAAGATGAGTCTAATGTGATTAGCATACCAGCCAACCCCTCTCCGCGAGTTTCATTAGAGGTGACACTTTCAGTGATACGATAAAGACCAGCCTCACAAAAGCAAAGTATTGAATTAAATGTATAAAACTATCGCACCGTTGAACCTTAGCTCTAACCTCACTTTCATCTCAAAAATTTGAAGGTTTAGTAATTAAGGAAGCCCCTTAGTCTTCCACGGATGTCAAACTAAAGAGATTCTTTTTGGGATCATCATCCACAAGTCCAAAACCTGATGTAGGACTTGAGGGTATTTTAAATAAAGAATTAATGGAATTTTCTTTTGATTGGTACTCATCATGTGTTCTTAATCTTGCAAAGAAGGGTTTTATTCCTTATACTTGGTCTAAGCACAGGTCAGAGTACTTTGAGAAGCTGTAGAACAACAGAGGTAGGGATGAACAATCAAAATCAGGACTAGGATTCGGTATAGTGGGTCCAATCGATGACGATGATTACTGCTTAGTTGTCACCAACCATCGAGAGTCTGATAGGTTCTTTTCACACCACCCTAACTATTATGAGGTTGTGTGTTTAGCAAATTTAGATGATCCAAATGATCTCCAAATCAAAGATGCACCACCAAAATTTGAAGAGGAGATCCATTCAACAATTGACAAGCTTAAAGAAATCAATCTCGGGAAGGAAGAAAATCCACGCCCGACATACATCTGTTCTTTATTGAATGAATAAGAAACTAATGACTTAGTTAGGCTATTGATTGAGTTTAAAGACTACTTTGCACAGAGCTATGAAGAAATGCCTGGATTATCTCCTGACGTAGTATTCCATAAACTAATAATAGATCTTAGCGCTAACCCTATCAAGTAAGCTCCTAGACGCATGTGATTAGAAATTGAACAACAGATCATTTATAAAGTTAAGAAATTGATCAATGTTGTTTCATCAGGGAAGAAAAATACCCTACCTAGTTAGCTAGTGTCATACCAGTTAAGAAGAAGAATGGCCAAATTTGCATATGTGTCGATTTCAGGGACTTAAACAAGGCATGTCCTAAGGATGAGTTTCCTCTTCCTATACTAGAATTAATGGTGGACATCGCCTCATCTCATGCAGTATTCTCCTTCATGGATGGCTCATCTAGCTACAACCAAATCAAGATGGCCCCCGAGGATGAAAGAATCACTACTTTTCAAACCCCGATCGGAATCTATTGTTATAAGGGCATGCCTTTCAGCCTTCAAAATGATGGTGCTACATATCAATGGGCCATGGCTTAGATTTTTAATGAACTCATCCATCATCAGGTTGAGTTTTACATTGATAATCTAGTAGTCAATAGCAGAGAAAAGGAAGACTATCTATTGAGAGTAGTTTTCAAATGGTTAAGATAATATAACCTTAAAATGAATCCTCTGAAGTGTGCATTTAGAGTAACTTTAGGAAAACTATTTGGGTTTGTTGCCCGACACTGGGGAATAGAAATAGATCCAAAAAAGATCAGAGCTACCTTAGAAATGCCACCTCCTAAAAGTTTAACTCAATTCCGATCTTTCTAAGGACGGTTGGCATATATGAGATGCTTTATCTCCAACTTATTAGAGAGATGCAAGCCATTTTTAGCACTTGTCAAAAAGGATTCTAAGTTCAAGTGGAATGACAAGTGTCAACATGCCTTTAAAGATATCAAAGCAAGATATTTGAAGGCGCTTCTAGCCCCAATCGCAAGCCACTCATCCTCACGCATTGGATGACTTTCTTGGTGCTCTATTGACCCAAGCCAACGACAAAAGGAAGAAAAGTGCTCTCAACTACCTTAGCTATCATCTGATTCCTGCTGAAGCAAACTACCCACTTATTGAGAAACATTGTCTAGCTTTGATCTTTGCATCCCAAAAGCTACGACACTATATGCTTTTTCATAAGGTTGATTTCTAGAACCAATCCACTATAATATCTCATGACACAGCCAACACTATCCGAACATTTGGCATGTTGGTCCATGATTCTCTCACAGTTTGATATCACTTTTGTACCCCTCCGTGCGATAAAAGGGCAAGCATAAGCGGTAGCACGCCCGCTTGATTCTTAGTGACGATCTCACGACAAATCATGAACTTAGGGGAGGTTGACAATCGCCATTAGGAGATGTATTTTGATGGTGCGACTTCCTTTCATAAAGGAGAAGCACCACGATCTATTCTTCCAGGAAAGGTAGGGGTAGGAATAGTTCTCTTAACTCTAGACCATAATGTGATGAGATTCTCATACTATCTTTTCAATCCCTACAGAAACAACAAAGCTGAGTATGAGGATTTGATTGTTGGTCTAGAGTTAGCTATCACAGTGTATATGAAGAGCATCAATATCTATTGGGATGCTCAGTTGGTCATCAACCAGATTGTCGGGTCCAACAAGATTCTCAAACCTAAGCTTCATCATTATCACGAGTATACCATGAAGCTGTTGGCCCAAATCCCTGAAGTCACCATCTACGAGGTTCCCTGAGTAGAGAACACAGTAGTAGATGCTTTGGCCAAACTTGCCAAAGAATTGGCATGTCCGAAAGATGAGTCCATTCCAATAAGCGTCTAAAATAGACAATTCATATCCCTTATTGATGCTGAACTCATCGAGAGAATTTCTCTTGAAGGGAAGGTTGTTGTTGCCTATAAAGATAAGGAACTAAATAGGAGGCAATCGTTCATAGACTATTTGAACACCGGCAAACTATCACAAGAAAATTTAAAAGCCCATCAAGTGAAACATAGAGCTCTCTCTTATGCTCTAGTTGATGGCACCTTGTACCGATGGTCTTTCAATCAAAGTGGTTATGCTATTTGGATAAACACAAAGCCCATAGGATTATCACCAAGGTACATTCAGGTCTATGTGGAGCGCATCAGTCCGGTCCGAAGATGAAGACGAAGATCAAGAGACTAGGATACTACTGGCCTTTGATGATTACAGACTACATGGATGTAGCTAGGAGATGCCATCAGTGTCAGGTATACGGTGTGGTCTTACATCAACCACCCAACATTCTATACCCTACATTGGCTTCATGGCCATTTGAGTGTTAGGGTACCAACATTGTGGGTCTGATTGATCCTCTTTCTTCCAAGGGTCATCGGTTCATTCTAACAACCACCGACTACTTTTCCAAGTGGGCGAAGGCAATCCCACACAGAGAGGCCACAGCTCAGCATGTGCTTTAGTTTTTCAAGAACCATATCATATATAAGTTCGGGGTGCCTCGATGAATTATATATGATAATGGTATTGCATTCAAAAGCACCAAGATCAACAGCTTCTCTAAAAGACATGGTATAGATTGAAGATACTCCATCATCTACTACACTAGAGCAAATGGCTTAGCATAAGCATTCAACAAAACTCTCATCCAAATACTAAAGAAGACTCTTGATGATAACAAATGACAGTGAAATGAACAGTTGGTTGAAGCCTTGTAGGCATACCACACCACATACTGAACTCCAACTCAATTTACCCCATTTTCTTTAGTGTATGGGTCTGAAGATATTCTACCATTAGAAATTTAACTCTCATCACTAAGGATAGCATTGGGTAGCAAGATCACTACAGAGCAGAATGCAAAATTGCACTTAAAATAACTCAAAGGTTTGGAGAAGAGTTCTCTACGGGCATGCCAGAACCTTGAGTTATACAAGGCAAAAATGATTCAAGCTCATAACAAGCTGGTCTGCCCTAAGTCTTTCTAAGTAGGAGAACTTTTGTTAGTCTTAAGGAGACTAATTATTGGCCATCGAAAGATGGGAGGCAAGTTTGAACCCACTCGGGAAGGCTCCTATGTCATAGAGAAAGCCTACCAAGGAGGATCCTATCAGCTCATTGATTGTCAAGGGGAACACCCAATGCTTCCAATTAATGGGCTATATTTGAAGAAATATTACCCATTAAACATGTTCAAAAATAGTTATCAGCAAAAGAATAAAAAAATTTGATTCCATTTCACCAAAATTTTCTCTTCTTTCGAAGCATTGTTTGCTTGTCATGTGAATCCGTCATGACGTGTCTAGGATAGGTGTAAGAGAACCCAAGAGGTACCCTATCCCTCTTACATAACACAAACACAATCAAACACAATTCTCTAGCATTATTATAATAGGTGTGAGAAAACCCAAGAGGCATCATATTTTGATTAGCACAACTAAGTTAGGTGTAAGAGAACCCAAGCGGCATCCTTTCTTAGTGGGAATCACTCACTAGTAGCCCTAGGTTGAATAGCACCCATCGAGCTGAAGATAACCTATCCCATCAATCAGTTCTGCTATAAGAGGATGTAAGTCCCCGAGCTTTCTTTCTAGGTTGATTGTTGTAAATCGATGGGCACCTTAGGTTTGTTGATGTTCGCTATGCTGACAGTGACTCACCCGGTGGATACACCACTCTTGGCAAATGTGAGTCCCCATACTTTCTCCTTGAGTTGGCCACTGAATACCTATGATATTATCTTCTCCAGGGTTTTGGATCAAGCCCTTAGTGGCCTCTATCCCTGCGAGCACTATATTTGGATCACGTCCTTTGAGACCCCATTTAGACACTACCCGGGTTACTTTTGGATTAGACAGCTCCCCTTTCCTAGTAGCCACCTCTGTGGTTGGAGAATTTGTTCAGCGGATCCACAGATTCTCCCTCTGTTCAATAAATCTAAGATATGTCTAGGTTAATATAGACTCCTTCTCAATTTGATCCCTCACGAACTAATAGGGTCCATGATAAATAAACTAAATAAACAAATAAAATATTCATTTGTGGATTATGAATTCAAGCCCCTATAGGGCCCCTATTCCCAAGTAGGCATCCTATCTTTATGGTAGTGTCAGCAAAACTCCATATAATAATTGCCTAACTACCTGAGTTGAGATAAGTCCCTGGGTCGGCACTCTCCGTAGTCACCCTTAGGTAAGGTTCAATCTATTTTGCCACAAACAGGTTTCCCCGACAGTCATTCTGCTTTGGAAGATGTAAGACTACGATGCATTCTTTCTAACATGATTGTCACAAACTGACAGGCAGCCTTAGCTCGGGTTCGATTTGTTGCCCAAAGCAACCGATCACCCCAGTGGTCTTTTGTAGTAGAGGATGTGAGTCCCGTTGCTTTTTTCTCCTAAATTGATCATTGTAAATCGAAAGGTACTCCTTTGGTTGGATAGTTCTCCCCTCAATCGAGAAGCTACTCCCTTTGGTTTTTTAGTAAATCAGTCTAGAGGCGATATAAGCTCCTTATGTGATCCATAAAATACGAAATCCATCAAAATAAATAAATTAAAAAATGAAGCTAATCTTGACTGTTTTTGAGCTGATATAAGTCCTCCAGTAGCATTCACTCAATAGCCAGCCCTAGGTCAGGTTTGATTTGTTTCCTTGCCAACTGATCACCCCAATGGTTCCTTATTTTGGAAGATGTGAGTCCCCGTGCTTTCTTCCTAACTTGACCATTTCACACTGAAAGACATCCCTTTGGTTGGTTAGTCCTACTTTGTGGTTGGTATACTATTCCCTTTAGATTGGTAAATCTGATGCAGTCCAAGGCACCCATGGCCCTTACTCAGTGCAGTCCATCAAAAATTGATGGTATTCATCAAAACAAACTAAAAAAATAAAGTCAATCTTTTGACTATCTTTGAGCTGATCTAAGTCTCCCAGCTGCTTTCACTCAATAGTCAGTACTAAGTTGGGTTCAATCCATTGCCTTGCCAATAGATCAGCCCAGCAACTAGTCTCTACTTTAGATGATCTAAGTCTACTATGCTTTACTCCTAGTACAGCTACTGCAAACCGAAAGGTGATCCCTTTGGTTGGCTAGTCCTACTATGTGTTTGGTAAACTACCCTATTGGATTGGTAAATCTGAGTTAGGTCTAGGCCTCCAAGTCTCTTACTCAGAGCGATCCATCACAAACCAACAGGGTCCATCTCAAAATCCAAAATCTAAAAATTTGAAACAAATTCAACCCTCCTCCCTCAGTGGAGTTAAACAAAAATAATGAATTAAACAAACCTAATCAAACAAAAGCAACAAACAGAACAAATAATCAATCAATCAAACAATTCAAATTGATTTCTCTCCCCAGTGAGACTAAAGTCAAATCAAACCTCTCATCCCCTTGTGGATGACTTGAGCCTGTTTCCCTAGTAAAAGGTTCATATACTATATCCTTAGTGGGTTCTTTTTCCCCTCTCTTATCTCTTTGACATGAGTAAACTCATATCGCACTAAGTTCTAGATTCCTTCTATAGCTTGGGTTGGGAGTATATCATTTCTTGTGAAGATTGGCATTTGATTTGTGGTCACACCACACCTTTATTTACCTCATTTTTAGAATGAGCTCTCAACCACTCCATCTTAGACATGGGACTCCTCTTAGATACTAAGAGTTTCCTTAGTCTTAAGACACTTCTAGTGATTAGGTGAATACTCAACCTAACCCTAGAGACTTAGAAGGGTTATCCATGGGAATTGGTCATGCCTTACGGGTGTTAGGAAAATTTGCCTACCCTATGGCTTGAACCAACTCCTCACTTCCTACCTTCAAGTCAAATTCCAAATCATGTATAAACCAACTTCAAACTCCAAATCAAATCAACATCAAAACTTAAATTGATTTTGTCATACTCATGAATCAATTCCAAATGATTGAAACCCATGATCGAATTCCAAATTCCAAAAATCTTTCCTAAGTCACTTTGATTCTATGGACTTAGCCTAAATCAAATCCAAATCAATTCAAATTCAAGAAATTTTCTCATAATCCATTTATATTCTCATTTATATTCACAAATATAAATGAAATATCAATTCAAATATCTAATAATCAATTCAAAACTCAAATCCAAATTCAATCAAAATTCAACCTAAACCTTTCAAGTCAAATTTTTGAACTTAGCCAAATCATACTCAAATCAAGCCAAACCCTTAATTTCTCTTTATGATTCAATCAATCCTTCAATCATGAACCCAAATATAAACATAAACTTCAATCATCAAACCAAAACTAAATTCAAAAATCAAGCCCAAGTCGAACTCATGTTCACGCTTTTGAACTTGGAATTATCAAGTGAATAAAAACCCATTTGACTCCAAACCACTTGCAAATGGATTTATATTTCAATCATATGTCCATGTGTGAGTTCAATAAAACTTGATTCAAGCCTTGATCAAATCAATTGACCCACTTAGGCTAACTTGACCCAAAGTGACCTAAAGTACCCTTTTTGAGCTAAATTCTAATCTTACCTAAATAGGATTGAACTAAGCCTCACATTGTGAGCAACAATCATCATGAGATGATCAATCACTCTAATTGGGTCAAACCAAGTCAAACCTAAGGGTTGACTAAGTCAACACTTATCCAAAATGAAGTCTAAACTAGCCAAAATCCACCATATGCCAAATTGATTGAAATCATTGATCAAAACTCATTCATGATCAATGTTTAAAACTTGACCAACAAATGCTCCTTTAAAGTCAAAATGGGTTGAAAAGCAAATTGATAATGGGTCACATTCCAAATCACTTGTTGAGTGGCTTTTAAACTTAACACTAAAGTCAAAGGTAAACCAAAATCAAATTAAACCAAAATTGATTGGAAACAAAGATACCAATACATTTCATATAACCAATGAAACCTAAAGCAACTCATGAACTAACCCAAATAAGTCAAATAGGTCAAATTGGTCAACTTGACCCATTTGACCAAAATAAAATCAAATGAACCAAATCCAAATATAATTCAAATTGAACCAAACTAATGATGCCAAAACATTTCAAATGGTCATATGAACTTGACCCATCCGAATTTAACCAAGTGGTCAACTTGACCCAAGTTGACCCATTTTGACCTAAATAGGTCAACATGAGCCAAATCATATCAAATCAATTCCAAATTCATTGAAACTTGGCCCAACCTATTTTTCAATCATACCAAATATATTCAAACAAAAATATAAGCCAAATGACCATTTTATCCCTAGGTCAAAGGGTAATTCTTGGCCAAATTCACTTAGAATTTAGTCAAATCCTCTTCATGGCCACTTGACACTCTGTTAGTGGACCAAGTGGACACTAGTGAACACGGTGCACACGAGATTTGGGTCAGCCAAACCCAACCCAATGGCCAAACCAACCACTCACTTGAAAATAAGCACATGAGAATCCCTCCTCCACTCAATTAAGAACATGGCAACTTCTCCACTACCTCCTCTGGACAAAACTAAATCACATGCCACCTAAATGGCTTAACAAACCCATTGCATAGGATGAATTTAATCAAAATGGCAAAGGAAAACTCGATCGTCCGATCCACCTAGAGGGAGATATACTTCCCCTAATTTCATTTCAGTTCAACACACTCACACTCGATTGAAGCTAAAGATGCCAAAGAAAGCAATAGCAAGCTCCTCTAAGCCTCCTAGAGCTACTTCCATTTCTTCATTTTTTTGGTTTCCCTTAAACAGAAAATAGGGGAGCTCCTTTGAATTTCCATCTCATCCAATACTCCACTATAGCTCAATTCATCCTTCAAGCACCCTCATGGGACTGAATCGAGTTGATCCAAAGCTTCATCCAAGTTTTCAAGGCATGGGAGAGGGGAGCTAGACCAAGGTTGAACCCAATTAAAGCCCACCTTGGTCAATAGAAAGATCTACTCAACCTCAACCCCTCAAACCTTCAACAGGGCTTCGTCTCCACTAGACGAAGCTACCACGACGGTTGGGAGCACCGGTGATAGCCTCCAGTGAGGTACTATTCAAAACTGAGCTTAGGGAAAATTTTCTTGGTCCTTTTTGAAAGAAAGTTTCACCTCATGAGAATTTGACCGTTAGATCTTTAGCCCCTTACTTCTTGATGATGTGGGTTGAGTTTGAGCTCAATCGAGCTCGGATCTTGCCCTAAAGAGTGGACGGATGCTCTCTCCCAAAGGCAAGCTCAGTGATGGATCATGGACCATCCATCTGCATGTTTTGGATGGACGATCCTGATCAAGCCATGTAGGATCCTCTGATTTATCCCTTAAGAACCGCAAGCTTAATCCTAACCGTACGATCTTTGATCGGACGGTCGAAGAGAAAGCGCATAGCATCACCACTGATGCGGCATTGGGATGTGACAACTTAAGTGATGAATCCCATCGTGCCACATGGAAAGTGTGAGCTGCGTCAGCGGTCCACGTGGCACCATGGGATTAGTCATATAATTAAGGATTTAATTACCTAATAAACATAGAAACTTCAAAATAACATAACTAAATGTTAAAAAATAAAAAAAAATACAAAATAAAATGCATTGTGAAGATAATTCAATAAGGAATTCAGTAAAATTATTTCTAATGTATTTTGAATAGTGCATTTTCCTTAATTAGGGTTTTAGTAAAAACTTAATAACTCTAATTACCCCTTAATTACTTCATTAATTCATTTCAAATTTCTCATATGCATTTAGTGGGATGACCTCTACATCCCCTAATTTTCTTGGGATTTATTGATGAGTTAATTAGGGAAATCAATTAATGAATCCATAATCACTCTCTTAATGTAATTAAGTTTAATTAAACATGTGAACAATAGTTTAATCCCTTTATTAAGTTAATTAAGCATTTCTTAAGTGAAGAAGAGATTTATGGAATGGGTTTGGGTAATTTTCCCTAAGCCATTCTCTTACCCTTTTCCTTCCTTAATCTAAACTTAATTAAGGGATAATCAACTAATCACCTACTTAATTAGCTTGATAAAATTTCAACACATTCTAGAACTTAACCAATTCATCTTGGGTAGGTGCTAAGGTGTTCAATAACCTAAGTAGCTTAAGAAAATCAAAATCTAACCCACATGTGTGGGAAGGGTTATGAAAGTACTTAAATTTAACCCTTTAGCTTAATTAATCACTAATTGTGAGCCAATTTATTAGGCTCTTTCTTTCCTAGGTGCATTACTGATTTAAATTCCTTGTATTGTTTTATGTCAAACATTGGATTAGAATTATTTGACTAAATATGTTAAAGTGGTATAGGTAAGGGGTTATTAATGAACTTAATGTACACCTTAACCTAAACAAAATATAAAATCAATCTAATGATTTAAAGATTAAACTAAAATAACATACACATGTGGGAAATGGGTTAGGACCAGCAAATCTTTTCACATTTCTTAAATTCAAATCAAACTCAAAACAAAACAAAAATCTCTTTAAAACAAATTTTATTTACTTTAAATAATCCTATTTCATGAGATAGTCTTTAGGAATTAATTAGGGTGAATGAATTTACATGCTTTCATCACTTTATTTCTTTCCTTATATGCTAAATGTGTATGTCATATGAAAGTCATGCATTCATGCCTTTTAAAAATCAAATTAAAATTGAAATGTTTTCTTTATGTCAAATTGCATGTTTTGGCTAAAAATAAAAATATGAATGCCAATTATCACTATTAAATCCAAAAAATTATTTTTAAAACTTATAAATCAAATATCATAATTGAAAGGTATGCTACTTATAATTATTTATAGGCTTGCATGTGAGTATAAATATAAAGATGTGCATTGTGCGACTTTCCTTCTCTTCTTTTTTAGCATAATTTTAAATAGGATTTTGCAAAGTGTATAGTTCATTTGAAAAGAACACAACACTTGCTTAAATCACCAAATCAAAGTGTAATTTATTCATTTGTAATCCAGGTTGTCTAAGGGTAGAGCTCAGCTACCCAATTTATTTTTGGGTTTGTGCGGTTGAGCTCGACCACAAATGGCCTCTAATTTTATTGTGCTAGCTTTATAAATTGATTGATCTTTGTTTAACTTGTGCATTAAGATGGCATGTTTTTTCTAGTTTCTTTCTTACTTTGCTGAATGGCCTGGATGACGATTAAGCTCTTAGGAAAATAAATTTTATATCCAACTAATCAACTCAAAACTAAAAATTAACAACTCATAACATCAACCAAAGCTTAGGCTATAAATCAAAATAAAAGAATTAGTAACCCCTTAGCTGGATGTTGTATTACTTTTCTCACATCATGCATAAAAAAGCATATTATTTCACTCTTGGCTTGGAGGGCTTCCACCTTTGCCAGAGAACTTAGCTTGACCTTTGAGAGCCATGGTGGAAACACACCTCCTTATCTTGCTGATTTTGGCCCATAATCAAATTTCTCATGCATTAGACATATGAATCCCATAACTTGTGTAAAATCAATTATCCAAATATAGAAATAAAATATAGCAAAATTTGCATTTGATTTAAGTCATTAAATCATGCCCTACATGATATAGTCTCTTAGAGAGTGTGTTTAAGGACTTAGCCTCTTTTCTAAATAAATAATAACCTAGATATCTTGCAAAAGCATATGACTTGCCTACATGTATTTAAAATCGTACGAGGAGTTAGTTAGCAGCCACCCCTAGGTGGTTGTAAGTCCAAATAGTCAGGTGGTTTATCCTCTCTTGTGGAGATAAACCATATACCCATTTTTGCCTTAGATTTAGGTCGTGCTTTGGCCCTTGTCAACGCTCCCTAAATTTAGGATCTGAGGTTGCTTCTCCCTTTTGCGGGCTACAAGCATAAATCCTCACCTCTTAGGCATTTCCATGATCTTGTGTCATGGAATTATAAGCTTTAGATTTCTAACAAAAATTCAACTCAAATAAATAAATCACTTCAATTTCAAAAATATAAAGCCCAACCATAGGATAGTTTGTGATGCTTACTAGGCTTCCTAATATCCTAAGCAGTCCCTACTTATCTTCATTTAGCTTCGATAAAAACTCCCTTCTCTTGATTGATCCCACTTGACTTTATAAAAATAAAATAATTGATTGATAGTCCTACTTTTTGAAATCTTTGGAGATAATGATATTTTATCTTAATCGAGAGTATTCCTTAGGAATCATGTTCCTTAGGATGTAATTAACTATGGGGCTTGACCATGTAGGGAACTTAACGAACTCGGTTTAAAATAAACCTTACTTTACTTTTCCATGTAAAGTAGGGGAAGAATCTGTGGTATATTCCAAAGACCCATAGTCCTTAGGAGTCCTTTTTGAGGTGATTAGGTCATTATAGGGTGATGACTTGTATCTTTGGAGATAATACACCTCTCCTCAATGTCGTACCTGATCACCCTAATAAGAACATCTGCGGATCTACGCGGTGTCCCGACAAGGTGTTATATATATTTCTATTTTCATTTATCCTCTTTTCCAAAAAAAAGGTTAGATGAACACAGGAATATATATAAATTTTTTTCCACAGATGCCACCACTATCACGTACACGGAGTGGTCCTACACTAACCACCTACATCCAACATTGGCCTCATGGTCATTCGAGTGTTAGGCTACTGACATAGTGAGTCTGATTGATCCTCCTTCTTCCAAGGGTCATCAGTTTATCCTTACTACTACCGACTCTTTTCCAAGTGAGCAGAGTTGATTCCACTCAGAGAGGTTAAAGCTCAGCATATGCTCCAATTTTTTAGGAGCCATATTGCATATAGATTTAGGGTACCCCACTGAATTATATCTGATAAAGGTACTGCATTCAAGAGCAGCAAAATTAACAACTTTGCCCAGAGACACAACATATATTAGAGATACTCTACCATCTACTATCCACGAGCAAATAGTTTAGCATAAGCTTTCGATAAAACTCTCATTCAAATACTCAAGAAGACACTCGATGAGAATAAATGATTGTGGTATGAGTAGTAAGTTGAAGCTTTATGGGCATACCACACCACCTATAAAACTCCAACTCAATATACCCTTTTTCTCTTTAGTGTATGGGTCTGAAGCCATTCTATCATTAAAAATTCAATTGACATCACTAAGCATAGATGTGGGTAGCAAGATCATAATGGAGCAAAACTCCAAGTTACAGTTAGAAGAGCTCGAAGGTTTGGAGGAGAGACACTTACGAGCATGCCAAAATCTTAAGTTATACAAAGCCAAAATGATTCAAGCTCACAACAAGCTGGTCCGCCCTGGAGCTTTTCAAGTAAAACAACTTGTTTTAGTTCTAGGAGACTAATTGTTGCCTTTTGCAAGATAGGGACAAGTTTGAACCCACATGGGAAGGTCATTTTTCCAGAGAGAATGCCTATTAAGGTGGATCATATCAACTCTCCAACCACAAAGGAGAATGCCCAATGCTTCCAATTAACAAGCTTTACCTAAAGAAATATTACCCATAAAACTAGTGTTTAAAAATAATTTTTAGCAATAAAACTTCATTTCAAATCAAAATCTCCTTAAATTAAAAGCATTTCCCCTTTGTAGATCTTTTGCGCTGTGTTTAGGTTAGGTGTAAAAGAACATGAGCAGCATCCTATCCTTCATTAGCACAACACAAATATAAAATTATACATAAACATGAATAAAATAAACACAAATCCTTTGTCTCGGGCTACTTTGAGTTAAGATAATGCCCCAGTGGCCCTCACTCAATAGCTGCTCTAAGTCGGGTTCGATTCGCTACCTAGATAGTGTGTCTCCTAGTGCTCTCTTTCTCAGGAGGATGCAAGTCCCTATGCTTTCTTCTTGGCTTGACCACTACACACTGACAAGCATCTTGTTAGTATGGTATGCCGTATTTTATAACCGATAAGCTGCCTTCGTGTTGGCTCTATTTAGGAGGATGTAAGTCCCTATGCTTTCTTCTTGAACTAGCCGCCGTGCATTGACTAGGTCCAAGTTTATAATTGAGGATTAGGGTAAGTCTCCCAATAGCTCTTTTGCTCCTTACTACTTCAAGTCTGGGTCCAGTCCTTCTTTATGACTTCCCACTTAGTAGTCGCCCTAGATCGGACAGTATCTGTCTAGCCGACAACAGACTATACCAATGATCAATTCTGGTTAGGAAGATGTAAGTTTTCTATCTTGATTGATCATCGCACACCGATGGGCACCTTAGGTTGGTTGGTCCTCGCTATGATGATAGGGGCCCACCTAGTGGATACACCGCTCACGAAGATGTAAGTCCCTGTGATTGGAAATTTTGTACTATATATATATAGACTCTCTCTTGGGCCAGTAAATCTAGGATAGGTCCAAGCCTCCATGGCTCCTTCTCAATGTGGTCTCTCGCACACCAATAGGGTTCACGCAAACATAAATAAATGAAGAAAATATATATTTGCTTGTGGATTAGGAGAACACCCCTAGTGGTACCTTTTCCCAAATATGCATCCTATCTTTAGGGTAGTGTCAGCAAAAGTCCCTATAGGAATCACCCTGACTATTCTTGAATTGAGATAAGATCCCCTGTGGCACTCACTCAGTAGTTGCCATAAGTCGGGTTCGATTTATTATGCTACCAACAAGTCCTTCTAGCAGTTACTTCTGCTTTGGAAGATGCAAGTCCTTGTGCTTTCTTCCTAGCACAATTGTTGCACACCTAAAGGTAACCCTTAGGTTGGATAGTCTCACCCTTGGCTAGTAGACTACCCCTTTGGATTGATAAATCTAAGATAGGCCCAGGCTTTCATATCTCCTTCTTAGTGTGGTCTATCACACACCGATAAGGTCCATATCAAATTATATAAAATCATGTTAATTCTAACTACTCTTGAGTTGAGATAAGATCTCCAGCGGCACTTACTCAATAGTCGCCCTAGGTCGAGTTTGATTTTTTGTGCTACCAACAAGTCACCCTAACAATTTCTTCCACTTTGGAAGATGTAAGTCCTTGCACTTTCTTCCTAGCATAGCCATTACACACTGAAAGGCAACCCTTAGGTTGGGTAGTCTCACCCTCTAGTCGGTAGACTACCACTTTGGATTGGTAAACCTAAGATTGGCCAAGGCCCCCGTGGCTCCTTCTTAGTGTAGTCCATCACACATCGACAAGGTCCATATCATATCAAAATAAGTCATATCAAAATAACTCAATTCAAGTTCCTCTCCTCAATGAAGCCCAAATCAAATTCAATAAATCATCAAATCAAATTCAAAACCAATCTCTGCAGTGGAGTCAAATTAAACAAATGAAACTCATCTCCCAAGTGGAGTTAAATCAACAAACCAAATTACACAAACTCAACTTGTATCCCAGACGGTTCTGCCTTTCATAAATAAAAACAAAAAAATTTAAAATAAATCAAATCAAATTTATATCCCAAGCAGATTCCTCCTAAACAAAATTAAAATAAATTGAATTAAATCTCAATCCTAGAGGATTCCCTAGCGGATCCTCTCTCAAATCAAATCCAATTCATGTGTGATTCCTTAGTGGATCTCTCTTCATGTCCTAGACATGAAATTAATTTTCAATCAATTCAAACCAAATCTCCTTGGCTCTCTTATGCCCTTGGCATGAGGCAAACTGCATGGCACTAAGATCATGATTCTATCTACCTCTTAATTTGGATATGGATAGTCTTCTTTGGTGTTTACAATCCTTTGGACGTTATTGATCATCTCGGTCAAGGACAATACGTGCGATGTCACTTGTCAATTACACTACACCTACTGGGGGGTCCTTTTGTTGACCTCACTTTTGGAGTGAGGACTCAATCTTCTCATCTTAGATCTAGAATTCTTCTAAACACTAAGAGCTCCTTAGTCATAGGACACTTCCAGTGGCTAAGTGAACACTTAACCTAAACCTAAATACTTAAGAGGATTTTCCATAGGGCTAGGCTATGCCGTAGGACCAAGGTAACCTACCTATTCTATAGCCTAAACCAAATCTATACCCATCTCTTTAGCCAAAACCAAACCTCAAATTCATCCAACCAACCTCAATTGAATTACAATTCATATTCAAAGTCTAAACTAAATGATTGAAGCCAAAATTAAATCCATGATCTAAACTTAAGCCCTATGATTTCGTCCTATGGACTTAGCCAAAATCCCTAGAAACCCAAACTTAACTCAATTAATTTTCTCATAAGCAAATCAATCCTTCAATCAACATCCCAAACTCTACTAAAATCTGCAATCAAACCAATCAAACCAAAATCAACTCAATCAACCTAACCTAGCCCATTTGACCTAAAGGGCCTAAATAAGCAAAAATCCAATTAAACCCAAATCAATTGTAACCAAAGCTATAAATCAATACCAAATCAAATGACAAATTCAACTCAACTCAATTCAACCCAAAATCGATTCAATTGACCCATTAGGCTCACTTGACCCAAAGTAGCCTAAAGGACCCTTTTGAGCCAAACTCCAATCCAACCCAAATTGGATTGAACCAACCTATACAAAACCTTTTACCATGATTGTTGATCATCGTAGATTGATCAATTGCAATCAATTGGGTCAAAGCAGGCAGGTCAATTTGGTCACTTGATGCAAATTGACCTAATTAGCCTACATTAGCCAAATCAAACCAAATCTTATCCTAAATAAATTAATTGAGACTAATGATTCATACTAACCTAAAATCAATCCTTGAATATGACTTGACCATCAATTGAGCCAAACCAAACCCAATTGGCCTCTTGACCATCAATTGATCCAAACCTAAAAGGCCAAATTGGGCAAAATCAAAATCTAATCTAAATTGATTGCAATCAATAACACAAACTTATCTCAAATTGATTGTTGAACTTGATCAAAGCCTTGATTGAATCCAAATTGACTGATTGAACCCATTAACCTATTTAGCCCAAATTGACCTAAAGGGTCAATTTGGCTTAAATCATTCCTAAATTGAAATTGATTGAAATCAAAGCCTACAATCATCTTCAAATGATCAAGTGAACCTAAATCAACACCTAACCCAAGCCAATTTGGCCAATTTGACCAAATTGATCAACTTAACCCATTTGACCTATATGAACTCAAATGGATCAAATCCAAATCCAAGATAAATTGAACCAAACCAATTACACCAAAATATTTCAAATACTCATTTAAACTTAATCCAAGCCTTGGTTTTCCAAATTTGACCAATTAGTCAACTTGACCCAACCTAGCCCAATTTGACCTACATGAGTCAAATTGAGCCAAACCCAATAAAACCAAGCCCAAACCCATTGAAACTTGGGATGGGTCGGGTCAGCCAATATTTAACCCAACCCATTTTGAACATGAATTAACCCATTACCCAATAGGTAAATCCCTTCAAATGGGATAAAACCCACATTTGGATGGTCAAACCCACTCTCCTCCCCTTTGACAGCCACCCGAAGCTCTAAATGGACCTGAGGACCACTGGCTCACCTGACCCAAAGTTATTTTGGATCAGCCATGAGCCAAGTGGAGGTGAGTTAACCTACTTCTCCCCATTATAACACTTGGAAACCCAAGGATAGCCACCTCAACCCTTGGCAGCCCACTTCCCTCACTCACCCACTCAAACCGAGCCACCTCATTGATTCTCTGCCACCCATGGCCGCCTACGATGGACGGATGCCTACAAATGATGAAGGAAATCTCCACCATCAGACTGAAGAGGGGATGAGGTATACTCCTATTGACCTTACTTATGGAGTGAGCTCTCAACCTCCTCTTCTTAGACTTAGGGATCTTTTGGATACTAAGATTCTCTTAGCCATAAGATACTTCTAGTGATTAGGTGAACACTTAACCTATGCTTAGAGACTTAGAAGGGTTTATCATAGGATTAGGTTATGCCTTAAGGACTTAGAAAAATAACCTACCCTATAGCTTAAACACAATTCAAATCCAAATTTCCATCCAATTCAATTCAAACTTGATTAATTTCTTCATGAACCACATATCTTCAATCATATTCATAAATATAAATGAAATCTACACTCAAATCATCAAAACTAAATCAAATTAAATCAAATCCTCTTTTAAGCCTTTGGACCTACCTCCATGGACTTAGCCAAATTTTCCTTCAAACCCCTTCAAACTCAATTGATTTTCTTATAAATTAATTGTACCTTCAATTATCTTCCCAAATATAAATCAAATCCATAATCAAATACCCTCCCATTCCCGACCACCCCAAGCCGTAGGACATCCACTAGGAGCCAAAAAATCACCATAAGATGGGATTTTTGGCCAAAACCAAACACAAGAAATAAAAGCCTCCAAACTTGAGATTCTTCCCTCATTTTAGTCTCCAAGAGCTCCCTAAGCAACCAACATTCATTCCCTACTCTCTTTGGACTAAAAGCCACCAAAATAAAGTAAATTCTTGCAAGGAAGCTGTGACTATTGGTGGATACGACATTCCAAGTGAAGGAAAGAGCCTAGGTCCATCCCAAAGCTTCTTCTTGCATCCAGGAGTGTGCTTAGATCAACACCTTCGCCAGACATCATTCCTGTTGTCATAAAAATCTGAATACTTTAGTTGGTCGTAGGATCACTTATTTGCTTCAATGTATGCACAAATTTAGGAATTTCTCATAGATTGCATTCTTCATTTTGTATGATCCTAATACGAAATAGAAGTCTTTCGGTGAGAATTGATAAGAAATTGAGCCCGATCAGACCCATTTCACCATTTTTTTCATGCTTTTTTTCATTCGATCCACTATTTCGGACGTCGCTTTCATCCGCTGGGGAGTGGACGAAGCAACAACCATTCAATTTCCTATTTAGGGAAATGAACAACTGACATTAATGTTAGAACTATTTAATCTAGGCTTTCATATCACAGGTCAGATCTAGATCATCCAATCTATGATCAGACGGTCGGATCTAAATGCACCGTCCCACACCATTTCTTGCTCATTTGCCACATAGAATGACACCGTCCAATCGCCACGCACCACACGACGTCGCATGCCACACAGGACTACGCCACCCAATCGC
The DNA here is from genome assembly GCA_021442155.1 of Cymbidium sinense. Taxonomy (NCBI): domain Eukaryota; kingdom Viridiplantae; phylum Streptophyta; class Magnoliopsida; order Asparagales; family Orchidaceae; genus Cymbidium; species Cymbidium sinense. Next base: position 66,792,429 of record CM038217.1, on the reverse strand, counting down.
GTGGTGACACATGGAATCACATGGTTCAGTTAGCACCGCGCGGTGCTGACTGGGTTAAGTAAGAAATTAGGATATTTTCTGCTTTCAAAAATTAATTAAATATCCTGAAACTTTAAAAATTTACAAAAATTAAAATACTTAATAAAAAATTGCAAATAAGGTCCAATTGAATGTATCTTTTTGAGAGGAATCCAACGAATCCAAAACCCCTAATTTTTAAAGAACATTCTAAGCTTAATTTAGATTTAAGTGAAAATTAAATTTTATTAATTAAATTAAAAATACACATCATATTGATTTGAAATTTTTAAAGATTCAGATAGAAATTAATAAACATTTACCATAAAAATTTCAAGTTAAAAAGGTTTTCGATTTGGGAAATTTTGCATTCCGAGGCTCAAATAGTCTATTTTAGCAAAAATAAATTAATATACTTGATAAAAATCATGAAAAATTATTTAAATCATCTGAAACTTTAGAAAATTATAACAAATCATATAAAATCATAAAAATGCAAGTAAATATTCATTTTGAAGGTATTTTAGAGGAGATATAATTAAAATTAATTTCAATTAATTTTGAACAGTGATTAAGGCTTAATTAAAGTTTAAATAAAAACTTAATTAGCTTAATTAAGCCCTAATTACTTAAGTAATTAATCCTAAATTTTGTGTGTTAGTCTAATGGGATGACCTCTACCTCCCATAACCTCTTCAGGATTTACTGCTTGGTTAATTAGGGGAATTGATCATTTAAGCCTAATTATTCTCTTAATCCACTTAATGGCTAATTAACATAGTAAATAGTAATAAATTAATTAATTAAGTTTGCTAATCACTATTTAACCATAATGGACAAGGGGAGTAGGGTTAGGACCTCTTTTTAAGCTTCTTCCCCTAAGTCCACTTCATTTTGAAAAAAGTTAATTAATATGAAGATTAATTAAGGATTAATTAACTAATTAAGTGGCTTAGCTAATAAAATTAAAATCATAATCACATCAGATAATTAACAATGAAATTAAGGGTTCCCCTTTTTGTGTTTAATAATATAAAGACTCTTTAAAAAAATTATGATTAACCCATGAGTGTGAGAAAATCATAAAAGTATTTAATTAGATTCTTCAATTTAATTAACCCTTAATTATGAGCCATTTGCATTAGTTCCTTATAGAAGCATTGAAATTTTATTTCCTCACATGTTCATGCCATTTGTGGCTCATAATTAAGTGGTTAATCAAATTAAAGAAGCATAGGTAAGAGTAATTAATTGAATTAATTAAAGATCCAACTTAATTAATTCATAAAATTCACTTAATTACCTTTTCTTAACCAAATCAAATTACCAATGTGGAAATGGGATCATAAAAACAAATAATTCTTCTCCTCTTTGAACTTAATCAAAATCTTATGTCATAAATTAATAAAGATGCTTTGGTTTTCTTTAAATAATTTTATTTAATATGATTATCCTTAGGAATTAGGTTGATTGAATGAAACATGTGTTTTATGTCTTATTGTTCCTTTCCAATCATATTAAATGATGTGTGTCATGTGGTTTCATGCATTCATATTTTAAAAATGTCTAAATTTAAATGAATATCCTTTATGTCAAGCTTGCATGTGTTGATTAACTTATGAATATGTGTGGTTATTATCATTATTAAATCAAATTATTTTCAAAAATTTTATAAGTCAACTATAATATTTAGAGTGATAATAGTTATAAATATCTATAATATTGCATGTATCTATGGCTTAGATCATGTGATATGGAGTTCTCTTTCTTTTATCTATATGGATTTACATAAAGTTTGAATGTTCATAGGTGTATAGCCCAACATTTGTTTGAATTCATGCCTATATATTTCTATGATAGAATTTAGATAGAACTTTAGCTCACATGTATAATAATTCAATTGAAATAAATACAACTTTTGCATGATTTTTCATTCTTGTAGTCATTTGTACATTCATGTATATTCAAGAATAGTGGGTATATCTAGTCTGGACATTTCGGGGACCCAAGGCTTTGTGTAGCCCTAAGGAGGTCTTTACCTCACTCCCCTGGTTAACAATGGTGAAGTATCTGCTTAAAACTTTTATATACTTGTATGTACATTTAGCTAATGAATGAAAATCTCCTTTTTCAACTTTAGCTCGCATGTTTAAATAATTTAACTTGAAATAAATACAACTTTTGCATGATTTTCCATTCTTGTAGTCATTTGTACATTCATGTGTATTCAAGAATAGTGAGTATATCTAGTCTGGACATTCCATGGATGAGAGGCTTTAAGTAGCCTCAAGGAGATATTTAACTCACTCTACTGGTTAACAAAGGCGAAGTACTTGTTTAAAACTTTTATACACTTGAATGAACATTTATCTAATGAGCAAAAACCCCATTTTCTACAAAATACACATATGCATCTTTCATTTTAAAGTGTGCTAAAAGAAATATATTGCATGTATAATTATACTTTGGATTCAATCATATGCATGTTATATGTGATGGAATGGAATAATGTGATGTATATCATGTGTTAGTAGTTCACTCAAATTAATCTTAAGAAGCTTTTTATGTTGAATGCAATCATTTAAGGTGAATCTAAACTTAGGATTAATTTAAAATATGTAATAAGCCATTCACTAAAGAGAACTAAACTAAATTAACATGCTTTAGAAAGTGGCTTAAGGTAGGGATGAAAGAGGGAAATCCTCTTTCTTCTCTTTATAACACTTAGTTGCTAAGTGTAATCATATGAAATAAAGGAAAACACAAATTAAAATTCTCAAATCAATTAAACAACTTAAAATGAAATCAGATTTTATGGTTAAATTAAATTCCTTTCACACTTAGAAAAATAAAATCTTAATGCCTAGTAAGACATACCACACAAGCCTTAACACACACATTAGAACTAAGTCACAACTTCTAGTCCTAAGTTAGGATAGTGTATGTTTGGTATATGTTTTATTTTATGATGTAATATTTTATACTGGATGTTAGGGTGTATGTTTCATAGACTGGATGGTAGGCCATGGTTAGCCTAATCATGTTTTCTACTTGGGATTATACTTAAAGGATCACTTAAAAAATAAATATAAATACTCTCTTTAAAGGTTGCTTAAGCCCTTAAGAATAATCCAAGTTAGGACAGGTGGGCTTAGTTACCCATGTGGAGGGTACTAAGTCCAAATTATAAATATAATTGTTGAGATTATCTGTGTGTTTAGCTAACACTTATTTTATAGGTATAGTTAAATTTACTTTTTCTACTTTTAATGTAATTTTATATTAGGAATTAGGATTAGTGCTATGGGGGTTTAGGATGAGCATTGACCAGAAGGCTTAGTCCTAGGAGGCCATGTGATGCCTTGAAGTTGAAGCCCACCAACTCAAAGAAGAATGAAGAAAGACATGTGAAGATATGAAGAATGAAGAAATGAAGACCCCCATAGCATTTGTAAGTTATAATTATTCTTTCATATTACCAGGTTGTATAAGGGTAGAGCTCACCTACCCATTTTTCTTTTTGGGTTGTATGGCAGTACCCGACCACACCGTCATTTTATTCTTTTACGCATAATTATAAAATTGTTTGATGTTATGTTTAGCTTATGCATTAGAAATGGCATGCCTTTTTCATAGTTTCTTCTTGATTGATGTTTGAATGTGTGGCTTGGATGTGATTAGGCTCTTAGGAAAAAATAAATCTTTTATCCAACTATAACTCATAACTAAAGTTTTAAGTAATTTATTAACCTCTCCATAAAGCTTAGGCATTAAATAATATAATTAAAATATTTAGTAACCCCTTAGCTAAATGGTTGAATGCTTCACAACATGCATATCATATATTTCATTTTTGAAAATGAGGGATTTCCATCCTTGCATGATTGGGGAATGCTTGACCTGTGAGGGTATCCCTTGTGGTGGAAAACATCCCTTTCTTGTTGATTTAGCCAACAATCTTATTTCATCATGCATTTAGGCATAATAAATCCTAATGCTTTTGTCCAAATGAAGAGTCAAAAATCAAATAAAATTTGAAAAGATTTCTCATTAGACTAAGTTATTATTCATACCACTCATACTCTAGTCTCTTAGGGAGTAGGTTTAAGGACTATGATTTCTTTCTAAAAAAATAATAGCCCAACTATCTTGCAATTTCATTCGACTTGCCAACATGGATTTAAAGTATAGGAGGAGTTAGCTGGCATCCACTCCAGGTGGCTATAAGCTCAGCAATCAAGTGGTTAATCCTCTCTTGTGAGATAAACCTTATGCCCATCTTCGCTTAGATTAAAGTCATGCTTTAGCTCTTCCTAAAGTTCCCTAGATTTAGGATCATAGATTATTATTTCTTTCAAGCTACAAGCATAAATCCTCACCTCTTAAGCATTTCCATAATCTCGTGTTGTGGAATTATAAGCTCTAACAATCTAATAAAGTGACAACTTAAACCATTAACTCTCTTCAATTTCAAAATTATAAAGCTCAGCCATATGATAGATTGGAATGCTCACTAGGCTTCCTAGTATCATGAGCATTCCCTATTCATCTCTTTTGGCTTCCAAAATAAGTCTCTCCTTTCGATCTTTCCCAATTGATTTTCCTAATATAACCAATCCTTTGATAGTCTAGCCTTGAAATCTTTGAAAATCATGATTGTCTACTTTAATCGAGAGTGTTCTTAAGGAATCCCATTTCTTAGGATGTAATTAACTATGGAGGCTTGCCTCCATAGGGAACTTAATGAACCCACACTTTACTTTTTCATGTAAAGTAGGGGGAAAATCTCTGGTATATTCGAAGACCCATCTGCCTTAGGAGTCCTTATTAGGTGATTAGCTCCATTGTAGGGTGATGACTTCTATGTTTCGAGATAGTGCATCATTCCTTAATGTCATACCAGATCACTTCAATAAGTAGCCCCTAAGATCTGTGTGATGTCTCACATCTAAATATAAACACCATAAATTTTTCTAACAACTCCGTTGGGTACTGTTCCTCTCTCCATCTCTAGTAGATATTATTGTCTCCAAGCATCGATAGTGGACTTGTATTTTATATAAGCCTGAGACTATTTCTCTTTCAGTTGGTAGTTAGCTTATTTCATCCTTAGGGTAAGTTAGCCAACATCCTTTAGGTTTTAGGACCTCACTCCATGTAGGTCTTAAAATTTCTATTGGGTCCTCCAATAAGTAAAAATAAATTAACTAAACAAAAGGAGATGACTAAAATAATTTTTAAAACCTCTTTACCATCCTCTTGGTGAGGGAAGGTTCATCCCATAATAAATCCTTTGTGAAAATATTATTTTCATAAAAGTACTTTTCAAATTAATTAAAAGTCACATGACAAAGGATTTGCATAAAGTTTTCAAAAGATTTAAAGATAACCAAACCCCAATTAACAATGTCTACAATTGTTACATGGAGGTTCTTTTCAAAATCGAAATCAAATAATTTTAAAATTTCTTTTTCAAAAGCACATTTTTGAAAATAGCTATTTCCATTTCAACATACCTAGGTTTGTTGGATGAAGATCCTATTTTCAAATGGAATCATGACATAAAATTGAAATTCCATTTAGCACATCCCACATATGCTAAGTTGGAGTTTCCCTTTTCAAAAGCAATATCACACACACACATAAAAACCCCCCATTTTTGAAAATCAATAAATATTACCTAAATTTGTTAAGTGGAACTCCCTTTTTCAAAAAAAATAGTAATAATAATAACCAAAAGAACAAAATCAAAACACATTTTAATTTCATTTGTCACACCCCAATTTGTCAAATGAGAATTTCCCTTTTCAAAATCAAGACAAATTGGACTCTACTTAACATACCCACATTTGATAAGTAGAGTTCCTTTTTTTAAAACAAAATCAAAACACATTTGAACTCCATTTGACATACCCAAATTTGTCAAATGAGAATTCCCCTTTTCAAAATCAAAACAAACTAGACTCTATTTAACATACCTCATTTGTTAAATAGAAGTTCCCCTCTTTCAAATCAAAACAAAATAAACACATCAAACACATTGGAACCCTACATAACATACCTAAATTTGTTAAGTAATGGCCTCAATTTTCAAATTAAAACAACATATCAAACACATTTGGGCTTTACTTAGCATACATAAATTTGTTAAGTAAGGATCCCACTTTCAAATCAAAACAAACAAATCAAATCCAAAACAAAGACAATTAACCCTCCATTTAATATACCCAAATTTGTTAAATGAGGGTCCCAAACATAAAATCAAATTTAAACATGAGCCAATGGAAGCATCAATTAAGAGCCTCTCCAAAACATTTAAACCACATTCAACATACCCAAATTTGTTGAATGTGGGTTCTAAATTTAAATCAAATTCAAAGTCTGTCCAATATTGAAACCCCATTTAGTATACCTAAGTTTGTTAAATGAGGGTTCTAATTCATCAATAAAATCAAGTTAACAATTCAAGTCAACAACATTCAAGCAAAGGTCTAATATGGTTCTCTTTCCAACAATGCAGAGATTCAATAGAGGTGAAAGGCCATAAAAGTTCCTTCAAGAGCCAAGAATAAGATCAAGATTTTTGACTATGCCTTATCCATTCCAGATAAGTGTGACTCAAATGATTTGAATCCTAATTCCCAAAAGAAGATAACTCTCAAAATGACAATCACAATAACGATCGTAATCCATAAAATAGTAGTATCGATGGACTTGATGTCTTTAAAGATTCCAACTCAGACAGAGATAGTCTCATTCTAAACTTCCGTGGTGTTGCTATCGACAAAGAGCTAGAACCATCAGATCTAATACAAGAAACTTTGGGCACCATAAAAGAGTAGGTAGACATCAATTCTATCTCTCGTTCAAAAGATATCATAGAAGCCAATTGTTGTAGTGGTAGAGTCCTACCACTTTGATCAACACCATAGGAAGAATCAAACCAGTCATTGGATATAATCAAATTCTAAAAGCTTCTTAAGATACCCTTCACAATCCAAAATAAGGGCATCAAATTATTCTAATGGTTAATCTTAAGGTCCTAAACTATCTTGGAAGGTTGTCCACTAAGCTTAATAATAAGTGCACTCTAACCTTCTCTAAGGAGATAGAGAAGTTTTGATTGGAACTTAATCTAATTCTTCCTTGCTCAGTTAGTGGCATACTTAACATAGAACTTACTATGGAAAAGAAAGACAAGCAATCACCTCTAGAGAACACAATATAAACAAAGACTCAAAAAAAAGGAGAGAAAGAAAAAATGAAAAAAAAAAAAGAAAATAATGAAAAAAGAAAAAAAAAGGAAAAAAGGGAAAAGAAGAAGAAGAAGAATATAAAGAAAAGATGAAAAAGAGAAAAAGTAAAGCACCAATAATGCACATTGATTTGGAATTCAAAGGATAAATCATGTGTATGAGGTGTAAATTCAAATAAAAGGAGAGAAAAAAATATACAAAACAAATTTTGAGTCTACTTTTAACAAGTCTTTGGAGTAGATAGCAAAAATAAAAAATAAAAAATTCTAAAAGGATGATTCATGTATGATATGACTAGAAACTTAGCAGGTATGCGAGACCATTGACTCCAATTCTACTATCTCATGATATTATTATAGGATTGGAAGTTAAGAGTTGCTCCTATCCTCTAACAATATATATATATATATTATGAGATATCAAATTTCCACTTCATATATCTTTCTTCAAGCTAGAAAGAGGATTCAATGGTTGTAGAAAAACCTTCAAATAAAGTAATAAAATCATCTTTTTCCTAGTCTACCTACTTTGCTTAAAGAATTTTGAAGACTTTCAAGTAGAGGATACACTCCCTGAAGTTGAGAAAAAAATTACTTCAATAACCAATAATTTTCAAGGAATTAACCTCAGAACATAAAGAGGGTCCGCCCACCCTTCCAACATCCATATATGATAAGTCATAAGGAAAATGCCAATGACTTGGTTAGGTTACTTTTGTAGTTTAAAGACTACTTTACCTGTGACCATAATAAAGTCCCCAATACATCTCTAAAGGTAGCAGTCTACAAACTCAAAATTGAACCTATTGCTATTTTTAATTTGCAAACTTTTGATGTTAACATTTGCACCAAGAAGAGGATCAAAGTTTGAAGTCAACCTTATTGAAGAAGAAAGATGCTATCATGATTACCCAATATTATGCCCAGTAAAAAAGAAGAACATTCAAATCTACACACACATCAATTTTGAAGATTTCAGTTAGGCATGTCTTGAAGATGAATCCACATTACCTATTTCAAATTTGATAGCAGACATAACCTCTTTACATACAGTCTCCTCATTCAAGGATGGGTCAAATGATGCTAGAGGATGAGAAGTTGTTTGCACTTATAATTTCCATTGGAATTTACCACTATAAGGTTATTCCTTTCTCTGGTCACCAGGATTAAAAAAAAGACCATCTTTACAATCAGAGTAGTTGTCTTCAATTGGTTATGACACTATAGCCTGAAGTTGAATCCCCTAAAGCATATAATTAGGATGATTTTAAGGGAGTTTCTAAGGCTTGTAGGAAAGTATCATGGCATAAAAAGGATTGATCTAAAAGAGATTACAGTGATATTAAAGATGCAACCTCCAAGATTCTACTTAAAAGGAGAGGAACCTCAATCAATGTTGAATATAGTTGGTATAAACTTTTTCAAAGTTAGTCTATCTCAAAACTTTTGAAATCAAATTCTACTTTTAATCAATGAAATGCCTACTTTGGTGCTTTGAAAGATGGAAAGTAGTTTAAACCACTATAATGGGAGAGTGCCCAATGGTTCCAATCAATGGGATTTAATTAAAAAATATTAGTCTTGAAATCATGTTTGAAAATAATTATCATTAATAATTTTTTCTTTCAAATTCAATACCTTTAACTAATAGCATTTCACTTGCGAATCCACCACGATGTGTTTAGGGTAGGTATAAGAGAACCTAAGCGGTATCATATCCTCCATCAACACAACACAAACACAAACTACACACAACCACATACTAAACAAATACACATATTTCATCTCAGACAACTTTGATGTGGGATAACGCACCCTGAGGCACTCACTCATTAGCTGCTCTAGGTCAAGCTAATGTGTTACCCTGCTAGTGTGTCACTCTATGGTCCCTCGTTCATGAAGATGTAAGTCTGGTATGCTTTATTTTCTGATTCGATTGCTGCACACCTACGAGCACCTTGTCAGCATGGTAGACCTTACTGTGTAGTTGGTAAGCTACCATCATGTCAGCTTTATTTAAGAGGATGTAAGTTTGCTATTCCTTCTTCCTAAATTAGCCATCGTGAGCTGACTTGGTCGAGTAGAGGATTAGGATAAGTCCCCCAGCAGCTCCTTTCCTCTTGACTACTCAAGTTTGGGTCTAGTCTTCTTTGTGACTCCCTACTTAGTAATCACCCTTAGGTCGGGTTGATCTGTTGCACCGTCAATGGGTTGGCCCCAATGGTTGATCCCTACTTTGGAAGATGTAAGTCTAGTATGCTTTCTTCCTAAAGTACAGTCATTCCACACCGACGGGAAACCCTAGGTCGAATAGCACCTATCGAACTGACGACGGACTATCCCAATGATAAGTTCCACTCTAGGGAGATGTAAGTCTGCACTCCTTCTTTCTAGACTGATTATCGCACACTGATGGACACCTTAGTTGGTTGGTATTCACTATATTGATAGAGACCCACCCGGTGGATATACCACTCTTAGCAGATGTAAGACTATTATACCTTCTCCATGAGTTGGCCACCGTATACTTATAAGCTTGTTTATTTATAGGGTCCAGGATAACGACCCTAGTGACACATCCCATGTGGGCACTCTATTTAGATCACATCCTTTGCGATCCCATTTAGACACTATTTGGATTACTCTTGGATTGGACAGTCCCCCTTTCTTGGTAACCACCCCTACAGTTGGAGAGTTTGTTCAGTAGATGCACAGATTCTCCCTTCGTCCAGTAAATCTAAGATAGGTCAAGACCGACATAGCCCTTTCTCAGTGTGGTCCCTTGCACCCCAACAGGGTCCATGATAATAAATAAATAAAATATATATTATTCTCTTATGGATTAGGAATTAATGCCACCAGCGACATCTTTCCTAAGCAAGCATCCTATCTTTAGGGAAGTGTTAGCAAAACTCCCAATAGGAATTTTTTGACTACCTTTGAGTTGAGATGAGTGCTCAACAACACTCTCTCAGTAGTCACCCTTACGTCAGGTTCGACTTATTATGCCACCAACAAGTCACCAAGGTGGTCATTCTTTTCTTTGGAAGATGTAAGCCTGTTAGGCTTTCTTTCTAGCATGACCTCTACACACCGATGAATAGTCCTAGGTCAGGTTCAATCTGTTATACATCAATGGGTCACCCCAGCAGCTAGTCCCTACTCTAGAAGATGTAAGTCTGTCGCACTTTCTTCCTAGAATAGCCGTTGCACACTAGAAGGCACCCCTTAGGTTGGATAGTCCTACCCTTCGGCCGATAAACTATCACATTTGATCATTAAATCTGAGATAGGCCAAGACTGACACAGCCCCTTCTCAGTGTGATCCATCACACAATAATAGGGTCCATCAAATTAAAATAAAATTAATCCTAACTACTCTTGAGCTGACATAAGTCCCTAGTGGCATCACTCAGTAGTCGCCTTAGATTGGCTCCGACTTGGTGCGCCATCAATAGGTCACCCTAACAGTTGTTCCCCACTGTAGAAGATGTAAGTCTGTTATGCTTTCTTTCTAGCACTAACATTGCATACCGAAAGGCAACCCTTAGGTTAGATAGTCCCACTTTGTGGCTGGTAGACTACTGTGGGTTTTAAGAAAAATTTCTATATAAATGGTCACCTTCAATCTGTGGAGAAAGAGGCAAGAAAGAATATAGAAATTTATCTTTTTTGGATTCCATGCAGATCCACAAATGTGCTTAATCAAGTGATCGGGTACATTATCAAGAAAATAGTGTACTATCTCGAGAGATAGAAGTCACTACCCTTTAATGGACCTAATAACCTCAATAAAGACTTCTAAGGATGACGGGTCTGCATATGTACCAGAGATTCTTCCCCTACTTAATATGGAAAAGTAAAGCAGAATTTATTTTAAACTCTGATTGTTAAGTTCCCTATAGGGGCAAGCTCCTAGAGTTAATTACATCCTCAGGAATGGAGATTCCTTAGGAAAACTCTCAATTAAGATAAATAATCATTATCTTCAAAGATTTCAATAGGAAAGGACTATCAATCGATTAGTTCATATTTGAAGATCAAATTGGATTGATCAAAGAAAGGGAGTTATTATCGAAGCCAAAATGAAAGATAAGTAGGAGTTGCCCATGATGCTAGGAAACCTAGCGAGCATCTCAAACTATCCTATAGTTGGGCTTTACATTTTTGAAATTGATTTAGTTTATTTGAGTTGTATTTTTTATTAGAAATTTAGGACTTATGATTCTTTAACACAAGATTAAAGAAATGCTTAAGAGGTGAGGAATTAAGCTTAGGGTCCACAAAGGGGAGAGGCAATCTCATAACCTAAATCTATGGAGCTTTGGCAAGTTCCAAAAGCACAACCTAAAGTGAAAAATGGGTATTTGGTTTGCCTCCATAAGAGAGGACAAATCACCTGATTGCTTGGACTTACAACCGCCTAGGGGTGGCCGCCAACTAACTCCTCCTACGATTTTAAATACATATAGGCAAGTCTTATGCTTATGCAAGATAGCTAGGCTATTATTTATTTAAAAAGAGACTAAGTCCTTACACTCACTCTCTAAAGAGACTAGATAATGTAAAGGCATGCTTCAAATGGCCTAAATCTAATGCAATTCAAATTTCATTTTATTTTCATTTTTAGATAATTATTTTCACTCAGGCTAATATGATTCATATTTCTAATGCATGAGAAATAAAGTTATTGGCCAAAATCAATGAGAAGAGAGGAGGTGTGTTTCCACCATGGCTCTTAAAGGTCTAGCCAAGTTTCTCTAGCAAAGGTGAAAGCCCTCCAATCAAGAGTGAAATAAGATGTTGTTGTGCATGATATTGTAAAAGAAATACTCATCCAGCTATGGGGTTGCTAATTCTTTTATTTTGATTTTAAACCTAAGCTTTAGGTGAGGTTATGAATTCTTTATTTTAATTTTGAGTTGTTAAGTTTGGTAAAAGATATTTTTCCCTAAAGAGCCTAATCTACATCTTGGCCATACATAAAGCAAGGAAGAAACTAGGAAAAGATGCCACTTAATGCAAAAGCTAAACAAATCATCAATCAATTTATAAAGCTAATCGCAAAAAGAATAAAAGGCTATTGTGGTCGGGCACCACTGCACAAACTCGAAAATAACAAATTAGGTAGCTGAGCTCTACCCTTATACAACCCGGATTACAAATGAACTAAATTACAATTAAGCAAGGAATTCATTGTTATGGGAGTCTTCAAGCTTTATTTCTTCATTCTTCTTTTCTTCTTTCTTCTTTTCTTCTTTTCTTCTTTTCTTCTTTAGTTTCTTTGTTTGGATGGTTGGAAGGTGGATGCTCCAAGGCCTCACATGGTGCATAAGATAGGATCTGATGACCAATGCTCATCCTAATCCCCATAACAATCATTCCAAATTCTAATTGCACAAATTTATATGAAAAGGAAAAGAATGGAATTCTAACTAACACCTACAAAATAGAGATTTAGCTAAAAAAATCACACAAATCCCAAGCATGTATATTAGACTTATTACCCCACACATGGGTGATTAAGTCCACCTGGCCTATTGGATTATTCTTATGGGTATAAAGTACCTGCAAGCAAATGCATTTATATTTTTATTTATGATAGTGCCCCTTAAACACAATCCCCTGCAAAAAAATAATGATTAGACTAAGAGCATCCTATCATTCATTCTACAAGCATACACCCTAACATCTAGTCTAAAACATATATCATAAAACAAAACAAGCATCAAACTGTGCACCGTCCTAACCTAAAGCCAGAAGTGGTGACTTAGGCTGATGTGTGTGCTTTGGAGGTTTGTGTGGTATGCTTAGCTATGACTTTAAGTTATAATTATCTAAGTGTGAAAATATGTTCAACTTAGAGGAGGGTTTCATTTAAGTTATTTAATTATTTTGAATTAATTTTATTTCATTTTTTGATTAGATTCAAGTGAGTCCTACAATTATTTACTCAGTTATGAAGAGAGAGAAAGAGAAGAGAACTTCTCTTTCCTTTCCTAACCTAAGTAATTTCTAAAGTAGATTCATATTTTTTATTTTTGTTTAGTGAATGTTTTGATTAAGTATTTTAATTAATCCTAAGTTTAAATGAACTCTAAACAAACACATTCAAAAAGAAAGATATTTTAAGATTAGATAAAATGAACCAAATTCACAAAACACTCATTACTTCATTTCTTTCCCAACATGTATAACATGCATATGAATGAATCCTGAGCATATCTATATACACAAATGAGAATATTTAACATACTTTATGATGCATGCTAAGTAATTCATTTAGAGAAATTTGGAAGTTTAACATGCATGATTTTTATTAAGTAGAAAAGGGTTTCTTTATCCAATTTTTCACATATACATATGAAAGTAAGAAAGGCATAAGTGAGTACAGCGCAATTATTAACCAGAGTAAGGTACAAGACCTACTTAGGGCTACTTAAAGCCTCACAACCTCAGGGTCGTCCAGATTAATATACCACTTTCCTTAAATACAAACATATGTACAAAAGAAATAAATTGGAAAGAAAGAATGCAAAAGTTGTATTAGTTAATTCATTTTATTTATGCAATTTATGTGTGCAGTATAGGTAACCCTTCTTAAGTGATAGCATAGGAATGAATAAGATATGGAATTAGGTAAGTGTTAGGTTCTTTTCAAATGAACCATACATCTTACCAAGTTCCTATTCAAAACTATACTAACATAAAAGAGAGGGAAACCTATGTTAAGCACATCCTTATATTTTCTTCACATACAAGCTTATAATTAAAATATAAGTATCACACTTTCAATTTTAAGCATTCGATTTATATATTTTGAAAATAATTTGAATTTAATAGTAATAATAGCCATTCATATTTCTACTTTAGCCAACACATGCAAATTTAACATAAAGTAAATAATTTCATTTTTAAATTTGAATTTAAAAAATATGGATGCATGAAATCACATGACATACAAATTTAACATGATGGGGAAAGAATCAAAGAAATGAAAGCATGTAAACACATTTTTAAATCCTAAAGACATTCTTATGGAATAAAAAGGCTTAAAATAAATCAAAGTTTATTCAATGTGATTTTTGTTTAGTTTTAAGTTTGATTTAATTTTAAAAAGGTGAGTTGAGTTTACTGTTACTAACCCATCCCCACATGTGTTTGATATTTTTGTTTAATTTTTAGATGATTAGATTCATTTTTAAGTATTAATTAGGTTAAGATATGAATTAAACAAGTTAATTAACCCTTACCTACACCACCTTAGCATAGTTAACCAAGTAATTATGAGCCAATGAAAGGACATAAAAACTCACAAGGAATTTAAACTTGAAATGCACCTAAGAAGAAAAGGGCCTAATGCAATTTGGTTCATGATTAATGGTTAATTAAGCTAAGGGAGTTTATCTTAAGTAATTTCAAAACTCCCTTTCACACATATGAAGTGGGTTTTAATTTCCTTAATTGAACTTAGGCTCTTAAACACCTAAGAATCTACCCAAAGTAGATTAATTAAGTTCTAGAAGATTTTAGAATTTTTAGAAATTAATTAAGGGGATAATTAATGAATTAAATCTTAATTAAGAGAGGATTAAGGAAAGAAAAGGGGGTTTAGCGAATAGCTTGGGGGAAATGCCCCCAAAATTATTTCCTAAGCCTCCTATTCACTAGATCTAACCTTAATCAAACTTAATAATGGATTAAAACACTAATCCAACCTTAATTATCCTTAATTAAGTTAAGGGAGTAATTAGGAAACACATTTGCAATTCCCCCAATTAAGCCTTAAATAAATTCCAAGAAAATTAGGGGAGGGAGAGGTCATCCCCTGAAACATATCCAAGAAGTTTTGGACTAATCAGATGATTAATTAAGAAGTAATTAGTAAAATGATATTTCTAATAAAACCCAAAATCTGGGAAAAGGGTAGTTCAAAATCCATTGAAATTATTTTTAAAATATTTTAGGTTGAATTATCTTTCTATATGATTTTATCTCATTTTTTTTCTAAATTTTATTGAGGGAGATATGAATTTTGGAAGATTAGGAGATTAATTAAAATTAATTAAATCTCCTAACTAATCCCTCAGCTCACAGCATGACACGCAGTGGTGGCGATCAGCATGCTTTACACGCATCACGCGATGAGGGGCTCACTTAAGCATCACGTCAAGGTGGCGGCGAGATGCGCTTTGATCTCTGTCGTTCAATCAATGATCGAATGGCCAGGGATCATCCTGTGGTTTCTAAAAAGATAAAAGATTTCTAAAACGTGGGATTAATCTTGGTCATCCATCCAAAATGCATGGATGTATAGCCATTATCTCCGCAGTTCTTCCCTTAGGCTCAATAGAGACTATCCATGATCTAAGGGAAGATCCGAGTTTGATTGAGCTCAGATTGGAATGAGATTGTACCCACACCATCTAAAGCTAAAGAGAAGCCTATCTAATGGTGAATTTCTCATGACATGAAAATTCCTTTCACAAAAGACCAACAGCCTCTAAGCTAAGTGGTCAAAAAATTCCATACCTCGCCAGAGGTGATCACCGATGCTCGAGCTCGATGAGGTAGCTTCATCTAGTGGATATGAAGCCCTATTAAAAGTTTATAGCCTTGGGGTTGAGTGGATCTCTCTATGGTCCAACACCACTTCACTTTGTTGGTGGCTTTAATTCAATTCCACCTCTCCTTGCTTTGGGAACTCGAATGAGAGCTTCAGTGCACTCGATTTGATCTTCTGAGGGAGTATGCAAGAGGAATTGGAATGGATTTGAGTATAGAGAAAGTTGAGGATTGAAGTGAGTTTCCCTATTTTTTAATAAAGTAAACCAAGAAATACCCTTTTCAAATCCCTCTTAGAAAGCTTAGGATGGCTCTCTGAAGTTTCCTAACACACACTAGAGCTCAATTGAATGTGGGAATGATGATTTCAAATTGAATTAGGGGGAGTATATCTCCCCCTATGGAAATCGGATGGCGAAGCCTTAGCTTGCCATTTTGATCCAATTGGCCACATGTGAGGGGTTGTTTGATCTGTTTGGAGTTCACACATGGTCGATTTGAGGTCTTGAGTGGATTTCTAACCTCCCATGTGCATCAAATTGGGTGAAGGGAGGATTTTGAAATGGCCAATTTGAGCGAGGGGGTCGGGTTTGGCCTTGGGTCCATGTGGGCTGACCCACACTCATTGGGTTGGGTACACCACTCTTCATTAGGTCTACTTGAGCTATTAGGAAGGTATCAAGTTGATATGAAGAGGGCTTGATTAAATTACCCATGGATTAGTCTATAATTTGTTCTATGGCCTAGGGGTAGAATGGTCATTTTGCTAATTTTTCAATTTGGATATATTGGGTATGTGGAGAAACTAGGTTTATCCAAGTTTCATGAGATTTGGAATTCATTTGATAAGGTTGGGCTCATGTTGATCCATTTAGGTCAAAATGGGTCAACTTGGGTCAAGTTGACCAATTAGTCAAATTGGATCAAGCCAAGGGTTGGGTCAAGTTCATATGACCATTTGAAATATTTTGGTGGCTTTGGTTTAGTTTTGAATTTGGCTCATATGACTTCATTTAGGTCAAATGGGTCAAGTTGACCAATTTGACCCATTTTGACCTATTAGGTCAAGGGTAGGTTTTGGTTAGTCATATGGAGTAGATTGGTACCTTTGTTTCCAATCAATTTTGATTAAGTTTGAATTTGGCTCATACGACTTCATTTAGGTCAAATGGGTCAAGTTGACCAATTTGACCCATTTGATCTATTTGAGCTAGGTCAAGGGTAGGTTTAGGTTTGGGTAGTCATATGGAGTGGATTGGTATCTTTGTTTCCAATCAATTTTGGTTAAGTTTGAATTTGGCTCAACATGACCCCTTTATGTCAAGTTGGGTTTAAGGTCAATTGGGCTAGGTTAGGTCTAGTTGCCAATTGAGACTTTGGTCAAGTTCAACAAGTGATTTGGAATGAACTTGTCCTATTGATTTCAATCAATTTGGCTTAGATCAAGTTTTGACACATTTTGACCCTTTAGGTCAAGTTGGGTCAACTTGGGTCAAGTGGCCAATTGGGCTAGGTTAGGCTCAAATGTTGACTCGGTCAAGTTCAAGCATAGTTCATGAATGAACTTAGATTATTGATTTCAATCAATTTGTCCGAGTAGATTTTGGCTATGTAAGGTTTCATTTTGGCTAAGTGTCGACTTGGTCAACCCTTAGATTTGACTTGGTTTGACCCAATTTGATTGATTGATCATCCCATGATGATTGTTGATCATGATAAGAGGCATAGGTGAGTTTGATTCAATCCAATTTGGTTAGGATTAGAATTTAGCTCATAAGGGTATTTTAGGTCACTTTGGGTCAAGTGAGCCTAAGTGATTCAAAAGGCTTGGTCAAAGCTTGATTTGAGTTTGATTGAACTTGTATATGGACTTATGATTGAAATATAAATCCATTTGTAAGTATTTTAAAGTCAAATGGGTTTTAATTCATTTGACAATTTCATATTCAAAGGAGGAATATGAAGGGATTTTGGCTTTGATTTTTGAATTGATTTTTGATTAAGTGATTGAAGTTTGTATTTATATATGAATTCATGATTGTAAGGTTGATTGAATCATGAAGGAAAATCAAGAGTTTGGCTTGATTTGAAGTTGATTTGGCTAAGTTCAAGGTTTTGACTTGAAAGGCTTATTAGTAGATTTGAGTTTGATTTTTTAGAATTCGTTTTGATTGTTTGAATTTATATTTCATTTATATATGTGAATATAAATGAGAATATAAATGGATCATTAGAAAATTTCAAGGATTTGAAGTGATTTGATCATGATTTAGACTAAGTCCATTAAAGGGGATTTAAAAGACTTCGAAAATTTTGGAGTAGGGATTTAAACTTTTGAATTTGGTTTGATTGATTTGTATTTATATTTCATTTAAATATGTGAATATAAATGAGAATATAAATGAGTTATGAGAAAATCTCAAGGATTTGAATTGGGTTAGATCATGATTTAGATTAAATCCTTAAGGGAAAACTTAAAGGACTTAGAAAAATTTCATGAATTGAGTTTGAATTTTGAGTTTAGTTTGATTAGTTTGAATTTATATTTCATTTAAATATGTGAATATAAATGAGAATATAAATGAATTATGAGAAAATCTCAAGGATTTGAATTGGTTTAGATCATGATTTTGGTTAAGTCCTTAAGGAAAGATTAAGGACTTAGAAAGATTTAGACTTAGGAATTTTCATGAATTGATTTTGAATTTTGAGTTTAGTTTAGTTGGTTTGAATCTATATTTCATTTATATATGAGAATATAAATGAGAATATAAAATGATCTCGAGAAAATCTCAAGGAATTGGTTTAGATCATGATTTTGGCTAAGTCCTTAAGAGGAAGATTAAGGACTTAGAAAGATTTGAACTTAAGAATTTCATTCATGGGTTTCAATCATGGGTTTGATTAGAGTTTGGAGAAAATCAAATAAGATTGATTTGGAGTTTGACTTGAAGGAAGGAATATGAGGAATGGTTCAAGCTAAGGGTAGGCAAATTTTCCTAACACCCCTAAGGTATGACCTATTCCTATGGCTAACTCTTCTAAGTCTTTAAGGCTATGTTGAGTGTCCACCTAATCACTAGATGTATCTTAAGATTGAGGAACTCTTAAAGTCTAAGAGGAGTCCTATGTCTAAGAAGTAAGGGTTGAGAGCTCATTTTAAAAATGAGGTCAACAACTACCCCTTTGGACTTGTAAATTTGAGATAGGTCAAGGCTGGCATAGCCCCTTCTTAGTGGGTCCATCGCATATCGATAGGGTCCATAACATAACAAACCAAATTAAAACAAATTAAATCAAATCATATCATATTAAATCAAATTAAATTAAAATGGAATTAATTATGACTACTCTTGAGTTGAGGTAAGATCCCCAGTGGCACTCTCTCAGTAGTCGCCTTAGGTTGGGTTCGAATTGTTGCACATCCAAAAGATCACCCCAGTAGCTTTTTTCTTACTTTGGAAGATGTAAGTCTGTTATGCTTTCTTCTTAGCACAGTCATTTGCACACCAAAAGGCAACACTTAGTTTCGATAGTCCTACTTTGTGGCAGGTAGACTACCTCTTTGGACTTGTAAATCTAAGATAGGTCAAGGCCGACATTGCCCCTTCTTAATGGGTCCATCGCACACTGATAGGGTCTATAACATAACAAACCAAATTAAATCAAATCTAATTAAATTAAATCATATTAAATCAAATAAAATTAAAATGAAATTAATTTTGACTGTTCTTGAGTTGAGCTAAGATCACTAGTGGCACTCTCTCAGTAGTCACCTTAGGTCAAGTTCGATTTGTTGTGCATCCAACAGATCACCCCAGTGAATTTTTCCTTACTTTGGAAGATGTAAGTCTGGTACACTTTCTTCCTAGCACAATCATTGCACGCTGAAAGGCAACCCTTAGGTCAGATAGCCCTACCCTATGGCAGGTGGACTACCCTTTTGGATTGGTAACTCTGAGATAGGTCAAGGCCAACATAGCCTCTTCTCAATGGGTCCATTAGGGTCTAGAACAAACCAAATTTAAAACCAACCCCCCCCCCCCCCCCCCATCAAGTGGAGTCAAATCAATATCAAGCAAATCAAACTTCTCCCTAATGAGGCGCAAATCAAATTAACCTCCATAGTGGAGCCTAAATTTAAATCAAACAAATCTATCCGAGTGTACATCCTTAGCAGATATGCCCTCAATCTAGAACCATTCTCCCTAGTGGAGCTATAACAAATTAAACCAACCTCCCTAGTGGAGTTTGAATTAAAAAAATCTAATAAAACTCTTATCCCCAATGGATAGCCTGAACCTGCTTCCCTAGTGGAAGGTTCATATTTTCAATCCCTAGTGGATTCGAGCCCTTATCCGTAGTAGATATGCCTCCATATCAACTAAGATAAAACAAATTAAAATCAATTCATTTTTATCCCCAATGGATTATAGATTATTATCCCCAGTGGATACACACCCAAAGAAATCATATTCATATTCAAACTCAAATCCATATCCCCAACAGATAGCTTAAACCTGCTTCTCTAGTGGAAGGTTCGTGTACTCAATCCCCTGCGGATTCCTTCTGGCTCTCTTATGCCCTTGGCATAAGTTGAGTTGCACTCTACTAAGATCGTGAATCTATCTACCTTTTGGGTTTAGATATAGATCATTTATGTTAGTATTTGCAATCTTTTGGATGTTGATGATCGTCTCGGTCAATGTCAATATGTGTGGTGTGCCTTGTTAGTTACACCACACCTATTGGGGGTCCTTTTGTTGACCTCACTTTTGGAGTGAGATCTCAACCTCCACTTCTTAGACTTAGGAATTTTCTATACATTAAGATTCCCTTAGCCATAAGATAATTTTAGTGATTAGGTGAACACTTAACCTAAGTCTAGAGACTTAGAAGAGTTTATCATAGGGTTAGGCCATGCCTTAGGGACTTGGGAAACTCACCTACCCTATAGCCTAAACCCAATTCAAATCTAAATTTTCATCCAATTCAATCAAAACTTGATTGTTTTCTTCATGAACCAATCATATCTTCAATCATATTCATAAATATAAATGAAATCTACACTCAAATCAATCAAAACTAAATCAAACTAAATTAAATCAAATCAAATCCCCTTCTAAGCACTTTGGATCTACCTCCATGGGCTTAGCCAAATTTTCCCTCAAACCCCTTCAAACACAATTGATTTTCTTATTAATCAACTGTACATTCAATTATCTTCCCAAATATAAATCAAATCCATAATCAAATAGCCAAGGCTAAATCCAAATCAAATCAAAACCCCAATTTGAACCCTTTGAGCCAATTTCTTGAACTCAACCAAATGACATCCAAATCAAACCAAATTCAATTAATTTTCTCATAAATCAATCATTCCATCGATCATCATTCCAAATATAAATGAAATCTACAATCATCAAGTCAAACCCAACTTAGGCTATTTGACTTGAAATATTCAATTGAACCAAAACTCATTTGAACCCAAACTAATTGTATTTGGATTTATATATCAATCCCAAATCCATATATAAAGTCAACTAAATCGAACTCAACCCAAAATCAAGCCAACTAAATTCGATTGGCTCACTTGACCCAAAGTGACCAATTTGACCTACATGAACCAAAATCCAATTCAATCCAAATCAAAGTGAATTAAGTTAATCCAAACTTCATGACATGATTGTTGATCACCCTAGGATGATCAATTGATATAAATTGGGTTAAACCAAGTCAATCTAGCAAATTGACCAAGTCAACCCTTTAACCCATATGAACCCAAACTAGCCAAATTATAACTTAAGCCAAATCCATTGAAACCAATGATTCAAATCAATCCAAAATTAACATTTAAATATGACTTGACCTTCAATTGAGCCAAACCTAGCCTAATTAGCCTCTTGGCCCAAGTTGACCCAAATTGACCTAAATGGGCAAAGTGGATCAAATTAATCAATCCAAATTGATTGTAGCCAATGGCTTAAATTCATTCCAAATTGATTGTTGAAATTGACCAAAGCCATAATTGAATATAATTTTGCCAATTGAACCCGATTGACCCACTTAGCCCAACTTGACCTAAAGGGTCAAGCCAACCTAAAACCTAATTAATTCCAAATTGAACTTAACCAAAGCTCACAACACATTTCAAATGATTAACCAAATCAAAGCTAAGCCATGACCCAAGTTAATTTGGCCAATTTGGTCAAATTGGTCAACTTGACCCATTTGACCCAAATGAACTCAAATGAACTAAAATCAAATCTAAACTAAATTGAACCAAACCAATAATACCTACACACTCCAAATAGTCATATGAACTTGATCCAACCCTTGGTTTGATCTAATTTGACCAATTGGTCAACCAAACCCAATTTGACCCAATTTGACCCGAGTCAAATTGAACCAAATGAACTTGAAATGACATGAAATTTGGCCCAACTCACTTTTGGCTCATTTTAAATCTGCCCAAATCAAATCCAATGCCAAATGACTACTCTACCATTGGGCTAAGGGTATCACATGAGACAAAATACCCATGTAAATGGTCATTTCTCTTCCTTGGCCACTTGGCACTCATCTATTAGTCCACTTAAGCTCCAAGGACACTGACCAACCTAACCTAAGAGGTGGTTGAGTTGGTCATGACTCATGGGGAGGTGAATCACCTCCCCCATTGGAGCATTTGAAACCCATAGGACACCCACTAATCCCTATTGGCAACCACTAATTCCTCTTGGCCAACCAAATTAAGTTACCTAGGATGATTCCCTGTCATTCCCAACCACCCCAAGCCATAGGACATCTACTTGAAGCCAAAAAAATCACCATTATAGGGGACTTTCGATCAAAACCAACACAAGAAAATTGAAGCCTCCAAACTTGAGATTTTTCCCTCATTTCAGTCTCCAAGAGCTCACCAAGCAACCAACATTCATTCCCTACTCCATTTGGATTGAAAGCCACCAAATAAGTAGATTCTGGTGAAGAAGTAGTGACTATTGATGGATATGACATTCCAAGTGAAGGAAAGAGCCTAGGTCCATCTCAAAGCTTCTTCTAGCATCCAAGAGCATGCTTGGATCAACTTTGCCGCCAAAAATTATCCCCGGTGAGATAATTTTTAAATGCTTTAATTGGCCATAGGATCTTTTATTTGCTTCAATGTATGCGCAATTTTATGAATTTATCAAAGATTTTCTTGGCATTCTTCATTTTATATGATCCTAATATGAAAATAGAAGTTTTTCGGTGAGAATCGATGTGAAATTGAGCCTGATCGGACCCATTTTGCCATTTTTCCATATTTTTTTGGTTTGATTTGCTCGATCCACTATCCTAAACGTCGCTTTCATCTACTGGGGAGTGGACTAAGCAGTACCCATCCGATTTTCCATTCAGGGAAATAAACGGCTGAGATTAATGCTAAAACTGTTCAATTTAAGCCTTCAGATCACGGGTCAAATATGGACCGTCCGATCTACGATCGGACGATTAGATCTAATTGCATCATCCCACTCTATTTCCCACTAATTTACTATGCTAAATAGTGTCATCCAATCACCATGCAACATCGTAGGCCAGATCAAGGCCGCCTAATCTCATCCTCGACGCTAATGGTCCAATCGCGCATGGCTTTAGGTTTAGAAAGAAATTATAATATTTTTTGGTTTTAAAATTAATCAAATCTCCTGAAACTCCAAAAATTTATAAAAAAAATAAAATACTTAATAAAAAAAAGTTGCAAATAAGGGCTCGTTGGATTCATCTTTTCGAGAGGAATCCAATGAATCTAAAACTCCTAAATTTTACTGAATATTCTGAGCTTAATTTAGGTTTTAGTGAAAATTTAATTTCATTAATTAAATCAAAAATATACATCAGATTGATTTAAATTTTTCAGAGATTAAAATTGAAGTTAAAATACACATACCATAAAAATTCAAGTCGAAAAGACTTCTGGATTGGGAGATTTTGCATTCTAAAGCTCAAATAGTCTATCTTAGCAAAAATAAATTAATAGACTTTATAAAAATCATGAAAAATCATTTAAATCATCTAAAACTTTGGAAATTTATAACAAATCATAAAAGAAAATCATTAAAATGCAAGTAAATATCCATTTTGAAGGTATTTTAAAGGAGATTCAATTAAAGTTGATTCTAATTAATTTTGAATAGTGATTAAGGCTTAATTATGGTTTAAATGAAAACTTAATTAGCTTATTTAAGCCCCAATTACTTAAGTAATTAATCTCAAATTTTGTGTGTTAGTTTAATGGGTTGACCAATCTAATTAAACTTCAACTCAAATAAATAAACCTTCTTTTTCAAATATATAAAGCCTCACCAAAGGGTAGATTGAAGTGCTCACTAGGCTTCCTAGTATCATGAGCATTTCCTACTTATCTTCCTTTAGATTCCAAAATAAGTCTTTCAATTGAGTAATCCCACTTGATTTTCCAAAATAATCTATCCTTTGATAGACTTAACCTTGAAATCTTTGGAGACAATAATTGGCTACTTTAATCAAGAGTATTTTTTTTTTAAATTTCATTTCCTATGATGTAATTAACTATGGCAGCTTGCCTCCATAGGGAACTAAAAAACCCGACTTAAAATAAACCCTATTTTACTTTTACATGTAAAGTAGAAGAAAGATCCCTAGTATATTCGAAGACTCATCATGCCTTAAGAGTCCTTATTAGGTGATTTGGTCCATTATAGGGCGATGTTTCTATCTTTCGATATAGTACATCATATCTTAATGTCATACTAGATCACTTCAATAAGTACCACCTAAGATCTATGTGGTGTCCACCCGACGCTTTCAAAAATAAACACTATAGGGCTACTTAAAGCCTCATGTTTCTGGGATATCCAGACTATATACTTTCTATCTTAAATATATATAAATATATACATAAACATAAGAATGAGAATCATGCTAAAACTTATATATTAGCAAATTATTTACTCATGTAAAGCAAAGATTTATCTAAATTCTAATGCATGCGTACATTTGAATGAAATTAATCAAGTACGTACCATTTGGTAACCAGGAAAGTGAGGTAATCTAGGACCTCCTTGGGGCTACTTAAAGTCTCGTGTTCTCAAGATATCTAGACTATATACTTACGAACATTCAAACACGTGTAAATATACATATGAATCATGAAAATAAAGCAACACTTCAACATGCTTAAGCTATAAGCGGATGCAAACTTTATTGGATACTCATAGCCAACATCAATTTAAATTTTCATCATTAGTTTATAATTTTGAAAATTACTTTAAATTTATTAGTAATACTAGCCACACCATATAATAAGATTAATTCAACACATGCAACTTATACATATCTATATTCATTTGAATCTTTTGTTTGAAAACATAGACTCATGATGCAAATGACATACAAACTTATAATGATTGAAAAGGAGTGATTGAACATTGCCACATAATACACTCAACTATATTAAATCTTAAGGACAATCAAGTTAAATAAAACTATTTAAGATTAACCAAAGCTTTATTTTATGAAGTTTAATTTTGGATTTAAGTTATTAGACTTAGAGATGAGAAATGTTATTTGTTGTTTTTCTCCAGCCCATGTTAGTGACTTAAAGTATTTAAAGGAAAATAATTAAGTGAATTTTATAGATTGTTTAGTTCAAATCATTAACCAATGATTTAATTTCCCTTTCCTAAACCTCTTTAATTTAATTAACTACTTAATTATTAGCCTCCAATGATATTCCAATGAGAAATTAAAATTAAAATTTGCAATGCTCTTAAAAGGACTTAATGCAATTAGGCTTGTGATAAAGAATTAATTAGAATAAAAAAGAATTTAAATTAAGTACTTATATGGTTTTCTCATACCCATGGGTTAACCATATGTTCATTAAGGTTCTTTATGTTATTAAACACATAAAGAGGAACCTATTAATTCAACTTAAATTATCTAAAATAATAATCATTTGAATTTGATTTATCATCCCATTAACTTACTTAATTGGCCTTAATTAACATATGCATTAATTAACCCTCCCATGAAAATACACTTAGGGAAATAACTAGGATAGAGGTCCTAAATATTTTTCCTCATCATTCCCACTGTTAATAGTGATTAACCATCATTAATTATTTAAATTTTACTATTTAGTATTTTTAATAATCATCACATTAATTAAGGAGAGTGATTAATATTGAAATTTTAAATTATACAAATTACATAGCCAATGACCCTCAATAAAATTATGGGAAGCAGAGGACATCTTATAGAATTGACCCACCAAATTTAGGACCAATTGGCCAAATAATTAAGGTTTAATTAGGGTAATTAGCCTAAATTTCAAACCTTAATTAAGCACTATTCATTAATCAAACATTGGGAATTTTATTTTTATGAAATTCCCCTATATTTACCCTTTTTAAAATGGGTTTATTTGTATTTTTTGAAATATTTCACAATTAGTTATAAATTTTCAAATTTCTCGCTATTTAATTGCATTTTAATCACCTAATTAATCCCCTAAACCATCAGCGCCAGGAGGAAGCTGACACGACACCATTTTCCATGTGGCACCATAGGATAGGTTATTTAAAATGTCCTCGGTGGAGACAGAGTCAACATCGGCGAACGTGATTTTGTCACCACCGTCCTATCTTGAATTGGACCACAGAGATTAATCCTGTGGTTCCTATTGGATTAAATAAAAATATTTAGTGGAATAAATCACGGTCATCCATTCTAATCATGTAGAATAGACGGCCGATGATCCATCATCCCCCGAGCACTGGAAGACGGACACCATCCACCTTCTGCCACTTCATCCAAGCTTGTTGGAGCTCGTGAGACGTCAGGATTGACTCCAAAATGTGCATGGAGGCGATCTAAGGAGATATTATGGTGAAAATCAAATGCAAACACACTTTGCTTCACAAAATACCAACACCTAATCGACTTTCTACGATTTACCAGAATTTTACCTCATCGAAGCTAAAGACCGACAGTCCGACGACTAAGGTAGCTTCATCTTGAAGAGATGATGCCCTGTTGAGAAGAACTCAAGCTACCTCCCCGTTGATGCTGATGTGGACCAAGCGCCTCCGCTAAACTCACCGAAGTTAGTCTTGGAGTGCCTTCCAAGGATCAAATCGATCGGGGATCGATTCATTTTGACTCGTCGGAGTGAGAGGAAGGTGTAAAAAGAGTTAATTTGGGTTTGGTGGAGTTTATGTGAGGTTGGACATATGGGGCTCTTGGTTTCGACTGGTGGTTGGTCTCACCAACGATGGAGTGCACTTGGGGACTGGGGGAAGCTCTAGTACTGCTCAGAATGCCCTAAGAAAGTTCTTTGTGAAGTTTGAATGGATGGGAAGAAGTGTACTCTCCTCCCCAAGTGAACTAAGGGCTGAGATTAGCTTAAACTTTAGTAATTGTCCAACCGAAGATGGCTAAGGTGGAGGTTTTTGTGAGGCTAAAGCAATGGCATGGGCTGGCATGGGGTGTACCTCCTCCTTCAAGTGAACTAATTGGGAGTCTTAGGTGAGTTCACCCTCTCATGACCCATGGCTGAACCCAACAGCCTTAGGTCAAGTTAGGTTAGTGGTCTTGGTGTCCAAAATGAGCTAAGGGTGACTGCCATGGCTTGGGGAGTATATGAGACCATCCAAATTTTTATCCCATTTGGATGGATTGGTACAAAAGTTCTGACCCAAACTAGGTTCACCATGGGTTGGGCCCATTTGGGCAGAACCATGGTGACCCAAGGATGAGTCATGCCAAATTTGGTTGGGTTTGGACTTAGTTTGGATGGGTTTGGCTCAATTTAACCTATATGGGTCAAATGGATTTCAATTGGGCTAGGTTGACCAATTGGTCAAATTGGGTCAACCCAAGAGTTTGGATGTGTTCAAATGATCATTTGGGATGTATTGGTGCCATTGATTTGGTTTAATTTGAAGTATATTTGATTTTGGCTCATATAGGTTCATTTGGGTCAAATGGGTTAAGTTGGTCAGTTTGGTTAAATTAACCAAATTGGCTTGAGTGAAGGGTTGGTTTAGATTCAATTGATCATTTGAGGATGATTGTACGTGTTGATTTGAATTAATTTGGATTTGGGAATGACTTAGTTCAATTTGACCCTTTAGGTCAAATTGGCTAAATGGATCAATTGAATTGGTTTGATCAAATTAGGTTTAATTGGATGTTGGATCATATTCAATAATCAATTTATGATTGATTAGAAGCATTAGTTTGAAACAATTGGATTTAAGATTTAATTTGACTCAACCTGGCCCTGGCCCTTTAGGTCAAATAGGGTCAACTTGGGTCAGGAGACCAAATTGGCTTGGTTAGAATCAATTGGTGGTTGAGTCATGTTCAATACTCAATTTAAGATTGATGAGAGTCATTGATTTCAATCAATTGAGGTTTGTATGAGATTTGGCTTAATTTGGTTCATATGAGTTTATTAGGTCAAGTGATCAAATTGGTTTGGTTTGAACCAATGATTGCAATTGGTCAATCATGGATGATCAACAATCATCATAGAGGAGATTGGATGAATTGATTCAATCCAATTTGAGTTGAATTGAAGTTTGAATTAATTTGGTCATTTAGGCCACTTTGGGTCAAGTGAACCAAATGGGTTGATTGGGTTGAATTGGATTGAATTGAGTGTTGAGAATAGTTCAATGATGGATTTAGGGTTGATTGATGGCTTTGATTACAATTGATTTGGGTTTGATTGAATTTTGGCTCATTTGGACCTTTTGGGTAAAATGGGCTAACTTGGGTTAATTGGACTCATTTAATTAAATTAGTTTGATTGCAATTCTTAGAGGTGTTTGAAATGGTTTATTGAATGGTTGCAGTGGTTTTGTGAAAATCAATTGGATTGGGTTCAATTGAACGGGCTTGGGTTGGATCCATGGTGGGATTAACTTGGCTTGGAACTTTGACATAAAACAAAATCCAATTGGGTTTGGTTGTGTCAGTATGAGGTTGGTTTTGGATGAGTGGACAAGCATGGATTTTGGTTTAGGCTATAGGATAGGTAGAACCTATTTGTCCTAAGGTATAACCTAAGCTTGAGGTATACCTTCTTAAGTCTTTAGGCTTGAGTTTAGTATTCTTTTAATCACTAGAAGTGTCCTATAATTAACAAAATCCTAGTGCTTAGAAGATTCCTAAGTCTAAGATGAGAAGGATGAGACCTCACCCTAAAAGTGAGGTCAACATGCTCTTCAATTTATCAATTGTCTTTTCTTTCATATCCATTAGAGTGTTGATATATATATATATATATATATATATATATATATAAAAAAAATCAAATAAAGTTTTCTAAATGTGTCACATCTAGGTCATGATGAATTACATTTATCCTCTAATATGGTAAATCTTAAAAAAATACTTCGCTTTGTGCAATTATAATTAATACCATAATGTGTAACTGGTCTTTGATAACAACAGAAACTCAATATTTTTTGGTATTACTTGCACTTTCTCTCATGAGTTATCTCCAATTAATTGTAGCGATGAATTGATTTTCTCAACTCTATTTTTTATGGATCATCTTTGTTTTTTTCTAAATAAATGATTAGCAAATTAAAATATTTGATGATAGTCAAATCATGATTTTTTTTTACATCTTAACTTAGTATAAATTATTTTGATGACTTTATACAATATGAGCAAACTAATTTTCTTTATGTACTCTACCCAAATAACATAACATATGTTATGAAATTACTAATTGTCCACAGGTGTATTGCATTCATCTGAAAAATTTTATTTTACTAAGACATCATATGTAACTTCAATTTCTTTTCATAAAATTTTGAGTTCATCTATTAATGACTGCAACTATATATTTATTTTAGCCTTTAGATCATGTGACTCATGAATAATAAGCATGAGAAACAAACGAGGGTCTTCCATGCTCAACTCTAGAAAAAAGATTATATGACATAATAATTATCAGCTAGTATGAATAAGGTGAGGTAGCTTAACTATGAGGTGTGAATCCATTATCACATAGACTTACACAAAGTGAGGTGGCTTTATTGAAAAATCACTAAGCGCCCACAACAGATTGGTTTTCAAATGCAAGGAAGGTCTTCTTGCAATGATGCAAGCATGTTTAAGAGTGATTATCCTAAATCTTACTTTCATTCAACATGATTTTAAAGCATAAAAGAACTTATATTTATATGCAAAGGCAAAAGGTAGGGATGGAAAGGGGTTAATGAGGAAATATATTTTAGGATAAAAGGTTTAAATAATTGAAAAAATAACTATACCAATAATAGAAAAAAAGGGGAATTTTAAGTAAAGAGAAAGAGGAAAGACAACAATAAGAACTAATAAAAATAGTAGATAATACTATTCATGTAAACAATTCACACACCTGAAGATGATCTTAGGAATAACCAATCTAGACTTATGTCTTAACAACTCGATATTGATGATGACTATTTGTAGTGCATTACATTATTAGACTATTTTGTATAGAAATGAAATCATATCGAATTTCTTGCGTAAGACTTCAAAATGCTTATAAAAAAAATACTTTCACTTCTATTTGAACAAAAAGATAAAATGGATACTATCAATTATATAAAGAAGAGAAATCAAGAGAGGAAAATTAGTTGATTTTTCATCTCTTGATGAGATGTTTTTTTCCGTTTATTTTTATTTTCTAATGCACACTAACATCTAATATGTATAATATAAAATACCTTTTTTTAGACATATATGTCTATTTGATAAGAATAAAATAATAATTCCTCAAATTTAATTAATTTTTCAACATATTTATGCACTGTTTTTCAAAATTTTTAAAATTATTTTTAAGAAATTTTTTGAATAATTTCATATGATATATATATATATATATATATATATATATATAATATGATACACAATTACATAAATTTATTTAAACGGTTACACATTAAAAATGATTATTTTTTCCTCTCTCTGCAACGCGGCACTCCACCCATGCCTACCGTCGCCACTGGCGCCATTTGTAAGCCCCGAAGGATTTTTTACCCCTTTCTTAAATGCGGCACCTTCTCAATTCTCATCACTCTCCACACCTCGCTTTAAAGAATTCCCACTTGTTCGCTCACCACAACTTCCCATTCCGATCTACATGGAATCACAGCAATCCTTCTCCCACCCTACCACCACCGTCTCTCTCCCTTCAATCGAACTCCAAAGCATCCCCAGTCTCTCTGACTCCATTCCCAATCTCCCAACCCTCCCAAACCCCATCGACAAATCCCCATACTACCACCCTAGCCCTTCCTTCTACCTCTTCTCCTCCGACGTTATCCTCCGCCAAATAATCTTCGATCTCTCTTTATCTTCCTCCTCTCCTCTCGTCGCCTACCACCGCGCTGGCCCTCGCCGGTTCATCCGTTTCGACCCCGATGCCGTGCGCGCCGCTATCGTCACCTGCGGTGGCCTCTGCCCCGGACTCAATACAGTTATAAGAGAGCTCGTGGTCGCGCTTTGGGACCTTTATGGAGTTCGTCAGATCTTTGGGGTGCAGTCCGGCTATCGAGGGTTTTATTCAGCGGAGACTCTGGAGCTCAATCCGAGGGTTGTGGATAATTGGCATTTGCGGGGAGGGTCTGCGCTTGTGACATCAAGGGGAGGGTTTGATCTTGACAAGATCGTGGGGGCGATCGAGAAGAATGGGTTTAATCAGGTGATGTTCACGGAAACAGTTACTTGCAATATCCGTACAATTTTTATTTATTTATTTCCACATTATTTCATTTAACATTCAGTGCTTCAAAGTTAAATCTTTACCTGAAATAGGAAGAATAACGATATTAGGGAATGCAAATTAAGCGATCGAAGTTGGGTCAGCCTATTACTTCATTTATACACGTTTGGCCAAATCTAATTTCAACCAAAAATTTAAGTCTTTTAATGAGGGTCGGCCTATTACTTCTATATATATATATATATATATATATATATATATGTATATATATATATATATATGTATATATATATATGTATATATGTATATATATATATATATATATATATATATATATACATATGTATATATATATATATACATATATATATATATATATATATATATATATGTATACGGTTAAATCTAATATTCTCGTGTCTCCAGTGTTTTAACAAATAAGAAAGAATTTGGTTCATGTTTTAATTAGTGACTAATATAATGGATTTGAACTATATCGGGTCCTTAATTTGCAGAAGCCATAGAATCTTGAAGGACTTATTTCTCTTGATCCGTCAAGGTAGCTAATTTTTAATTTGTGATGAATTTGGAGTTTCTACAGCTTTTGCAGATTAAATATGCTGAGTTCATTTGTTTTTCTTCGCACATAAGAGTCGTTGATATGATTTAATCAAATCCAACAGTGCATGGGTTATCTTTAGCGTCCATCAAGGTTTGAGATCAGTCAAACTCAAATAACTTTTATCTCCGATGGTTCTCCCCCAAACACAGCAATCTAGGTATCCCGTAGCCTTTGGAGCCAATGCATGTGCAGCCAGGGAAATCTATGGTTAAATCTATTTGAGGAGAGACAAATGGAGGTTTTCAGGTGTTTTAGAGTTTTCTAAAGGAACTTTGTTGGTGGTGATAAGCCATATCAAATGCATCAATCCTCTCAGTTGAGCTCAAATCCATGGTCACCACTTGATTAGTGATCAAGTTTGCTAGTGAGTGCGTTTGAGATCCTTCAATCAGGGGGAAGCACTGACATGCTTAAACTTAGCTTGTACATATTTGTTTTGGGTTTATGGTATTTGGGTTAACTTAAAGTTTGGTTTAGCAGATTTTGATCTATCGACCAATGAATTGGACTGAGTAACTTTGAATAGTTTGGTGATGATATAAGGTTACAAGGTTCAATTGTTGAGCAATTGGGCTTAGTTGATTAATTGGTTTGATGGGTCAACTTGGATTTTTCTTGGGTAAGCCTAGGGCAACTTTTGTTTAACAGTTCAATTGAGTCAATGGGAAACCTAATCAACTTGATAGTCTACTGAAGTTAGATTGTTTCTCTTCCTTATTATCCAAAAGTGCATGTCTAAAGATGATTTTCATTTTTCATATGCACATATTAGATCCTAAATTGTCAGTGGTCTCATACCTAGGCAAGAATTATTGAGAGGAAAATAAAAAGAACACACAGAAAGAGAGAATGGAGGGAAACCTCAGAGAGCTCTATATTTGAAATAGGACCGAAAAAAGATCCTCTGCCCTATGGGGCTCTTCCCTATTCATAGGTTTGTACCAACCCTTATCTGGTACACAATTGGCTACATAATAAAGTAAAATGCAATGCAATGGTCACGACGGTATTATGTCGCTTTGTCAGTTACGCGATCGTACCACTTTATTATAATGGTTATAATCTCTTGGCCTTAGACATGATATTCTCATAATATTCTTTCTCCGTTACAAGTTTTTTTGGATTCTCAAAAGTTCTTTAAAGTGCTCCCGAAAAGTTTATTCTTTTGATTTTTAAAATGCTAAAACGGATTTTCTGAGATAACTAAAACTCAGTTTCAAAAAGCACACTATTCAAACGGGTATCAAAATTAAAAATTCAGGCTCTCAAAAGCAAAACACACTAAAAAAGCTCTCCCAAACGAAACCTAAATCATGACCCTTGTCTTGAACCCGATTCAGAGGCACCTAATCTTGTATTGAACCTAGGTCAAAGGCGATTTGGCTACACTGCCCGCACTTGACATTTGACTCCCTACTTATAAATGAGAATTTCAGTCGATGTTACAGGATGGGTTATGGAAAACATACAGTATGCTAGGGGCTTTACTTAAGCTAAGCATGTAGCAAGCTTGAGTTTGGCTTCCCTATTGTGAAAACTTAATGAGTTTTTCTTAGAGGACGACAAGTTGTCTTGAGAGGTAAAAGAGCTTTATCATAGGCAGTAGGCCAAATTCTCTTGGTTGGTCAAATTTAGAGTTCATCAAAAAATTAATTATTAAGATTTTATTACTGAATCGGTGGCAGATCCATCGATAACTTGTAGTTTAAACGGTTTTAAATAACTTTCTTATGTAAGTGGTTCCAAAGAAGTTTCCATGTGAAATTAGACCAACGTCGATACACAGTTCAGTGATTTGTAGACATCTTAGATTGACACAATCAACTAGTCACAGATGAACATGAGTGTACAAGTGTGTTTGTGTAAGCATCCTTGATTGTCATGTTTCTTTCCTTATACTTTCAGTATTTCTTGTCGTTTTACTTAAAAAATTTGAGGAATTGAGAAGGTTTATTGAAGCAAAAACCATGCAATGTCGGGCCTATAATAAAGAAAAACACATCAAACTCAAATGTGCACAACGGAAACCCAAAGTTTAAAGCTGTGATCGTTTTCCTATTGATGTATAGAGATCTCACTGCTATTGAGGTTTTCACTTTCAAAACTGAACCACCATGAAATGAAATCTTGTGTGGTGCTAAATGTTACAAATTAGATGGTTTGGATCATGGTGGTTTTACTTGTATGGAGAAGGTGCTACGGCTTCCATTCAAGAAAGAAAAACTTCAGCTTTGGTAAATCTATCTTTATTCAAGAAAAAGATAATTGATTGTAATCTTCTCCTTCTTTTACCTTTCTTTCCCTTACGTTTTATTATCTCATATTCAAAAGGTTTTTTTCTTGACAAGCTTTTGTAATCTTACATCACAAATTTTCAGGTATACTGCATTGGTGGAGATGGGACAATGAGAGGCGCAGTTAAGATCTTCAATGAGATTCAGCGCCGCAAGCTTAAAGTCTCTATCGCCGGCATCCCCAAAACCGTCGACAATGATATCGGCATCATCGATCGCTCCTTCGGCTTCCAGACTGCGGTTGAGATTGCATTACAAGCCATCCATGCTGCTCAAGTGGAAGCCGAGAGTGCAGTCAATGGCGTCGGACTCGTCAAACTAATGGGAAGAAGCACAGGACACATTGCCATCCATGCTACTCTCAGCAGCCGCGTCGTCGACTGCTGTCTGATCCCTGAGGTTGATTTATTCTTGGAAGGAAAAGGTGGCCTCTTAGAATTCCTTGAAGACAGGCTCAAAAAGAACGGCCATGCTGTTATCGTTGTGGCCGAGGGCGCCGGACAGAACCTGATACCGAGGACTGAATCACAGAAAGCCGAGGAAGATGAGTCTGGGAATCCGGTGTTCCTCGATGTCGGTCCATGGCTGAAGTCCGAGCTGAACAAATGGTGGAAGAGGGATCATCCCGGGGAGCTCTTCACGTTGAAGTACATCGATCCGACCTATATGATCCGAGCAGTTCCTGCAAATGCTACTGATAATCTATACTGCACTTTGCTCGCTCATTCGTCGATTCATGGCGCCATGGCAGGGTATACAGGATTTGTTTCTGGTCAGATTAATGGGAACTATGGTTATATTCCTGTTGAGGAGGTGGCTGCTGCGAAGAATGTGGTTGATATAAAGGATCATAAGTGGGCGTGGCTCAGGTCAGTCACAAACCAGCCTGATTTTCAACAGGTTTAAGAGATTGTAGGACACAGATTACCTTTTCTTCGCACCTTCAAAATATTTTTAGTGAAATTTAATCTAAAATATGTATTTTTGTTTGGATCGTGTTAAAAATACTATTCAAGTGGAATAATTGATCTCTTATTTTGACTTTTTTTTTTGGTAAAATCTTATTAATTGGGCAAGCGATTGGGGGAAAAAATTTACGAAGCTAGGATTTCATATTTTATTTTGAGTTTTAACGCTTATTTAATTAATTAATTTAATTTAAAATTAAATTTTAATAATTTGTTATAAAGTTAGTAATAATTTAATTATAATAATAAGGACCAATTGGCTACCCGGTTCTCATAGATTCTACGTTAGAGCGATTTTATCAATGGATTGATTTAATCAGAGCATTGGTTCATGTTTGAATTAGACCTAGTCTAATTTTAAATCACTGGTCCTTCGTGTAAATGACCTTTATATTTGAATAAAAGCCTAATATTTGTGATATTTTACATTTAACTGTATAATTTCATATATCTAATAAAATTTATTGTTAGATAGAAATCAGTATATCTAAAAGTTTATTTATATTTCAATAAAATATATTGTATCGTTGAAAATCTAGTTTTTAGTACATGAATTAAATATCTGATAAATTTTTAGCATTACTCTTGTTTTTTTTTTTTATTATTATTAAGAAAAGGTGAACAACAACGGTGCAACCACTGAGAATGGTGCAATCATTGATTCCACTAATAAATTTTGAGTGGTTTAGGGAGGCACTTGTCATATCTAAATTTAGAGTAAATCATCTTTTATTATATATTAAGTTGATTTTTTTTTCATAAATGTAAATGCATAATTCAAATTTAATATAAATAATATTTTGAAAATAATATCAAATATACATACAAATATGCACAAACACACACACACATATATATCTATTATTATGCTATAATTATAAATAAATATCATAATTACCTTAGTTAATTTTTTTTTAAAAATAGTTTTTTATTTACTAATGATAATAATTTTAAAAATCCTATATTGTGAATTATTACTTTAGGCTTAGTAGGAATATCTATTACTTTTATAATATTTTAAATTCTTACAAAAAATTTAATCTATTTTTCCATCACAATTATTACTAAGCCTAAATAGTTTTTTATTTACCTAGTTATGATACTTTAGAAAATTAAATATTTAATTGTAACTTATTTGAGTTGATTTTAATTTTGTCATCATTCTCTTTAAATCCTAGTTTTACCACCACTGAGTGTTACTGATATGTCATCAAAAAATTTATTTAGCTAAAGATGAATCATGATGATAAGAGTATTTGGGACATTCAAATAAAAAAATTATAAAATAATTTAATAATCATTTACACATTATTTTTAACAAATTTATAATCTAATAGAATTTTGATGAGATAAATCCAAAAAACTCAAAAAATATTGAATTTTAATATCATTAAGACAGAAAAAATCTCTAAAATATAGCATATAATTGAGGGGTTAATTTTGTTTGTCTAATAGAGTGTTTTGGCAGTCCATAATTCATGAATTTTACATCCACATCATAAATAATTAAATTACATAATAATCATGTTATTAAAATATAAATTTACAATATAATGTGAATCAATAGTATTACATTATAGTATGGAATAAGCCATTCTTGAAAATAAATTATTTTTTTAGAGGCTGTTTGGGATCACTTTTTATTTTCTATTTTTTTATTTTTGTTTAAAAAAATAGAAAAAATAAAATAAAAATTATGTTAGTTTTTTTTATTTTATGTTTTCTGATTGAGAACCAAAGATAATCCTTCAAGGCACATTACAATATAATCTAAAAATTTGTAAAAATGATGACATCATACTTACGGCATGTGCTCATAAAGTATAAATTAATTTATTAATTGTATTATTAAGATTCTGGCGTGAATTGAAATTATTTAATATTGATTAACTAAATTTAAATTAAAATATAAATTTTTAAATAAAATAAAAGTTATGTATAATTTATTGTTTACATATATTGTTGATATATATGATTTAATAGCTAATTGTTTAATTAAGCTAGTTATAATTTTTAATATGAATGCAACTTTAAAAACAATAACATGCATGATTTGATAGTTAATTTTTAAATGTCCTAATTCAAACTAAAAAGATTGTGCCATGTGGAGAGCATTTGTTTTTTATTATTACAAGGATGACAAAAATATAAGTGAAGTTCAGTTATTGGTTGTACTATAAAAAGCTTTACTTGAATGAAAGCAATTAAATGCTCATCAAATAAATTTAAATTTAATGTTAATATCATATATGAAATATATGTAGCCATTAAATCAAACATTTAAGAGGCATGAGTTGATAGTCTAGTATTTAATTTCAAAATTTGAATTCTAATGCCTAAGAAATGACATTGAAGATGTGAGAATTAAATGTTTAATAAAGTAGTTTTACATTCAAAATTCAAAATTGTGCTATGCTATATTCGCATTTGGGCCAACAAAGCGCTAAGAGAGTCGTCTAATGCAGCAGTATAGATAATCAATTGTTTGCTCGGGATGGGGGCTGCTAGAACTTGCGACATCATCAGATAGTGCTTGATGTCTTCCAAGGCATGCTGACACTTATCATCTCACTTGAACTTGACATCCTTTTTGACAAGTGCTGAGAATGGTTGGCATCTTCTTGATAGGTTAGATATGAAGCGTCTTAGATACGCCAACCGCCTTTGAAATGATCTGAGTTGAGTTAGACTTTTAGGGAGTGGCATTTCTAATATCGTCTTGATCTTCTCCAGATTGATTTCAATTCCCCAGTATCAGATAGCAAATCCAAGGAATTTCTCTGAAGATAATCCGAATGCACACTTTAGGAGATTCATTTTGAGGTTAAATTATGTTAACCGTTCGAAAGCTACTCTTAAGTCAAAGAGATGATCTTCCTTTTCTTTACTTTTGACTATGAGATCATAACATTCGACTTGATGATGAATGATTTTGTCGAAAATTCGAGTCTCACTGAAATTTTTAGACCAAAAGGCATAACCCTATATCAAAATATTCTGATCGGGGTTCGAAAAGTAGTGTTTTTTTCATCTTTGGGGGCCATCTTTATTTGGTTATATCCAAATGAGCCATCCATGAAAGAGAAGACAGCATGAGATGAGGTAATATCCACCATCAGTTCTGGTATTGGTAGTGAAAATTCGTCTTTTGGACATGCCTTATTTAGATCCTTAAAATCAACGCATTGCAAATTTGGCCATTATTTTTTCTTAACTGAGACGACACTGGCTAACCAGGTATTATATTTTTCTTCCCTGATAAAGTTAACTTTGATCAATTTCTTGATTTCAAAAATGACCTGTTGTTCAATGTCTAATCGCATGCATCTAGGAGCTTGCTTGATAGGGTTAACACTAGGCTCTATTGCTAGTTTGTGGACTGCTATGTCAAGAGATAAATTGGACATCTCTTCATAACTCCATGCGAAGCAGTCCTTAAACTTAGTTAACTGTCTAACTAAGTCATTGGTTTCAGTATCATTCAATAAAAAACTGATGTATGTTGGGCGTGGATTGTCTTCAATTCCTAAGTTGATTTCTTTGAGCACATCGATGATTGATCTGATATCCTCTTCGAACTCTAGCGGTGCATCCCTGGCTTTAAAATCATCTAGTGTATTTGAAGTTTCTAAACATACCTCCTCGATTCTAAATGATTGGTGATGACTAAATAGTAATCGTCATCATCAACTAGACCCACTGTACCGAATCCTAGTCTTGGTCTTGATTGAGAGCTTTTGCATTCATTCTTCCATATTCTTTTGAAATAGTCTACCATGTGCTTTGACCAAGTATGTGGGATTAACCCTTTCTTTGCTAAGTTTAGAACACATGGCAAGTACTAATCAAAAGGTAATTACATTAAATCTTTATATGAATCATCCTCAAGTTCTACATTAACTTCTTGACTCGAGGATGATGCTCCTAGAAAGAACCTCTGAGTCTTCACATCCGTGGATGACTTAGGGGCTTCCTTAACTACCAAACCCTCAACTTTTTGTGAGAAAAGTGGAGTTAGAGCTAAGGTTCCCAACTGATGCCTAATTGTTTCATACACAGACTTTGATACATTTATGCTTTACTTTGGGGCTTGATCTTCATTACTATCATGCTCAAGTGCCACCTTGAAAGGGATCTGCTACTGAGAAGAGCTGGCTAGTGTGCTAATCACATAAGACTCATCATCTGAACAAGATTCTAAATCTATGTAGATAACAGGTGTACTCCTAGTGGTTGGGACATACCTCTTATTGGGTGGCCAATATGGAGGCTTTCCACCTCGAGGGCTACCTCCGAACTATCATCTTCCTCTACTTGGCAGAGGTCGGGTCATCCTACCCATATGTTCAAATGGAGTAACAAACTATGAGTGGAATCTAATGTCAAACTCTACATCTTCCCCTGAGTCCATTTCCCATTCCCTTTTATTTTCTTTTTGTTTCTCTTATTTTATTTTCTTTTTCTATTTCTATTTCTTTTTTTTCTTTCATTTTGTCCCTCATGGTGATCTTGACTAAGTTCACGAGAATGGACTTGTTGATTTTAGGGGAGGAAATAGGCTGAATCCTCAGATATCTCGACCTCATGAACTATGAATAGTTTGAGATCTCCTTTGATGTAATACTCAATCCCACCTCTCATGAACTTCATGCACTGATGTAGAGAGAATGGAACTGTATTATTTTCATGTAACCACAGTCTCCCAAGCAAAGCATTGAAAGATGTTACCGAGTCTATGATGAAAAACTTGGCTTCAGTCTTCCAATCATCTATCTCCAATGGCAACACTATGGAGCCTAAGGCCTTGTCACCTTGTTCATTAAATCCTATCAATATCATCCTTTCTTTTTAGAGTTTGGAGATCTTAATCCTCAAGTAGGCAAGAGTTCGTAATCTCATAATTTTGATTAATGCACCTTGGTCAACCAGAACTCTAGATAGCCTGCATCTACAACAACCACTGTAATATAAAGAGGGCGGTTGTGCTCTATCATCCCTACAAGTAAGTCTTCATCACTGAATGTAACTCTTAAAATATCCCTCGAGCGATGTGCCTCCTTTTCAGTAGCGGTCAGCTAAGTTAAACATATCTTTAGATCAAGAAGAGCATTGATTATAGATTCCCTCATCTCTTTGGATAAGACAAGGGCGTCATATATGCTTAACTTAGCTGACAACTTTTTAAGATGAGCTAGGATGTTGTAAACAACTTTGACTTGGTCTTCCATAAGCATATCTATAGGTGGAGCTTCTTGTGGAGGGGCTATCTGCTCACTGGAACTAATGATTTGTTTACCCTTATCCTGAGGTGCTACCCTTGAAGGTAGAACTTTATCAATGCGCAGGTTGACTTCAATGACTTCTTGAAATGATAAATTTATGGAAAGTTTTACTTTCTCATCAGGTATACCTACAGCTTCTCTTATGGGATCCTCAAAATCGGTTGACTCCAAGTCAATCTCAAGAGGTGAACTCGATTAATTCAGAAAAGGAAAGTTCAATTCTGACTTAGAAGAGAGAGGATCGAAATGACTAAAGCTATTATTATTTTCTAGACTTTGAGGGTTTTCAATAAGAATAAAATCAAGAGTATCAAAAATGGATAAGATGTAAGTAAAATCTTCTTTTTTTCATTGATTTCATTTTGGGTGAAGGTACATGATGAAAATCAAGTAAAGGAAGTGGATTAAAGGATTTAATGCCCTTTTCTGTTGATACAATGCTCCTGCCAGTAGAAGAGGAGCTAGCAGAAGAAGAAGAAGAAGTAGCTGCTACAGTGGATGGAGTGCTAGACTCGGATGGTGGTTGTGCTATTGGACTATCCCGGCAAGTATGGTGAGCTGCTGCTATTACTGTTAGACTGTCACATTCTTCAAGTTATCTTTAGAAACTTGTAAATCTTTCTTGATGTTAGAGTTTTGAACTGCCTTAGGCACCTATAAGGAGAGTTTTTTTTATCTTAGAAATAACTTTTTTAGAGGTTTGGGATAATACAATATCTCAACCTTCTTTTGTCTCAAGAAGATCACAAGTATCCCCAAGAATTATCCTAATAGAATTGGATGGTTATTCTAATCAGTATTCCTTGGGGATAACTACAACACCTGACTTATAGTTAAGTTCAAGCCAGTCCTTAAAAGTGATATAATCCTCTAAAATATGGCTAATCATGCGGTGGTAGGGGCAATAGTTAGGATCATTACTCTTTCCCACTTTCTCCAGCCTCTTGGACTCTGGTAATTGAAAGTCAAGTTTCTTTAAGAAATTCTTAAATATCTTCTTAACTACCTCCCTCTTAAATGAATATGGCTTATTCAATCTATCATCAAGAGTAGGTGGGTAATAGCTATTAGCGGTGGATATGAGTACCGCTATTGGGTAGGCTATTGAGGTGGTGGAAATGGTCATTGTGGCGACTGTGGTAGATGGTATGACATCTGAGGTGGTGGCAGAGGAGGTGACAAAAGAGGCTGTTGTGCTTAGGGTCTCTCATACTGGACTCTGATAGGCTATTTCCTTCTATCCACTAACACAACTGTCCCTGACTTCTTCTCGAACACCTTATGTAGCTTGGGTTGAGAAGATTGGTCAAGAAAGGGCAACTATTTTGCTTCCTCTTCCAGGCTAACCACCTTGTTGATTAGTTTCTCGAATGTTTTGATGGTAAAACCCTAAAGCATGAAGGTGATCGATCCATGAAAATTCTTAAGAAGAATCTCGATGGTGTGCTGTTCAGACAGCTAGGGCTCGCATTTCAAACTCAGGTTAAGCCAATTGATAATATAATCAACAAATGACTCATTAGGATTTTGCTTTGCTACAATGAGGTCGCCTATAGTTACTCTTTGCTGAGCTCCAACAAACCTCTTGACGAAGAGGAGCTCCAACTCAACAAAAGTTCGCACCAAACTATTGAGCAGTTTGGCATATCAATCAAATGCAACCTCTACTAGGACGCTGACAAAAAGTCTGAACAGGAGTGCATCACTGCCACCGGCATTGCAATAGATGACTTTAAAGTGTGCAATATGCTGCCGAGTGTTCCCACTGTCATTAAAGATCTTGAAGGAAGGCAGCACAAAACCCTTGGGGTATTGAACTACATCGAATTCCTCTGGGTATGGTCTACCCTTTAGAATAGATGAGATCCACCGGGCTTGCACCATCACTTCCCTTACTTGCTACTCTACCATATGCTTAATTTCCTTGTCATGCTTGGAGGTGCCATCTATGACCATCCTATGCAAGCTACCAGCATCATCCTCTATGGGAGTGCACCTAGGATGGTCTAAGCTGTGAAACTTGGGCTGAGGTCTACAATGCTAAAACCACTGCCATCAACTCCTCTACTTTCTTCTCCATCCTATCAATATGATCATCCTTCTACTTAAGCTGGTGTAGGAGGTGC
This sequence comes from Cymbidium sinense, assembly GCA_021442155.1. Taxonomy (NCBI): domain Eukaryota; kingdom Viridiplantae; phylum Streptophyta; class Magnoliopsida; order Asparagales; family Orchidaceae; genus Cymbidium; species Cymbidium sinense. Next base: position 66,749,542 of record CM038217.1, on the reverse strand, counting down.
AGAGTTGAGTGAGAAGTGTCACCTTCCTCGAACACGGCACCTTCCTGGCTATGCTAATCCCGTTGTAAGGACCCCTGTGTGTCAACCATGTGGACCTCGATTGTGTCATCCAACATGTCATCCTCATCAGGATCAAAGCCTATTCTCCTCCTAATCTAAATGTTCACTTTTGAGAATTTATTTCTTCTCGGTAAACTAGTTTTCTAAGATGTCATCTAATGACTGTTCTACTACTCTGCCTAACTAGACTAGCATGAACACCTGCTGATGGCTGATTGTAGGGCTATGCTCATCTGACTCTATGCACCGAATGCTTCCTATTGATAGGACTTCCTCACTAGGAGGATCAACTATAATGGGGACTATGTCTATGTCCCCTCCCCTCTCTCCCTCTATCTATGGTGGAGGTGGTGCGACCATGACACTTTTGGGTCGCTACTCCTTCATAACTAGAAATGAGACGGGGGATCGAGCAGGGGAGCTCGATCTCACCTCAATAAGTGGAAAAAATGGAGTGGGATCCTTAGACCATAGCCGGATCACCAGTGGGGATGGTCTTTCCCTAAATGGGGGCTTCTGAAGCTTGGTGAGGGTGGTATACCGTAGTCAAGGTGATGGTGGAGGTGAGTGGAGCATGGCAACACCACCTCTCGCCTAGAGATCTCCTACATCGAATTGTGCCCATGAGAATAATGTTGTTTGAATAATCGACCCTAACAGGGCAACAATTAGGAAAATCCATCAGGGCAGAGGCTATCGATTGCATGGTGTATCTCCGTCTCTCTCTCTTGCCCACTTAGGCTAATACTCGAGCCTCAGTGACTCTCTCCCTATAGATCCGGTCGCTGATGCTCCTAGGAATCATAGATCTTAAGTCAAATAATACTCAGGACTCTGAACATCTGTAGGTTCCGCCAACCCGGTGAAGAATAGTCCTAAGACTGGCATAAGGCCTCTTATGCTCCCTAACCGGTACCTCGAAGTGTGCTAGTGGTGGAGGCGATGCAGCAATCCTCCTGTAGTCCTCCTCTCCATCTGAGGTCGAGAGGGGGTGAAACCTACTACCACTCAATAGTAGAGAGGTCTCATGGGGAGAACCCTCCTCAGCGACATGGGAGGTAGCATCGATCTCTCTAGCTGGTTGCTCATGGTGTCGCTTAACCTTCATATTTTTGTTACGGCATTGGGTGAGGGTGAGAAAAGCAGAGCGAGTGCTGGAACCTACCTCAAAGATAGAGGAGACTATCTTGGAAGCTAAGATAGCCTTTCCCTTTGGGGTGACCAAAGAGGAGGTAGTAGGACTCACTGGTGCTATGGCAGGGGCAACTGACTGAGCCTGTGATGAAGCAACTGGAACTGAAACTGACACTGATCAGGATGTGGGAACCACAACAACCTTCCTCTTCAGTGAGGGGAACTCAGAGTCAGACGGAATGTCAAAGTGGATAAGTGGTGTCTATCCCACTACTTCCTCCCTACTAATAGTTGTGAGGGCTATCCCCTCATAAGTAACTCAGACTCCCTCAAAATCACAGCCAAAGTAAATTAGATGAGTGGTGGTGGTTGTGGCAAGATTGGCCTGATCCAAGGCCAGATCCACACCATAAGGGAAAGAGAAAACAAACTTGCCGGAAGCCATAGTTGAATTGGATGAAGACAGAAAGGAATTGATAGCACTAAAATCATTGTATTTATTAAAACATAACTGAGTCAGACCCTTGCTTTCATATTTATCTTCAATCATTGACTTCTAAATTAGATTTGGAATTTGAACCCACACTTAACAAATTTAGGTATGCTAAGTGGGGTTCATTGAATTTTGGAGAGATTTTTTATATTTGGAGGAGAGACTTCGTCATATGATTTTGATTTAGAACCCATACTCAACAAATTTAAGTATGTTAAGTGGGGTTCAAATTTTTGGAGAGACTTTGGAGATATATATGTTGTATGTCTTGTTTGAAAATTTAATTTGAAAAACTTTTACTTAGCAAATTTAGGTATACTAAAAGGTTTTCAATTATATGTTTTAAATTTTATGAAAACATCTTTATTTGTGATGATTGTTTATTATGTGTGTCATATATATTGATTTGATTTAAAAGTGGGGCTCTTACTTAACAAATTTGGTATGTTAAGTGGAGGTCAAATGTGTTTGATATGTGTTGATTTGATTTAAAAATGAGGCTTTTACTTAACAAATTTGGTATGTTAAGTAGGAACCAAGTGTGTTTGATATGTGTTGATTTGAAAATGAGGTTCTTACTTAACAAATTTGGTTTGTTAAGTATGAGCCAAATGTGCTTGATATGTATTGATTTGATTTCTCTTTATTGAAAAAGAGGGGAACTCTTATTTGATAAATATGGTATGCCAAATAGAGTTCAAATTTGTTATGATTTTGAAAGAGAGAAATCTATTTAATAAATTTAGGTATGTTAAATAGAGTTCAATTTGTTTTTGATTTTTTGAAAATGGGACTCTCATTTGACAAATTTGGGTATGTCAAATGGAGTCCAAATATGTTTTGATTTTCAAGACTTTGGAAAAGAGGAATTCTACTTAATAGATGTGGGTATGTTAAATAGAATTCAATTTGTTTTGATTTTCTAAAAAAAAAGGGAACTCTCACTTGACAAATTTGGGTATGTCAAATGGGGTTCTAATATGCCTTGATTTTGTATGTGATTTTTATTCTTGAAAAGAGGAAAACTCCAACTCTAGCACATATGGAATATGCTAAGTAGAGTTTCAATTTTATGTCATGAATTCATTTGAAAATAGAATATTCATTCAACAAATTTGGGTATGTTGAATGAAGACAGCTATTTCCAAAAATTTGCTTTTGAAAAAGAGATTTTTTTTATAAAATTATTGATTTTGATTTTGGAAAGAACCTTCATGTAATAATTGTAGGAATTGTTAAATGAGATTTGGTTATTTTTATGTTATTTGAAAACTTCTTATGAATTTTGTGCAAATATTCTATTATGTGAATTTTGAAAAAGTGCTTTTCAAAAGTGTCATTTTGCAAAAGGGTTTATTTTCTTAAGTATAAGATGAACCTTGCCTCACCAAGCTAGTGGTAAAGTGGTTCTAAATTTTAGTCATCTCCTTTCATTAGTTAATTTTATCCTTCACATATTTAGAGACTTGAGGTGTTTATTTTCAGATTATGTGTATGTGGGACACCATATAAATCTGAGGGTGTACTTATTGAGGTGATCGGGTATGACATCAAGAAATAGTGCATAATCTCAAAAGATAGAAATCACTAACTTACAATGGACCTATTCACCTTAACAAGGACTCCTAGTGCATGGTGGGTCTTCGAATATACCAGAGATTTTTTTCCTTACTTTACATGGATAAATAAAGCAGGGTTTATTTAAATCAGATTATAAAGTTCCTTATGAGGGAAAGCCCCCATAGTTAATTACATCCTAAGGAAGGTGAGTAGGAATACTCTCAATTAAAGTAGGTAATTATTGTCTCCAAAGATTTCAAAGAAAGGACTACCAATAAATTGGCTATGTTTGGAAAATCAATCAGGATAGATCAAAAAGGAGAGACTTATTATCGAAACCAATGGGAGATGAGTAGGGAATGCTCATGATACTTGAAAACCTAGTGAGCATTCCAATCTATCATATGGTTGGGCATTATATATTTGAAATGGAAGAGATTGATTTTGTTAAAGTTGACATTTTATTAGAAAACTAGGACTTATAATCCCACAACACAAGATTATAGAAATGCCTAAGAGGTGAGAATTTATGCCTGTATCCCGAAGGAAACATCAAACTCAGATCCTAAATCTAGGAAGCTTTGGCTAAGGCCAAAGCACATCCTAAATCTGAGTGAAGATGGGTATATGGTTTACCTCCACAAGGGAGGTAAGTCCCTCATAGACTATAATACAGAGTAGCCCTAACACTTCCTACACTTTAAATCCATGTGGCCAAGTCATATGAATTGTAAGATAGTTAGGTTGTTATTATTTAAAAAGAGATTGAAGTCCGTAAACCCACTCCCTAAAGAGACTAGAGCTTGAATGGTATGAGTAATGACTTAATCTAATACAAATCTTTTCAATTTTTATTTGATTTTGGACTTCTCATTTTAACAAAGGCTTTAAGATTTTTTATGCCTACATGCATGATGAAATCAAATTATTGGCTAAAATAGCAAGAAGGGGGCATTTTTCACCATAAGGGATGCCCTCACAGGTCAAGCATTCTCCTATCGTGCAAGGATGGAAATCCCCTATTTTCAAGGAAGAAGGAATATGCATGCATGATATTAAACTTACAACCATACAACTAAGGGGTTGCTAAATCTTTTAATTATCTTGATTATATCCTAGGCTTTATGTGAGGTTATGAGTTATTTAGAAATTTAATTATGAGATGTAGTTGGGTAAAAGATTTATTTTTTTCCTTAAGAGCCTAATCGTATCCAGGCCATACAAAAATACTAATCATAAAGAAACTATAAGAAAGCATGTCATTTCTAATGCACAAGCTAAACAAAACATCAAAGGATTATATAGCTAGCACAAAAGAATAAAAGGCTGGTGAGATCGGGTACCACTGTACAACCCGAAAAGAAAAATGGGTAGCTGAGCTCTTCCCTTATATAACCTAGATTAAAATAGAATAATTATAATTAAGAATGAATACATGCTATTGGGGTCTTCATCTTCTTCAAATCTTCATGTCTTCTTTCCTCCTCTTTGCTTCTTTGATTTGGCTCACTTCAAGGCATCACATGGCACACAAGACATAGTCTTTCTAGCCAATGCTCATCCTAATTCTCCCATAGCACTAATCCTAATTTCTAATTGCAAAATTATATTGAAATGGAAAGATAAATCTAACTGCACCTTCAAAACAAAGGTTAGATAAACATACATTCCACCCAATCAATTATATTTATAATTTGGGCTTAGCACCCCGCACATAAATAACCAATCCAACCTATTCTAACTTGGATTATTCTTAGGGGATTAAGTAACATGCAAAAATAGAGTATTTATATTTATTTTTCAGTGGCCCCTTAAGCATAATCCCCTACAGAAAACATGATTAAGCTAATAATGGCCTAACATCCAGTCTACAAAATATACACCCTAACATCCAGTCTAAAATATTACATCATAAAATAAAACATACATCAAACCATGTACCATCCTAACCTAAAGCTAGAAGTGGTGACTTAATCTAATGTGCATGTATTAAGGCTTCTGTGGTATGTCCTAACTATGCTTTAGAGTTATGGTTTCTTAAATATAAAAAAATTCAATTTAAAGGGTGGTTTCACTTTAAGCTATTTAGTTAATTTGCAAGCCTTTACTTAATGTTTTTCTCTTGTTTCATTTGGCCAACACAAAATAACTAAGTGTTATAAAGAGAATGAAAGAGAGGATCACTCTCCTTTATCCCTACCTTAAGTAATTTCTAAAGCCAATTAATTAAACAATTCTCTTTAATGAATGGCTTATTATATATTTTAATTAGTCTTAGGTTTATGTTCACTTTAAATAAACTCATAAGAAAGACATCTTAAGATTAATTGAAATGAATTATCATCACATGACACATGTTTGCTTATTTGTTTCCATCATATATAGCACGCATACGGTTAAGTCCTAAACATACCTATACATGCAATTTGAGAATCATGTAAAAGTAGAATTGATTTGATTAAATTATGGTTTTCATCCATTAGTTGTATCACACACACACACACACACACACACACACACACACACACACACACACACACACACATATATATATATATATATCAATTTTAAGTAGGTACGACACCATTATTTCACACGAAGGGAGTGAGGTAGAAACCTTCTTAGTACTACTTAAAGTCATGCGTCCCTGGGATGTCCAAACTAATATACCCACTATCCTTATATATGTGTGTGAATGTACAAGCGACTGTAGAAATGAAAACTATACAAAAGTTGGATTAAATTTAATTGATTTATTTGTGTAAATGAACTAAAGCTTTATCTAAATTTTAATGTCAAAGATGCATAAAAATGAAATCAAGCAAGTACGTCGCCATTGTTCTACACCAAGGGAGTGAGGTAGGAACCTCCTTAGGGCTACATAAAGCAGTGCGTCCCTGGGATGTCCAGACTAATATACCTGCTAACATTCTTACTTTTGCAAATGAACATATGAATATAAGAAAGAAACTTCACTTCATACACTAAGTTTATATTCACATGCACTTTCTATATATATATATAGCTAAAGTCATAACACATATTCTTATTCATTAAGAAGCTTTTGAAAATATGTTTGAGATTTAATAGTGATAATAGCCACACATATTTTTAATTAAGTTAACACATACAAATTGACATAAAAGAAATCATTTATTTTTAATTCATTTTTGAAAGGAATGAATGCGTGACTACAAGTGGCATACAGTATCTTAATATGATTGGAAAGAAATGAAGAAACACAAGCATAAATTCTCATTCAATCCAACTAATTCTTAAGGATAATCACATTAAACAAGCTTATTTAAAATAAACCAAAGTTTGTTAAAGCCATTTTTGATTTCATGTTTGATTTGATTTATGAAGTGCGAAAGAGATTTGTTGGTCCTAATCCCATTCCCATATGTATGAGTTAATTTGATTTAATGAATAGCAATTAGGTTGATTTTATGAATTAGTTAAGTTAATCATGGATTAAATCAATTAATTAACCCTTACGTGTGTCACCTTAAGGTAATTAATTAAAAAATTATGAGCTAATATAATATGCAACCATATAGAAAAAGTAAATAGCAATGTTCCTATGAAATGAAAGGGGCCTAATGCAATTAGCTCCTAATTATTAATTAATTAAGCTTAAGGAGCTCACTTAATTATTCTTATAGTTTTCTTACACATGTGAGCTAACCATAATTTTATTAGCTCTCTCTTTTGGTTATTGAACACCCAAAGAGCTACCCATAAGTTAATTAGAATATATTCAATTAAATTAATTAAGTTCATTAGTTATCTAATTAAATCTTAATTATCCTTATTCAATAATATGAAATGGACTTAGGGAAAGAGACAAAGAGGGGGCCTAAGTCTCAATCCCTAAGTCCTTTCAATTAGTTAATTAAAGTTCACGCATGATTTGGATTTTGTTTGATATTGTTAATTAATTATTTAATGGGTTTTAATTAATTAATTATTTAAGAGGGAATGGAGAAGTCTTAAGGAAAAGATTGGAAGACGGGGTACCAATCCATCTCCCTAAACTTCATCACCATTAACAGAGATTAATAAGCTTAATTGATTGATTAATTTACTATTCATTTGCTTAATTATCATTAATTAAAATAAGAGAGTAATTAAAACTTAATCCATTGATTTCCCCAATTAATTATCCAATAAGTCTCAAAAAATAAGAGAGGTAAAGGTCATCCCCCTGATCATCTCTGAAAAGTTTGAAATTAAATAGATAATTAATCAGAGAGTAATTATGCTAATTAAATTTTTAATTAAACTTTAACTAAGTAGAAATTACTATTCAAAATTAATTAATAATAATTTTGATGGATTCTCCTATGAAATATCTTTAAAATTAACCCTCGTTTGTATTTTTTGGATTTTCTATAATTATTTATGAATTTTGGAAGTTTCAGCATTTAAAATAGATTAATTAACCTAATTAATCCCCTAATCCCGTCAGCGCCATATAGCCGCTGACATGGTACACTTGTCATGTGGCACAATGGGATTAGTTATTTAAGTTATCGCATCCAATGCTAACACGGATGGCGCGGAACGTGTTTTTGTGTGGGTCATCTGATCTAAGATAGGGTAGCCATGATTAAATACGCAGTTCTAAAGAAAAAAAGAGGGGTTCTACACGTGATTAGATCAGGACCATCAGTTCCGATCACGTGAAATGGATGGTCCATGATCTGTCTCCTCCCGAGCAGCGAGAGACAGATGCCATCCATCGATCGACGCTTCATCCAAGCTCACTTGAGCTCAAATGGAGATCAAATTGGTCCCACACCTTCAGGGAAGCACAACAAACACATCCAACGGTGGAGATCGCACAAGATGCAAGTTTCCTTCATAAAGGACCAACCTATTTTAAACTAAGGATTAGTTTAAATGGCATACCTCACCGGAGCTTATGACCGACGGTTCTAACGATTGAGGAAGCTTCATTTGGTAGAAACAAAGCCCTGTTGAGTTGCATGAGCTTTGATTTGGTGTGGTTTGCTTGGAGGACCAACCCCACAAGTAGCAATTGACCTTAATCCATCCCACTCATGGTGGGAGGTGGAGGAGGTGATTCATTTAGGTCCCAGGTCCAAGTATGGTGTGTGCAAAGTTAATTACACTTTGGTTGAGAAATGTGGAAATGGAAATCACTAGTATCTTCCCCTATTTTAGTTTCACATAAAATTGAGAATGGGGAATTTAGGGAGCTCAGGAAATGCAAGGGGAAGCTCTAGGATGTCCCTCCTTGGCTGTTAGGGCCGAATCGAGTGTGAGTCTGTAAGTTTGAGTGAGAATGAGGGGGGTATACCCCCTCATTCCTTGGTTGGATGTTGATGATTATTTTATTTCTTTGATCAAATGGTCACCATGAGGAGCGCAGTTTGGGCAGAGAATCACTCCAGTAGCCTCTTATGAGTGGATGAAGAGTGGGAGATGGCTGCCATGGGAGCAGTGGGTGTCCTTGGTGGTTTAAAATGCTCCAATGGGAATGGGGAAGTGATTTCACCTCCCCATGAGTCATGGTCGACCCAACCACCCATGGGTCAGGTCAGCCATAGTCCTTGGTGCCTAAGTGGACCTACGAATGGGTGTTAAGTGGCCAAGGGGAGGAATTGACCAAAGATGAAAGTGTCTTATATTATGAAAAGCCCTAGACCCAAGGGTAAAGTAGTAATTTGGCTATGGATTTGATTTGGGAAGATTTTAGATGGGTCAAAAATGGGTTAGCCCAAATTTCAAGTGGTTTGCAGTTCATTTGGTTTGATTTGGCTTGATTTGACTTTTTTAGATCAAATTGGGTTAGGTTGGGTCAAGTTGACCAATTGATCAAATTGGGTCAAACTAAGGGGTTGAGTCAAATTCACACGACCAATTGGAGTGTATTGGTGTCATTAGTTTGGTTCAATTTTCTTTGGATTTGATTATGGCTCATTTGGGTCCATATAGGTCAAATGGGTCAAGTTGACCAATTTGACTAATTTGGCCAAATTGGATTGGGTTAGGTGTTGAGTCAATTTCAATTGGCTAATTAAAAATGATTGTAGGCTTTAGTTTTGTTTAATTTGAAATTAATTTGGATTTTAGCTAATTTGATCCTTTAGGTCAATTTGGGCTAGGTTAGGTTGAACAATTGATCAAATTGGGCTCAATAATGGCTTTGGTCAAGCTCAATAATCAATTTGGAATGAACATGAATCATCAGTTTCAATCAATTTGGGTTGGATTGTCATTTGACCTATTTTAGCTTTTTAGGCCAATCTGGGTCAACTTGAGTCAAATGGCCAATTGGACTTGGTTTGGCTCAATTGAGGATTTGGTCATGTTTAATCATTGATTATGAATTGGTTTGAATCAAAGGTTTCAATCAATTTGGCATGTGGTGTGTTTTGGCTAGTTTAGGTTTCATTTAGGCTAAAGGTTGACTTAGTCAACAGGCTAGGTTGACTTGGTTTGACCTAATTCAAGATAATTGATTAACCTAGGATGATTTTTGATCATGATATGAGATTTGGATGGACTTAGTTCAATCTAATTTGGGTTGGATTGGAATTAGGCTCAAAAGGATCCTTAGGTCACTTTGGGTCAAGTGGACATAAATGGGTCAATTGATTTGATCATGGGTTGATTTAAGTTTAGTTGTATTGACAATTATGTTTGAGATGGAAATATAAATCCAATTGAAAATGGTTTGAAGTCATGTGGATTTTGGTTCATATGACAATTTCAAATAAAAAGGACTAATTTGGGTTTGACTTGGGTTGGCTTGATCATGGCTTGGTGATTGTAGTTTATATTTATATTTGAGTAAGTGATTGAAGGAATGATTAATTCATGAAGAAATCCATGAGTTTTGAGTTAATTTAGATGGGATTTGGCTAAGTCCAAGGAATTGGCTAAAAGGGCTTGAATTGGATTTTTTATTTGATTTGGGTTTGGTTTTTGCTATTTGAATTTATATTTCATTTATATTTGGGAACATAAATGAAGATATAAATGATTCATGAGAAAATCACTTGAGCTTGGAGTGATTTGGAAGCAAATTTGATAAAACCTAAGGATATAGGTCCAAAGGACTTAAGTAGGGAATTGATTTAGTTTGATTTATTTTTGCTCATTGGAGGGTAGGTTTCATTTATACTTGTGAATATAAATGAAGGATTAATTGCTCTATAAAGAAATCAATCAAGTTTGGATTGATTTAGGTTGAGATTTTATTAAGCTTATGGAGGTAGGTCCATATGGCTTAAGAAAGGTCTTGATTTGGTTTAGTTTATTTGAATTTAGATTTCATTTATATTTGTGAATATAAATGAAGGAATGATTGATTTATAGAGAAATGAACCAAGTTTGATTTGATTTAATGGGGGTTTTGGCTATGTATATGAAGTTGGTTCATATGGCTTAGGGAGGAATTTTGTGATTTGAATTTGATCATGGGTTTCAATCGTTTGGTTTGGAATTTGATTTGGAATTTGATTTGAGATTGATTTGAAAGGGAAGCATGGGTTTGAGAAGGTGCATATGGATTGGGTTTAGGCAATAGGGTAGGTGATTTTCCTGTGTCCCTAAGGCATAGCCTAATCCTATGATTAACTCTTCTAAGTCTCTAGGCTTAGGTTAAGTGTTCACCTAATCACTAGAAGTATCTTATGCCTAAGGAGCTCTTAGTATCTATAAGAGTCCTAGATCTATAATGAGAAAGTTGAGAACTCACTCCAAAAATGAGGTCAACAAAAGGACCCTCAATAGGTGTGGTGTAACTGACAAGGCACACCGCACATATTAATGTTGACTGAGATTATCAACAAAGTCCAAAGGATCGCAAGCACTAATAGAAATGATCTACCCCTAAACTTGAGATGTAGACAAAAATCAAGATCTTAGTGCAATGCAACTCAACTTATGCTAGGGGCATAAGAGAGGAAGGGAGAATCCATTGAGAGATTAAGTATGTGAACCTTCCACTAGGGAAGCAAGTTCAGATTATCCATGGAGAGGATAAGAGTTTGAATTGGTTTGATATGATTTGGGGAGAAAATATTTTCTGGGGATGATTGTAAGAACCTTCCATTAGGGAAGCAGGTTTAGGTTATCCACTAAGGATAGGGATTTGATTTGGTTTGATTTTATGAGGGCTCTATTGGAGAGAGGATATGATTTGCATCTCACTAGAGAGAAATTTGATTTGATTTAATTGATGGGCATCCACTAGGGATGAGAATTTGATTAGTTTATGATTTGAGGCTCCACTGGGGAGAGGATATAATGTTATTTTGAGGGCACATCTACTGGAGATATGAGCTTGGATTCATTGGGTATAAGATAGATTTAATTTGGACTTCACCGAAGGGAGGATGATGGATTTCATGAAATGGACCTTGTCGGTGTGCGATGGATCTACTAAGAAGGGGTTAATATTAGCCTAAACTTATCTTAGATTTACAAATCCAAAGGGATAGTCTACTGACTATGGGGTAGAGCTAACCAACCTAAGGGGTGTCTTTCGATGTATAATTGTCAGGTTAGGAAGAAAGCTTGTAGACTTACAATTTCCTTAATAAGGAACCACTGGGGTGATCGGTTGATAGCACAACAGATCAAACCCGACCTAAGGCGACTATTTAAGCAAATATTATTGTGGGCTCATATCGACTCAAGAATAGCCAAGATTAATTTAATTTTAGATGGACCCTATCGGTGTGCGATGGATCTACTAAGAAAGAGCTAATATCAACCTAGACCTATCTTATATTTACAAATCCAAAGAGACAGTCTACTGGCTATGAGGTAGAGCTAACCAACCTAAGGGGTGCCTTTCAGTGTGCAATGGTCAACTTAGGAAGAAAGCTTGTCGACTTACAACTTCTTAAACAAAGAATCATTGGGGTGATCGATTGATAGCATAATAAATCAAACCCAACCTAAGGTGACTATTTGAGTAAATATCGTTGTGGACTCATATTGACTCAATAATTGCCAATATCAATTTAATTTTAGATGGATCCTATCGATTTACGATAGATCTATTAAGAAGGGGATAATATCTCCTAGACCTATCTTAGATTTACAAATCTAAAGGGATAGTCTACCGACCATGGGGTAGAGCTAACCAACTTAAAGGGTTCCTTTCGTTGTCCAATAGTCAAGTTAGGAAGAAAGCTTATAGACTTACAACTTTCTGAACAAGGAACCACTAGGGTGATCGATTGATATCACAATGGATCAAATGTGACCTAAGGCAACTATTTGAGTGAATGCCACTATGGACTCATATCGATTCAAGAATAGCCAAGATCAATTTAATTTTAGATGCACCCTATTGGTGTGTGATAGATTTACTAAGAAGGAGCTAATATCAGCTTAGACCTATCTTAAGTTTACAAATCCAAAGGGATAGTCTACGGACCATGAGCTAGAGCTAACCAACCTAAAGGGTACCTTTCGATGTACAATGAACAAGTTAGGAAGAAAGCTTGTAGACTTATAATTTCTTAAACAAGGAACCATATGTGTTATCGATTGATAGCACAACAAATCGAACCCGGCCTAAGGTGACTATTTGATCGAATGCCGTTGTGGACTCATATTGACTTAAGAATAACCAAGATTAATTTAATTTTAGATGGACTCTATCGGTGTGCGATGGATCTACTAAGAAGGAGCTAATATCAACCTAGACCAATCTTAGATGTACAAATCCAAAGGGATAGTCTACCAGCCACGAGATAGAGCTAACCAACCTAAGGGGTTCGGTGTACAATGGTCAAGTTAGGAAGAAAGCTTGTAAACTTACAACATCCTCAATAAGGAACTAATGGGGTGATCAGTTGATAGCACAACAAATCGAACCCGACCTAAGGTTGCCCATCAGTTTGCAATGTTCATGCCGAAGAGAATGTGTGATAGACTTATATCTCTTAAAGCAAGGATGATCACCGAAGTGACCTGTTGGTGGCACAACAAGTCAAACTCGACCTAAGGGAGACTATTAAGAGAGTGCTGACTCGAGGACTTATCTCAAATCAAAAGTAGTCAGGAAATTCCTATAGGGAGTTTTGTTGACAATACCCTAAAGATGGGATGCCTGCTTGGGAAAGGTGCCGCTAGGGGTTTTGCTCCTAATCCATAAGTGAATATATATATATATATATATATATATATATATATATATATATATATATATATATATATATATATATATATATATATATATATATATATTGTTTATATATGTGTGAGGATCAGCGAGAAGAAACTTATATCGAGTCTTATCTTAGACTTCGAACTAAGGGAGAATGCGCCCTAAAATAAATTCTCTAACCACGGTGGCTACTAGAAAGAGGCTCATCCAAAAGCAACCCTAGTAGTGTCAAATGGGGTCACTAAGGATGTGATCCAAATAGAGTGCCGAGGTGTCGGTAGGGGCCTTTACCAGAAAACTATAGGTATACGATGGCCAACTCTGGGAGAAAGCATAACATTCTTATATTTGTTAAGAGTGGTGTATCCACTGGGTGGGTCATTGTCAGCATAGCGAACACCAACCAAACTAAGGTGCCCATCAGTGTGCGACAATCAATCTAAAGAGAAGGTGTGTAGATTTACATCTCCCTAAAGTGGGCGATTCCTTGGATGTTTGGTTGACTCGGCTATTCGACCTAGAGTCGCCCTTATTGTGCAGTTGTACTTAAGAAAGCATAGGACTTACATCTTCCAAAGTAGGGATCAACAGGGTGACTATTGATGCAACATGCGACCTAAGGGTGACTACTAAGTAGAGAGTCATAAAGAAGGACTGGACCTAGACTTGAAGTAGTCAAGAGGAAAGGAGCTGCTGAGGGAGTTACCTTAGTCGTCTACTTGACCAAGGCAGTTCACGATGGCTAGTTTAAGAAGAAGGCATATCAAACTTACATCCTCTTAAATGATGTCAACATGAGGGTAGCTTACCGACCGCACAGTAAAGCCTACCATGCTAATAAGGTGCTTGTTAGTGTGCAACGGTCAAATTAGGAAATAATGCATAGTATACTTACATCTTCCTGAACAAGGGACCACTAGGGTGATACACTAGCAAGGTAGCATATTAGCCTGACCTAGAGCAGCTAATGAGTGAGTGCTATAGGGGGCTTGCTCTCACATCAAAATAATCTGAGATAAAAGATATGTGTTTATTTTACATGTGATTGTGTGTAGTTTGTGTTGGTTTTGTTTTACTAAAAGATAGGATGTCGCTTAGGTTTCTCACACCTACCCTAAACACATCATGGTGGATTCACAAGCAAAGATATTTCTCAACATGAAAGAGATGGAATTTGGTGAAAGACATTTTATTGATGATTGATTTGAAACAAGATTTATGGATAATATTTCTTTAGGTAGAGCCTATTGATTGGAAGCATAGGGCGCTCTCCCTTATAATTTATAAGCTGATAAGATCCTCCTTCATAGGCCTTCTCTATGGCAATAGGGCCTTCCCAAGGGGGGGTTCAAACTTGCCTCCCATATTTCAACGGGCAATAATTAGTCTCCTTAGAACTAAAACAAGCTCTCCTACTTGAAAAGCTCTAGGATGGGTCAACTTGTTATGAGCTTGAATCATTTTGGCTTTGTATAACTAGAGGTTCTGGCACGCCCGTAGGCTTCTCTTCTCCAAACCTTTGAGCTCTTCTAACTACAACTTGGCATTCTGCTCTATTATGATCTTACTACCACAACAATCCTTAATGATGGGAGTTGGACTTCTAATGGTAGAACTATTACAGACCCATACACTAAGGAGAAAGGGGTAGATTGAGTTAGAGTTTTGTATGTGGTCCGGTAAGCCCGTGAGGCTTCAACTAACTACTCATGCCACTGTCGCTTGTTGTCGTCGAGTGTTTTCTTTAATATTTGGATGAGAGTTTTAATGAAGGTTTCTGCCAAGCGATTTGCCCTGGGGTAGAAGATGGTAGAATATCTCCAATCTACGCTGTCTCTAGGTAATGTTGTTGATTTTAGTGCTCTTGAATGCAGTACCATTATCGGATAGAATTTATCGAGGCACCCTAAACTTATATACAATAAAAACTAGAGCACATGTTGAGATATGACGTCTTTGAACGGGATTGCCTCCGCCCACTTGTAAAAGTAGTCGGTGGTAGCTACGATGAACTGATGACCCTTAGAAGAAGGAGGATCGATCGGACCCACTATGTCGGTACCCAAACACTCGAATGGCTATGAGCCAATGTAGGATGTAGATGTTTGGTGGTTGATGTAGGACCACACTGTGCACCTGACATTGGTGGCATCTTCTAGCTATATACATACAGTCTGTGATCATTGAAGATGAGTAGTATCCAAGTCTTTTGATCTTGGCTTTCATCTTTGGATTAGATAGATGAGCTCCGCATAAACTCGAGTGTACCTCGATCACGATCTTACAAGGTTCGTGTTTGTCCAAACAACATAACCACATATGATCAAAGGACTGCTGGTACAAGGTGTCGTTCATAAGAGTGTAACAAATGGATATCTGCTTCACTTGATGTGCTAGTGACTTCTCTTAAGGTAGTTTGATTATATTTAGATAATTCATGAATAGTTGCCTCCAATCTAGCTCCTCATCCTCTTTGGAAAAGACAACCTCCCCTTCAAGAGAGAGTCTCTCAATGAGTTCATCGTCAACAAGGGATAAGACTTTGTCTATTTAAGACCCCTATTGGAATGGACTCATCTTTCGAACATTCCAACTCCTTGTAAAGCTTGGCTAATGCTTCTTCTACTGCATTATCTCCTCAAGGAATCTTGTAGATGGTAACCTCTGAGATTTGGGCTAATAACTCTGTAGTATACTTGTGGTAATGAAGGAGTTTAGGCTTTAGAACCTTATAAGACCCAACGATTTGGTAGATGACTAACTGAAAATCTTTGAAGATGTTGATACTCTAGATGCATAGAGTAATGGCTAATTCCAAATTAAAAATTAGAGCCTCATATTCAGCTTCATTGTTGGTGCATAGATTGGACAGATGATATGAGAATCTCATCACATCGCGGTCTAGAGTTAGGAGAACTATTCCTACCCCTACCTTTCCTAGAAGAGTAGAACATGGTTCTTCTCCTTTTTAAAAGGAATCCGCACCATCAAAATACATCTCCTAGTAGTGGATGCTAGTGTCCCCTAAGTTTATAATTTGTTCATCGGGGAGGTCATCACTAAGTAGGGAATCAACAAGAAGTGAGTATGCTATTAAGAAATCTACTAGCGATCATACTTTCACTACATGGAGGGGTATGAATGTGATGTTAAACTAAGACAAAATCATGGAACAACGCACCAACCGTCCAGATAGCATTGGCCGTGTCATGAGATATTATAGTGGATTTACTCTAGAGATCAAGTTCACCTTATGATAAAGCATGTAATGTCATAGCTTTTAGGATGCAAAGATTAAATCTAGGAAATTCTTCTCAATAGGTGGACAATTTATCTCAATAGAAATTAGATGATAATTAAGATAGTAGAGTGCATTCTCTTTCCCTCGTCATCAGTTTGGGATAAGAAAGTGCCAAAGGAGTCATCTAATGCAGCAGTATATTGTATCAATGGCTTGCCCGGGATAGGGGCTGCTAGAACTGACAACCGTCATCAGGTAGTGCTTGATATCTTTGAAGGCATGTTGACACTTATCATCTCACTTGAACTTAGCATCCTTTTTGACAAGTGCTGAAAATGGTTGGCATCTCCATGATAGGTTGGATATGAAGCATCTTAGATACACAAATTGTCCTTGAAATAATTTGAGTTGAGTTAGACTCTTAGGGAGTGGCATTTCAAATATTATCTTGATCTTCTCCAGATCGATTTCTATTCTACAGTGCTAGACAACAAATGCAAGGAATTTCCTTGAAGCTACTCTGAATGCACACTTCAAAGGATTCATTTTAAGGTTAAATTGTCTTAATCATTTAAAAGCTACTCTCAAGTCAAAGAGATGATCTTCATTTTCTTTACTTTTGACTATAAGATCATCGACGTAACATTCAACCTAATGATGAATGAGCTCGTTAAAGATCCAAGCCATAGTCCATTGGTATGTAGCACTGACATCTTTAGGGCCAAAAAGCATGGACCTGTAATAATAGATTTATATCGGGGTTCAGAAAGTAATATTTTTCTCATCCTCAGGGGCCATCTTAATTTGGTTGTAACCAGATGAGCCATCCATGAGAGAGAAAAATTGCATAAGATGAGGTAATATTCACCATCAATTCTGAGATTGGTAGTGAAAATTCATCTTTAGGACATGCCTTATTTAGATCCCTAAAATCGACACATATGCAAATTTGGCCATTCTTTTTCTTAACTAGGACGACGCTAGCCAACCAGGTAGGATATTTTTCTTCCCTGATAAAATCAGCATCGATCAATTTCTTGACTTCAGAAATGACATATTGTTCAATGACTAATCACATGTGTTCAGGAGCTTGCTTGATAGGGTTAGCATTACATTCTATTATAGTTTGTGGACTGCTATGTCAGGAGATAAACTGAGCATTTCTTCATAACTCTATGTGAAGCTGTCCTTAAACTCAGCTAACAGCCCAACTAAGTCATTAGTTTCTTCTTCATTCAACAAGGAACTGATGTATGTTGAACGTGAATTATTTTTAGTTCCTAAGTTGATCTCCTTAAGTTCCTCAATGGTTGATCTTATCTCTTATTCGAACTCTGGTAGTGCATCCTTGACTTCAAAGTCATTTGGATCATCTGAAGTTTCTAAACACACCTCCTCATATGAGTTAGCATGATTTGAAAAGAACCTATCAGATTTCAAATGATTAGTGATGATAAGGCAGTGGTTATCATCATCGACTGGACCCACTGTATCAAATCCTAGTCCTGATCTTTATTGAGGATGTCTTTTTTGGTTGTCCCATGGCCTTTCAAAGTAGTTTGACCTATTAGACTAAGTATGTGGGATTAATCACTTGTTTGCTAAGTTAAGAACACAAGGTGAGTACCAATCAAAAGGCAGTTGTATTAAATCTTTACATGAATCATCCTTAAGTTCTACATCAGCTTCCTAACTTGAGCATGATGCTCCCAACAAAAACCTCTTTGGCTTGACATCTATAGATGACTTGGGGGCCTCCTTAACTACCAAACCCTCAACTTTCTGAGAAAAAAGTAGGGTTAGAGCTAAGGTTCCCAGTTGCTACCTGACTGTTCTACATAATACTGACTTGGATACATTCATGTTTTGCTTGGAGGCCTAGTCTTCATCACTGGCTAACTCGAATGTCACATCAAAAGGGATCCATTGAGAGGGGTTGATTGGTGTGCTAACCACATGAAACTCATCCTCCAAACTGGATTCCAAATCTGTATGGATAGCAAGGGTACTCCTATGAGCTAGAACATAGCTCCCACTAGCTGGCCACCAATAAGGAGGTCTTCCACTTCTGGAACTGCCTCTAGATTTGCCTCTTCCTCTACCTGGTGGAGGTTGAGTCATCCTACCCATGTGTTCATATGGAGGAAAAAGTTGTGGGTGGAATCTAACTTCAGGCTCTACCTCTTCCTTAGTGTCTGTTTCTCACTCACTTGTATTTTCATTTTCATTTTATTTTTCTTTTTATTTTTCAATTTTCTTTTCTTTTCTTTTTCTTCTTTTTTTTCTTTTTCTTTTATTTTTTAACATTGACCAAGTTTGTGAGAATAGATTTTTTAATTTTGAGGAAGATAATAGGTCGCATCCTCATATATCTCGACCTCTCTAACTAAAAATGGCTTTAAGTCTCCTTTGACATAGTATTTGATTCCACCTCTTCAAAATTTGATGCACTGATGTAGAGAGGATTGAACCATCTTGTTCTCATGTATCCAAGGCCTATTGAGCAAAGCAGTGAAAGATGTATCCGAATCAATTATGTAAAACTTAACTTCTATCTTCTAGTCATCTATCCCTAATGGAAACACTATGGAGCCTAAAGCCCTCTCGCCTTGCTCATTGAATCCTCTCAACATCATTCCATCTCCTCAGAGTTCAAAGATGTCAATCCTCAAGTAGGCAAGGGTCTTTAGACTCATAATATTCACTGATGCACCTCGATCAACTAACACCCTGGAGAGTCTAAATATGCAAATACCCACTGTAATGTAGAGTGGACGGTTATGATCGATTGTCCCCAAAAGAAGGCCTTCATCGATGAAAGTAACTCCACAGTCTTCTCTTGAATAACATGCCTCCTCTCCAATAGCGGTCAGCTGAGCTAAACATATTTTCAGATCAAGAAGGGCCTTGATCAATGACTCCCTTGTCTCTTTGGATAAGCCAAGGGCATCATATATGCTTAGTTTAGCTGGTAGCTTTCTCAAGTTAGTGAGGACATTGTAGTCAACTATAGGCTTGTCTTTTATAAGCATATCCATAAGCAGAGCATCTTATGGAGGGGCTACTTGATCACTAGAACCAATGACTTGCTTACCCTTATCCTACCCTAGGAGGTAAAACTTTTCCACTACAGAGGTTGACTTCAGTGACTTCATGGGATGGTTTAGTGAAAAGTTCTATCTGCTCATCAGGTTCACCTACAACTTCTCCTATGGGATCATCAGAGTCGGATGACTCCAAATCAATCTCAATAAGAATAGAAAATCTATTTCTAAATCAGAAGAAGAATGATCAAAACTAAAGTTATTATTATTAATTAGACTCGAAGAGATTTCTATAAGAATAAACTCAGGCAGATTATCAGAAGTGACACAAATATAAGTGAAATCAGCTCGCTTCATTGATTTCTTAGATTTAGATGGAGGTACATTATAGAAATCGAGTAAAGTAAGCAGAGTCAGGGATTTGTCACCCCCTTCCATTGATTTAATATGGCTGCTAGAAGAAGAGCTAATTGGAGGAACTATAGCTGTAATTATGGAAAGAGTGCTGGAACCAGTCGGTGGTTGTGCTACTGTACTATCTTGGGTAAGTGGAGGTTTTCGCTGTTGCTGCTGGGCTCTTACTTCCCTCACGTTGTCCTTACCAACTTGCAAACTTTCTTTGGAGTTGGAGGTTTGAGCTGCCTCAGGCACCTATAAGGGTAGTTTCCTGATCTTGGAAATGATTTTCTTGGAGGTTTAGGATAAGGAGATATCCCAACCTTCCTTTGCCCTAAAAGGATTGCATGTATCCCTAAGGATTACTCAAACAGAACTAGAAGGTTGTTCTAATAGGTATTTATGGTGTTTTTTTCTCTGATGAGAATATGATGTGGGACACCATGCAGATCTACAGATGTACTCATTAGAGTGATCGAGTGCGACATTGAGGAATGATGTACTTTCTCGAGAGACATAAGTCACCATCCTACAATGGACCTAATCACCTAATGAGGACTCCTAAGGACAATGGTTCTTTTAATGTACTAGAGATCTTTCCCCTATTTTACATGAAAAAGTAAAGTAGGGTTTATTTAAATTGGGTTCATTAAGTTCTCTATGGAGGAAAGCCCCCATAGTTAATTACATCCTAAGGAATGAGATTCCTTAAGAATACTCTTAATTAAGATAAATGATCGTTGTCTCCAAAGATTTTAAAAATAAGACTAAAAGGAGATGAGTAGGGGATGCTCATGATATTAGGAAACCTATTGAGCATCCCAAACTATCATGTGGTTAGGCTTTATATCTGTGAAATTGAGGAGAATTATGTATTTAAGTTGAATTTTTATTATAAATCTAGGGCTTACAATTTCACAAACAAGATTATGGAAATGCCTAAGAGGTGAGGATTTATGCTTGTAGCTCACGAAGGGAAACAACAACCTCAGATCCTAAATCTAGGAAGCTTTGGCGAGGGCCAAAGCACGATCTAAATCTAAGGAAAAAAATGGTATATGGTTTATCTCCACAAGAGAGAATAAACCACCCAACGGTTGGACTTACAATCGCTTGGGGGTAGCCACCAACAAACTCCTCCTATAATTTTAAATACATATAGGAAATTTATATGCTTTGCAAGATGGCTAAGCTATTATTTTTTTAGAAAGGAGACTAAATCCTTAAACACATTTTCTAAGAGACTAGATCATGAAGGGCATGAATAATGACTTAATCTAATGCAAATTTTGTTATATTTTATTTTGATTTTTGGATAATTCTATTTGACACAAGCTATGGGATTTCATATGTCTAATACATGAGAAATTAGTTATGGGCCAAAATCAGAAAGAAGGAGGTGTGTTTTCACTATGGCTGTCAAATGTCAAGCCATTTTCTCTGGCAAAGGTGGAAGCCCTCCATTAGCAAGAGTGAGACAATATGATTTTTATGCATGATGTGAGATATAAAATATCCAATAAAGGGGTTGTTAAATCTTTTATTATCTTGATTTATGTCCTAGGCTTTAGGTGAGGTTATGAGTTATTTAATTTAATTTTGAGTTGATTAATTGAATAAAAAATTTATTTTTCCCTAAGAACCTAATCGCATCCAGACCATTCTTCAAACAATGAAGAAACTAGAAAAATCATGACATCCTAATTGTGCAATCATAAATAAAACATCAATCAATTTATAAAATTGGCACAAAAGAATAAGAGGATGATGTGGTCAGACTCCACTGCATAAACCCGAAAAGGAAAATAGGTAGCTGAGCTTTACCCTTATACAACCCATATTACAAATGAATAATTACAATTTAGAAGGAATTTATGTTAAGGGGGTCTTCTTTCTTCATTTCTTTCTTTCTTTTGATTTGACTTAGGATGTGGTTTGTTCCAAGGCTTCACATGATTCTTAAGACTTGGTCTTATGACCAATGTTCATTCTAATCTTCCATAACATTCATTCCAAATCTTAATTACAAAAATTACATCAAAATGGGAAAAATAAATTTAACTACACCTGCAAAATAAAGATTAGCTAAACATACCACACAACCCAAGCAATTATATGAATATATTGGACTTAGCACCCC
The DNA here is from genome assembly GCA_021442155.1 of Cymbidium sinense. Classification (NCBI taxonomy): domain Eukaryota; kingdom Viridiplantae; phylum Streptophyta; class Magnoliopsida; order Asparagales; family Orchidaceae; genus Cymbidium; species Cymbidium sinense. The sequence goes on along the minus strand of CM038217.1, from coordinate 66,727,315 downwards.
ACACATGGGTAACCAAGTCCACATGTCCTAGTTTGGATTATGCTTAGGGGTATAAGCAACCTACACAACAAAAGTATTTATATTTTTATTACAGTGATCCTTAAGCACAATCCCCTGTAGAAGAAATGATTAGGCTAAGATCTCCCTACCATCCAATCTACACACATACACCCTAATATCTAGTCTAAAACATTACATCACAAAACAAAATCAGGCATCAAACCATGCATCATCCTAACATAGAGCTAGTAATGGCAACTTAGCCTAATGTGTGTGTCATTTAAGGCTTGTGTGGCATGTCTTAGCTAGGTTTTAAGGTTGGCATTTTCTAAGTATGAGAGATTTAATTTAGAAGGGTGGTTTCATTTAAAGTGATTTAGTTGATTTATCAATTTTATTTGATGATTTAATTTGGTTTGAATGAACCTACATTTAGTACTAAATTTTGTAAAGAGAAGAAAAGAGAAGAGAACTTCTCTTTCATCTCTACCTTAAGTAATTTCTAAGATAGATTCATTAATAATTTTTCTTTAGTGAATATTTTATTATGTGTTTTAGTTAACCCTAAGTTTATATTTTCTCTAAATAGCCCTATTCAAATAAGAAAGGCATCTTAGGATTAATTAAGGTGAATTACTATCACATGACACAATCATTTATTTCTTTTCACCATGTATACCATGCATATGAATGATCCTAAGCATACCTATACATGCAATACAAATCTTAGCACACCTTAATGATGAATGCAAAGAGATGTTTAAAAAAATTTAGATATTTCATGAATGCATGTTTTTATTAAGTAGAAAAGATGGACTCTTTTATCCATTAATTAAATGCACATCCACATGTATAAAAGACATAAGTGAGTAAGGTGCCATTCTTTTCTACACCAGGGGTGTAAGGTACAAGACTTACTTGGGGCTATTTAAAGCCTCGCAACCCAAGGATGGCCAGACTAATATACTAGTTTTCGTAAATACTTGTTGATGTACAAAAAGAAACAAATGGATGAAGAATCATGCAAAAGATTTTTGTTTGATTTGGTTGTGTAATTTACATGTGTAAATATGAAGATCCTTGTTAAGTCATAACATAGAAGTGCAAGTGTTATGTTCTTTTCAAATGAACTATACACTTTATAAATCCTATTCAAATCCATATTAAGAGAAGAGAAGAAAATCACATAATACACATCTTATGCTATAATCACATGCAAGCTTATAAGTACTTATAAGTAGCATCACTTCATTTATAATCTTTGATTTATCAATTTTTAAAATACTTTTTAATTTAATAGTTATAATAGCCACTCATATTCTTAACTTTAGCCAAAACATGCAATTTGACATAAGAGAAATATTTTAATTAACTAATTTTTTTAAAAGAGATGAATGCATGATTTCATATGGAAAATAATATTTAGCATGCTTGAAAAGAAATAAAATGATGTAAGCATATGACTTCATTCACCCTAATTAATTCCTAAAGATTATCCTATAAGATAAGATCATTTAAAGTGAATCAAAATTCTTTAAGGAGATTTTTTATTTTTTTGAATTTGATTTGATTTAGAAAATATGAAAAAATTTGCTGGTACTAACCCATTTCTTACATAAGTGAATTGATTTAGTTTAATTTAAGAACAATTAGATTAGTTTTATGTTTTGTTTAAATTAAGGTGTGAATTAAATCCATTAATTACCCCTTACCTATACCACTTTAACAAAACTATTCAAGTAATTATGAGCCAACATATAATATGCAACTACATGAAATTTAAATTAGCAAATGCACCTAAGAAATAAAGGGGCCTAATGCAATTGGCTCACAATTATTGATTAATTAAGCTAAAGAGTTTAATTAAGTACTTTTATAATCATCCTACACATGTAGTTTGATTATAATTCTCTTTGAAGCCTTTTAGGTCATTGAACACCTAAGAATCTACCCAAGATTAAGTTCTGGAGTGATTTAGTTTTGAGTTTAGTTAATTAAGCCATTTAATGAAGTGATTAAATCATTAATCAATTTGCAAATTAATTAAGTCTTTATCCAAATGAAATAAACTTAGGGCAAAAGATTGGAAGAGAAATTCTAATCTCATTCCCTAAGTTCATTCAATATTTCATGATGATTAACAAATTTAATTAATGAATTTATCACTATTTAATAGGTTAATTAATCATTTATGTAGTTAAGAGAGGGATTAAGGATGAAATGAGCAATTCTGCTAATTAACCGAACAATAAATTCCAAGAAAAATATAGGAGGTAGAGGTCATTCCACTAATCGATCCTAGGAAGTTTGGAATTGAAGTAATTAAGAAATAATTAGACTAATTACATCCCCAATAAAACTCAAATTGAGTGAAGGTTATTATTCAAAATCAACTAAACTTAATTTTATATTATTCTTCACTGAATTATCTTTAAAATGAACTTGAGTTTGTATTTTTTTTTTTTTGAATTTTTCAACATTCAATTATGAATTTTGGAAGTTTCAACATTAAAAATGAATTAATTAAGCCTAATTAAGCCTTAAATCTCCATGTGGCCACGCGTGACGCGGGCGCACACTTTCCATGACGTGATAGTTATTTAAGTTGTCACATGCCGTCGAAGTCATGGAGCGGACGCGCTTTCCAGGATCATCTAAGATTAAGATTGATGAGATCAAACCCATGGTTTAGACTTAATTTAAAAGGAGCTAATGCATGATTTAATCACAACCGTCCATTCCAATCATGAGAAACGGACAGTGTGTGATCTATCTCCTCCCAAGTGGTGAGAGACGGATGCCGTTCGTCGATCGTCACTCGATCTGAGCTCAGATAGAGTTCAAACTCACCCCACACTTATGGGGAGGAACAAGAAAGGGATCCAATGGTTAAGATCTAATAGGATTACAATTTCCTTCAGGAAGGACCAAGCAAAAATCCCTATGTCTACGGTTTTGAGCAATACCTCATCGGAGGCTATCATCGACATTTTCAACAGGGGAGGTAGCATCATCTAGTAGAGATGAAGCCCTGTTGAAGATATCAATGATGGATGGTTCAATTGACCAAGCTCCCTTCAATGGCAACTTTGATCAAATCCTCCTTCCCGTGGCTTGGTGACTTGGGAAACAACTTGATTGAGCTCGACTATGTCTCTTGATGGTGCTTGCAAGAGTAATTTGGATTTGATGGAGAGTTGAGTAAGTTGGAATTTGGATTGGCCTCCCCTATTTTAGCTTTAGCAAAACTGAGAAGGAGAAAATGGGGGGAGCTCGGGAATGCTTGTCAAGGCTTAAAGAAGCTTACTTTCGATTCCTAAAGCTCAATCGAATTCAGTCTTTATCATTTGAGTGGGAATGAGGGGGAGTATATCTCCCCCTCCTTAGATTAGACGGAGAAGAGCAATCTTGTCATTTTTGATCAATGGAGGAGGTTGTTTGGTTGGTTTGGGCTGTTAGACACTCCATGTGATTCATTTTAGTTAGAAGAGTGGAGGAGAGGGAGTACCCATGTGCTAGGTGAGTGTATGGGGTGATCCAAGTGCTCAATTTCCATTGGAGGGGTCAGTTTGGCCTTGGGTTCATGTTCATCACCTCCCTTGGTGTCCAAGTGGACCACTAGGAAGATGCCAAGTGGTCTTAAGAAAGAATATGACCAAATTCCAAGGAAATTTGGTCATAGGATACCCTTTGAACTAAAGGTAAAATGGTCATTTGGTCTTTATTTTGATTTGGTCAAATTTGAAATGATTCAAAAATGGGTTGGGCCAAATTTCAAGTGATTTTGAGTTTATTTGGTTTGAATTAGTTCAATTTGACCCATTTAAGTCAAGTTGGGTCAATTTGGGTTAGGTTGACCAATTGGTCAAATTGGGTCAAACCATGGGTTAAGTCAAGTTCAAATGATCATTTGGAGTCTATGGGTATCATTGGTTTGGTTTAACTTGGTTTAGATTTGGTTTTGGTTCATTTGAGTTCATTTAGTTCAAATGGGTCAAGTTGACCAATTTGACCTACTTGACCCAATTTGGTTTGGTCATGGGTTGATTTAGGCTTAGTTGATCATTTGAAATGTATTGCAAGCTTTTATTTCAATCAATTTTAGTTTGGTTTGATTTCAAGTTGATTTGACCTTTAGTCAAGTTGGTCAATTGAGGTCAAGTTGGCCAATTGAAGCTTTGGTCAAGTTCAACAAGTGATTTATAAATGACCCATTGGTTACAATCAGTTTGGCTTAGATCAAGATTTGACCCATTTTGACCTTTTAGGTCAATTTAGGTCAAGTGGCCAATTAGGAATGGTTTGACTCAATTGGTAGCTTGTTCAAGTTCAATCATTGATTTTGGATTGGTTTAAATCAATGGTTTCAATCAATTTGACTTATGATGGATTTTGGCTAGTTTAAGTTTCATTTGGGCTAAATGTTGACTTGGTCAAAGGCTAGGTTTGACTTGATTTGACCTAATTTGAGTGATTGCTCATCCTAGGATGATTGTTGTTCACAATGTGAGGCTTTGATGGGGTTAATTCAATCCAATTTGGATTGGATCAGAATTTGGCTCAAAAAGGTCCTTTAGGTCACTTTGGGTCAAGTGAGCCTAAATGGATTGATTGTCTTGATAAAGGCTTGATTCAAGTTTGGTTGAACCCACATATGGGCTTATGATGAAAATATAAATCCAATTGCAAGTGATTTGGAGTTATTTGGATTTGATTTGAAGGAGTTCAAGGATTTGACTTGAAAGAGTTTAGGTTGGATTTTGGTTAGATTTTAATTTGAGTTTTGAATTGATTTTGGTTATTTAAATTTATATTTCATTTATATTTGTGAATATGAATGGGTTATGAGAAAATCTTTTAAATTTGGAGTGATTTGGATTTGATTAAAGAAGTTCAAGGATTTGACTTGAAAGAGTTTATGTTGTATTTTGGTTAGATTTGAATTTGAGAAGATCAATTGAGTTGGGATTGATTTTAAGTTTTGATTTGAATTGATTCATGATTTGAGAAAGTCAATTGAGTTGGGATTGATTTAAGTTTTGATTTAAATTGATTCTTGATTTGAAAAAAATCAATTAAGTTGGAATTTATTTATGTTTTGATTTGAATTGATTCATGACTTGAGAAAATCAATTGAGTTGGAATTGATTTATGATTTGATTTGAATTTGAAGTTTGACTTGAAAGAAGGAAGTAAGGATTTGGTTGAAGCTATAGGGTAGGCAAGTTCTCCTAATACCTCTAAGGCATAACCTATTCCTATGGCCAACTCTTCTAAGTCTCTAGGGTTAAGTTAAGGATTCACCTAATCACTAGAAGTGTCTTAAGACTAAGGAACTCTTAGTATTTAAAAGAGTCATATGTCTAAGATGGAGAAGTAGAGAACTCACTCCAAAAGTGAGGTCAACAAAGGGCACCCAATAGGTGTGGTGTGACTGACAAGGCATACCATACGTCTTGGTGTTGATCGAGATGATCAACAATGTACGCACGTTCGCAAGCACTAACAGAAACAATCTACTCCTAAACCTAAGGTGCAGAAAGAATCAAGAGCTTAGTAAAATGCAACACCACTCATGTCAAAGAGATAAGAGAGTGAAGGAGGAATCCACTAGAGATTGACTATGTGAACCATTCACTAAAGGAAAAGGTTCAAGTCATCCACTAGGGGATGAGAGGTGGTGAAATCCACTAGGGGATTAGAATTTAGAATCCACTAGGGATAGAAGATGTGAACCTTTTACTAGGGGAGCAAGTTCAAGTTGGATTGAATTGATTCCACTGGGGGAATTGGAAATATTTGCATCTCACTGAGGAGAAGCTGAATTGATTTGATTTGTTTGTTTAATTTTATTCCACTAGGGAGGTTGATTGGATTTATTTTGTTTGTTTAGTTTGACTCCACTAGGGAGGTTAGTTGATTTTGTTTCATATTTTAAATTTTAAATTTTGAGATGGACCCAGTCGATTTACGATGGACCGTGATAGTAGGTGGTTTAGCTTCATTATTTACCAACTAAATAGTCTACCAACCACATAGTAGGACTATCCAAACAAACGGGTACCTTTCGATTTGCAGTGGTTGGTTTAGGGAAGAAAATACGGGGACTTACATCTTCCTGAATAAAAGACCATTGGGATGACACATTAGTAAGGTAACATGTTAACCCCACCTAGGGCTGACTACTGAGCGAATGTCACGGGGGGACTTAAATCACCTCAAAGATAGTCAAGATTAATTTCATTTTTTAATTATATTTTATAGATCCCATTGATTTGTGATGGACCGTACTGAGTAGGGGCCATGTTGGTCTTGATCTAGCTCAAATTTACTAATCCAAAGGGAGTAGTCTACCAACCATGTAGTAGGACTATCCAACCAAAGGAGTGTCTTTCAGTTTGCAGCAGTTGATTCAAAGAAGAAAGCTTGGGGACCCACATCTTTCTTGAGTAAAGACCACTAGAGTGACACATTAGCAAGGTAACATGTTAACTCACCTGGGTCGACTCTAATGCAGCAATGGGACTTAAATCACCCAAAGATAGTCAAGATTATTTTAATTATGTTTGATGGATCCCATTGGTCATGATGGACCAGATATAGGGGCCATGTTGGCTTTGATCTAGCTCAGATTTACCAATCCAAAGGGAATAGTCTACCAACCACGTAGTAGGACTTTCCAACCAAAGGAGTATCTTTGGGTTAGATGATAGAAGAAAGCTGACTCACATCTTTTTCAATAAATGACCAGGGGTGACATTAGCAAGGTAACATGTTAACCCATCAGGGCCAATTACTAACAATTGAACTTAAATCAAGATAATCGGATTAGTTTCATTTTTAATTATGATGGATCCCATTTTGATGGATGCATCAGTAGGGTCATGTTATTGAGAAATTTTTACTAATCCAAAGGGAGTTACCTACCACATAGTAGACTATCTAACCAAGAGTGCCTTTCAGGAAACATTTAGAAGAAAGCAGGGGACTCACATCTTTCCTGAATAAAATACCACTAGGGAGACACATTAGTAAGATAACATGTCAACCCGACCTAGGGCTGACTACTGAGTGAATGCCGTTGGGGGACTTCAATCAGCTCAAAGATAGTCAAACTTAATTTCATTTTTTAATTATGTTTAATGGATCCCATTGGTTTGTGATGGACTATGTCGGGTTGGTGATCCATCTAAATCTAATCTAGTAGTCTACTAACCACATAGTAGGACTATCCAACCAAAAGAGTGCCTTTCAATTTGCAGCGGTTGATTTAGGGAAAAAAGCTTAGGGACTCACATCTTTCTTGAATAAAAGACCACTAGGTGACACATTAGCAAGGTAACATGTCAACTCGACCTATGGTTGCCCGTCAGTTTACGACAATCATGCTAGAAAAATGCATAGTAGACCTTGGTCATTCTAGAGTGAAATGACCGCCGAGGTAACCTATTTTTGTCAAAACAATTTGAACCTGCCCTAAGGGCGACTACTAAGAGAGTGCTAACCTAGCACCCAGGGACTTCTCTCTACTCAAGAGTATTCAGGCAATTCCTATAGGGAGTTCTATTGACACTGTGCTAAAGATATGATTCCTACTTGGGAATGGGGCCGCTGGGAGCTTGAATTCCTAATCCACAAGCGAATAAATTTGTTTGTTTGGTTTGTTTGTTTATCATGGACCCTGTTGGTTTGTGAGAGATCATACTGAGGAGGATCTTATATTAGCCTATACCTATCTTAGATTTATTGAACCAAGGGAGAATATGTGCATCTACTGAACAAATTCTCTAACCACAAGGGTAGCTACTAGGAAAGGGGATTGTTCAATCTAAGAGTAACCAAGGTAGTGTCTAGATGGGGTTGGAAAGAACATGATCCAAGTAGAGTGCCTGCAGGGGAGGGGCAGCTAAGGGCTTTATCCAAAACCCTAGAGAAGATAATGTCTATAGGTATTTTTATGGCCAACTCAAGGAGAAAGCATGGGGACTCACAACTGCTAAGAGTGGTGTATCCACTGGGTGAGTCGTTATCAGCATAGCGAACATCAACCAAACTAAAGTGCCCATCAGTTTGCGACAATCAACCTAAGAAGAAAGCATCGGGACTCATCGCAACAATGATTGTCGATAGTCATCTTCGCTTGACAAAATATGACCTAGGGAAACTACTTAGTAAATGCCACTAGGGGACTTATATCAACTCAAAAGTAGTCAAGAGAAAAGGAGCCGCTGGGGGACTTATCCTAAACCTCTAATATACTCAACCTAGTTAGTGCATGATGGCTAATTTAAGAAGAAAGCGTGTAGGCTTACATCCTCTTAAATAGAGTCAACATGAGGTAGCTTACTGCATGCACGGTGAGGTCTACCAAACTAACAAGGCGCTCTTCAATTTATAATGGTCAAGTCAGGAAGAAAGCATGGGGACTCACATCCACCAGACAAGTGACTACTGGGGTGACAGACTAGCGAAGTAGCATGTCAACCTGACCTAGAGCAGCTCATGAGTGAGTGCCACAGGGGGCTTGCTCCCACATCAAAATAGCATGAAACAAAAGAAATGTGTTCATTATTATTCCTATGTTAGGGGGAATAGGATGTCGCTTGGGTTCTCTCACACCTACCCTAAACACGCTTAAGAGTTTATAAAATGGTGCCATGAATTGTAGTTGTGATTCCACCAAGAAAGGATGTCGCTTGGGTTCTCTTACACCTAACTTAGTTATGCTAGTCGAAATAGGATGCCTCTTGGGTTCTCTCACACTTATTCTAGTAGCATTGGGGAAATCGTGTTTAATTTATGTTCGTGTTGGGAGAAGGATAGGATGCCTCTTGGGTTCTCATACACCTACCCTAAACACGTCGTGGCAGATTTACAAACAAGTAAACAATGCTTCGAAGGAATAGAATATTTTGATGAATTGGATTGAAATTTTTTATGATAATTATTTTCAAACATGATTTCATGGGTAGTATTTCTTCAAATAAAGCCCATTAATTGAAAGCATTGGGCATTCCCCTTTACAATCAATAAGTTGATAAGATCCTCCTGGGTTGCTTCGTTTCAGTTACGTATTGCTGCTTCATGGGTTCGAAGGCACTCTCCTTTTGAGCAACAGTGATATTTTTAGAACTAGAACAAGCTCTCCTACTTGAAAATCTCTAGGGCATACCAGCTTATTGTGAGCTTTTGTACAACTCGAAGTTCTGGCACGCCTATAAGCATCTCTTCTCCAAACCTTCTAGCCCTTCTAACTATAACTTCAAATTCTGCTCTATAGTGATTTTACTACCCATTGTTATCCTTAGTGATGGGAGTTGAACTTCTAATGGTAGAACGGCTTCAGACCCATACACTAAGAAGAACGGGGTAGATTGGGTTGGAGCTCTGTATATGGTGTTGTATGCCCACAAGGCTTCAACTAACTGCTCATGCCACTATCGCTTGTTGTCATTGAGTGTCTTCTTTAGTATATGGATGAAAGTCTTATTGAATACTTCTGCTAGGTCATTCACCCTAGGATAGTAGATAGTGGAGTATCTCTAATCTATACTGTGTCTCCTAGCAAAATTATTGATCTTGGTGCTCTTGAATGCAGTACCATTATCAGATATAATTTGTCAAGATACCCCAAACCTATATACAATATGATTCCAGAAAAATTGGAGCACATGCTGAGTTATGACCTCTCTAAGTGGGATTGCCTCGACTTGAAAAGTTAGTGGCGACTAGGATGAACGGTGACCCTAGAAGGAGGATCGATGGGACCCACTATGTCGGTACCCTAACACTCAAATGGCCATGAGGCTAATGTAGGATGTAGAATGTTGGGTGGTTAATGTAGGACCACACCGTGTACCTGACACTGATGGCATCTCCTAGCTACGTTCATGCAATCTGTGATCATCGAAGGCCAATAATATCCTAGTCTCTTGATCTTTGCTTTCATCTTCAGACCGGATTGATGCGCTCTGCATGGACCTGAATGTACCTCAGCCATGATCTTACGGGCTTCATGTTTCTCTAAATAGCTTAACCACATTTGATCAAAAGTCCATCAATACAAGGTGACATCCATGAGAGCATAGGAGAGAGCTCTCTATTTCATCTGATGGTTGTTGACTTCATTTTTAGAATGAGCTCTCGACCCCTCCATCTTAAACATAGGACACCTCTTAGAATTTAAGAGATCTTTAGTCCTAAGACACCTCTAGTGATTTGGTGGACACTCAACCTAACCATAGAGACTTAGAAGAGTTGGCCATAGGAGTAGGTCATGCCTTAGGGTTGCTAGGAAAAACTGACAACCCTATAGCTTGAACCACTTTCCTCGCTTCCTTCCTTTTAAGTCAAACTCAAAATCAACATCAAACCCAAATCAATTTTAGCCTAATTAATTTTTCTCCAAACTCAAATCAATGCGACATGATTGAAACACATGATTGATATCCATGATTGAATTCCAAGTTGAAATTAAAAAAAATCCAAATCTTGCCTAAGTCACATTGATTTTCTCTTCATGGACTTAGCCAAAATCAAATCTAAATCAATTGAAATTCATGAAATTTTCTCATAACTCATTTATATTCTCATTTATATTCACATATATAAATGAAATATAAATTCAAATCAATCAAATTAAATCTAAAATTCAAATTCCTAATTCAAAATCCTTCTTAAGTTCTTAACCCTCTCTTAAGGACTTAGCCAAAATCATCTTGAAATCAATTAAAATTCAAGAAATTTTCTCATAACTCATTTATATTGTCATTTATATTCACATATATAAATGAAATATAAATTCATATCAATCAAACTAAATCCAAAATTCAAATTCCTAATTCAAAATCATTCTTTAAGTCTTTAATTTTTCACTTAAGGACTTAGCCTAAATCATGTTCAAATCAATTCAAACTCATGAATTTTTCTCATAACTCATTTATATTCTCATTTATATTCACATATATAAATGAAATATAAATTCAAACCAATCAAACCAAATTCAAAAATTTAAATCCAAAACTCTAAATATTTTTCTAAGTCCTTTAATTTCCTCTTAAGGACTTAACCTAGATCATCATCAAATCACTTCAAATCCATGAAATTTTCTCGTAAACCATTTATATTCATAAATATAAATGAAATATAAATTCAAAAAATCAAAACCACTTCCAAAAATCAAACTAAAGCTCATTCAAAATTCAACCTAAGCCTTTCAAGTCAAAATCTTGACCTTAGCCAAATCAACTTCAAATAAAGCCAAACTCTTGATTTTTCTTCATGAATCAATCAATCCTTCAATCATGAACCCAAATATAAATATAAACTTCAATCACTTAACCAAAACTCAATTCAAAAAATCAAACCCAAGTCAAACTCATGTTCACCCCTTTGAACTCAAAATTGTCAAATAATCAAAACCCATTTGACTTCAAACCACTTGCAAATAGATTTATATTTCAATCATAAGTCCATATACAAGTTCAATCAAACTCAAATCAAGCTTTGACCAAGCCATTTGACCTACTTAGGCTCACTTAACCCAAAGTGACCTAAAGTACCCTTATGAGGCAAATTTTAAAACCAAATTGGATTGAATCAAACTCACCTAAGCCGCTCATCATGATCAACAATCATCATGAGATGATCAATCACTCAAATTGGGTTAAACCAAGTCAAACCTAAGGGTTGACCAACTTAACACTTAGCCAAATGAAACCCAACATATCCAAAATTTACTATAGGACAAATTGATTGAAACCATTGATCTAAGTTCATTCATGACCAATGTTTGAACTTGACCAAGTCAACATTTGAGCCTAACCTAGCCCAATTGGTCACTTGACCCAAGTTGACCCAACTTGACCTAAAAAGTCAAAATATGTCAGAACTTGATCTAAGCCAAATTGATTGAAACCAATGGGTCAACTTCATTCCAAATCACTTATTGAACTTGTGACCAAAGCCTCAATTGATCAACTAGACCAACCTAGCCAAATTGACCTTGAACCCAACTTGACCTAAAGAGTCATATTGAGCCAAATTTAAACTTAACCAAAATTGATTGAAAATAAAAATACCAATCCACTTCATATGAGTAACAAAACCTAAACTTACCCATGACCTAGCTTAAATAGGTCAAATGGGATAAATTGGTCAACTTGACCCATTTGAACTAAATGATGTCATATGAACCAAATTCAAACCTAAATCAAATTGATCAAACCAAAATCACCAAAACATTTCAAATGGTCATATGAACTTGACCCAACCCTTGGTTTGACCTAGTTTGACCAATTGGTCAACTTCACCCAAGTTGACCCATTTTGACCTAAATGGGTCAACATGAGCCAAACCACACCAAATGAACTCCAAATTTAATGAAACTTGGCCAAACCTATTTCTCAACATACCCAACATATCCAAATTCGAAAATTATCCAAATGACCATTTTACCCCTAGGCCATAGTGCTAATTTTGGCCAATTACACTTAGAATTTGGTCAAATCCTCTTCCTACCTACTTGATACTCTCCTAATATATCAAGTGAACACTAGAAAGGGTGGTGCACCCAACCCAATGGGTTTGGATCAGCACAACTTGACCCAATAGCCAAACCGACCACTCCCCTTAAAATAGCCACATGGGAATCAGTCATCCACTTGTTTTGAGCACATGGGAAGTTCATATTCCCACTCCCTAGCCTAAAACAAACTCAAGGACAATCCTTACAGCTCAAACAACCCTTTTAATCTGGGCAATTGGATCAAAATGGCAAGCTTATGCTCGACCGTCTGATTGTAAAAGGGGGAGATATACTCCTGCTAATTTTTATGAATCTTAATAGAGCCATTGTCGATTGAGTGAGAGGGAGTCATAGGAGCCATTTGCAAGTGATCCTAAGCTTCCTAGAGGGAGATTCAATTTACATCTTCTCAATTTTTCTTAAGTAAAAATAGGGGAGGTCCATTGAATTTCCAACTTTCTCAACTCTCAAACTCCACTTAATTCCTTCTTCAAGCTTCATCAGAGGACCAAGTCGAGTGCACCCAAGCCCTCTCCCAAGTTCTTGAAGTAAGAGGACATCCAATTCAATCAAAGCCGAGCTCAAGCTAAGGAGGTGGTGACCCATAGGAAGATCCACTCAACCTCAACCCCTCAAACTTTCATCAAAGCTTCGTCTCAACCAGACGAAGCTTCTCCGAAGGAATTGAGCATCGGTGATCACCTTCGATGAGGTTAGCCATTTTTTGGTCATTAAACTCAATGTGGTGTGGAGCTTTATGAAAGAAATGTTAATGACCTAAGATCTTGACCATTAGATGTGATCTAGGATGCATGTTGATGAAGTGGGTTGAATTTCATCCCAATCTGAGCTCAATCGAACTCGGATCAAGGCCTAGATCATGGACGGTCTCCATGGCTCACAGGCATTTCTAGGGAAGGATCTCTGGCCATCCATCCGCGTGTTTTGGATGGACGATCGAGATTAAGACATGCTTTATATCCTATTTTATCCCCTCTGATTGACGACTTTAATCTTAGCCATCCGATCCTTGATCAGATGGCTGAGAAGAAAGTGTGTAGCGCCGCTGCCATGCGGCACTACGATGGGACATTTTAAATAACCATTGGGAGGCACCGTGTGTAAAGTGCACACCGCGTCAGCCAATGTGTGGCACCCGTAGGGATTAAGGATTTAAATAACTCTAATTAATTACCTAAATTTCTAAAATTCATATCTCAACCAAGAAAAATAAAAAAAATATGAAATAAATTGCATTAGAAAGATAATTGAACATAGACTATTCTAAAATTGATATTGATTAGTTTTGAATAGTTCTTTTCTCTAAATTTGGATTTTATTGGGAATATTAATCCGTTAATTATTCCCAAACTTCTTGAGTGTATTTTGGGAGATGACTTCTGCCTCCCCTAATTTTCTTGGGATTTATTGGTGGCTTAATAGGGAAAATTGCTAATTCATTTCCTAATTTTCCCCTTAATGTAATTAAGATTAATTAACAGTTTGAATAGTGGTTTAATCCTTTATTGAAGTTGATTAAGGTCTATTTCAGTGAATAGGAGATTTAGGAAATAATTTTGGAGCATTTCCCCTAAGCTATTCCTTAAACCCCCTTTTCCTTCCTTAATCCTCTCTTAATTAGAGGGTTAATTCACTAATTACCCACTTAATTAGTTTCTTAAAATTTTAAAACTTTCCAAAACTCAATTAATTCTTCTTGGGTAGATGCTTAGGCGTTCAAGAGCCTAAGTATAATTAAGAAAATCAAAATTCAACACATATGTGTGAGGAGTGTTTTGGAATTACTTAAATTAAACCCCTTAGCTTGATTAATCAGTAATCATGAGCCAAATTGCATTAGGCCCCTTTCTTCCTAGGTGCATTACAAATTTAAATTCTTTGTGAGGTTTTATGTCATCTCATTAGCTCATAATTATTCGATTAACTATGCTAAGGTGGTGTAAGGGATAATTAACATGCTTAATTCATACCTTAACTTAATCAAAATATAAAATGAATCTAATCATCTAAAAATTGAACCAATATATCAAATACATGTTGGTATGGGTTAAGAATAGCAAACTCACTTCACATTTTCAAAATTAAATCAAATTCAAAATCAAACAAAAACACATTAAATAAATTTTGATTTGCTTTAAGCCTTCTTATTTCATAAGATTGTCTTTAAGAATTAATTAAAGTGAATGTGTTTACATGCTTTCATTGCCTTAGTTCTTCCCCAACATGCTAAATATGTGTGCAATATGATTTCATGCATTCATGCTTTTCAAAAATCAAATTCAAAATGAAAATGTTTCTTTTATGTCGAATAACATGTTTTGGCTAACGTAAGAATATGATTGGCTATTATCACTATTAAATCCAAATTATTTTCAAAATATATGAATCAATTATCAAAATTAAAAGAGTGTTACTTATATCTTACTAATAAGTTTGCATGTAAGTAAAAATATAAGGATGTGCTTAGTGTAGGTTTTTCCTTCTCCTCTCTTTTAGCATAATTTTGAATAGGATTTGACAAAGTGTATAGCTCATTTGAAAAGAACCCAATATTTGCCTAATTCCATATCCTATTCATTCCTATGCTATTACTTAGGAAGGATACCTATACTTGTTCATATAAATTGTATAAATAAAAATAAATCAACAAACACAAATTTTGCATTCTTTCTTTTTCATTCATTTCTTTTGTACATATACTTGTATTTAAGAAAAATGGTATATTAGTCTGGACAACCCTGGGGTTGTGTGACTTTAAGTAGCCCTAAGTAGGTCTTGTATCTTACACCCCTAGTCAACAATGGCGTCGTACTCACTTATGCCTTTCATACATTCATATGTGCATGTAAAAATTGAATAAGAAACCCCTTTGCTACTTAATGAAAATCATGCATCCTAAATATTCAAATTTTTTTAAATGAAATACTTAGCTTGCATCATAAAGTGTGCTAAACATCCCCATTTGTATGTATAGATATGTTTAGGACTCATTCATATGCATGTTATACATGTTGGAAAAGAAATGAAGTGATGTATGTTTTATGACTTTAGTTCATTTTACTTAATCTTAAAATGTCTTTCTTTTTGAATAAGTTTATTTAGAGTTCATCTAAACTTTGGATTAATTAAAATGCATAATAAAATAATCACTAAACAAAACTAAAACATGAATCCACTTTAGAAATTACTTAGGTTAGGGAAGCAAAAAGAAGTTCTCTTCTCTTTCCCTCTCTTTATAACTTGGTAATTAATTGTAGGATTCACTTGAACCCAATCAAAAAATAAAATAAAATCAATCCAAAACAACTAAATCAATTAAATGAAACCCTCCTCTAAGTTAAACATTCTTCAGACTTAGAAAATTCTAACTTAAATCCATAGCTAAGCATGCCATACAAATCTCTAAAGCACACACATTAGCCTAAGTCACCACTTCTAGCTTTAGGTTAGGGCAGTGCATGTTTTGATATTTGGTTTTGTTTTTGTGATATATGTTTTAGCCTGGATAATTAGGATGTATGTGCTTAGAATGAATGATAGGACGATTTAGTCTAATCATTATCTTCTGTAGGGGATTGTGCTTAAGGGGCGCTATAATAAATAAAAAATATAAATGCATTTGTTGTGCAGGTGCTTATCCCCCTAAGCATAATCCAATAAGTCAAGTGGACTTAGTCACCCATGTGTGGGGTTATAAGTCCAATATACATGCTTGGTATTTTGTGTGTTTTGTTTAGCTAATCTCTATTTTGCAGGTGTTAGCTAGATTTAATTTTCTTTTTCATGTAATTTTTGAAATTAGGATTTTGGAATGGTTATTATTGGGATTAGGATGAGCATTGGTCATAAGATCTCATCTTATGCACCATGTGAAGCCTTTGGAGCATCCACCTCCCAACCATCCAAAAGAAGGAGCCAAAGAAGGAAGAAGAAAAGAAGAATGAAGAAATGAAGCTTTAAGACCCCCCATAACAATGAGTTCATTGCTTAATTGTATTTAATTCATTTATAATCTGAGTTGTATAAGGGTAGAGCTCGGCTACCCAATTTATTTTTGGATTTGTGTGGTGGTACCCGACCACAATGACCTCTTATTCTTTTGTGATTAGCTTTATAAATTGATTGATGATTTTTTGAGCTTGTGCATTAAGTGGCATCCTTTTCCTAGTTTCTTCCTTGCTTTATGTTTGGTCTAGATGTGGGTTAGGTTCTTAGGAAAAAAAATCTTCTATCAAATTTAACAATTCAAAATTAAATAATAGCCTAGCTATCTTGCATATGCCTACATGAATTTAAAATCGTAGGAGGAATTAGTTAGCAGCCACCCTCAGGCGGTTGTAAGTCCAAGCAGTTGGGTGATTTGCCTTTTCTTGTGGAGGCAAACAAAATACCCATTTTCTCTTTAGATTTAGGTTATGCTTTTGGATCTCACTAAAGCTCTCTAGATTTAGGTTCTGAGGTTGCTTCTCCCTTGTATGGGTCATAAGTATAAATCCTCACCTCTTAGGCATTTCCTTAATCTTGTGTTATGGAATCATAAGTCCTAAACTTCTAACAAAAAGTCAACTCAAATGAATAATTTAATTTCAAAGATGTAAAGTCCAACCATAGGATAGTTTGAGATGCACGTTAGGTTTCCTAGCATCGAGGGCATTTCCTACTTATCTTCCTTTGGCTTCGATAATAACTCTATCTCTTTGATCAATCCTATTTGATCTTCTGAAATAAACTAATCGATTGATAGTCTTACCTATTAAAATCTTTGGAGACAATGATCATTTGCCTTAATCGAGAGTATTCATAAGGAATCTCATTCCTTATGATGTAATTAACTATGGGGGCTTGCCCCTATAGGGAATTAATGAACCCGATTTAAATTAAACCCTATTTTACTTTTTCCATGTAAAGTAGGGGAAGAATCACATACACTCTGATCATTATCCTTGAGTCCTATTGTGATTAGGTCCATTGTAGGGTAGTGACTACTATCTTTTGAGATAATACACCTCTCCTAATTGTCGTATCCTATCACCCTCAATAAGAACATCTACGGATCTATGTGGTGTCAAAAATGCATAAAAAGAAGAAGATGTATATTTCCATCCTCATTTTATCTCGCATAGAGTGAAGACAAAAATATATATCTTATTCTTTTAGAAATCTTTTCTCTCAAACATTGAAAATTTCACCACAGATTTTTCTAGGGACTCCGTTGGGGATGGTTCCTCTCTCCATCTTTAGTAAATAATCATTATCTTCAAGTATCGATAATGGGTTTGTACTTTGGTATGAATCTGAGACTATCTTTCATTCCATTGGCACTTAACTTATTTCATTCTTAAGTTAAGCTAGCCAACATGTTTAGCTTTTAGGACCTCACCCCATGTTGGTCTTAAAACCCCCGTTGGGTTCTCCAATAGGTAAAAATAAAAGATCAAAATAAAAAAGAAAACATTTAAAGACTTCCTCCTTATCATTTTTATGATAAGGAAAGGTTCATTCTAAAATAATAAAGGCAAAAAAAATTTTTCTTAAAAAAATCTTACTTTTCAAAAAGCACTCTTTAAAAAAAAATGCACATAATAAAATAATTTTCACAATTTTTTCTTAAATCACCTTCATCTAACAATTCTCATAATGGTTACATGAAGGAATCTTCAAAAATAAAATAAACAATCTTTTCCAAAAGAACAAATGAACATTTTCCCTCAATTCATTTTGATTAAGATTTCATTCTCAAAAATAAAATGAACAATCATCTTTCCAAAAAAAAATCAAAATTAAAAATAAAACTTTCAGAAAGCACACATGAACCTTTCCATTCAATATACCCACACTTATTTAATGGAAATTTTATTTCCAAACAAAACTAAAATTTTCCAAAAGCACCTATGAACATCTCCATTCAATGTACCCAAATTTATTGAAGGGAGATTTTATTCCTAAAAAAGAAAAATAACATCATTTGGAAAATCTCCCTTAAACATATTCCATATATGATTAAGTTGGAATTTCCTCTTTCGAAAAATAACAATCACACACAAAAATTTTTTTTCAAAAAATGAGATTAACTTTCATTCCTACATACCCAAATTTGTTAGATGGAAGTCTTCTTTTCAAAAATCAAGACTTAACAATCATATTTTTAAAATTTAAAACACATTTGAAACTTCATTTTGCATACTCAAATTTGCTAAGTGAAGTCTCCAAATTGAAAACTAAAAATTTTCAAATATAATTGGAACTTCAGTTAGCATACTCAAATTTGCTAAGTGAACTCTCCAAATTCAAAACTAAAAATTTTCAAACATATTTGGAACTTCATTTAGCATACCCAAATTTGCTAAGTGAAGTCTTCCTTTAACATACTCAAATTTTCTAAGTGACCTCTCCAAATTCAAAATCATAAATTTTCAAACATATTTGGAACTTCATTTAGCATACTCAAATTTGCTAAGTGAAGTCTCCAAATTCAAAACCAAAAATTTTCAAACATATTTGGAACTTCATTTAGCATACTCAAATTTGCTAAGTGAAGTCTCCAAATTCAGAACCCAAAAATTGCAAACATATTTGGAACTTCATTTAGCATACTCAAATTTGCTATGTGGAGTCTCTAAACTCAAAACCAAAAATTTTCAAACACATTTGGAACTTCATTTATCATACTCAAATTTTCTAAGTGAAGTTTTCAAATTCAAAACCACAAATTTTCAAACATATTTGGAACTTCATTTAGCATACTCAAATTTGCCAAGTGAAGTCTCCAAATTCAAAACCAAATTTTTTCAAAATATATTTGAAATTTCAATTTAGCATATCCCAATTGTTAAAATGAAGTCTTCCTTTTTCAAAATTCAAAACAAAAATTTGAAACACCTTTTAATTTAATTTAGCATATTCAAATTTTGCCAAATGAAGTTTCCACTTCACAAAAATTTCCAAAAAACACTCTTTGAACTTCACCCTTTAGCATACCAAATTTGCTAAAGTGAAGCCTCCATTTTCAAAATGTAACCAAAACACAAAAATTTTGAACACATCTTTTAGAATTTCATTTAACATACTCAAATTTGCTAAGTAAAATTTCCATTTCACAAAATTAAGTGGAACTTCATCTTTAGCATACTATATTTGCTAAAATTGAAGTCTCCACTTTCAAATCAAAAACAATCAAAGCCAAAAAAGGAAAACACATTAGGATTCCCATAGTATACTTAAATTTGCTCAAAATCAAAATCCCATCCAAATTTGCTAAGGATGGTACTTTTTCAAAAATCAAAATATCCAAAATAAATGAAACACTTTAGGATTTTCTTAGCATACTCAAATTTGCTAAGAATCCTATTTTCAAAAATCTTCAAAATTACACTTGAGTTCTTCACTTAGCATACCTAAATTTGCTAAGTGTAAATTCCTATGTTCAAAATCAACAATAATTCACAAAAAAAATATTTTCAAACACTTCATTTAGCATACCTAAATTTGCTAAGTGAGTGAATTCCAAAATACCAAATCAAAAATAAAACCAATTGACCCTTACTTTAACATACCCAAATTTGTTAAAGGAAAGGGTCCTCAAATTAAAATCTAATTTCAAACATGAACCTATGGAAGCATCTTTCTAAAAATATTTGAATCCATTTTTCAATATACCGAAATTTGTTGAAGTTGAATTCATATTCAAAAATTCCTCTTTCCAATCAAATCTCTAAATCTTCTCTAAATTCATTTGAACCCCACTGAACACTTCTAAGATGTTGGATGTGGGTTCAAATTTTAAATTCAAATTTATAAATCAATAAAAATGGAAATCTCATCCAAGCTTGTTTCCGGTGTGCATTCTCTCGGTCATTCTACTGATTTAGTCCTTCAATTTTTCAGTTGATTAGAAATGGCAAGCTCATAGAAGTTTGTGTTCACTTTCCCTTACATCATGGACTTGGCCTTGGATCAGGCCAATCTCCCCCGAGCTGATCATACTTACCTTATCCATTTCAGTAGAGGATTTGAGGGAGTGAAGATCACTTGTGAAGGCACTCCCCTCACAACCTATTATGGTGGCACATCCATCAATTACCCTCGAGATTGACATCCCCTCATTAAAGAGGAAAGCATTGGTGGTCCCATCAGTTTTAGCAGTGCCAAAGATAGTGACCTGCATTGGTTTCTAGTGCTTCCCAGAAGGGCTACCCCACTCTTTACCCCTAAGGTAAGGCTCCTCGATCCCATTGCCTCCCGACCTTTGAGGTTGGGTCTAGTTCTTACTCCACTCATCCTACTATGACATAGAGGAGAAATAAAAACCACATGACTAAGCAGTATCATACTAGGATTGCTAGGGAGATGGAGGCGCTACTGGGTTGTAAGGTACCTACTGTCATGGAACCGCCATCTCTCTAAGTCGGACAAAGAGGATGCTAGAGGATCTTCTTCACCTCCACCGGTGGTTCAACACCAACCCTTCAGAATAAGAGGTGATCTGGCCTCATCAATTTTATGCCGATACTTGCGTTCGGTAATCAATTTGATTTGAGCTTAAGTTTTAGAATCTTGTAGGACCCAACAATCTGATTGACAACCAACTGAGAATCCCCATATATATTGATGTTTTTAACACATACTATAATGCTAACTCCAGACTAGTAATCAAAGCCTCATAGTCAGCTTTATTATTGGTGCATGGGTTAGAGAGATAGTATAAGAATCTCATCACATTACAGATTTGTAGTTAAGAGAACTATTCCTACCCGTCATTCCTAGAAGAGTAGATCGTAGTTCTTCTCCATTTTGAAAGGAAGCTGCACCATCAAAATACATCTCCCAATGGTGATTGTCAACCTCCCCTAAGTTCATGATTTGTTTGTCAAGGAGATCATCACTATGTAGGGAATCAGCAGGAAGTAGGTGTGCTGCTAAGAAATCTGCTAGTGCCTATCCTTTTACCGCATGAAGGGGTATGAATGTAATATCGAACTGTGAAAGAATTATGGACCAACGTGCCAACCTTCTGGATAATGTTGGCCATGTCATGAGATACTATAGTGGATTGATTCTTGAAATCAAGTTTACCTTATGAGAAAGCATGTAGTGTCATAACTTTTGGAATGCAATGATTAAAGCTAGGCAATATTTCTAATAGGTAGGTAGTTTGCTTCAGCAGGGATCAAATGATGGTTGAGGTAGTAGAGACCGTTCTCCTTCCCTTCGTCATTGGTTTGAGCCAACAATGCGCCAAGGGAGTCATCCAATGCAGCAGTGTAAAGGATTAATGACTTTCCCTGGATAGTGGTTACTAGAACTGGCGGCTTCACCAAATATTGTTTGATGTCTTCAAAAGCATGTTGGAACTTATCATCCCACTTGAACTTAGCATCCTTTTTGATAAGTGCTGAAAATGGCTTGCATCTCCCAGATAGATTGGAGATAAAACATCTTAGATACATGAACTGCCCTTGGAACGATCTGAGTTGAGTTAAACTTTTAGGGGGTGGCAATTCTAAGATGGCTCTAATCTTTTTTGGGTCTATCTCTATTCCCAAGTGTCGTACAACAAAACCAATGAACTTCTCTAAAGCTACTCCGAATGCACACTTCAGGGGGTTCATTTTGAGATTGAATTGTCGTAACCATTTGAAAAACTACTCTTAAGTCAAAGAGATGGTCTTAACCATTCGAAAACTACTATATCATCAACATAGCATTCAACTTGATGATAAATGAGCTTGTTGAAGATATGAGTTATGGCCCATTAGTATGTAGCACCAACATTTTTAAGGTCGAAAGGCATGACCTTATAACCATAGATTTTGATTGGGGTTCTAAAAGTAGTGTTTCTTTCATCCTCCAGGGCCATCTTGATTTGGTTATAGCCAAATGATCCATCCATAAAGGATAATACTACATGAGATGAGGCGATGTACACCATTAATTCTAGTGTTTGAAGAGGAAATTCATCCTTAGGACATGCCTTATTTAAGTTCTGAAATTGACGCATATGTGAATTTGGCCATTCTTTTCCTTAACTGTGATGACACTGGCTAACTAGGTAGGGTATTTTTCTTCTGTGATAAAACCAACATCGATTAGTTTCTTAATTTCAAAAATGACCAATTGTTCGATTTCTAATTGCATGTGTCTAAGAGCTTACTTGATAGGGTTAGTGTTAGGGTCTATTGCTAGTTTGTGGACTACTACATAAGGAGATAATCCGGGTATCTCTTCATAGATCCATACAAAGCAGTCCTTAAACTTAAGAAATATCCTAACTACATCATTGATTTCTTCTTCATTCAGTAGAGAACTGATGTATGTCAGGCGTGGATCTTCTTCTATCTCGAGGTTGATTTCTTTGAGCTTGTCGATAGTTGAATAGATTTTCTCTTCAAATTCTGGAGGTGCATTTTTGATTTCAAGATCATCTGAAGTTTCTAAACACACCTCCTCATAAGATTTTGTGTAGTTTGATAAGATCCTATCAAACTCTAGATGATCGATGACAACTAAGCATTAACCATCATCGTTGACTGAACTCACTATACCAAATCCTAGTTCTGATCTTGATTATGCATCCCTGCCTTTGTTATTCCATAGCTTCTCGAAATACTCTGACCTGTGCCTGGACCATGTATAAGGAATCAAATCTTTCTTTTCAAGATTAAGAACACAAGGTGAGTACTAAGCAAAAGGTAATTTTATTAAATCTTTATATGACTTATCTGCAAGTTCTACATATGCTTCTGGACTTGAGGATGATGATCCCAATAGGAATCTCTTTGGCCTAACGTCCATAAAAGGCCAGGGACTTCCTTAACTACTAAACCTTTAATTTTTTAAGAAGAAAGTGAGGTTAGAGCTAAAGTTCCCAACTACTGACTAATGGTTTTACATAAACATGATTCGATTACATTTGTGCTTTTCTTGGAGGCCTAGTCCTCATCACTATCTGGCTCGAGTGTCACCTCCAATGAAACCTGCTGAGAGAGGTTGGCTGGTGTGCTAATCACATGAGACTCATCCTTCGAGCTGGATTCCAAATCTATATGAATAAATAGTACTCGTGAATGAACATAACCCCTATTGGTCCAACCAACCCGGGGTCTTCCACCTGAATTTTCTCAGTCTACCTTGCCTCTCGGTGGAGGTTGATCTACCCATATGTCTGTATGGTGGAACGAACTATGGGTGGAATGTGACATTCAACTCTACTTCTTCCTTGGTGCCTCTTTCTCACTCACTTGTACTTTCTTTTTTTCTTTTATTTTTCTTTTTCTTTTTTTTTCTTTTTTCCTTTTTCTTTTGTATTTGAATTTTGAGCAAGTTCTACGAGAATAGGCACTTTGATTTTAAGGAAGATAGTAGGTCGCATCTTCATATATCTCGATCTCTCTAATTGAAAATGAC
Organism: Cymbidium sinense; assembly: GCA_021442155.1. Classification (NCBI taxonomy): domain Eukaryota; kingdom Viridiplantae; phylum Streptophyta; class Magnoliopsida; order Asparagales; family Orchidaceae; genus Cymbidium; species Cymbidium sinense. The sequence continues at coordinate 66,703,365 of CM038217.1, read as the reverse complement.
TTTTCATCTCTTTTGACATGATATTTGATTCCATCTCTTCAGAATTTGATGCACTGATGAAGAGAGGATGGAATCATCTTGTTCTAGTGTATCCAAGGCCTACCAAACAAAGCAATAAATGATGTATTCGAATAAATTATATAGAACTTAACTTTAGTCTTCTAGTCGCCTATTACTAAATGTAACACTATGGAGCCTACAGCCTTTTTGCCCTATTCATTGAATCTTCTCAACATCAACTGATCTCCTCAGAGTGCAAAGATGTCAATCTTCAAATAGGCAAGGGTCTTTAGACTCATAATGTTCACTGATGCACCTAGATCAACTAAAACTATCGAAAGTCTGAATCTGTCCATATTCAATATAATGTATAGGGAATAATTGTGCTCTATGTCCCCTAGAAGAAGGTCTTCATTTGTGAATGTGACTCCCTAGGCTTCTATTGAATAATGTGCCTCCTCTCCAACAATGATCAACTAAGCTAAGCATATTTATGGATCAAGAAGGGCCTTGATTAAAGATTTCCTCATCTTTTTAGATAGGACAAGGGCGTCATATATGTTTAACTTAGCTGGAAACTTTCTTAGGTGAGCGAGGGCATTGTAATAAACTTTGGGTTGATCCTCCACAAGCATATCCACGGGTGGAGCATCCTATGGAGGGGCTACTTGCTCATTGATACCAATGACTTATTTTCTCTGATCATGAGGTGCTGCCCTAGGAGGTAGAACCTTGCCACAATGGAGGCTAACTTTGGTGATCTCTTGTGGCAGTTTAGTGGAAGATCCTACCTGATCGTTAGGCTCACCTACATCTTCTCCTATAGGGCCATCAGAATCAAATGATTCCAAGTCTATCTCAAGAGGTGAACCCGTATTATTTAGAGAAGGATAGTCCATCTCTGAATCAAAAAGAGGATGATCAAAGTTGTTATAACTATTTAGACTTGGAGAGTTTTTTGAAAGAGTAGAATTAGACAAGCCATCATAAGTGACACATATGTAATTCAAACTAGCTTTATTCTTCAATTTCTTAGATTTAGAAGGAGGTACATAGTAGAAATCTAATAAAGTAAGTGGGGTGAGGGATTTCATGCCCTCATTCACTGATATAAGATGTATACTAGAAGAAGAGCTAGCTGAAGTAAAAGTGTTGGTCAAAGTAGTAGCTGTAATGGTTGGATGGAGGCTAGGCTCGGTCGATGGTTTCCCTACTTGGCTATCCCAAGCAAGTATGGGCTGCTGCTGCTACTATTGAACTCCCACTTTCCAAGTTTTCTTTGGCAACTTGCGAACCTTCATTGATGTTGGAGGTTTGAGCTGCCTTAGGCACTTGTAAGAAAAGTTTCTTGATTTTAGAGACAATCTTTTTAGAGGTTCCGGATAAAGAGATATCTCAACCTTCTTTTATTTTGAGAAGATCACATGTATCCCCAAGGATTATCCTAAGAGACCTGGATGGTTGTTCCACTAGATATTCCTTTGGGATAACTATAGTACATGGCTTGTAACTATGCTCAAGCTAGTCCTTAAATATAAAACAATCCTCCAAAATATAGCCTAGCATGCGATGGTAGGGAAAAAAGTTAGGATCATTACTCCTGCCCACTTCCTCCAGCTTTCTAGGCTCGGGTAGCTGAAAATCAGGTTTCTTTAAGAGGTTCTTAAAGATTTTCCGACTACCTCCCTCTTAAATGAATAAGGTTTGTTTAGTTTATCCAAAAGAGTAGGTGGATGATAGCTACCTGGGGACGGGTATGTGTACTGTTGCTGAGAATATGGCTGAGGAGGAGGCAGCGAAGGCCATGGAGGCTGCTACGATGACTGGTAAGATGGCTGAGGTGGTGGTAAAGCAGGTGGAAGTGATGATTGTGGAGCTCGAGGTCTCTCATACTGCTCTCTGGCCAGTTGCTTCCTTTTGTCCAATGCTGCTACTACCCCTAGCTTCTTTTCATAAGCTTTCTGCGGCATTGGCTTTGGTGATTGATCTTGAAAAGGTAACTATTTGGCCTCTCATTATAGACTAGCCTCCTTATTAATTAGCTTATCAAATGTCTTGATGGTAAACTTTTGAGCATGAAGGCGACCGGGCCATGAATATTCTTTAGTAGAATTTCAATGGCATGTTGTTGACATAGCGGTTCTCATTTCATCAAATTATGCATTGAGAATATAATCGAGGGACTCTCCGGGGTGTTGTTGTGCTACAATGAGATCTCACACACTTACCCTTTGTTGAGCTCCAGTAAATCTCTTAATTAAGAGTTTCTCCAACTCAACAAAAAGTCTTCACTGAACTGTTAGGGAGTTTAGCGTACCAATCAAAGGTTGTGTCTGCTAAACTGCTAACAAAAAGATAGAACAATAATGCATCACTGCCACCAGCATTGCAACAGCTGGTCCTGAAGTGCGCTATATGCTGGTGAGGGTTCTTGCTGCCATCAAATCTCTTGAGAGAAAGAGGCACAAAATCATTAGGATATTGGATAACATCGAATTCCTCTGGGTAGGGTCTACCCTTTGGAACCGATGAACCACCTCGGGCTTGCACCAGTGCTTCTCTCACTTGTTATTCAACCATGAGTTTAATATCTTTTTCTTATATGGAGGTACTGTCCACTACCTTCCTATATAAGCTAGTGTTGCCTTGCTTTACTGGAGGTGAACTCATGGCTTGATCTAAAACATGCAACAACTTTGGCTGACCGGTCTCCATAATAGTAGGATGTGCCACTGGACCTTGATTCTGAAGTGGCAGAACTGCTGCTAACAAATCTTCAAGCCTCTTTCCCATCATGTCTATCTGCTCATCCATTTGTTTGAGTTGTTTAAGGAGGTGTTGGGCTGAATAGGCTGTATCTTCCTGTTCGGCTATAGCACCTTCCAAAATCTGGTGATTCCGAAAGAGAGAACCCATGGTTTCAACCATATGCACCTCTGCTGAGTCTTCTAGCAAATCATCTTTGTGGGATCAAAACTAACATTTCCTTCCTCAAGGTCAGACTAGGCATACCCTAGGATTTCTTTCTTCTCGATGAGATACTATGCTATGATATCATCTAAAAAGCGGGCCAACTACGCAGGAACAAATGATCGCGGCTGACCGGTGGTGGGATCAAGTTCATGAACAAAGATACATCTAACTTCCCCTAACACTGAAGTGCTAACCTTATGAGGACTATGCTCACTGAAGGATACATGCTCATGGCTATCACCTGATGTGGGTGGAGTGCTTCTCCTGGAAAGATCTATCGACATGGGGACAATAGTACTATCTCCTTCTCCTTCTACTGCTAATATGTCCATGATCTACTGAGGTGGTGGTGGTGATGGCACAACTACAATGCTACGAAGTTGCCACTCCCTCTTCACCACAATTGAAGTAGGTGGTCGAGCAGGAGAGCTCGGCCTCACCTTAGTCGGCACTATAAATGAAATGGGATCTCTTGGTCATAGTTGGATCACCAGTGGGGCTTTCTTTTCCCCTGATGTTACCTTTATGGCTTTACATGGAATTATAGAAGATGGAACTTGCATTGGAGATGGTGGATGTGGAGTAGAGCGGTGTGATGGAGGAAACACTGACTCTCTCTACGCGTGGGCTCCCCTCCTGTGATGGGTGGTACTAGTTAATAGAATATTATCAGTGTGATCAGATGAGTAGCGCACTGATTAGGGAAATCCATGAGGGCTAAGGTTACTGACTATCTGGCATACCTTCACCTCTCTCTACTAATAACATGAATGGATACACGGGCCTCCCTGGCCCTCTCCTATCAAATATGCTCGCCTATGGTATGAGGGATTACTGATCGTAGATCAAATTGGGCTTTAGACTCTGGTCATCCAGAAGCCCTGCCAACTTGGCACAAGACTGTCCTAAGGCCAGCATAGGACCTCCTCCTATCTCTGATAGGTGCTTCAAAATGAACTACAGGTGGAGGTGACACTGTGATCCTCCAAACATCTTCCTCTCCATCAAATCCAAAAAGAGGATGAAACTTATTCTGAGTGGGTAAAGGGGAGACTCCTCTATTGCAGTGTGAGAGATTGCTTCCATCTCCTTGGCTATACACACATGATGTTACTTGATCTTGCGGCATCTATTGCGGCATTGGGTCCTACTGGGAGGAGCAGTATGGGAACTAGACCTTATCTCAAAGGTAGGGGAGACTACCCCTGAAGTTAGCATAGCCTTCCCCTTAGAGGAAGCTAGTGAGTGGGTACTAACCTATGTTAGGGTAGTGATGGGAACAACTGAACGTACGGGCACTGAAACTGCAACTACTGCGGGAACTTCTATATCCTTCCTCTTCAGCAAGGGAAACTCAGAATCTTAAGGCATCTCAATATGGATGATTGGCTTCTGCCCAGTCACCGCATTCCTATTGACAGTTGTGAGGGTTTCCCCCTCATAAGTGATCCTGGCCCCCTCGAATCCTCAAAGTGAAATATGTGATGGGTCAATTTGTGGGAGGTCGGCGATCAAGGAACAAATCCATCCCAAAAGGGAAAGTGAACACATACTTATAAGCATCCATTTATAATGAATTGAACTTGAGTAAGAGCTGACTGAAATTGAGCTGAAGTTCTACAATTTTTGAAAACAAACTCCAATCAGATATTCTATTTTTTTATTCTGCTAACTTGTAAAATTTTGATTCAAAATTTGAACCCACACTCAATAATTTGAATATGTTAAGTGGGGCTCATTGATTTTAGGAGAGATATTTTGAATGAATTGGAGAAGAAATTTTTGAGTTTAGAATCCATTTTCAACAAATTTGTATATATTGAAAATGAGTTCAAATATTTTCTAGAGATTTTTGATGCTTGTATTGGTTCATATTTGAATTTGATTTTTATGTTTGGGAACCCTTCATTTAACAAATTTGAGTATGTTAAATAAAGAGTCAATTGATTTTGTTTTTTGATTTTGATTTTTGGGATTTACTCATTTAACAAATTTGGGTATGCTAGATGAGATGTTTGAAAACAATTTTCTTCTTTTGCTTGTTTCCTCATGATGTGAATCACGTGTGAATTTAGAAATGAAATGTTTTCTTAGCTAATTTGTGTAAGTTAAACAAAGTCCAAATCTATTTTTTATTTTTATTTTGGAAACGGGATCTTTACTTAGCAAATTTGGGTATGCTAAATAAAGCCCAAAGGTGTTTGATTTTATTTTTGATTTGAAAATAAGATCTTTACTTAGCAAATTTGTGTATGCTAAATAAATTCCAAATGTGATTTTGATTTTATTTTTTATTTGAAAAGAGGATCTTTACTTGGCAAATTTATGTATGCTAAATAAAGTTCAATTGTGATCTTGATTTTGTTTTTGATTTGAAAAGAGGACCTTTACTTAGCAAATTTATGTATGCCAAATAAAGTTCAAATGTGATTTTGATTTTTGTTTTTGATTTAAAAAGATGATCTTTACTTAGCAAATTTGTGTATGCTAAATAAAGTCCAAATGTGATTTTGATTTTATTTTTTATTTGAAAAGAGGATCATTACTTGGCAAATTTGTGTATGCTAAATAAAGTCCAAATGTGATCTTGATTTTGTTTTTGATTTGAAAAGAGCATCTTTACTTAGAAAATTTGTGTATGCTAAATAAAGTTCAAATGTGATTTTGATTTTTGTTTTTGATTTAAAAAGAGGATCTTTACTTAGCAAATTTGTGTATGCTAAATAAAGTCCAAATGTGATTTTGATTTTATTTTTGATTTGAAAAGAGGATCTTTACTTTGTAAATTTGTGTATGCTAAATAAAGTCCAACTGTGTTTGATTTTATTTTGATTTGAAAATGGTATCTTTACTTAGTGAATTTGTGTATGCTAAGTAAAGTCCAAATGTATTTGATTTTTGTTTGATTTTATGTTATTTTTGAAAGGAGGGGTTTTTATTTAACAAGCATGATATGTTAAATGGAATCCAATTTTTTTAAAGATGAAAATTTTTTGTGTGTGATTATTGCTTTTTAAAGAGGAGGAAATTCCAATTTAACACATATGGAATGTGTTGAGTGGAGTTTCAATTGGTGTGATTTTGTTTGAAGACAAAGCCTCCATTGAACAAGTTTGGATATATTGAATGAAGAGGCTTATCTTTACTTTGCAAATTTGTGTATGCTAAATAAAGTCCAAATGTGTTTGATTTTATTTTGATTTGAAAATGGTATCTTTACTTTGCAAATTTGTGTATGCTAAATAAAGTCCAAATGTGTTTGATTTTATTTTGATTTGAAAATGGTATCTTTACTTAGCGAATTTGTGTATGCTAAGTAAAGTTCAAATGTATTTGATTTTTGTTTGATTTTGTGTTATTTTTGAAAGGAGGGGTTTTTATTTAACAAGCATGGTATGTTAAATGGAATCCAATTTTTTTATATTTTTAAAATATGAAAATTTTTGTGTGTGATTATTGCTTTTTAAAGAGGAGGAAATTCCAATTTAACACATATGGAATGTGTTGAGTGGAGTTTCAATTGGTGTGATTTTGTTTGAAGACAAAGCCTCCATTCAACAAGTTTGGATATATTGAATGAAGAGGCTTATCTTCAAATTTGTAATTTTTTTTCAAAAGAAGAAACTCCAACTTTAACATATGTAAGATATATTGAAATGGAGTTTCAATTTTATATGATTTTATTTGGAAATGAAATCTTCATTCAATAAATTTGGGTATATTGAATGAGGATTTTCATTTTCAAATATGTGCTTTTTGAAAAGGTGATTTTGATTTTGTTTGAAAATGAAATCTTCAATCAAAAAATTTGGGTATATTGAATGAGGATGTTCATTTGTGCTTTTTGAAAGATGATTTTAGTTTTGTTTGAAAATAAAATCTTCATTCAATAAATTCGGGTGTATTGAATGAGGATGTTCATATGTGCTTTTTGAAAAGATGATTTTTGATTTTATTTAGAAATAAAATTTTCATTCAATAAATTTGGGTATATTTAATGAGGATGTTCATTTGCGCTTTTGAAAAGATGATTTTTGATTTTGTTTGAAAATGAAATTTTCATTAAATAAATTTGGGTATACTGAATGAGGATGTTCATTTGTGCTTTTTGAAAGGTGATGTTTTTATAAAGGATTTATTCTTCTTTATTTTTGGAATGAGATTTTACCTTACCATAAAGATGGTAAGAAAGAGGTCTTTAGTCATCTCTTTATTAAATTTTATTTTCACCTATTGGGGGACCCAACAAGAGTTTTAAGACCTACATCGAGTGAGGTCCTAATACCTAAAAGATGTTGGCTAGCTTAGCTTAAGGATAAAATGAGCTAAGTGCCAACAAAAAAGAAAGATAGTCTCAAACTCATTTGAAATATAAATCCACTATCGATACTTCAAGACAATGATCATTTACCAAAGATGGAGAGAGGAACCATCCCCAGCGGAGTCATTAGAAAGATATTGTGGTGGTTTTTTTTCTCTGATGAGAATATGATGTGGGACACCACACAAATCCACAGATGTACTCATTAGGGTGGTTAGGTGCGACATTAAGGAATGATGTATAATCTCAAGAGATAAAAGTCACCATCCTACAATGGACCCAATCACCTAATGAGGACTCCTAAGGATAATGGGCCTTCGAATGTACCAGAGATCTTTTTCCTACTTTACATGGAAAATAAAAGTAGGGATTATTTAAATCGGGTTCATTAAGTTCCTTATGGAGGCAAGCTCCAAAAGTTAATTACATCTTAAGGAATGAGATTCCTTAATAATACTCTCGATTAAAGTAAACGATCATTGTCTCCAAAGATTTCAAAGATAGGACTATCAATAAATTGGTTATTTTTGGAAAAATCAAGTGGGGTTGATCAAAAGGAGGGAGTTATTATCGAAACCAAAATGAGATGAGGAGGGGATGATCATGATACTAGGAAACCTAATGAGCATCCCAAACTATCATATGATTGGGCTTTATATTTTTGAAATTGAGGAGAATTATGTATTTTAGTTGAATTTTTATTAGAAATCTAGGGCTTATAATTCCACAACACAAGATCATGAAAATACCTAAGAGGTGAGAATTTGTGCTTGTAGCCCGCAAAGGAAAATAGCAACCACAGATCCTAAATCTAGGGAGCTTTAGCAAGGGCCAAAGCATGACCTAAATCTAAGGAAAAAAAGGCTATATGATTTATCTCCACAAGAGAGAATAAACCACCTGACTGTTGGACTTACAATCACCTAGGGGTGGCCGCCAACTAACTCCTCCTATGATTTTAAATACATATAGACAAGTCTTATGCTTTGCAAGATGGATAAGTTGTTATTTATTTAGAAAGGAGAATAAATCCTTAAACACACTCTCTAAGAGACTAGAATATTAAGGACATGAATAATGACTTAATCTAATGCAAATTTTGTTAAGTTTTATTTTGATTTTTGGAAAATTTTATTTGACAAAGGCTATGGGATTTCATATGCCTAATGCATGAGAAATTGGTTATGGGCCAAAATCAGAAAAAAGGAGGTGTGTTTCCACCATGGCTCTCAAAGGTCAAGCCATTTTCTCTGGCAAAGGTGGAAGCCCTCCATTAGCAAGAGTGAGACAATATGATTTTATGCATGATGTGAGACATACAACATCCAGCTAAGGGGTTGCTAAATCTTTTATTATCTTGATTATGTCCTAGGCTTTAGGTGAGGTTACGAGTTATTTAATTTAATTTTAAGTTGATTAATTGGATAGAAAATTTATTTTTTTCCTAAGAGCCTAATCACATCCAAGTCATTCATTAAACAATGAAAAAACTAGGGAAATCATGTCATCCTAATTTCACAATCATAAACAAAACATCAATCAATTTATAAAATTAGCGCAGAAGAATAAGAGGCTAATGTGATTGGACTCCACCGCATAAACTCAAAAAGGAAAATGGATAGCCAAGCTTCACCCTTATACAACCCATATTATAAATGAATAATTACAATTTAGAAGGGCTTTATGTTATGGGGGTCTTCATTCTTCAATTCTTCCTTTCTTCATTTCTTTCTTTCTTCAATTCTTTCCTTCTTTTGGTTTGACTTGGGAGGTGGTTTGCTCCAAGGCTTCACATGGTACATAAGACTTGGTCTTATGACCAATGTTCATCCAAATCTCCCATAACATTCATTCCAAATCTTAATTGCAAAAATTACATCAAAATGAGAAAAATAAATCTAACTAACCTGCAAAATAGAGATTAGCTAAACTTTCTAGATAACCTAAGCAATTATATGAATAAGTTGGACTTAGCACCCCACACATAGGTAACCAAGTTCACTTGTCCTAGTATGGATTATGTTTAGGGGTATAAGCAACCTACATAGCAAAAGAATTTATATTTTTTACTCTTAAGCACAATCCTCCAAGACATTATAAGGCTAAGATCATACCATCCGGCTATGCACATACATCTAGTCCAAAAAATATTACATCACAAAACAAAATCAGGCATTAAACTATACATCGTCCTAACATAGAGCTAGTAATGGTGACTTAGCCTAATGTGTGTGTCATTTAAGGCTTGTGTGGCATATCTTAGCTAGGCTTTTAAGGTTGGAATTTTCTAAGTATAAGAGATTCAAGTTAGAAGGGTGGTTTCATTTCAAGTGATTTAATTAATTTATCAATTTTATTTAATGATTTGATTTGGTTTGAATGAACCTATATTTAGTTACTAAATGTTGTAAAGAAAAGAAAAGAGAAGAGAACTTCTCTTTCATCCCTACCTTAAGTAATTTCTAAGGTAGATTCATTAATAATTTTTCTTTAGTGAATATTTTATTATGTGTTTTAATTAACCCTAAGCTTAGATTTGCTCTAAATATGCCTATTCAAATAAGAAAGGTATCTTAAAATTAATTAAGGTGAATTACTATCACATGACACACAACCATTTATTTCTTTCCACCATGTATACCATGCATATGAATGATCCTAAGCATACTTATACATGCAATGCAAATCTTAGCACACCTTACTGATGAATGCAAAGAGATGCTGTTTAAGAAAATTTGGATATTTCATGATTGCATATTTTATTAAGTAGAAAAGAGGGACTCTTTTATCTATTAATTAAATGCACATCCATATATAAAAAAGACATAAGTGAGTACAACCCCATTATTTTTTACACTAGGGGTGTAAGGTACAAGACCTACTTAGGGCTATTTAAAGTCTCGCAACCCCAGGATGTCCAGACCATTATACCACCATTTTAAATACATGTAGATGTACAAAAAAATAATAATAATAAATGGATGAAGAATCATGCAAAAAAATTTTGTTGATTTAGTTGTGAAATTTATATGTCTAAATGTGAAGATCCTTCTTAAGTCATAATATAGAAGTGCATAGGAATAGACTTAAGTAAGTGTTATGTTCTTTTCAAATGAAATATACACTTTAAAAATCCTATTCAAATCCATGTTAAGAGAAGAGAAGAAAATCACATAATACACATCTTATGCTATAATCACATGCAAGCTTATAAGTACTTATAAGTAGCATCGCTTCATTTATAATCTTTTATTTATAAGTTTTGAAAATATTTTTTGATTTAATAGTGATAATAGCCACTCATATTCTTAATTTTAGCCAAAAACATGCAATTTGACATAAAGGAAATATTTTATTTAATTGATTTTTCAAAAGAGATGAATGCATGATTTCATATGGAAAACAACATTTAGCATGCTTGGAAAGAAATAAACTGATGTAACCATATGACTTCATTCACCCTAATAATTTCTAAAGACAATCCTATAAGATAAGATTATTTAAAGTGAATCAAAATTCTTTAAGGAGATTTTTATTTTTTTTGAATTTGATTTAATTTAGGAAATGTGAAGAGAGTTTGCTAGTCCTAACCCATTTCCTACATTTGTGAATTGATTTAGTTTAATTTTAGAACAATTAGGTTGGTTTTATATTTTGTTTAGCTTAAGGTGTGAATTAAATCCATTAATTGTCCCTTACCTATATGACTTTAACATAATTATTCAAGTAATTTTGAGCCAACATATGATATGCAATCACATGGAATTTAAATCAGCAAATGTACTTAAGAAATAAAGGGGTCTAATGCAATTAGCTCATAATTATTGATTAATTAAGATAAAGGGTTTAATTAAGTACTTTCATAGCCATCCTACACATGTAGTTTGATTATAATTCCCTTTGAAGCCATTTAGGTTATTGAATACCTAAGGACCTACCCAAGATTAAGTTTTGGAGTGATTTAGTTTTGAGTTTAGTTAATTAAGCCATTTAATGACGTTATTAAATCATTAATCAATTTGCAAATTAATTACATCTTTATCCAAATGAAATAAACTTAGGGGAAAGGATTGGAAGAGAAATCCTAATCTCATTCCCTAAGTCCATTCACTCTTTCATGATCATTAACAAACTTAAAATTAATTTATCACTAATTAATAGGTTAATTAATTATTTATTTAGTTAAGAGACAGATTAAAGATAAAATGAGCAATTCCCTTAATTAACCCAACAATAAATTCCAAGAAAATCATGAGAGGCAGAGGTCATCCCACTAATCAATCCTAAAAAGTTTGGAATTAAATGCTGAAGTAATTAAGGAATAATTAGCCTAATTATATCCCTATTAAAAATCAAATTGAGTGAAGGTTACTATTTAAAATTAATAAAACTTAATTTTATATTATTCCTCACTGAATTATCTTTAATATGAACTTCAATTTGTATTTTTTAGATTTTTCTATATTTAGTTATGAATTTGGAATTTTCAACATTAAAAACTAATTAATTAAGCCTAATTAATCCCCTAATCCTATCGGGCCACATGGTGGCTGACGCCGCATGCTTTCCACGTGGTGTGATGGGATATGTTATTTAAATTATCACATCGCTATTGGTCACGAGGACGATTTCTCCCGATGTCATCTAAGATCGGATGGCCAAGATCAATCCTGTAGTTTAGGCTTAACTTAAAAGGAGCTAACGCGTGATTTAATCACAATCGTCTATTCTAATCACGCAGAATGGATGGTGTGTGATTTATCTCCTCCCAAGCGGTGAGAGATGGATGCTGTCCATCCATCGTTGCTCGATCCGGGCTCACCCGAGCTTGGATGGAGTTCAAACTCACCCCACCCCTTTGAAGAGGCACAAGCAAGAGATCCAATGGTTAAGATCTAATGGGATTACAATTCCCTTCACAAAGGACCAAGAAAAAATTTCAATGTCTACGGTTTTGAGCAATACCTCGCTAGAGGCTATCACCGGTGCTTCTAATGGAGGATGTAGCTTCATCTAGTAGAGACGAAGCCTTGTTGAAGGTCTCAAGCCTTGATTTGGGGTGGATGGCTCGATTGACCAAGCTCCCTTTCAATGGCAATCGGCTTCGATCGAAATCCACCTTCCCGTGGCTTGGTGACTTGGGAAACAACTTGATTGAGCTCGACTAGGTCCCTTGATGGAACTTGCATGAGTAATTCGAATTTTATGGAGAGTTGAGTAAGTTGGAATTTGGTTTGGTCTCCCATGTTTTGGCTTGAGCAAAATCTAGATGGAGAAAATGGGGCGAGCTCAAGAATGCTTGCCAAGGCTTGGAGAAACTTGCTTTCGATTCCTAGAGCTCAATTGAATTCAGTCTCTATAATTTGAGTGAGGATGAGGGGGAGTATATCACCCACTCCTTGGATAGGATGGAGAAGAGCAATCTTTCCTTTTTTGATCAATGGAGGAGGTTGGCTGGTCAGTTCAGGTTGTTAGACACACAATGTGATTCATTTTAAGGAGAGGAGTGGAGGAGAGGGAGTGCCCATGTGCTAGGTGAGTGTATGGGTTGATTTAAGTGCTCAATTCCCATTGGAGGGGTCAATTTGGCCTTGGGTTGGGTCATGGCTGACCCAAACCCATTGGGTCATGTTCACCACCTCCCTTAGTGTCCAAGTGGACCATTAGGAAGATTCCAAGTGGTCTAAAGAAATATGACCAAATTCCAAGTGAATTTGGTCATAGGATACCCTTTGACCTAAAGGTAAAATGATCATTTGGCCTTGATTTTAATTTGGGCAGATTTCAAATGATTCAAAAATGGGTTGGGCTAAATTTTAAGTTATTTGAAATTTATTTGGTTTGAATTGGTTCAATTTGACCCATTTAGGTCAAGTTGGGTCAATTTGGGTTAGGTTGACCAATTTGTCAAATTGAGTCAAACCATGGATTAGGTCAAGCTCAAATGATCATTTTGAGCCTATGGGTATCATTAGTTTGGTTCAATTTGGTTTAGATTTGATTTTGGTTCATTTGAGTTCATTTAGTCAAATGGGTCAAGTTGACCAATTTGACTCATTTGACTCAATTGGGTTAGGTCATGGGTTGGTTTAGGCTTGGTTGATCATTTGAAATGTATTGCAAGCTTTGGTTTCAATCAATTTTGATTTGGTTTGATTTCAAGTTGATTTGACCTTTAAGGCCAAGTTGGGTTCATGGTCAATTGGGCTAGGTTAGGTTTAGTTGGCCAATTGAAGCTTTGTCAAGTTTAACAAGTGATTTAGAATGAATTTGACCTATTGATTGCAATCAATTTGGCTTAGATCAAGATTTGACCCATTTTGGACTTTTAGGTCAATTTGGGTCAACTTGGGTCAAGTGGCCAATTAGGCTTGGTTTGACTCAATTGGTGGCTTGGTCAAGTTCAATCATTGATTTTGGATTGTTTTAGATCAATGGTTTCAATCAATTTGGCTTATGGTGAATTTTTAGCTAGTTTAGGTTTAATTTGGGCTAAATGTTGACTTGGTCAAAGGCTAGGTTTGAACCAATTTGAGTGATTGATCATCCTAGGATGATTGTTGTTCATAACGTGAGACTTAGATGGGCTTAGTTCAATCCAATTTGGGTTGGATTAGAATTTGGCTCTAAAAGATCCTTTAGGTCACTTTGGGTCAAGTGAGCCTAAATAGGTTGACTATCTTGATCAAGGCTTGATTCAAGTTTAGTTGAACTCACATATGGGCTTATGATGGAAATATAAATCAATTTGCAAGTAATTTAGAGTGATTTGGATATGATTTAAAGGAGTTCAAGGATTTGACTTGAAAGAGTTTAGGTCAGATTTTGGTTAGATTTGAATTTGAGTTTTGAATTGATTTTAGTTATTTGAATTTATATTTTATTTATATTTGTGAATATAAATGAGAATATTAATGGGTATGAGAAAGTTTGGAATTGATTGAAGTAGTTCAAGGATTTGACTTGAAAGAGTTTAGATTGGATTTTGGTTAGATTTGAATTTGAGAAGATCAATTAAGTTAGGATTGATTTAAGTTTTGATTTGAATTGATTCATGGTTTGAAAAAATCAATTGAGTTGGAATTGATTTATGTTTTGATTTGAATTTATTTGAGAAAATCAATTGAGTTGGAATTGATTTATGATTGGATTTGAATTTGAAGTTTGACTTGCAAGAAGGAAGCAAGGATTTGGTTGAAGCTATAGGGTAGGCAAGGTATCCTAATACCTCTAAAGCATAACCTATTCCTATGGCTAACTCTTCTAAGTCTCTAAGGTTAAGTTAAGTGTTCACCTAATCACTAAAAGTGTCTTAAGACCAAAGAACTCTTAGTGTTTAAAGGAGTCCTATGTCTAAGATGAAGAAGTTGAGAGCTCACTCCAAGTGAAGGGTCAACAGTATTCCTTGGGGATGACAATGGAACCTGACTTGTAGCTACGCTCAAGCTAGTTCTTAATGATAATACAATCTTCTAAGATGTGGCCTAACATGCGGTGGTAGGGGCAATAGTTTGGATCATGACTCTTGCCCACTTCCTCGAGCCTCTTAGGCTCTGGTAACTGGAAATCAGGCTTCTTTAAGAGATTCTTAAAGATCTTCCTGACTACCTCCCTCTTGAATGAATAAGGTTTATTCAATCTATCGACAAGAGTAGGTAAGTAATATTTACCTGATGGTGGGTAGGAATACTGTTGCTAATGATACTGATGAGGAGGCGACGGTGGTGGACGTTGTGGAAACTAAGGTGGCTGGTATGACAACCGAGGTGGTGGTAGAGGAGGCTATTGAGCTCGAGGTCTATCTGACTAAACCCAAGCTAGCTACTTTCCCTTATCAACTGCTGTGACTACCCCTAGTTTCTTCTCAAATGCCCTCTAAGGTTTGGGCTTGGCTGACTGGTCTAGGTAAGGCAACTGTTTGGCTTCCTCTTGCAGACTAGCCACCTTGTTGATTAATTTCTCTAAAGTTTTGATTGTAAAACCCTTGAGCATGAAAGCAACCAGGCCATGAATGTTCTTTAGGAGAATCTCTATGGCATGTTATTCAAACAGCTATGGTTCACATTTTACACTCAGGTTTTGCCACCCGAGAATATAATCAATAAGGTACTCATTGGGAACCTATGTCGCTATAACAAGATCACCTATAGTAACCCTTTGATGAGCTCTGGAAAACCTCTTGATGAAGAGGTGCTCCAACTCAGAAAATATCTTTACCGAACCGTTGGGCAATTCGGCATACCAGACAAATGCAAGACATGCTAAACTGCTGACAAATAATATGAAAAGAAGGACATCATTATAATCAACATTGCAGTAGCCAGCCCTGAAATATGCAATATGTTGGTGACGGTTCCCACTGCCATCAAATATTTTGAAGGAAGGAGGCACAAAACCCTTAGGATATTGGACTACATCAAATTCCTCTGGGTAGGGTCTTTTGGAACAGATGAGCCACCTCAGGCTTGCACCAATGCTTCCCTCACCTGTTGTTCTATCATGTGTTTGTTATCTTTCTCATGCATGGAGGTACTATTCACCACTTTCCTATGCAAGCTACCACTATCTTCCTCTAAGGGAATGCATCTAGGATGATATGAGATATGTGCTAACTCTGGCTATTATGGGAGACACATATCGCTAAGTTCTAAAACTCGCCATCAACTCCTCAATTTTCTTGGCCATCTTCTCAATGTGATCATCTCTCTATTTAAGATGGTGGAGGAGGTCCTGAGTTGAATGAATGGGTTCAACCACAATATCATCCTAACTCTGCTGATCTTTATGGAGGGAGCTCCTAGTATCGACCATGTGAACGTCAATTGCGTCCTCCAACAAATCATCCTTATCTGGATCAAAGCTGACCTTACCCTCATCTTAATCAGAGCAATCACTCTCAAAAGTGTCTCTTCTCCGCAAAATACTGTGTTAAAATGTCATTTAAGGAATCTGGGCAGTATGAACACTCATGAATGGTTAAGTAGGCTATGCTCATTGACAGAAATGCATCTTACACTGCCTACCACTAGAGTGCTATCTCTGGGAGGACTATGCTCGCTAGAAGATACATGCTCATGACCCACTATCGTAATCCGCATCTGGGAATCTACTATCATCGCTGAACTGTCTCCCTCCCCGCTACCAGGAGTAATGCCTATGGCACTCTTAGGTCACCATTCCTTCTTAACCGTAGTTGAAGTGGAAGGTTGAGAAGAAGAGCTCGACCTCACCTCAATGGGTGGGGTAGATTGAATGGGACCTTGAGGCTATAGTCGGATCACCAACGTGGATTTCTTCTCCCCCGATGCTATATTTTGTGCCTTAGCCGGCATAGGGGATGCTAAGACATGCACTGGAGAAGGTAGATGATGGCGGTGGTGGAGACATCACGCCGCCAGAGCTCTCCTCCCATGACCGACTATCCGTGATAGTCACCATATCATCGCTCTAAAATTGTCAACCTGGAAAATCAACAAGAGTGGAGGCCGCCACCGCCGCATACCTCCTCTTCTCCTATCTTCTGTTACTCACTGACTAACTTTGTGTATCTGATCCCTGACACTCTTATGGATCAAAGACCTTAAGTCGAACAATGCACCAGACTTTGAGCGTCTGTGGGCTATGCCTATCTAGCAAATAACTGAACGTAATCCAGCATAGGACCTCCTTCTCTCCCTACCCGGTACATCATAATATGCTGGTGGTGGAGGTGATGATGCAATCCTCCTATAATCCTCCTCTCCATCTGATCCTGAGAGGGGATAGAACTTATTGCCACTAAGTAAGGGGGAGACCTCCTGGGGTGAACCCTCCTTTGTAACATGGGATGCTACCTTTGCCTCTACAGCTGGTCGCTCGTGATGCTGCTTAACCTTTCGGCTCTTGTTACGGTGCTAAGTGTAGGTGAGTTGAGCGGTGTTGAAGCTGGAACCTACCTCAAAGGTAGGGAGACTATCTCAGAGGCAAAGATAGCTTTCCCCTTTGAGCGGACCAATGAGGAGGTGTCAGTCCTTGTCGGGGCAATAGGATGAACAACTAATGGAACATACAGGGGAACCACTAACACTGCTAGTGCTACCATTGTAACTAGAACTGATCATGCTGAAGCTGCTGCTCTCACTGTAGGGACCTCTACTGCCTTCCTCTTTAGTGGAGGAAACTCAGAGTCAGAAGGCATGTCAAGGAGAATGAGTAGCATCTACCCCACCACCTCCTCATTACTGACTATTGTGAGGACTGTCCCCTCACAAGTAAGTCGCACAACCTCAAATCTGTAACCAAACTAAAATAGACGCACAATGGGTGAGGTGAGCTTGGCCTGATCTAAGGCCAAGTCAAGACCGAATGGGAAGGAGAACACGAACTTGCTAGGAGCCATGTGTACTAAACTGAGCTGAATAGAAACTGACTGAATTGAAACTTTGCATTGGTTAAAAATATGACTGAATCAATCCTTTGCTTTAGTATTCATTTTCACAAGTAAATTCTAGACTTGATTTGAAAATTAGGACCCACACTCAACAAATTTAATTATGTTAAGTGAGGCTCATTAGAGAGATTTTGATATGTGAGGAGAGTCTTTTCCATATAATTTTGATTTAGAACCCATACTCAACCAATTTAAGTAGGTTGGGCGGGGTTCAAATATTTGGAGAGACCTTTGAAGATATTTGTATTGTGTGTCTTATTTGAAAATTTTGATTTGAAAGAACCTTTACTTAGCAAATTTAGGTATCCTAAGAAGAGATTTTGATTATATGTTATGAAAATTTTGTGAAGGTATATTTTCTTGTAATGTTTGGTTATGTGTTGATTTGAAATGAGACTTCTTACTTAGCAAATTTGGTATGTTAAGTATATGTCAAATGTGTTTGATATGTGTTTGAAAATGAGACTCTCACTTAACAAATTTGGTATGTTAAATGAGAGTCAAATATGATTGTGATTTGTATTTTGAAAATGGGACTCTCACATAACAAATTTGGTATGTTAGGTGGGAGTCAAGTGGATTTATGATTTGAAAATGAGGCTCTTACTTAACAAATTGGTATGTTAAGTAGGAACCAAGTGTGTTTACGATTTGTGAAAATGAGATTCTCACTTAACAAATTCAGTATGTTAAACATGATATGATTTAAAAATGGGATTCTCACTTAACAAATTTGGAATGTTAAGTGGGAATCAAAAGTGATTATGATTTGAAAATGGGATTCTCACTTAATAAATTTGGTATGTTAAGTGGGAATCAAATGTGATTATAATTTATGAAAATGAGATTCTCACTCAACAAATTTGGTATGTCAAGTGGGAGTCAAATGTGATTATGATTAATGAAAATGAGATTCTCACTTAACAAATTTAGTATGTTAAGTGGAAATCAAATGTGTTTATGATTTTAAAATGAGATTCTCACTTAACAAATTTGGTATGTTAAGTGGGAATCAAATGTGATTATGATTTATTAAAATGAGATTCTCACTTAACAAATTTGGTATTTTAAGTGGGAATCAAATGTGTTTATGATTTATGAAAATGAGATTCTCACTTAATAAGTTTGGTATGTTAAGTGGGAATCAAATGTGATTATGATTTATGAAAATGAGATTCTCACTTAACAAATTTGGTATGTTAAGTGCAAATCAAATGTGTTATGATTTGTTTTTGAAAATGAGACTCTCACTTAACAAATTTGGTACATTAAATAAGAGCCAAATATGATTGTGATTTGTATTTTGAAAATGAGACTCTCACTCAACAGATTTGATATGTTAAGCGGAGTCAAATGTGGTATATTTTGAGAATGAGATTCTCACTTAACAAATTTGGTATGTTAAGTGGGAATCAAATATGATATGATTTATAACAATGAGATTCTCACTTAACAAGTTTGGTATGTTAAGTGGGAATCAAATGTGATATGATTTTCAAGATTTTGGAAAAGAGGAATTCTATTAGACAAATGTAAGTATGTTAAACAAATTCCAACTTGTTTTGATTTTCTAAAAGAAAGGGAGAACTCCCATTTGACAAATTTGGGTATGTCAACTGGGGAGTTCAAAACATATCTTGATTTCATATGTGTGGTTTCTTGCTTTTGAAAAGAGAGAAACTTCAACTCTAACATATGTGAGGTATGTTAAGTGCAGTTTCAATTTTATGTTATGATTTTATTTGAAAGTACAATCACTATTCAATAAATTTGGGTATGTTGAATGGAAATAACTATTTTCAAAAATATACTTTTGAAAAAAGGAAAACTCCAACTCTAGCATATGTGACATATGTTAAGTGGAGTTTCAATTTTATGTCATGATTTTATTTGAAAATAGAATCTTCAATCAATACATTTGGGTATGTTGAATGAAGATGGCCATTTTCAAAAATGTGCTTTCTAAAAAAGAAGGAAACTCTAACTTTAACATATGTGAAATATGTTAAGTGGAGTTTCAATTTTATGTTTTGATTTTATTTGAAAATAGATTCTTCATTCAACAAACTTGAGTATGTTGAATGGAGATAAGTATTTTTTTTTTAAAATGCTTTTGAAAGATGATTTTGATTTTGATTTTAAAAAGAACCTCCAAGTAACAATCATGGGGATTGTTATATGACATTTTGGTTATGTGAATTTTGTGCCCTTTGAAAATAAATTCTATGCAAAAAATCTTTTATTATGTGAATTTTGAAAAGGTGCTTTTAAAAGGTGATACTTTACAAAAGAGTTTTTTTTTTCTTAAATATAAGATGAACCTTGCCTCACCAAGCTAGTGGTAAAGAGGTTCTATGTTTTTGTCATCTCCTTTCAAGGTTTAATTTTATTTTTTACCTATTGAGAGACCCAATAAGGGTTTCAAGACCTATAAGGAGTGAGGTCCTTAACCTAAAGGATGTCAGCTAGCTTTTCTTAAAAATGA
Organism: Cymbidium sinense; assembly: GCA_021442155.1. Taxonomy (NCBI): domain Eukaryota; kingdom Viridiplantae; phylum Streptophyta; class Magnoliopsida; order Asparagales; family Orchidaceae; genus Cymbidium; species Cymbidium sinense. The sequence continues at coordinate 66,683,157 of CM038217.1, read as the reverse complement.
AATAAGCTAAGTGCCAATGGAAAGAAAGATAGTCTTGGACTCATATGAAATACAAGTACACTATCGCTGCCTAGAGATAATAGTCGCCTACTAGAGATGGAGAGAGGAACCTTTCCCAACAGAGTCACAAAAAAAATATGTGGTGTTTATTTTTTGATTATTTGTATGGGGGACACAACGTAGATCTGAGTGTACTTATTGAGGTGATTGGGTACTACATCAAGAAATAGTACACTATCTTGAAAGATAGAAATCACTACCCTATAATAGACCTAATCACCTTAATAAGGACTCTCCTAAGGCATGGTAGGTCTTCGAATATACCAAAGATTTTTCCCCTACTTTATATGGATGAATAAAGTAGGGTTTATTTAACTAGGTTCTAAAGTTCCCTATGAGGGCAAGCCCCCATAGTTAGTTACATCCTAAGAAAGATGAGTTTTTTATAAATACTCTCGATTAAAGCAAGCAATTATTATCTACAAAGATTTCAAAGATTGGACTATCAATAAATTAGCTATGTTTGGAAAATCAATCGGAAAAGATCAAAATGGAGAAACTTATTATCAAAGTCAAACGGAGATGAGTAGAGAACGCTCATGATACTATGAAAGCTAGTGAACATTCGAATCTATCATATGGTTGGGCTTTATATCTTTGAAATTGAAGAGATTGATTTTGTTAAAACTGACATTTTATTAGAAAGCTAGAACTTATAATCCCACAACACAAGATTGTGAAAATGCATAAGAGGTGAGAATTTATGCTTGTATCCCGAAGAAAATAACAATCTCAGATCCTAAATCTAGGGAGCTTTAGCAAGGGCCAAAGCACATCCTAAATCTAAGCGAAGATGGGTATATGGTTTACCTCCACAAGGGAGGGTAAGCCACCCGACTGTTGGACTTATAACTGCCTGGAGTGGCAGCCAGCTAACTTCTCCTATACTTTAAATTCATGTTGTTAAGTCATATGAATTGCAAGATAGTTTGGTTGTTATTATTTAAAAAGAGACTAAAGTCCTTAAACCCACTCCCTAAAGAGGCTAGAGCATGAGTGGTATGAGTAATGACTTAATCTAATGCAAATCTTTTTAAATTTTATTTGATTTTCATTTTGACAAATATTTTGAGATTTTATACGCCTACATGCATGATGAAATTAGATTATTGGCTAAATCAGCAAGAAGGGGTGTTTCCTACCACAAAGGATATCCTCACAGGTCAAGCATTCCCCTATTGTGCAAGGATGGAAATCCCCTATTTTCAAAGAAGAAGGAATATGCATGCATGATATTAGATATACAACCATATAGCTAAGAGGTTACTAAATCTTTTAATTATCTTGATTATATATTAGAATTTATGTGAAGTTATGAGTTATTTAGAAATTTAATTATGAGTTGTAGTTGGATAAAAGATTTTTTCCCCTAAGAGCCTAATCGCATCCAGGCCATACAACAAATACCAATAATAATAAAAACTATGAAAAGGCATGTCATTTTTAATGCACAAGCTAAACAAAATATCAAACAATTTTATAGCTAGCACAAAAGAATAAAAAAGGCAGTCGGTCAGTCAGTACAACTGAAAGAAAATAATTAGAGCTTTACCCTTATACAACTTGGATTACAAAAGAATAATTGCAATTAAGAATGAATGCATGCAATGTGGGGTCTTCATCTTCTTTAAATCTTCATGTCTTCTTTTCTCCTCTTTGCTTCTTTAGTTTGGCTTACTTTAAGGCATCACATGGCAAACATGTCATAGTCTTTCTAGCCAATGTTCTTCCTAATTCCCCCATAGCACTAATCCTAATTCCTAATTACAAAATTATATTGAAATGAAAAGAATAATCTAACTACACCTGCAAAATAAATGTTAGCTAAATATACATTCCACCCAAGTAATTATATTTATAATTTGGACTTAGCATCCCGCACATGAATAACCAAGCCCACCTGTCCTAACTTGGATTATGCTTAGGGGCTTAAGCAACCTGCAAAAAGAGAGAATTTAAATTTATTTTTCAGCAGCCCCTTAAGCATAACCCTCTGCATAAAACATGATTAGGCTAATAACGGCCTAACATCCAATCTACGAAACATACACCCTAACATCCAATCTAAAATATTACATCACAAAATAAAATATACATCAAATCATATATTGTCCTAACCTAAAGCTAGAAGTGGTGACTTAATCTAATGTTTGTGTGTGTATTAAGGCTTGTATGCTATGCCCTAACTAGGCTTTAGAGTTATAGTTTCCTAAATGCAAAAAAAAATTAATTTAAAGGGTGGTTTCACTTTAAGTTGTTTAGATAATTTTCAAGCTTTTACTTAATATTTTCTCTTGTTTCATTTGGCCTACACAAAATAACTAAGTGTTATAAAAAAATGAAAAGAGAGTATCACTCTCCTTTATCCCTACCTTAAGTCATTTTTAAAGCCAATTAATTAAATAATTCCATTTAATGAATGGATTATTATGTATTTTAATTAGTCTTAGGTTTAGGTCACTTTAAATAAACTCATTCAATAAGAAAGTCATCTCAAGATTAATTGAAATGAACTATCATCACATGACACATGTTTGCTTATTTCTTTCCATCATATATAGCATGCATATGGTTAAGTCCTAAACATACCTATACATGTAATTTATATCTTAGCACACTTGAATGATAAAAGTAAGCAAATGCATTTGGAATTAATATTTCATTTGGTTGAATTATTTTGTCATATTAATTTAAAGCTCTATCTAAATTCTTATGCAAAAGCATAAGCAAAGAGCTTCAAGTTACATGATTAATCAATTCAACCACTTGAACAAAGTATGAATGCATGTTTCTTTTAAATAGAAAAGGAATTTTCATTCATTAGTCAAATGTACACACAAATGTATAAGAGTTTTAATCAAGTGCATCGCCATTGTTCTACACCAAGGGAGTGAGGTAGGAACTTAGGGCTACTTAAAGCCGTGCATCCCTAGGATGTCCAGACTAACATATCTGAAATCCTCAGATACATACAGATGTATAAGCAACTATAAGAATGAGAATCATGCAAAAGTAGAATTAATTTGATTAACTTATGGTTTTCATCCACTAGTTGTATCACACATACACACACACACACACACACACACACACACACACACACACACACACACACACACACACACATATATATATATATATATATATATATATATATATATATATATATATATATATATATATATATATATATATATATATATATATATATATATATAATGGTGCCATTGTTCCGCACTAAGGGAGTAAGGTAGGAACCTCCTTAGGGCTACTTAAAGCCATGCATCCCTGAGATGTCCAGACTAATATACCTACTATCCTTATATTTATGTGAATGTATAGGCGACTATAAAAATGACAACTATAAAAAAGTTGGATTCAATTTAATTAATTTATTTATGTAAATGAACTAAAGGTTTATCTAAATTCTAATGTCAAAGATGCATAAGAATGAAATCAAGCAAGTACGTCACTATTATTCTACACCAAGGGAGTAAGGTAGGAACCTCCTTAGAGCTACTTAAAGCAGTGCATCTCTGGGATGTCCAGACTAATATACCTGCTAGCATTCTTACTTATGCAAATCAACATATGAATATAAGAAAGAAACTTTACTTCATATACTAAGTTTATATTCACATACTTCATATATATATATATATATATATATATATATATATATATATATATATATATATATATATATAAAAGTTACAACACATATTCTTATTCATTAAGAAGCTTTTGAAAATATGTTTGACTTTTAGTGGTGATAATAGCCACACATATTTTTTAATAAAGTCAACACATGCAAATTGATATAAAGAAAATTATTTTCTTACAATTTATTTTTGAAAGGAATGAATGCATGACTACAAGTGGCATACAATATCTTAATATGATTGGAAAGAAATGAAGAAACAAAAGCATACAACCTCATTCAATCCAACTAATTCCCAAGGACAATCACATTAAACAAGCTTATTAAAAATAAACCAAAGTTTGTTAAAGCCATTTTTGATTTCATGTTTGATTTGATTTATGAAGTGCGAAAAAGGTTTGTTGATCCTAATCCAATTCCTATATGTGTGAGTTAATTTGATTTAATGAAGAGCAATTAGGTTGATTTTATAAATTAGTTAAGTTAAGCATGGATTAAATTAATTAATTAACCCTTATTTATGTCACCTTAAGGTAATTAATTACATAATTATGAGCTAATGTGATATGCAACCACATAGAAAAGTAAATAGCAATGCTTTTATAAAATGAAAGGGGTCAAATGCAATTAGCTCATAATTATTAATTAATTAAGCTTAAAGAGCTCACTTAATTATTATTATGGTTTTCTTACACATGTGAGCTAACCATAATTTTTCATTAACTCTCTCTTTAGGTTATTGAACACCCAAAGAGCTACCCAGAAGTTAATTAGAGAAGTAGATTCAATCAAATTAATTAAGTTCACTAATTATCTAATTAAATCTTAACTCTCCTTAATCAATAATACGAAATGGACTTAGGGAAAGAGACAAAGAAGGGGACTTAAGTCTCAATCCTTAAGTCATTTCAATTAGTTAATTAAAGTTCAGGTATGATTCGGATTTTGATTGATTTTGTTAATTAATTAATTAATGGGTTTTAATTAATTATTTATTTAAGAGGGAATGGAGAAGACTTAAGGAAAAGATTGGAAGAGGGGGTCCCAATCTATTTTCCTAAATTTCATCACCATTAACAGAGATTAATAAGCTTAATTGATTGATTAATTTATTGTTCATTTATTTAATTATCATTAATTAAAATAGGAGAGTAATTAAGGCTTAATCAATTAATTTTCCCAATTAATTATCCAATAAATCCTAAGAAAAATAGGGGAGGCGGAGGTCATCCCCCTAAACATCTCAAGAAAGTTTAAAATTAATTGGATAATTAATCAGAAAGAAATTAGGCTAATTAAATTTTTAATTAAATTTTAACTAAGCAAAAATTACTATTCAAAATTAATTAATAATAATTTTAATGGATTTTCCTCTAAAATATCTTTTAAATGAGCCATCATATATATTTTTTGAATTTTTCTATTTTTAGTTATGAATTTTGGGAATTTCAGCATTAAAATGGATTAATTAACTTAATTAACCCCCTAATCCCATCGGCATCGTGGCTACGGCGTAGTGCTTTTCACATACGGATTGGTTATTTAATTTGTCACATCCATCGCGATCACGGATGGCGGGCATTTATCGTGGGCCGATCGAGATCGGACGACCATGATTAAATGCATGGTTCCAAAGGAAAAAAGAGGGGATCTACATGTGATCAGACCAGGACCGTCCATTCTGATCACACGAAATGGACAGTCCCTGATCTATCTCCTCCCGAGCGGCGAGAGATGGATATTATCCGTCGATCGTTGCTTGATCTAAGCTCACATGAGCTCGAATGGAGATCAAATTGATCCCACACCTTCGGGGAAGAACAACAAACACATCCAACGGTGGAGATCGCACGAGATGCAAGTTTTCTTTACAAAGGATCAACTTATTTTAAGCTTCACCGGAGCTTATGACAACGGTTCCAATGATTGAGGAAGCTTCATTTGGTAGAAGCGAAGCCCTATTGAGCCACATGAGCTTTAATTTGGTGTGGTTTGCTCGGAGGACCAACCCACAGCATGTAAGCAATCGGCCTTGGTCGAAATCCCACTTTTGATGGTCGGAGGTGATTCATTTCGGCTCGTCTAGGTCCAAGGATGGTGTGTACAAAGTTAATTGCACTTTCATTATGAAATGAGGAAATGTCAATCATTGGTCTCCTCCCCTGTTTCAGTTTCACATAAAATCAAGAATGGAGAATTTAAGGAGCTCAAGAAATGCAAGGGGAATCTTTGGGATGTCTCTCCTTGGTCGTTAAGGCTAAATCGAGTGTGAGTGTGTGAGTTTGAGTGAGAATGAGGAGGTATACCCCCTCTTTCCTTGGCTTGGACAGTGATGATTATTTCGGCTCTTTGATCAAATGGTCACCATGAGGAGCTCGATTTGGGCAGAGAATCACTCCACTTGGCCTCTATGAGTGGAGGAAGGGTAGGAGGTGGCTGGTATGGGAGTAGTGGGTTTCTTTGGTGGTTTGAAATGCTCTAATAGGAATGGGGAGGTGATTTCACCTCCCCATGAGTCATGGTCGACCCAACCACGTTGGTTTAAGTTAGTCACAATCCTTGGTGCCTAAGTGGACTTATGAATGGGTGCCAAGTGGCCAAGGGGAGGAAATGACAAAAGATGCAAGTGTCTTATCTTATGGGATACCCTAGACCAAAAGGCAAAGTAGTCATTTAGCTATGGATTTGATTTGGGTAGATTTGGGATGGGTCAAAAGTGGGTTAGCCCAAATTTCAAGTGGTTTGGAGTTCATCTAGTTTGATTTGGCTTGATTTGACCTATTTAGGTCAAATTAGGTTAGGTTGGGTCAAGTTGACCAATTGGTCAAATTGGATCAAACCATGAGCTGAGTCAAGTTCACATGACCAATTGGAGTGTATTGGTGTCATTAGTTTGGTTCAACTTGCTTTGGATTTGATTATAGCTCATTTGGGTTCATATAGGTCAAATGGGTTAAGTTGACCAATTTGACCAATTTGGCCAAATTGGATTGGGTTAGGTGTTGATTCAAGTTCAATTGGCTAATTGAAAATGATTGTAGGCTTTGATTTGGTTTAATTTAGAATTAATTTTGATTTTGGCTAATTTGACCCTTTAGGTCAATTTGGGCTAGGTTAGGTTAGGTTCACCAATTGGTCAAATTGGGCTCAATAATGGCTTTGGCCAAGTTCAATAATCAATTTGGAATGAACTTGAACCCTTGGTTTCAATCAATTTGGGATGGATTGTGATTTGACCTATTTTGGCTTTTAGGTTAGTCAAATGATGGATTTGGTTTGACTCAATTGAGGGTTTAGTCATGTTCAATCATTGATTATGAATTGGTTTGAATCAAAGGTTTCATTCAATTTGCAATGTGGTGTGTCTTGGCTAGTTTAGGTTTCATTTAGGCTAAAGGTTGACTTGGTCAACGGGATAGGTTGACTTGGTTTGACCTAATTCAAGATAATTGATTAACCTAGGATGATTGTTGATCATGATATGAGATTTGGATGGACTTAGTTCAATCCAATTTGGGTTGGATTAGAATTAAGCTCAAAAGGATCCTTAGGTCACTTTGGGTCAAGTGGACCTAAATGGTTCAATTGATTTGATCATGGGTTGATTAGTTATATTGACAATTATGTTTGAGATGGAAATATAAATCCAATTGCAAATGGTTTGAAGCCATGTGGATTTTGGTTCATATGGCAATTTCAAATCAAAAGGGCTAATTTGGGTTTGACTTGGGTTGTTGATGATTGTAGTTTATATTTATATTTGGATAAGTTATTAAAGGAATGATTGACTCGTGAAGAAATTCATGGGTTTTGAGTTGATTTGGATGGGATTTGGCTAAGTCCAAGAAATTAGCTAAAAGGGCTTGAATTGGATTTTTGAATTGATTTGGGTTTGGTTTTGGCTATTTGGATTTATATTTCATTTATTTTTGGGAACATAAATGAAGATATAAATGACTCATGAGAAAATCACTTGAGCTTGGAGTGATTTGGAAGCAAATTTGACCAAACCTAAGGATGTAGGTCCAAAGGGGTTAAGTAGGAAATTGATTTAGTTTGATTTATTTTTGGTCATTGGAGGGTAGGTTTCATTTATATTTGTGAATATAAATGAAGGATTAATTGCCCTATAAAGAAATCAATCAAGTTTGGGTTGATTTAGGTTGAGATTTGATTAAGCTTATAGAGGTAGGTCCATATGGCTTAAAAAAGATCTTGATTTGATTTGTTTATTTTAATTTGGATTTCATTTATATTGATGAATATAAATAAAGGAATGATTGATTTATAAAGAAATCAACCAAGTTTAATTTGATTTAAATGGGATTTTGGCTAAGCATATGAAGGTGGTTCATATGGCTTAGGAAGGGATTTTGAGATTTGAATTTGATCAAGGATTTCAATCATTTAGTTAGGAATTTGATTTGGAAGTTGATTTGAGATTGATTTGAGAGCGAAGCATGGATTGGGTTTGAGAAGGTGCATATGGATTATGTTTAGGCTATAAGATAGGTGATTTTCTTAAGTCCCTAGGCATGGCCTAATCCTATGATTAACCCTTCTAAGTGTTTATACTTAGGTTAAGTGTTCACCTAATCACTAGAAGTGGCTTATGACTAAGGAGCTCTTAGTGTCTATAAGAGTCCTAGATCTGTGATGAGAAAGTTGAGAACTCACTCCAAAAGTGAGGTCAATAGGACCCAATAGGGGTTTCAAGACCTACATGGAGTGAGGTCCTAAAGCCTAAAGAATGTTGTCTGGATTTGCTTAAGGATGAAATAAGCTAAGTGTCAATCAAAAGAAAGATAATCTTGGACTTATATAAAATATAAGTCCGCTATTGATTCTTGGAGATAACAATTGTCTACTAGAGATAGAGAGGGGAACCATCCCTAGCGGAGTCGCTAGAAAAATCTGTGGTGTTTATTTTTGAGATGTATATAAGGGACACCATGTAGATCTGAGGGGATACTTATTGAAGTGAACACACATGACATTGAGGTATGATATACTATCTCGAAAGATAGAGGCATCACCCTTCAATGGACCTAATCACCTAATAAGGACTCCTAAGACATGATGAGTCTTTGAATATACCAGAGATTTTCCCCCTACTTTACATGGATGAATAAAGTAGGATTTATATTAAACCAGGTTCTAAAGTTCCCTATGGGGAAAAGCCCAGATAGTTAATTACATCATAGAGAAGGTGAATTCCTTAGGAATACTCTTGATTAAACTAGGCAATTATTATCTCCAAAGATTTCAAAGGTAAGACTATCAATAAATTGGTTATGTTGGAAGGTCAAGTGGGAAAGAGCAAAGAGAAGACTTATTTTGGAAGCCAATGGAGATGAGTAGGGAATACTCATGATATTAAGAAACCTAGTGAGCATTCCAATCTATCCTATAGTTGAGCTTCATATATTTGAAATTGAAAAGAATTATTTTGTTTGAGTTGAATTTTTATTAGATTACTAGGGCTTATAGTCCATCAACACAAGGTTGTATAAATGTCTAAGAGGTAAGAATTTATGCTTATAGATTGAAGGAAATAGCTACATCAGATCCTAAATCTTGGAAGCTTTGGAATAAGCCAAAAAATAACCTAAATCTAAGTGAAGATGGGTATATGATTTACCTCCACAAGAGAGAGTAAATCAATCGACTGCTAGACTTATAACCACCTAGAGTGGCAGCCAGCTAACTCCTCCTATGCTTTAAAATCATGTAGGCTAATCATATGATTTTGCAATATAGCTAAAGTAGTTATTATTTATAAAAAGACTAAAGTCCTTAAACCCACTCCCTAAGAGACTATAACATGAGTAGTATGAATAATGACTTAATCTCTAAATACAAATCTTTTTAAATTTTACTTGATTTTTGACACTTCATTTTAACCAAGGCCATAGGAATTTCATATGTCTAAATGCATGATGAAAATAGATTATGAGATAAATCAGTGAAAAAGAGGTGTTTTCCACCACAGAAAAGACCCTCAAAGGTCAAGTCTTCCCTTATCGTGTAAGGATAGAAACCCTCTCTTAGCAAGAGTGAAGCAACATGCATGCATGATGTGAGACATACAATATTCAGCTAAAGGGTTGTTAAACCTTTTTATTATCTTAATTTAATACATAGATTTATGTGAGGTTATGAGTTATTTAAAACTTTAATTATGAGTTGTAGTTGGGGTAGAAAAATTAAATTTTTCTTGAGAGCTTAATTGCATCCAGGCTATACAATAAACACCAATCATAAAGAAACTATAAAGAAGCATGTAATTTCTAATGCACAAGCTAAACATAACATCAAATATTTTATAGCTACCATAAAGGAAAAATAGGCCGGTGCGGTCGGGTACTATCGTACAACCCGAAAAGAGAAAATGGGCAACCGAGCTCTACCCTTATACAACCCGAAATATGAAAGAATAATTATAATTTACAAATGAAGAAATGTTATGGGGGGGGGAGGGGTCTTCAAATCTTCATTCTTCATTCTTCATCTTTGATTTGGATGCTTGAAGGCATCACAGGCATAAGATAAAGCTTTCTAGCCACTACTCATCCTAAACCCCCGTAATAATAATCCTAATTCCTAATGAAAAATTACATTGAAAATAGAAAAAGTAAATCTAACTGCACCTATAAAACAAGTGTTAGCTAAACACACATACAATCCCAAGCAATTATGTTTATAATTTGGACTTAGCACCCTACACATAGGTAATCAAGCCCACCTGTCCTAACTTGGATAATGCTTAGGGGCTTAAGCAACATACAAAGAGAGCATTTGTATTTATTTTAAGCACCCCTTAAGCATATTCTCTTGCAGAAAATATGATTAGGCTAATATCGGCCTAACATCCAGTCTACGAAACATACACCCTAACATTTAGTCTAAAATAATACATCATAAAATCAAACATACATCATACCATGCACCGCCTTAATATAAAGCTAGAAATGATGACTTAATTCTAATGTGTGTGTATTAAGGTTTGTGTGGTATGTCCTAACTAGGAATTAAGGCTATGATTTTCTAAATGTGAAAGAAGTTAATCATAAGAGGTTGATTTCACTTTAAGTGGTTTAATTGATTTGGTGTATGGTGAGTTTTGGTTAATTTGGGTATAGGCTAAGGATTGACTTGGTCAAATAATCAAGTTGACTTAGTTTGACCCAATTTAAGATAATTAATCATCCTAGGGTGATCAATGATCATGGTATGAGATTTGGATGAGCTTGGTTCAATGTAATTTGGGTTGGATTAGAATTTGGTTCATATGGGTTCTTTAGGACACTTTGGGTCAAGTGGACCTAAATGGGTCAATTGGCTTGGTTTTGGTTTGATTAAGGTTTAGTTTGATTTATATATAAGTTTAGGATTGAAATATAAATATAACTGCAATCAATTTGGGCTATGATGGGTTTTAGTTCATTTGAATTTTCAAGTCAAAAAGGCTAAGTTGGGCTTGATTTAGGTTAATTTCAATTTGGCTTGATAATTGTAAGTTTCATTTATATTTGGATAGATGATTGGAATGATTGATTCAAGATAAAATCCATTGATTTTGGCTTGATTTAGATGGGTTTTGGCCAAGTTTAAGGAATTGGCTTAAAGGGCTTAAATTAGGTTTTGATTTGATTTTGGATTTGGTTTTGGCTATTTGAGTTTATATTTCATTTATAATTGTGAATGTAAATAAAAATATAAATGACTTATGAGAAACTCACTTGAATTTGGAGTGATTTGGAAGCAAATTGACTATGCTCGTGGGGGTAGGTCAAAAAGGGCTTAGAAGAAAATTAATTTAGTTTGATTTAGTTTTGATCATTGGAATGTGGGTTAAATTTTTAAATATAAATGAATAACTGATTGATTTATAAAGAAATCAATTGAGTTTTATTTGATTTGAATAGAATTTGGATAAGCTAATGAAAGTAGGTCCATATAGGTTAGCTTCATATTTGATTGGATTTGGACTTGGTATGATTTGGTTTTGGTTGTTTGAGTTTATATTTCATTTATATTTGTGAATATAAATGAAGATATAAATTATTCATGAAGAGATCAATCAACCTTGGATTAAATTGGGTGGAGATTTAGCTAAGTTCATGGAATTCAATCATAAGGCTTAAGGAAGATTTGGAAGTTTAAATTCTATTTTGGGTTTCAATCATTTGGAATTGAGTTTGGACTTGGATTTGATCAATGATTGAGGGATTGAATTTATCTTGGAGAAAATCAATTGAATTTGCATTGAACTGGACTTGGCTAAGAGTAAAGCCATGGAATTCAATCATAAGATTTATGAAGGATTTTGAGCTTGGATTTGATCATGGGATAGATTGTGAATTTTGGAAATTTGATTTTGAATTTGGAATATGATGGAGGGATTGAATTGATCTTTGAGAAAAGCAATTGAATTGAATTGAATTGGACTTGGCTAAAAGTAAATCCATGGAATTTAATCATAAGGTTTATGAAGGATTTTGAGCTTGGATTTAATCATGGGATTGATTGTGAATTTTAGAAATTTGATTTTGAATTTGGAATTTGGAATTTGAATTTAGGATTTGATTTGAGAAGGAAATCATGGATTGAGTTTAGGCTATAGGGTAGGTAAATCTCCCTAAGTCCCTAAGGCATAACCCACTCCTATGACTAAACCTTATAGGTTTCTAGGTTTAAATTAAGTGTTCACCTAATCACTAGAAGTATCTTAAGGCTAAGGAACTCTTAGTGTCTATAAAAGTCCTAGATCTATGATGAGAAGGTTGAGAACTCACTCCAAAAGTGAGGTCAACAAGCATTGATGCATTTTGTTAGCAAACAAATAAAGAAAAATATAATATTACAAGTCTAGAAAAATTTTAACAATAAAAGACTAGAAGTACATTCAATTTATAACACATCACATCAAATGCAAGACAAGTTTCATAATAGCACAATACAAGAAACATAGAATGATCAATTTTCAAAAATTTTGAATCAATATCAATCAAATCACTCTTGCTCCAAAATCTTCATTGTTCTTTTATTGCACCCATAAGAGATCTTTCCTTTCTTTATTGCACTACCCTTATTGCTGAATAAAAAAAAATTCTTACTTATTTAATTTGATAGATTATGGATATCAATGATACAATTATGTTAAGTGAAGAAGTAGTATGCACAAATAAAAATGAACAAATTTTTATCAAACTTATGGAAATTGAAGTCATTAATGGAAATAGACAAATAACTACTTTTAGCCAAGCAACATAGTCGTATATTTTACTAGGTCTTGAAACAGCAACAAAAAATATAGACAAGAACAATTAAGAAATAAGTTAAACACTCTCAGAACTAGTTGGAGGGACTTTTCTAATTTACTAAAGAAAATTGGAATTGGTTCTAATGCTACCACAAGACAAGTGATAATATCCGAAGATGTTTGGTCCAAGTTATATAAGGTACTTAATACTATATTGAATTTATTTATTTAACTATATTCATTACTTGCATATATTAACTATATTTATTTAATAATATTTAGATCAATAAAAGTGCAAGAACATTTCATAAAAAAGGATGCCCAATATATGAGTCTCTCTGTCAAATTTATGGTGACACTACTTCAACTGGTAGTCTTCAACATCCATCGACCAAAGTTCCTTCAGATTCTGAAGAAGAAGAAGAAGAGACCGGGGAAAGTGAAACAAAATCTATAGATGACTCTATGAATAAAGAGAAATATGAAGATGTTACATTTAAGAGAGAGTTATCTTCAAAACGTGCTAAGAAGATAAATATTTTAGATGTTATTGCTAATATGGAAAAGAGAATGGGCATATCATCTACATCTTCATCTGAATCAACATAATCATTATTGATTGAATGCATGATTTTTTTTTAACTCGAGTGAAAATCTAGATGATGTGAGCTACTCAAAGGCTTCACAAAAGTTTCAAGAAGATCCAACATGGATGAAAATTTTTCTTTATATGCTAAAATACAAAAGGAGGGATTGGATTCATACTTTGATATAATTGAATATTACGAAGTTATGTAGTATTAATTAGTTAACATCTAAATTTGTCTTGATGCTTTATCATCTGAACAACAATATGATGGAATTAGTATGATATAGCTCTATGGTGTGCTTAGTTTCTTTAATATTTTGGCTTCTTTGATTGGTTATAATTGTTAATTATAACCAAAATAATTGAATATTATGATTGTTAATAACAATAGTAATTTCTTTCACATTTTTTATGAATATTTTCATTAAAATTATTTTTTGCTATTTATTTCAGTTTCAAAAATGAGTTCAAATTCAGATTTTGAAAGTGATTTTGATGAGGAATTTTATTTAGCAATTTCCCTTGTTTGTGTTGATGATTACAATAAGCATTATTTAACCAGAGAACCATGTAGGACTTCTAGCCTTCAAGGTCATGAGTATATCAATGAAATACTTTGAGGCCATCCAGCTCGATGTTATAAAAATTATAGAATGAAACCTTATGTTTTCATGAATTTATGTACTATTATGAAGAGTAAAGATCTAATGAAAGACTCAAAATTATCGATTGTTAAGGAGCAACTTGCAATATTTTTGTTAATTTTATCACGGAATGAACGCTTACAAGTTGTGGCTGAATGATTCCAACATTCATTAAAAATAATCTCATGTCATTTTAAAAAAACTTTGAAAGCAATTTGTCATTTAAGAGCTGAAATAATTGTTCCTCCGTCATTTGACGTTATTCCACCTGAGATCAGATATAATCCAAAGTATTATCCTTTTTTAAGGTAAGTTGTAATTTAAGTTTTTTTAAATATATTTGTTTTAAGTAATATAATATACTTATAAATTATATAAAGATGACTGCATTGACGCAATTGATAGAATGCATCTGACTGCACATGTGCCTAAAGATGATCAAATTTCATATCGAGAAAAATATAAGGAGCCATCAAAATATAATGTGTGTATGCAGCTTTGAAATGAAGTTTACTTATGTACTATCTGGTAGGAGCGGATAGTAAATGATGATATAATTTTTTTTAGAATGTAATTCAAATCCCCAATTAAACTTTCCTATGCCACATGAAGGTATGCTAACTTTTATTTTTTATTAATATATTTTTTTATTATTGAATGATAATTTTATTTTTATTAACTAATATATTTTTTGAAATAGGAAAATATTATTTAGTTGATTATGGGTATGCCAATATGTCAAGTTTCTTGTCACCATATAGAAGATTAATATATCATCTTCGTGATTATCGTGAGGGCACACAACCTCAAAGACAAGAAGAGCTTTTAATTATATATATTATTCTTTAAGAAATATTATTGAGCGATGTTTTTGAGTTTTTAAAGCTAGATTTTTAATTTTTTTTTAAAATATCTCCTTATGATTTACGCACACAACGTTATATTATAACTACTTGTTGTGCAATGCATAATTTTATAAGATCACAACCTATATCAAATATATTATTTAAGATGTATGAAAATGAAAATTGTATTGTTGATATAAAAGGAAGGTCTACATCAACTGATGTATCGCACAATACTATTGAGGTCGATATCACTCAATCTCAATTGCAGTTTATGACTCTCTTTCATGAACATAGTACAAGAGAACTATGGAGTTATACACATAATTGAATTTATTTATTAATTATCTTATTTTATTTATCTAGATATTAAGAGTTCTCAAACTATTATAATAATGTAATATGAGGTTAAGAGTTCTCAAACTATTATAATAATATAATATGAGACTTTTCTTATATTAATTTTATGAAATATTATATCTTTATTTTCTAATTTAATTAATAATTATTTTATTTATTTATATTATTGAATATATTAATTTATTGAAGATTAGTTTAAATTTTATGGTAATAGTGAATTTGTTTTTGCTCAATCTTATTTTGGAGTATAATAATCAACCTTATCATTCTATTTTTCCAATTTAAATTTTTGAAAAATGATAAAACCAAACATGTTTTCTATTTTTAAAAATAAAAAATTTATAAGAATACCAAATACATTTTTATTTTTTTGCTAAAATAAAAATAAAACAAAAACAAAAAAAAAACTGAAAATGAAAAAAAAAAATTTAAAAGTGATCCCAAATAGCCCCTTAGATATGTATGATACATATTCAGTTTGACATTTTCACACAATATTTATGGAAATAATAAAGGTGTATACGATTATGTTATATGTTTTCTCACTTAAAGAAGATTGATATGCCATATATTGTGAATTATTACAAGCAACCCTTTTTAGGCTTACTAGAAATATCTATTCTTAGTCATTACCATTGTATTATCTCTACCAATATGTTAAGCAACACTCCTATCATATAATTTTTTAATCATAAAGTTTCTAAAATATGGATTAGGAATGAAAAGTATAAAGGCACTTTAACCTAGTAGTTGAGAGCTAGTATTTTTTTTCAATCAAAAGATCTATGATTTCAATTCTTATACATGTTTTATGTGAGTTTGCAAATAAATTAGCTCAAATGTCAAAAAATGGAGAAAATTTGAGCTTTAAGAGTTATAACATTTTTGAAAAAAAAAAAGGCAGAAGTGAATCAAATTGTTCATCCAATAAATTTTTGGGGGTCTTTTCATTTGAATCTCTCAAAATCTCTAGTATTTTCTTGTATTTTATTTTGCATTGTAGTTTTTATAATCTTGTTTAGAGGTTTTATTGTATTAGTTTATAAGAAGATAACCTTAGGTCAGCATCAAACCTTGGAATTTTTTATTACCATTTTAATTTGTAATCATGTATGAAAGATTTGGATAAGATTTAAGGGTATAAAACTTATTGTGAGGTGAGAAGTGATACTTTGTCCTCTAATAATAAATATATGTATACCAATTGCTTGTTGAGCCATGTAACTAGTGGCATTGTGCTAACAGCAATAACAACAAGCATTCATGCCACTAAGTGAAGTCGGCTACATGAATTTTTAGTCTCTAATGTATCCTATTAAGTGTCATATTCTCATTTAGTTATAATAAAATAAGCTCAATTTTTATGCATCCAATTCAAGTCTTTTTAGATCTACTCATATCTTTCTTAACATAAGTTGAATCTAATGTATCTACTATCCTACCTAGTCATCGAATGACCAATATTTTTTATTACTAAACCATCTAAGATGACTCTCTATAATTTTATATGTTATTGGAGCTACTCCAGCCTTTTCATCTTAGCGACACTTAATTTTATAATTCTCTTTTACTAGCCAACATCCAAAATGCAGTGTAGTTTTCACTTCGATTAAATCAAAATCATATTTATCACAAAGTGAGAGAAAATAGATCCCCCACTCCTTGTGAGATGAACTTTAGTCTTAATGAATTACAAAATAGGATCTAAGGCTAGAGAAGCCGTCTTGCGAGAATATTTTTAATCAAAATATGATAACTTCCGAACTTGGTATCGAAATATCACTTCGGATGAACAACGAATCGAAATATCTAATATATATTTTTAAAAAATGATCGAGAGAAATGGGCAAAGTAAAGCAACAATTCCCTTTATTTCCTGGTTTTGCTAACACTATACTCAATCCGCCCATATTGTTATCTTATCCAATAAGAAATGGCTAACTGAGCATGGGAAAATAATTGAAACTTTCTATCCACCACCAGTTGCTAAAATGGTTGATGATAAACCATTAGATATAGCAGCTTTTGGAAAAATAAATTCCAACCCTCAAATTTTAAAATAATTTATTACTATAATTAAATATCTTAATTATAGTAATAGTATCCTCCAAATAATTTGAGATTATCTTTTTTAACCTTGAATCTAAAATTGATCAATTGCTTAAACAAAAAGCTCATAGTCAAGATATTAGTAGAATTTTTGAAAAGGCCTCAACAAGTGTTACTCTCTTGATAAGACCTTCTTTTCAGCCTCCTCCTGAAATTAAGTTTAATTTAAGCCCTTTTTCTGACGACATTTAGAATTTGATCCTTAAATTAAAAGATAGAACTATAGGCACACTAGAGGATATTATCACTAGTACATCGGGCAAAAATTTTAAAGAATTTTCTGAAGCCAACTCTGACGATGATATTGAAAAAGTCCAAGGACTCTTTCAAGATCTCCATATCCAGCATCCTCCTTAAATACAAAAGGTAAACTATCCAAAAAGGAACTTGGATAAGCACTACTATAAGCGGCCTACGCCTCCAGATTTACTCTTTGAAGAAACCACAAACTTCACAGATAACTCTTATGATGGTGATTCTCTTTATGAATGGAATATTGATAGTCTTTTTTAACATCAAATCTATCATATGCTCCACTGCATACTTATGTTTGTTTGTGTCGTACAGTCTCATCATCGTACAGCTCAATCCTTTGATTTCGCTAGAGCTATTGTGGCTGGCTTTTCTGGAGTCCTTAAAGGTTGGTGGGATCATTATCTCACCTTACCTCAGCATGAGGATCTTCTTAGCAAAAATGATCTTAGCACTAAGAATTTATCTCAATACCAATAAAAACCTAATGACAGTTGTGCTTATAATCTTCTTCAAGCTATCATAGACCATTTTGCTGGATCGGTGGGAGATCAAGGAGAAAAGACCCGCTCCTTACTCCTGTGGGCTCCGAAAATTTGCCACCGACCTCTTTGATGAAAAGAGTATTTTTAAAAAATATCAGTGTAATTTTCAGAAGGCAGATGAGATAGTAGATAAGACACCCAGAGATTTCGTCCTCATTTGGTGAGGACTTTAGATCTGTTCTGTGTTTCTTATAGCAAGCCCCTATAAGCATTACCTCTCAAGTGAGAGAGAACTTTCAATTAAGGCTAGTCATTATATTGCTCAATAAGTAGCATATAGTAACAGCATGTGAAGTTTTAGAATTTAAGATAAGAAATTCATCATTTAAACTTAAACCAGATGGTTGGGGAATGACGCGTCCATCTGATCCCATGGTTCCATCATCCCTGCGGGTTCTAATCTACTTAATCGAGGAGGTATGAATCAACTGACGAAAAATCCTCAGGAATACACATGGGTTACCGCCCAAGAAATCCTTCTGCACTGAGGTGGTGTTTGTGGAGACATGCTTAAGTCTATCTTATCAGAGGGTTGTTCCCTATCAAGTATACTGATTCACAACTCAAAGGACGAGCCATTGGGGAGCATACATGCAATGATTGTAATATAATGGAGGACCGCCAAACCACCCGATCGAGGACTTTGGTTGTAAAGCTTCATCTGGAGCCTACTAAGCCACGCAAATGAGGACACGCCACGCCCCACCCCGTGAGAATGATTGAGAAACATAGTAGAACCCTTGATTTGACATCCTTTGTGAGCTAGAGTTTTCTTAGTTTGTCCCCCACAAACAATGAAGATGGATAGATTGAGTTTGGTTTAAGTTTTTAGTGATATAGTTTCATTTAAGCAGTTTCAGATTGCTACTTAATTTGATTTGAAAATTTGATAATTTGAATATGTTTAAGAGCTTTAAATCTGCCAACTGCTTTAGCTACTAATGTAAGAGATCTACTATCATCGGCGTCAATTTTTTAGATATTTCACTGATTTAAAACTCTTATTATAGGTTTTTAGGTTTAGTTAACCCGGACCCAGTCCTAAGACTAAACCAAGAAGCAACCCACGCAGCATCCTCAGGCACTTGAATTTAAGCATTCAGCATAGTGTCGGGACACATGTGGGTGTATTTAAGAGTTTATGTAGTGTTTATTTCTTAACTATGAGATTGATTTCGGATTTTTATTTAATTCCAACTTAGCCTACACAACCTTTTTAGACATTAAAATTTAAATAATGTTTAATAGCTTTAGATCCTGTCAATTCAATTTAGTCGCTAATATGATTAGATCTATCATTACCATGTAATCGCCGATATTTCATTTGAAACAATTATTATAAGTTTTTAGGTTTTGTTAACCCGGGCCCAGTCCTAAGACTAAACCGGGATGCAACCCGCACAGCATCCTCAGACACTTGAATTTAGGCATTCAACATAGTGTCGGGGCCCATGCGAGTGTCTTGTAATTTTAGGTAATTTTATGTTCGAATTATGAGATTGATTTTGTATTTTCATTTTTTTATTATTCCAGTTTAACCTGCGCAGCCTTTTCAGACATTAAAATTTGCACTTGAAATCTCTATGTCCGAGCACATGCTTTAGTTTTTTAGATTTCACCTAATTAGTGATTTCATTGATTTTGAAAATCATAGTTTAGAATGAAGTTCCTTAATTTTTGATTGAAGGAAGCCCTAAGATTTGTGTAGAATTAGATTTAGTATCGCCTTATGTCTGCTTGTACAAAAAGTTGCAGATCTGGTGGCGAAGAAGGCGTTTTGATTTAGATTGTAGTTTAAAATATTACTTATAATTAGTTTACTTGTTGAGTTTTTTTTGTAATTTTTCCAACTTGATTATGCTCAATTTACAACAATTTTGATAAATTATGCTGATTTCAGTGTTTGTTCAATTAATCCTACTCATGCTTATTAGCTAACATAGTAATAACCTTCATATTCGTGTAAGAGTTATTAAACACAATTTGGATTCATCCTTAGATTTTGAGTTTATTGCAAGTTTGTTATGAGTTTGGCATTAGCTCCTCCCAAATTTCAATTAAAGCTAGCTTAATTTTGAGGAATTTACAAGAAAAGAGAACTCACTTATTACTTTAATTTACGCTATAGAGAATTGCATTTAAAGTTTGTGAGTTTAATATTAGCCTCCCCAAAGTTTGTGAGTTTGATATCAGCCTCCCCGAAATTTGGGAGTTTAATATTAGTCTCCCCCAAATTTCACTTAGATTTTAAATGAATATTCTATTCTTTTCAAAATTTGCTTTAAAGGCTCCCTCCTTTTTTTCTTGTTTGACACTTTTAGTTTAGAATTAGTTGCATGTTTCTCTACTTAGCATTCTTAAGTCAGTTCATTTTACCCTCCCTTTTTTTTAAGTCAAAAGATTTGACGATTTATGTCTCTCAAGATCATCCCGTGGTGCAGGGTGTGTTTTGGCCACTCGGTATTCTCTCACGAAGATAACGATGTCTTATGACACCATGCGCCATCTCGTCAGCTACGAGCACGACGAGGTCTTTAAACCCGAAAGAGATAAATGCAATATATTAATTCCCTTTTCTAAGTCGAAAAATTACAAAATTTCATCATTTTAAAGACATCTAACAAGTTTTACTGATACGCCTTACTTAAGCGTGAGCATTCTCATGACATCACAAATATTTTTTTCATCTTATCATACTGCTAAGTTAATAACAAGTTTCAATATATATATATATATATATATATATATATTCACATCACAAATCCAACATGTTCTAATGATTTTTGCATATGTTGCAAAATAATGACGATAATTGGGAACGAATGTAAAGAGTGCACAAAAATCAAAAGAAATTTGCTGTTGACGATGTTCCCAATTATGACGCAAATAAAATGTCGCTAAAAAGTGCGAAAAAATCAAAAAAAAGAATTACTGACGATGACGTTCTTCCGATTGCGCAGTAAAGAAACGAATGCGTCGACGCGACGAAATCGAAGACTTTCTCTTCACCGACGATTCCGACTGGAAAACGGAACGACTAAAGTGAGGGGTGCAACGCCAAAAGAATTCTTCATCGACGATGTTCCCTAATTGCGGGCAACAAAACGGACGAAAAGGTCATGGCTATGGGACAGCGGGCTAGAGCGTGGGTTTGGAGGCTGGAACGGGCTGGAATTGGAGGCTGGGCCGGTGGTTTTGCTCGAAACAGGCCGGAACAGGGGCTGGGCCGGCGGTTTTGCAGCGTGGAATAGAGGAGCGGGTCTGCGGCGGGCCGGAGCAGTGGAACGGGCCTGCGACGGGTCGGAGCAGTGGAATAGCGGAGCGGGCTGCGGCTTGCGGCGGGTCGGAGCAGTGGAACGGGCCTGCGGCGAGTCAGTTGCAGCGGGAACGTGGAACAGGTTCAGATCGCAGGTCGCAGCGTGCGGGTGCAGGCTTGGCCGGCGGGATGCGCAGAGGTGGGATTAGCGATCGGCGGAGATCTTTGCGGCAACGGGAACACGAAAGGCCAGTGGTGGGATTGGCACGGCAAAAAAATGCACAGAACGAAGGAAAAATTCAACAAAAAGAGGAGAATTTACCTCTTTATTTTTTTTCGTTGGAGCGAGAGAGCAGGAGAGAGAGAGTAGCGGGGAAGAATGAGAAGGGGAAGTTGCAGAATGGGGTGAGTGGTTATCTTTTTATTTTTTAAAAAAAAATTTCTTTTTCATAAAACTGAAAATTATGGGGAACGGTTGAGCATGCGGGTAATTTGGAAATTTTTAAATTAATTTTAAATTAATTTAAATTATTTTAATTTAGATTTAATGGTAACAATAATATATATATATATATATATCGATTTAATGAATTTCATTATTAATGCAAGATAACCGCTTTACCGATCGGTCGGCCAAAATCAATCAATTTCACCAAACGCGATCGCCGCTTTCATCCGCCGATTTTGCAGAACTGCTCAATTGAGTGCGAATAGTCTCACTTGATAGATTTCAACGTTTTGAAGCCAATGACATGATCAATTTTGCAAACAGAGATCATTTTACTTCGCATTCTCCGAATTGATATATGTATGCGCTTCGACGACTCGATTCTCATCAAGTCGTGCAATATTTATATCCTAACCAATTTCGACGTTTCAACGCTGATAAGTCCGGCCGATCGGAAGGTCATTTGAGTTAATTTGATGTCTTGGTATTTCGCGATTGAAGAAACTTCAAATCATTCGACATTTGGACAAACTCGTTCGAATTGAGCACGGATGGTCTTATTTGATAGTTTTTGATATTTCGGAGCTAACGGCATTATTAATTTCATGAACGGAGATCATTTGGTCATCGTCGCAGCTTCCTGATCTCGATATACATGCAAGCATGTTGAAGACTCGAGCGCTTAATCAGTTGCTCGTTAGATTTTGCAATATCTATATTCTGATCAGTTTCGACGTTCTAAACGCGGTGGCGAAGTCCGTTCATCGATCGGAGGTCGTTTCGACCATTTTTAGGGACGTCCAGTGCATTTTGAGCCTCAATTTGCGCACTATCACCTTCGGAGTCCGTCGAATTCGATTTATGGGTTTGACTCGACTTATGGCATATATGTGGAGATCAACAAATGCCCCCTAACAAATGTGATTCGCGCTTGAAGCGAGTCACGTTTGTTGAAAACTAGTTGACCCTTTGGACTGGCCACATAACTTGGATCATTTCAACTCGCTTTAATACGAAGCTGATGTGATTCGTTAGTACGTTGTCTTATTCAGGACATGCTAAATGACGGGGATTGACCGATTTGACAAAATTGACTTGTCGGATAGATAAAAGTTCTTACACCATCTACTATCTGCTTCAATGACTTTGCTGAAGATCTTTTTCTTTTATGTCATTACAGATTTGAGCCTCCTCCGACCCTAGCTTCATGCTTGGTTGGGTTTGATGAAGGAATTTGTCTGCTTGTTTTGATGAAGGACTCCGCTAAGGAATCGGTTCATCCGTGCTTGATCGGATTTGAAATTCCTTCTATCCTAACTTTGAGCTTGACGGACTTTGATGAAGGATTGACCTGATTTGTCAACATTGACTTGTTAGGAAGTGTATGTACGCCATGAACCCTGTGCTTGCTGCTTTAACGGATTCATTGAAGGATACATATGATAACCTTCCCGCTTATATAGGTCAATGTTAAGTTATTAGTCAAGAACGCGTGTGCTTTAACAAACTAAATAACCACAAAATTACTTTAGTTCCCTTTGTATGAACTATGGAATTGCTTCCTTCCGCGGCTTTCGCTGACTTGATGAGGAGATAGGCTTTGATCTCGGCTTGAGCTCGTGATCATTTGAAAATAGATTGAAATATCACCTGCGTGTAATATGAAGATTGATTTGATGTAGCTCAATTGAACGTTTCCTCATTGCCTGATCTATAAATCAAGTAGAGATCTCTTGATCCGGTTACTTATAATCACTAAGTCGGATCGATTTGAGATTGAACGATATATTGACCGACGAAGCTCTTTCACTGCGGCCTTTTCTTGTGGCTTGTTGAATGAGGAGAGTGTCAGCAACTTGGCCATATTTGGGCTTGTTGAGTTCGACCTTTAGAACCTACTCGAGTCTTCGACTTAAGCTATAATGGATTGGTGGTTTTGTCATCAGACTGACAAACGGGGGCTCTTTCACTGCGGCCTTTTCTTGCGGCTTGTTGAGTGAGGAGAGCG
Organism: Cymbidium sinense; assembly: GCA_021442155.1. Classification (NCBI taxonomy): domain Eukaryota; kingdom Viridiplantae; phylum Streptophyta; class Magnoliopsida; order Asparagales; family Orchidaceae; genus Cymbidium; species Cymbidium sinense. The sequence goes on along the minus strand of CM038217.1, from coordinate 66,659,115 downwards.
TCAGCAACTCGACCATTTGTGGGTTTGTTGAGTTCGACCTTTATAACACATATGTGTCATATACTTTAGGATGTAGAGGTTGATGCTTCTCCAACTTAATTGATTGAAGTTTTCGAAATCAGGAGTTCTTTTGACTTGATCTCCAGAATTTGGCAAATCTGAGAGATAAATTTCTTGACATTTAAGATTGTCCTTGCATACATAGAAATAGATTTTTTTGCTCCTGCAAGAACATGCAACTTAACAATGATAATTATAAATATATTCGTGGATTTGCAACGTCAACTGAATCAATATATTTGAGGATCTCGTCTTATGGAACGATGTCAACTCAAATAAATTTGATATAAACTAAAAAATACCCCTTGTCTTACAGGGAGAATTCTAAAGTACATTTAAGAGAATTTTCAAGATGAAAATATACAACTACATCAATATTTAAATTGATGTACTCTAAAGGAGATTTTAACATACAATATTGATTTCATCTGTGTATAGAATATCTAAAATGTCCCCTGTGTAACAGGAGAATTTTCATGGAAACGTTTTTCCATCTATAATAGGTTTATTTAGGGATCTCGGCATGAAGCACGATGTCAACCTAAATAGATATACTAAAAAAAATGCCCCGTCTTGCAAGGGGATTTCTATTATACCTCGATAATGTGGTCGTCAAGTATAGTATTTTTTTTCAAGCATCGACCATTAATTGGCAACATTGGTCTTTCACTATTTAGGTCAATAAGTTGGTATGCACCTCCTTGATACACTTTCTCAATGACAAAAGTGTCCTCCAAATTAGGCTCAAATTTGTCACCAAATTTTTGATTGGAGATAATTAGTCTTCTCAGCACTAAGACTAATTTCCCTTTTTGGAATGCTCAAGGTCGCACTATATGATCAAAAGCTTTGGACATCCTTGCTCGGTAGACTTCTAAATTCCCTTGCTGCTTGGAAATTCTAATTCCTCATCAAGCGCATCAAGCTCTTCCATCCGTAGACAAACATTCTCGTATTGAGTGAGATTATGTTGAATGGCTACTCGGAGCAAAGGTAATTCAACTTTAAGTGATAGAACTACTTCAGCCTTTCATACTAGCACATAAGGAGTAGATTTTTGTTGGAGTACAATCTAGATGTCACACTGTTGTCTTTATGTAAGGCAATTTCACTTCGAGATTTTAGCCTCCAAATTTGCTCACCTATTTGTCGGGACCTTTCGACGGAAGATTCTTGGACCTATGGTCCAAGTGTCATGCATCGATGCTCACCATGCGAGACTTGAATTAGTAGACATTTTTTCAGGGCTGTAAGAGGAGGTCTCTTTGGAGGAGCAACTCTAGTCTCCCTGATGACAGGACCTTCATATTTTCCTTTTATCAGTCATTTCTCCTTAGCAACTTTGAGGACTCGATGCACTCTTGCATACATAGTTTTGAGTTTCCTTACTGGAGAAACTAGAATCTGACATTATCGGGTCTAGAATGACTATTTGATTTGACCAGTAGAGCTATTCCACTATGCCCATCCGAGGCTGCCAAACATGTTATAGGTTGGAACACTCGCTTCTGGTTCAACAGCTGGTTGTACAATTTTCTACTTGAACAATGGTTGTTGAGCACGCCATTTAGAACAATGGTTGTCACACCCCGATGTTCACCGTGTAGGAATTGCTTAGGACAGTCGTAAACTCTTACTACCACTGATTATAATATTTGTAGTAGAGCATTCTTGGCTTCTTTGATAATTGACATTTGATACATGTTCTTCATAGAACATTTTTCCTTAACAACCTTCAGAACTCTATGTGCTCGAGTAGATAGAGTTTCATGTTATTTCTTCAGAAAGGTTGAAGCTGACTGCTGTTGAGCCCAAAAACACCATTTAACGTCACCAGTAGAGCCATTCCTTTTCAACCATCTCAAAATTTTCAAATATATTGTGGGGTAGAAATACTCGTTTTTGGTTGTAAGGTCAATTGTATGACTTATGCATAAACAACCACCGAAGCTTGTTTCTTTTTCTCCTTCACCTTCTACTCAATTTTCCTCCAGAAGAGGAGGCTTCAGTATTATACCTTCCTAGTGAGAAAGGTTCAACTAGTAGAGTTGGCGCATTCACAGATATGATTGAAACTTTCTGCCCAGTGAAGGTTCTCTTCATGATTGATGCCTCAAAATGAATCAATCTTTTAAGTGCAAAAGCTCTCTTTTGAGGAACCTCATAAACAATAGTGGTCATTCCAATTGTCCTCCTCCTTTGCACAAGTTGGTGCATAGAATATGCAATTGCTTAAGGTAGAGGATTATTTGCGGGATGTTGGATAGTTTGCACTACCAAATTGGATGGTAGCTTTAGTATCTCTGGTATTGATTACAACATTAGCATTAACATTAACTCTAATTCGATAATGAATGTGTTCAAGATCCATCGATATACAGAACAAATAGATTAGTCATAAAAATATGATTAATTTAAATTTAATTTCATTGATGATTGATTTTAAATATCAATTTTATCATGCTCCACTGCTACTATAGCTTAAATTCGACTAGCCAAAGATAAAAAGAGAATCATGTCCCCAGCGGAGTCACCAGAAATCTGTGAGTTCAAAATTTGCCACCGACCTCTTTAATGAAAAGAGTGTTTTTAAAAGTGTCGGTGTAATTTTCAGAAGGCAAATGAGATAGTAAATAAGACACTACCCAGATATTTCATCCTCATTTGGTGAGGACTTTAGATCTGGTTCCAGGTTTCCTATAGGCACAAGCCCCTATAGTTAGTTACCCCTCTCAACAAGTGAGAGAAAACTTTCAATTAAGGCTAGTCATTATATCACTCAATACGTAGTGTATAGTAACAGCATGTGAAGTTTTAGAATTTAAGATATGAAATTCATTATTTAAACTTAAATCGGATGGTTAGGGGAATGATGATGTGCCCGATCTAGATCCCATGGTTCCATCATCCCGGGTAGTCGCGGTCCCGAATCTACTTAGAGGAGGTAATGACCTAACCCGTGAAGGATCCTCATCGAACACATGGGTTACGCTCAAGAAATCCTTTAGACTGGGTGGTGTTTGTCAAGGAGGCTTAAGTCACCGATGAGGGATGTTTGCCCTATCAAGTATACCATATGATTCACAACTCAAAGGGCAGAGCCATTGGGGAGCATAGGGGTCACAGTCATGATCGTAATATAATGGAGATGGATTGCCCAAACCACCCGATCAGAGAACTCTAGTCATAACTACTTCATCTGTGGAGCCTACTAGCCAAGCCACGCAATGAGGACCGCCATGCCCCATTAGAGATTGATTGAGAGTGAACATAGTAGAACCCTTGATTTGACATTGGCTCTTTTATGAGCTAGAGTTTTCTTAGCTTGTCACCCCCGACAAACAGTTGCGGAAGGTGGATAGATTGAGTTTGGTTTAAGTTTTTACTGATATAGTTTTATTTAATTTGATTTAAAAATTTGATAATTTGAATATATTTAAGAGCTTTAGATCTTGTCAACTCTGTTTAGCTGCTAACAGAGGATTAGATCTACTGTCATCTGACAGAATCAATTTTTTAGATATTTCACTAATTTAAAACTCTTATTATAGGTTTTTAGGTTTTGTTAACCTGGACCCAGTCTTAAGACTAAATCGAGAAGCAACCCGCGCAGCATCCTCAGATACTTGAATTTAAGCATTCAGCATAGTGTCAGAGCACATGAGGTTATATTTAAGACTTTATATAGTGTTTATTTCTTAACTATGAGATTGATTTCATATTTTTATTTAATTCTAACTTAGCCTACACAGCCTTTTTAAACATTAAAATTTGAATATGTTTAAGAGCTTTAGATCCTGTCAACTATGTTTAGCTACTAACATAGGATTAGATCTACTGTCACCTGACAGAATCAATTTCTCAGATATTTCAATGATTTGAAACTTTTATTATAAGTTTTTAAGTTTTGTTAACCCGGACCCAGTCCTAAGACTAAACCGATGCAACCACAAAGATCCTCGCACTTGAATTTAGCATTCAAAGATAATGTCGGCCCATGGTGTCTTATAATTTTAGGTAATTTTATGTTTGAATTATGAGATTGATTTTGTATTTTTATTTTTATTTTATTATTATAGTTTAACCTGCACAGCCTTTTCAGACATTAAAATTTGCACTTAAAATATCTGTCTAAGCACATGTAGGTGCTTATAGCTTAGATAATTTCACTTAATTAGTGATTTCATTTATTTTTATTTTTTTTGGAAAACCCCATATTGGGGGGGATTTTATTGCTACAAATAAAAAGGTTACATGGTCCTTAAAGGGGGTAAACTCCAAAACTACTGCTCATAGAGCTACAATGAACCCATATAGAGTAAATCATCTAAATACATATAAGAACAACAAAAAATGAAAAGAATGAAATGAAAGACAATAAATATCACCATAAGGTAGACCATGCCAATGCTAAAGGGACCATGAGATGAACTCGCAAGAGAGCAAAGAAGATAGCACATGAAATTTATAACCCAAAAGGTCGCAATGAAACAATCCACAACCCCAAGAAGGATCAATAAATCCAACAAGTAGCCAAGATGAAATCAGCGCTAACCCATAAATCCAAATGCCAAAAGCCTAATACACACGGGATACATATACATAGAGTATCACCAACAACCAACAACACTTAGTTAGTTAAAAGAAAGCCAACGCCTACACTAGCATACATAAAAAAAATCGCAAATGAATACACCAGAAAGGCACAACGAGCAATAAGTCCAATAGCAACATGATATAGCCCCGCCAACCCATAAGTCCATACTAGATGTTCACAACACTTCCAATTAAGTAGACATCCAATTAGCGTAAAAAAATGTCCAAACCCAAAAAAACAACAGCCGCAAAAATAAAAAAGCGGTAAATGGATAAACAAAGATGAAAAGCATCGACTTATCGAAAACCAAGACAATTCTTATCTATGTTGTAGTTGTAACATTAAAACCCCAAATAGAGATAAGGAAAACACACCGATATGAAAAGAGAGGAGGAATTGCCTTGTAATGCATATTAGGTGATGCATCCCAAATCATATTGACCCATAAACAAGAGATTCGCCTCATATAAAATAAGGTAGCTACACCAAAAAAGAAGTCCAATGCTCTTCAAAGTGCAAAGAAAAGACCAAAGAAACGATAAAACTAGTTGTAACAAAATCATGTAAATTCTAATATAAGGAAGCCCAGTCTTATCAAGGTTAACCAAACCTTGCAAATGTTTAGGAGAGTAAGATGATCAAAAATTATTATTTCATTCAACTTTATTAAAAGATAATCACACATACATTACCTTCCGCCATGAGTGATTTTATAATGAAGAAAGAGATCTAGAGTAAATAGTATAAATCAATTTCCGATTTATTGGAGTTCAAGAGGTCAATTAAGGAGCATCCACCTCAAGATATTGAGCCAACCTTTTCAAGGCAAATCTCAGCATTATACACGCCATAAGTTCAAGAAAAGGGGACAGCAAGTATGAAGAGGATAAGCAAAAGCATAGAGGACATTTCTTAGAATTTCTGAAGATTCCACCACAGTCAGAGGCATTATGAGATACAAAGCCATCAGTATTGATTTTAATAACATTATCATGAGGTTTGGCCCAATAAACTATCTAGACATGATTACAACTTGCTTGAGCCGGCAATTGAAAACACAATATAATATGCACAAATTTACACCCTTTAAAGTGCTTATATTTAATGAGATTGGCATTAAACAAATCACGAATTTTGTATTTAGTTCTAGCAATTATCTTCATGTGATTCATACCGTTTAGCATCATTTCATCCATATAAAACCAAATAATAATAATAAAAGCGACTTTAATGTGACCTTTATTATTATTTTCAAAATAGATTTCAAGAGTCGATATATTGAATAAGTCATTGAATTTGACAATGTTAAAGAGATCATCATACCAAAGCTTAGAAGCAATGGCCGTAACAAATTAATGATTAACATTTTCAATATGGAAGCAACAATGACATTTTGAAGGTAATTGAAAACCTTGCCACATCAAGGAGTCAACAGGATAAAGTTTTTCAATATACGCCAAATTAGTAGGAAATAGGAATATTATTATGCCAAAATTTAGCATACACATTAGAAAATTCATGTGCTTCTTTAATATGAAGCCAAACATTTTTCAAGTTGAATTCTCCACTATGAGAGAGCTTAAAGAGAATCTAATCTGTTTGTTAGAGTAGATATATTATTAAGTTTGCCTAAAATAGAAGAAGGGATATACTCAATGAGCTTAGAGTTGTTCCATATATTATTGCCGTAATGATTTCACTTTTATATTATTGAATGGGAAGAAAGTAAATGGACCCACTTCAATTTATCCAAAAAAAAAAAAAGAGTTTCGAAATTAAACCTTCCATTTCTGACCACCAAAGTCTCCAAGCAGAAAAAGAGCATTGGCAATCTGCTGTTATTCCACCCCAAGAAGAAGTGGCCCTTAGGAGCCCATTTCGGGGACCAAGAGTGTTGGAATTGTTTAGCAGCAATTTGTTAATGTAAAATACAATTTGCCAATGGTTTGAAAAGGCTGAAGTAAGAAAGTGCTCTTAATGTAAGCCTACCACCAAAAGAGAGTAAATGATATTCCCAAGCAAATATGATTAGAGATTTTGATTAATTCATCGAAAAGATGTGATCTTTTATGACCTTTGAAAAGTGGGGCTCCAAGATATTTAATAGAAGTTGATGTTCAAAAAGTAGTGATCCTCAAAATATGGTTAATCCTATTACTAGAGAATTTAGAAGAAGGTATGAAGCAACATTTACCTTTATTAAGAAAAGGCCACTTTCCTTGCCAAATTTATTAAGGAATTTAAATAATTTTATGTGTGAGATAGAAGCATTGCAAAAGATGATAAAATCATCAAACTAAGATGAGTAACAGAATACCACCATGAGTTTTATAAAACATACTAGCTTATTGTAGAATAAATCATTGGACTCGGATAAATATTCAACATCAATAATAAAAGCGAGGATGATAGAGGTCTCCTTGACTCAAGGGAAGAAGGTCAGAGACTCACCAATGATAACCAAGAACCAAGCATTAGTGACACAATTTTTAATGATATGAATAAAAGTATCTGAAAAACCAAATAAATGAAGGATTTTAAAAAGGAAATCCCAAGATAGGTTATCAAAAGCTTTAGTAATATCAAGTTTGAAGACAATGTTACCATCGAGAACATCAATATCATGAATCATTTCTGTGTTAGTATATATCGATATAGCTCTTCTTTTTAATAAAGATTTGGTTGGGAAATAATAAAGCAAATGAAATGATTCTATTTGTGATTAGTTTAGCAATTAGTTTATTAAAGAAGGTGCAAAGACTAATCTGTCTAAAGTCATTCCAAGTTTTCGGGTTAGTATTTTTAGGGATAAGAACGATGGAAGTAGAAAAGGATCTAGAAGAGGTGCCATCAAAAAATCAATAACAACATCAACAAGATCCACTAAGAATAGAATGTTGAAATTGAGTTGTAAATAGAAATCGTCCGAAGTTCATGCCGTCGAGAATATTACTAATCTCGATTCGAGCTAAGTAAGCAATTTTGATCAGAAATCATAGAGGGAATCAAATGAGGATTGGAGATAGTAAGTGTTGTTGTTTAAAAGATTTTCAAAATGATGGACGACAAATTTATCAATGATATCAAATGATCAAATTATCATTTTTAATTAATTTAGGACTTTCCTTTTTTGAAAGAGAAATACTTTGTATCGTCGCATCGCATAATAGCAAGCGCCTTTTACGCTAATAAGTTATTCTCATACTTAATCAAGTTATCTCAAAGTTCTTCACGCTTAGGATCTTATGAGTTTTCTTCAAGAGAGCAAAGCAAGTTGTTCCATATTTTTGAGATTAGGAAAAGGTTTTAAAATGATGTTTATTCCACCAAGTAAGAGTTTGTTTGAGTCTTTAAGTTTAAGCCAAAATCATACCCTTAATGGAATTATCATGATGAATGGGGGCCATCCAATTTATGAGACAACATATATGAAATCATTATGTTGAATCCACATATTTTGGAATCTAAAGTGAGTAGGAGAGAGCGGAGAGTTTTCACGTAAATTAAGAGCGATCGATAAGGTTCTACTCTTCAACGAGGTATTGATCAATCAAAGGAGTTAAAAGGGTACATCTGCCAAAGTCAGAGTTGTTCCACGTGAGTTAAAAAACCAATATCGGCCAAATTACAATCAAGAATCATGTTAGAGAAATCTTCCATTGAATGAATGTTAGAGAGGAACCTCCTTCTTTCAAGATGTAAGAATAGTGTTGAAATCACCTCCAACCAACCGTGATTTATTAGAGGAGGCAAATGATCAAATTATCATTTCTACCGCCATTGCATGATGCATGATAAAGGAGCTCAAAGATCGCCCAAAGAGATGGGCATTAAGTTGATGATCTTCAAGAGTGAGATTGATTAATGAATTCCAAAAATACCAAATTTTATTACTAATATTATAAGTAATTTTGAAATTTAGTGCTCAGCAATAGAAGTAATCTTAAAAGAGTGAAAAGAGGTTCAATAATAACAAGGAGGGATATATGCATGCAAAAAGGCTTCTAACCCCAATCTAAAGAAGAGTCCAATGCCAATAATATTCCAAATAATAAAATTAAGCATATCAATGAGATTAGAATTAAAGGATGAATGGAAATATAAAGATCAAGAAGATATAGCAAAGAGTAATTATAAATGTGAAGTTGAGGAGATCTAGTGGTTCTAATGGAGCTTTCTAGCTTTGAGGATTTCTTTTGTTAAGGACGTTTGAAAGGTTCTTTCAAAGATCTCCATCCTAAAGTGAGTAATTGGTATTCATTGTGATTTTAGTATCAATCATGATAGTAAATTCCCTTCTTCCTGATCTAAAATCGATGTTAGCATGTGTATCATTTAGAGAGAGGAGGAGTTGTTTCATCATTTTCGATTATTTGTTAGATTTTTTCCAAGGTGGATCGACAAGATTTGTCTTTTGCTCTTGGATCAAATTTGCGTAAAAATGTTTTCATCTCATTCATATTCTCACTAGAGTTCTTGCCCCAATCAGGCAAAAGGGATAAGTTAGGTCGAGCTAGCATACCATTGAGAAGCTTTCAATATCATCTCACATCATCATAATTTTAACCATCTCATGATGAACCCCATCGAAGATAAAATAGAAGTGATAGCGGATGTGCTTCATTTTGATTGACTTTAGGCACATAAGCCATTTTGTTGGGATGTTGCTTTGGAGGTAACCGGCAATTTATCCTTTTAAGATGGGGTGTAAAATAAAGCATAATGTTCACCATGGATTTTGCAATGTAAAGAAAAGTTTTCAAATTCTACCTTCGTAACTTCCAAACCGGTATTTTTTAGTAATATCACAATATCCGGCAACAGGGACGGATACCGCCGAGGATCTATTTGAAGCGGATACACGCAAATAGCACCTAGAGTAACAAAATGGATAAATAGCAGCAAGCCAAATTGGAACTGGGGATTCTTCTTTGACATCTAGAGACCATTTAAGAAGTCTCATTTGACAATTGTAAACAAAATAGAGTGACGTGCAATAACCGCGAATAGATCAAATTGCAATTGGATCGTAACAAAGGAAAGAAGAGTCGCGGAAGAAGGATCAATCTTATCAAGAGTCTCTCATCCAGAAGGCTTAGCTAATTTTTCACATCCAAATCAACATCACGGCATTCGAAAGGGCTCTTATAAGAAGAAGAAGTTTTAGATTTATCTGATGATAAATGGCAATGAAGGAGATGAAGGATCGATGGAGATCAAGCCTCTACCAAAGTCGATGAGGATCTAAGAGGCATAACTTAATTAAAGCCAAAAACGGGAGTTATTAGACGAGATCGCAATCAAAATCACGAGCCGCAAGAGCCGAGAGGAAACCAAAATCGCCAACGTTAGCTTTTCCGACACTTACAATCGCCGACACAAGACACGCGAAAACCTAACGCGGTGATTTTCGCTTCGCTCTGCGTTCGTGATTTTGATCGCCTCGATTGCTCGCCTAATAGCTCCCGCTTTGGCCGCTAATGTTACGCTTTCATCGATATGAATGCCTTTTCGCACATCCGAAGGCCGACTATGAAGGAGTAGGCTTCGATCTCCAAGGTACTCGATCCTTCATCCTCCGCTTCATTGCTTAAATCCTTCAAGGATCTTATCTAGTAAAACTTCTTCCTATTGCTTCGAACTTAATTTCTACCGCTTCCGTGGAATGCCGACGTGATGTGTTCAACTTGGATGTGGAAAAATTAGCCTTTTGAATTCTCTGCCGGTAATTTCATCAGGAGACCACTCGATAAGATTCGATCCTTCTTCCACGCCTTAAACTATCGGGCTTTCATGACTGACGACCTGCATGATCTAATTCAATTGTCTAATGATCTGGATTATTCACTGCTTGCACGCCGCTCTATTTTGTTTACAATTGTCAAATGAGACTTCTTAAATGGTCTCCTAGTTTTGATGTCAAAGAAGAATCCCCCAATAGTTCTTTGTTTGCTTGCCCAACATGCGATCCATTTTGTTACTCATCGTGCTATTTATGTGGGGCTATCTTTGGCGCCACTTCAAATAGATCGTGCTACGTGAGATCCCCCTCTATTGCCTGGATATAAATTGATATTACTAAAAAATACCCAAAAGAGGTTTGATTGGTTAAAAACGGCTATAAAAGGTAGAATTTGAAAACTTTCCTTTTTTTTTGTACATTGCAAAATCCATGGTCATAACATTCGAATGCTTTATTTTACAACCCATCTTAAAAAGGATAAAGTGCCAGTTACTAATACCTCCTTACCAAAGCAACATCCCAACAAAATGGCTTATGTGCCTAAAATCAATCAAAATGAAGCACATCTGCGTATCACTACTATTTCTTTATCTTCTGACTTGCACAATGGGGTTCATCATGAGATGGTTAAAAATTATGATGATGTGATTGGTGATGGGGATATTGAAAGCTTACCTAACATTGTCTCTAATGGTAATATGCTAGCTCAACCTAACCTATCCCTTTTGCCTTGTGATTCAGGGCATAAGAACTCTAGTGAGAATATGAATGGGATGAAAACATTTTCTGAAAATTGCTCTTTGATCCAAGAGCAAACCAGGACAAATGCTGATCCATTGACCTTGGAAAAAAATCTAACAAATAGTCCAGAAAATGAGAATGAAACAACTCCTCCCTCCCCCAACTCTCTGAATGATACACATGCTAACCTAATTACTCATCCGATTTCAGATACGGAAGAAGGGAAAATTACTATCATGATTCCTTTGATTGATACTGAAGCCACTATGAATACCACAAATTACTCACTTTCAGATGGAGACACTTTGATACCGAAAGAACCTTTCAAACTAAAAAAAAAAATCCTCAAAGCTAGAAGCTCCACTCACAACTCCATTAAACCACTAGATCCTCCTCAACTTCACATTTATAATTACTCTTGCTATATCTTCTTCTTGATCCTTATATTTCCATTCATCCTTTAATTCTAATCCTCATTGATATGCTTAATTTCATTATTTGGAATATTCGTGACATTGGGACTCTTATTATCCGTAACCGGGTTAGAAGCCTTTGTCGCACGCATAACATGTCCCTCCTTGTTATTATTGAACCTCTTATTCACTCTTCTAAGATTGCTTCTGTTGCTAGAGCACTAAGATTTCAAAATTACTTCTATAATATTAACAATAAAATTTGGTGTTTTTGGAATTCATTAATCAATCTCACTATCCTTGAAGATCATCAACAACTGATTAATGCCCAAATCTCTTTGGGCGATTTTTTAGCATTGGGCTACTTTATCTATGCATCATGCAATAGAACGGGTAGGAACATCCTGTGGAATAATTTAAGATCATTTGCCTCCTCTGTTAATAAACCCTAATTGGTTGGAGGTGATTTCAACACTATTCTTACATCTTCGGAAAGAAGGGGAGGTTCCTCTCCTAACATTCATTCAATGGAAGATTTCTCTAACATGATTCTTGATTGTAATTTGACTGATATTGGCTTTTCGAGCTCTAACTACACGTGGAACAACTCTAGACTTTGGCAGCGCCTAGATCATACCCTTTTTAACTCCCTTTGGATTGATCAATGGCCCAATACCTCTGAGCACTTGAGCGTAACCTTATCATCACGCCCACTCTTAATTTCTGAAAATTCTCCCACCGATTACCTCTCCTACTCCCTTTAGATTCCAAAATATGTGGATTCAACATAATGATTTCATGAATGTTGTCTCTATAAATTGGATGGCCCCCATTCATCCTGACAATTCCATTAAGGGTATGATTCCATTTTTGGCTTAAACTTAAAAAACTCAAACAAACTCTTACTTGGTGGAATAAACATCATTTTAAAAACCTTTTCGCTAATCTAAAAAATATGGAACAACTGGTTTGCTCTCTTGACGAAACTATCATAACAGATCCTAACAAATGTGAAGAACTCAATGAAGCTAGGGATAACTTGATTAAGTATCAGAATATGGAGGAAACTTATTGCCAAAAGCTATGACATATTGTCGATGGCTACGTAAATACAAAGTATTTCCTTTTTCAAAAAAAAGGAAAGTCCTAAATTCTGTTAAAAAAATTAAAAATGATAATGGTAGCTGGATCACTAATATCATCGATATTAAAGAATCTGTCGTCCATCATTTTGAAAATCTTTTAAACAACAATACTCCCCTTGAAGCTATCTCCAATCCTCATTTGATTCCCTCTATGATTTCTACGATCAAAATAGCTTACTTATCTGCAACTAATCTAAGATTAGTAATATTCTCACATGAACTCGACTCGTTGTCGCCCCATAGATTTACAACTCAATTCTTTCAACATTGCTGGCCTATTCTTAAGTCGGATCTTGTTGATGCTGTTATTGATTTTTTCGATGGCACCCCTCTTCTTAGATCCTTTTCTAGTACTTACATTGTTCTTATCCCTAAAAATACTAACCCAGAAACTTGGAATGACTTTAGACCGACCGCCTTTTGCACCTTCTTTAATAAACTAATTGCTAAACTAGTCACAAATAGAATCACCGCACGCCTATTATTATTTCCCCAACCAAACCGCTTTATTAAAGGAAGAGCTATATCAATATACTTCTAGCACAAGAAATGATTCATGATATTGATGTTCCTATCAGAGGTGGTAGCATTGTTTTCAAACTTGATATTACTAAAACTTTTGATAACCTATCTTGGGATTTCTTTTTTAAAATCCTTCATCTATTTGGTTTTTCAGGTACTTTTATTCATATCATTAAAAATTGTGTCACTAATGCTTCGTTCTCTGTTATCATTAATGGTGAGTCTACAGGCTTCTTCCCCTCTAACCATGGCTTGAGACAAGGAGACCCCTATCACCCTCACTTTTTATTATTGTTGTTGAATATTTATCCAGGAGTCTGAATGATTTATTCTACAATAAGCCTAGTATGTTTTATAAAACTCATGGTGGTATTCATGTTACTCATCTTAGTTTTGCTGACGATTTTATCATCTTTTGCAATACCTCTATCTCACACATAAAAACTATTATAAAATTCCTTAATAAATTTGGCAAGGAAAGTGGCCTTTTTCTTAATAAAATTAAATGTTGCTTCATACCTTCTTCTAAAATCTCTAGTAATAGGATTAACCATATTTTGAGGATCACTACTTTTCAGCAACATCAACTTTCTATTAAATATCTTGGAGCCCCACTTTTCAAAGGTCATAAAAGATCACATCTTTTCGATGAATTAATCCAAAAAATCTATAATCATACGCTTGGGAATATCATTTACTCTCTTTGGTGGTAGCTTACACGACAAGAGCACTCTTAACTCTATGCCTCAGATCTCATTCAAACCATTGTGCCAACCAATTTTATCATTAACAGGATTGAGCGGCTTATTAACAAATTCCTCTGGGGTTCTAACACCTCAAAAAAAAATACATTGATCCTCTTGGCACAAAAACTGTGGCACCTTCGAGGAAGGTGGTCTTGATTGCAAGCCTATTAGGGATACCATACAAGTTTTGGTGGAATTTTAGAAGTAACAATAGCCTTTGGGCTAACTGATGACCAAATATTACCAACCAAAGCACCCTCTTAATTGCTTCTACAAACCGAGAGATTCTCCTATTTAGAGAAGACTTTGTAGCATCAAGTGGAAGGCCGAATCATTAATTTTTTGGGGCATTAATTCTAGAAACTCTTTTTTCTGGCAAGATAACTGGATTGGAAGTGGATCCATTGATGAATTACTTTCTTCCCATTTAACTGATAATATAAAAGTCAAATCATTCTGGCAAAATAATATATGGAACAACTCTAAGCTCATTGAGTATATCCCTTCTTCTATTTTAGGCAAACTTAATAATATATCTATTACTCCTAACAAACAGGATCGATTCTCTTTAAGCTCTCTCATAGTGGAGAATTCAACTTAAAAAAATGTTTGGCTTCATATTAAAGAAGCACATGAATTTTCTAATGTGTATGCTAAACTTTGGCATAATAATATTCCTATTTCCTACTCTATTCTAATTTATATATTGAAAAACTTTATCTCTGACTCCTTGATGTGCAAAGGTTTTCAATTACCTTCAAAATGTCATTGTTTCCAAATTGAAAATGTTAATCATCAATTTGTTAACTGGCCATTGCTTCTAAACTTTGGCTTTGGTATGATGATCTCTTTAACATTGTCAAATTCAATGACTCGCTAACAATATATCGCTCCTTGAAATCTATATTGAAAATAATAATAAAGGTCACATTAAAGTCACATCGCTATTATTATTATTTGGTTTATATGGATAAATGATGCTAAACACGTGATTTGAATCACATGAAGATAATTGCTAGAACTAAATACAAAATCGTGATTTGTTTAATGACAATCTCATTAAATATAAGCACTTTAAAGGGTGTAAATTTGTGGCTATTAAATTGGGTTTTCAATTGCCTACCAAGTAAGTTGTAATCATGTCCAGATAGTTTATTGGGCCAAACCTCATGATAATGTTATTAAAATCAATACCGATGGCTCAGATCTCATAATGCCTCGCTATGGTGGAATCTTCGTAAACTCTACCGAAATGTCCTCTATGCTTTTGCTTATCCTCTTCATACTTGCTCTCCCCTCTGAACTTATGGCGTGTATAATGCTCTTGAGATTTGCCTCCAGAAAGGTTGGCTCAATATCTTGATTGAGGTGGATGCTCTCCTGCTAATTGACCTTGTGAACTCCAATAAATCTGGAAATTCTGATTTATATTATTTACTCAAGCAAACTAGATCTCTTCTTTCTCAATTTTGTTATAAAATCACTCATGTATGGCGGAAGGTAATGCATGTGATTATCTTGCTAATTTAGGTGCTAGATTGAATAAAATAATTTTGATCATCTTACTCCCTAAACATTTGCAAGGTTTGGTTAACCTTGATAAGATTGGGCTTCCTTATATTAGAATTTAGCTTACATGATTTTGTTACAACTAGTTTTTATTGTTTCTTTGGTCTTTCTGTTGCACTTTGAAGAGCATTCGACTTCTTACGGTGTAGCTACCTTATTTTATATGAGAGGCCTATACCTACTAATCTCGCTTATGGGTCAATATGATTTGGGATGCATCACCCTAATATGCAAGGCAATTCCTCCTCTCTGCTTTCATCTCGGGTCGCTTTTCCTTATCTCTATTGGGGGTTTTAATGTTCTACAGCTACAACATAGATAAGAATTATCTTAGTTTTCTAATAAGTCGATGCTTTTCATGCTGTTTATCCATTTACCCTGTTGGTTTTGTTGTTTTTCTATTTGTGGCCTGTTGTTTTTCTATTTGTGGCCTGTTGTTTTCTGGGTTTGGACATTTTTCTGCTAATTGGATGTCTACTTAATTCTCAAAGTCTTGGTTGTTATTGATCCGGAACATCTAGTATGGATTTATGAGTTGGCGGGGCCTGGTATCATGTTGGCTGCTTGTTGAACTTATTGCTCTGCTCAGGCCTTTAGGGTTACGGATTGTCGCTTGCAATTTTTTTATTCAATCGGTGTAGACGTTGGCTTTGCTGCCTAACTTAACACTCGGAAGTGTTGTTGGTTGTTGGCTGATCTGGAACAATTTATGTCTCGTATGCATTCCCACGGTATTAGGAGTGGTTTTGGCATTTGATTTATGGGAAGGGGCCTAATTTCATCTTGGCTACTTGTTGGATTTATTGGTCTGCTCTGGGCCTTTAGGGTTGGTCGGATTGTGCTTCGCCATGCCTTTTGGGTTATGAGGCTCTACAGAATTTCATCAGCTGGTGCTTACAGGTGATCTTCTTTTGCTCTCTTGCAGGTTCATCTATCATAGTTTAGAATGAAGTTCCTTAATTTTTGATTGAAGGAAGCCCTATGATTTTTGTAGAATTAGATTTAGTATCGTCTTTTGTCTGCTTATACCAAAAGTTGCAAATCTGGAGGCGAAGAAGACATTTTGATTTAGATCGTAGTTTAAAATATTACTTGTAATTAGTTTATTTGCTGAGTTTTTTTGTAATGTTCCCAACTTGATTATGATCAATTTACATCAATTTTGATAAATTATGTCGATTTCAATGTTTGTTATTTTAACCCTACTCATGCTTATTAGCTAGCATAGTAATCACCTTCATATTCGTGTAAGAGTTATTAAACTCAATTTGAATTCATCCTTAGATTTTGAGTTTATTGCAAATTTGTTATGAGTTTGGCATTAGCTCCCCCCAAATTTTAATTAAAGCTTGCTTAATTTTGAGAAATTTATAAGAATAGAGAATTCACTTATTACTTCAATTTACGCCATAGAGAATTACAATTAAAGTTTGTGAGTTTAATATTAGCCTCTCCAAAGTTTGTGAGTTTGATATCAGCCTCCCCGAAATTTGTGAGTTTAATATTAGCCTCCCCTAAATTTCACTTAGATTTTAAATGAATTTTCTATTCTTTTCAAAATTTGCTTTAAAAGCTCCCCCCATGTTTTCTTGTTTGACGCTTTTAGTTTAGAATTAGCTGCATGTTTCCCTACTTAGCGTTCGTAAGTCAGTTCATTTTACCCTCTCTTTTTTCTAAGTCAAAAGATTTGACGCAATTTCGGCAATCTCTCGGCGTCATCCCCGTGTATGGGGCTGCATCAAGGGTGTTTTGGCTCACTGAACGCCATGCCACAGAGCCGGTCTGCAACACAAACCGATTAGATCTCGTCACGCTACTCACTGAAAGCACGACGAGGTCTTTAAACTTGAAAGAGGACATATAATGCAATATATATTAATTCCCCCTTATTTTTCTAAGTCTAAAAATTAGACAAAATTTCAACAACATTTCATTTAGGGGGAGCGACATCTAACAAGTGGTGGCTTACTATGCATCTGGTAAGCTATGTCTTGCACACCACACCTATTTTTTTTCATCTTGTCAGCCCACTAAGCCACAATTATTGAATGAAAACATATATATATATATATGTATATATATATATATATATATATATGTATATATATATATATATATATATATATATATATATATATATATATATATGTATATATATATATATATATATATGTATATATATATATATATATATATGCATATATACATATATATATATTCACATTCACAGATCCCACATGTTATGACGCATTTTTCATATATATATATATATATTCACATTCACAGATCCCACATGTTATGGCGATTTTTCTTTATTGCAAAGGAGCAGGGATTAGGTATTGAGAATGTAAGGCAAAGAGTGCGACAGAAAATCAAAAGAAAAATTAGTCTTGCGATGTTCTTCCCCAATTATAATATGAGCAGGCTACTAAAGCAAGGTGCGGCCAGGAAATCAAGTAGAATTTACTAACGATGTTCTTCCCCGATTTGCGGTGCAACGGAAACAAGACGGCTAAAGCGAGAGGTGCGACACCGAAAATCAAAAGAAGAATTCGCCTACTGATGATGTTCTTCCCCGATTTGCGGTGGTAAAAACGGATTACATGAGGGTGACGCCAAAATTGAAAGAAAAATTCGTCTAATGATGTTCTTCCCAATTCTGATCGTAGCAAGATGAGTAAAGGTTGCGGTTGGACGGCCTGGAACATGGGTTTGAAAGGCTGAATGAGAGTGGAATGGGCGATGGTTTTCTAAATAGCGGAGTGTGGCTGCGATTTTTGGCGTGGAATAGAACCGAACTCGGACGAGCGTGAAACGTGGCCCGTCGAAACGATGGAGCAGTGGAAGCGGCCGACTACGGCAATTTGGAGAGTAATTGAGCGAACTGCAACAAGTTAGTTCTGTGAGGAAACGAAGGATGTAGTCGTGAGGCGCGATGAGTGCGGACTTAGCCCGGGATGTGAGCAGATGCGCCGGCTGGCAATCTTTGACAACAGAACCGCCAAGGATTGGCACAAAAAAATCAGAGAATGGAGGAAAAATTCAGAAAAAATAAGAGAATTTACCTCTTTTTTTTCATCGGAGCGAGGGAGCAGGAGAGAAAGAGTAGTGGGGAAGAATGAGGGGAGTGGTTATCTTTTTAATTTTTTTTTTATTTCCTTTTTCAGAAAATTGAAAATAGGGAGGAATGGTTGAGCATGGAGATAATTTGGGAATTTTTAAATTAATTTAAATTATTTTAATTTAGATTTCGTGCCGGTAAATACACATAGTCAATATATATATCAATTTAGGATAATTCCATTATTTAGAACGCAATGGCGCGGTCCGTTTCGCGATCGGAGGTCATTTGGTTCAAGTCGGCGCCAAATTGAATCAATTTCAGCTCAAAATGCGCGTCGCCGCTTTCGACTGCTCATTTTCGCACGGACTTGTCCGAATTGAGTGTGAATAGTCTTACTTGATAGATTTTGACGTTTTGAAACCAATGACGTGATCAATTTCGCGAACGGAGATCGTTTGACTTGCGTCGGCGCCTCTAGACCTCGATATATGTGCAAGTGCGTTGACGACTCGAGCGCTTGATCAGTTCCTCATCAAGTCGTGCAATATTTATATCCTGACCAATTTCGACGTTCTAAATGCGATGGTGAAGTCCGTTTGTAGATCAGAGGTCATTTGAGTTGATTTTGGTGACGTCCTATGCATTTCAGCCTCGATTTATGCGTTGTCACTTCAAATCATTCGACATTTGCACAGACTCATTCGAATTGAGCGCGGATGATCTTATTTGATAGTTTTTGACATTTCTGAGCTAACAGCGTAATTAATTTCATGAACGAAGGTCCTTTGGTCATCGTCGCAACTTCCCGATCTCGATATACGTGCAAGCATATTGAAGACTCGAGCGCTTAATCAGTTGTTCGTTAGATTTTGCAATATCATATTACGATTGACATTTTGAACGCGATGGCGAAAGTCCATTCGATCAGGTCGTTTACCATTTTCAAGGGCGTCAGGGTATTTTGAGCCTCTTGATTTATCACCTTGAGTCAGTCGATTCGATTTGTGGGTTTGACTCGACTTATGGCATATATGTGGAGGTCAACAACTCCAAAAGTTACGTTGTCCTTCTTTGACCCTTTTTAGATGTGATATGGCTCTCAAAATACCACCAGTCAAAGCACAAATCTTGATGTTGAAAGCGATATGATTTTGAGTCGAAACAAATCGAGATCAAGCACTTAAAATATCATTAGAATCTTGGGACATCAATTAAATCCCAAAAAAGCTCTCAAATGTGGAGTGTTTATAGTCAAATCGGCGTCTGACGGATCTAATGAGCCTAAGATCTCATAATTAGACTTCATTTGGGCATCCAAATGCTCAAAATACATGATGATCATTATTCGAGCCGTCCGATCGAGGGGAGTGGTACGGGCCTTACATGAGTTTACTAGAATACCCCTCCTCCCATCTATAAATAGGCCTCACTCCTCACATGGGGGGCCTAAGCTAAGCTAAGTGAAGTGAAGCAAGTGAAGAAGAAGGAAGCTGAAGCAAGGGAAGAAGAACAAGAACCCGAGCAAGGAAGAAGAAGAAGAGTCAAACAAGTGAAGAAGAAGGAAGCTAAAGCAAGGAAGAAGGCAAGGAAGAAGAAGAAGAGTCCAAGCGAAGGAAGCTAAAAGCAAGGAAGAAGCAAGAAGAAGAGGAAGAGTCCGATCGAGGAAGAAGAGGAAAAGTGAAGTGAGGGAAGAGAAAGCTCTAAAGCTTGAAGATCCCAGAGCAAGATCGCTTATATGAATTAATTATACCCGCATTTCCAAAGCAACATCTCGCTCTATTATAAAGCGATCGTTACAATGTTGTCCCTTTCTCAAATAGAATTCGTAATCCGTTATCGGAAGATTTTGTACTCGAAAGGATACATAGTGGAATCTTTTCTTGGGCGCCCCGTGGTTTTCCTCTTTTGAGGTTTTCCGTTAAAATTCGGAGTATCTCATGTTAGTTCTTTAATTACATTGTGTGCGACTAATCAACAAGCTAGGCATTTTTACTCTACCGCATGGTTTTCCGAGCGCGGTTGGCGTGGGAAGTAAAACTCTTCAACCACAATTCAGTGAACATCACGTTATGGCCAATAGGCACACTCGTCCTGGCTTCCGTTCCAACTCCGTCATTCTCAAAACCCATCCACGAACCAAGGCGTAAGTTGAGGCGGGCAATCTCTTTGGAAGATCGTGTCTCGAATGGAGGAGTCTCAAAATAAAATGATCCGGCTTTTGCAAGGACTACAACGCTACTCGACAAACATATCTCCCCAAGATCGGTCATTGCGGAGGAGGTCAAACGCTAATCCTCCGACAGAGTTCCTCGCATGGAGACCGTGCGATCTCCTTGACCGCTAGTTCCACTCATCCATCCAGCGTGACTCAGCGGTTACTAATCCCGTCGTTGTTGATAGCTTCACACATGCTCATCTCATTAATCCCCGCACATGACATTGGAATGACGCTTAATACAAGATGAATTTCACCTTCAAGATAGAAATCATCTTCACCCACCGGTTATGAGAGTCCTCACCTTTGGCGAAGCCATTCTTTGACATCCAATTCCGTAGGTTTCAAGCTTAGAGCATTGATTCAATGATGGGGCAACCCACGAACACATCGACCATTACTGGTATCATGCATATCCAACGAGCTCGACGCTTTGTCGGTCTTTCTACCCTCAAAGGGCAAGCTTCGCACTTGGTTCTATTCTCTTCCAAGGGGATCCATCCATACCTTTAACTTCTTCTTTGTGGAGCAGTTCATTGCAAATCGGAGAATCATTAAAGATTCCTCCCATCTTTCCGTATTGAGCGAGGGTGAATCACTCAAAGAATACTTCCAGGTTCTCTTTAGAAGCTCGCCAAATACAGGGTAGACCACGAACTATTAAGAGGAGTTTTCCTTGGAGGACTCGTCCAGGCCTTCTATTAGTCATTAATGCGGGACACGGTCATTCGTATGAGTTCATCGTGTAGAAACAAATCTCCGATATGAAGCTATTAATGCTCATCATGAAACAATTTGAACAATATCGAAGGAAACACCCAGAAATGTGGACGGCGGACCCATCAAAAGAAGCGACAAGGTAGTCATGATCTCCCTCCCGACCCCATATCAACAACGTGAACCTCGGCGGAAAAGACATACACACCGGGAACACATCTCGTGTTAACCTCACGATGGCTATTCGATGAAGAACATATCAAGTGGCGCATCCATTGAAACCGAATTGAAATCGCAATATTGTCATTTTCATCGGCGTGGACATACTCAAGCATGTATACAACTCAAGGAAGAAATCGAGACTCATTCAACAAGGATACTGCGTCGTTTATGAAGAATCCTCAAACAAACGCACCTCCGCGTTTGGGGCAACCGGACAAACATCACAAAACAACCAAATAATCATCAAATAATTGGAGAAATCAAACAATCGCGGAGGATCGATACTACATAATCAAGTTCTCGTTCTCCAAAGAACCGAGTTGAAGAAGTCTCGTATTGATCATTCCATCACTTTCAATGACTGGGACTTAGAAGGAGTCCATATCCTCATCAAGATCCACTTGTCATCGGTAGGATCGGTGATCCTTGTTATAAAGTTAAAAGAATTTTGATCGATAATGGGAGTTACGTGATGTCTTATTTTACTCAACTTTTCTTAACATGGGCCTATAGGCAAAAGCTCCAACATTTTGACCACTATATGGGTTTGATAATCACCCGATGCAGGCGAAGGGACAATCACTCTTCTGCCCTCTGGAGAATTCCCTCGACAAGTGACTCATTTAACAATTCAGTGGTGAAGTCGATTACGCATAATGCAATCTTGAGGCCCCTCCAATCAATTTTGTCTTATCACTTGATTGCCTCATCAAGATAAAATTTCCTACCCGGTGGAGTTGGGGTGGTTTGTGGAAATCAACAGCGACAATCATGTTATCTCGGACAAGCTCAACCTTCCATCACCTTCAGCATCGAAGATCTTAACTTTCGAGATGAAAGAGTACCTCAAAAAGCTTCCCCTGTAGAAGATTTACTCTCAATAGCATTATCAGATGACCAACCATTACGAACAGTGCAAGTGGGATCTTTACTCTCAGAAGAACAAAGGAAAAGTATATAAATTTCTTACGCAGGAATCAAGACATATTTGCTTGGAGTCAGAGATATGCTGATAATCGCACTCCCTCAAAATTAATCCAGCGTTCAAACCAATCATCCAAAAGAAGCGGAGTTTTGCACCGATCGTCTTGATTGAACAAGAAGTTAACAAGCTCATGAAGCGGGATTCATACGAAGTGCATTACCACAGCAAATGTTGTCATGGTTAAAAAAACAAATGGAACATGGAGGATGTGTGTTGATTATCGATCTTAATAAGGCTGCCAAAGGATAGTTTTCCTCTTCCTCGAATCGATTGGTGGGCTCCATGGGACATCAAATGCTCGAGTTTTGGATGCTTATTCGGTACAATCAAATAAAGATGAATGATAGATGAAGAGGCTACCGTTTCAAACATATAAAGGTTTATATTGTTACCAAGTCATGCCATTTGGATTAAAAAAGCGGTGCACTATCATGAATAAGGTTTTAAAGACCTGCTAGGCCACAATGGAGGTGTATGTGGATGACATGTTAGTGAAAAGCTTAGAAAAGTCACAACATATTTGGACTTAGAAGCATGCTTTGACCTCCTTCGATAACATCGACTTAACCCAACCAAGTGTGCTTTTGGGGTTACGTGGAAAATTTCTTGGATTTATGGTAACTCACCGTGGGATAGAGGCTAACCACGAAAAATCAAAGCTCTCCAAGATATGATTCCTCAGAAGAATATCAAAGGCGTTCAACGTTTGAATGGTCGAATTCTTTGCATTATCTTCCGTTTTTGGGACAAATACTTGTCATTCTTTAAAATATTGAAGGGAGCTAAAATAATAATTTTCAATGGATGATGAATGTCGGTATGCTTTTGAGCAACTAAAAGAATATCTAGCATCTCCACCTGCTATCCAAACCTATTCAAGGAGAAAGCGTTATACTTATATCTTGCGGTTTCTTCCCATAAGCTCGCTTTAGTGCGAGAAGAAGATGGGGCACAACAACCAATTTATTACGTCGGTAAAATTCTCTCGATATAGAAAGTCGTTATCCATTTGCGGATAAAGTGGCTCGCGTTAATTTTCGGCGCGAAAATTAGTCCATACTTTCAAGCTCACACCATCGTTTACAGCATTTACCATTAAGGGCCATCTTACGGAAGCATCACGGAAGATTGATCAAATGGTTAGTAGGTGGAGAATTTGATATAAATTTTCTACCTCGACCCATAAAGTCTCAAATGCCTTTATAGTGGAATGCACCAACTCACAGAGCTATCTGCTACGTGTCTTTCATCTCCTCGATGGACTCTCTGTTGATGGAGAGCTTGGTCTTTGGTCGGGAATCCTACTTGTTTCCCCCAAAATACCCAGAGTATGGACTTAAAAATTCCGCAACTAATAACATGGCGAATATGAGGCTCTCATGTGGGGTTGAGACTTCCATTATTGCTGGCCCAAAATTTAGTAATTCGACTTGTCGCCTCCCAAGTTGGAGGAGATTTTAATACTCATAATCCTCAATGCAATATCTCCACTTGGTAAAATCTCTTCTCATTTCAAGACACATCAAATCATCCACATACTACGAGAAGAGAAGAATACTGGGGACGCTCTTGCTAAGCTTCTACCTACCGGAGATCTATTTAAGAGAAAGCATGTTGAAGAAATACATTTTCCTAGTATCATGGATAATTCAAACTATTGATGAGGAAAAGGAGCGTTAGGTGGATAAACCCGATCTATCTACAAGAAGGGACCCTTCACGAAGATCCAACTTCCTCGTCTCCGAAGACAAGCTTCAAACTTTGCTATTAGGTGAACTATACAAGCGAGCTTTCTCTGGTCCATATCTCAAATGCCTTCCACCTTCAGAAGCTGATTACGCGTTAAAAGAGGTTCACTCAGAATATGTGGGAACACCTTGGAGGAAGAGCATTGGCCCTTAAAATCATGAGGCAAGGGTTTTATTGGCCTACAATGAAACAAGGCATGAATTCACAAAGAAATGTAAGTTGTCAATTGCATTCTAACCTCCCTCACATGCGCATGCGAGAACTCTCATCCATTCAAAGCCCATGGCCCTTTGCTCAGTGGGGATTGATATCATGGGACCTTTTCCAATAGCATCGACGAAAATTTATCATTCTAGCGTCGACTACTTCACAAAATGGGTAGAGAACCACTCGCTAAAATCACAGGCAAATACCAAACAATTTGTCGGAAAAATATAATATGTCGATTGGGTCTTAGATCATCGACAATGGAACTCAATTCTTGGAAAAGTCTTTCGTCCTTTTGCAAAGATCTTCACATTCATTTCATGGTAGCACATCCTCAAACTAATGGGCAAGCGAAGTTACCAATAGGACCATACTCAAAGGACTAAAACCGTCTTGAGAAGGCGGGGGGCAATGGGTTGATGAGCTCCCCAATGTTCTTTGCTCTGCACGTCGCACGGTGAGACAGTATAACTTGTGTTTTTGGAAGCTATCATCTGGGGGATATCGGGTTCCAAGTCCAAGAGTCCAGTTTTGATCATGGAAGTAATGAAGAAAAACTCCGGTAACTGACTACTCCCGAAACTTCGGGATATGGCCTACCCGGTTGCTTCATGTGGTAGCTTCGCCACTTCAGAGTGAAACCTCGTCCCATATCTATCGGTGACTTGGTCTGCAAGTCTCTGCAAGGCCCTCAGTATGATAAACTCTCACCTCTGGGATGGTCGTATGTGGTATGGCGGAGCGTTCAAGCTCGAGGAACTTGGAATCTTGAAAATATTATCGGTAACTCTTGCATAATTATGACTTTTATCTTGTCTGTCATTTCATCCTTGTATAAGCGACCCTACTAAGCTTGTTGTTGCGTTGTTGTTGTCTTAAAGCGTGCAGGTGTCTTATGATTATATCATTGAACTAGTGAATTCTGACTTTGTTTAACAAGATTTGCTTTTCTTTACTTTTCACTCCCAACTCATGTTACATCTCAATTGGGACATGATCAATCCAGGGGACTTGATCGGACCTCTTCCATAAGTTAACGAGTCACACTCGGCAAACAACCTTGGATAGGTCAAAGATCTCCGTCGGCCGTACGCCTACCCCGTCGCGTATGGTTGGTCACGTAGGTCTTGTCATCGTAAATATCGCCGGTCATCACCATTGTCGCCGGTCGCGCTGCGCCATCGCCATAGTCGACTCGCTGATTCTTCGACCTCTTCCATACGGGTTAACGTCATCGAGCTCGACTAACAACCCGGATAGGTCAAAACGTCTTGGTGGACGCGACCTCTTCCATCGGTTAACGCGTCGAGTAAAACTTCGACCAACCGAAAGGTCAAAAGGTCCTGGACTTGGCCTCTTTATACGGGTTAATGTCATCAAAACTCGACAAACAACCGTGAAAGGTCAAAAGGTCCTTGGGACTTCCACGGCCTCTTCCGCGGGTTAGTGTCGACGAATAATATTGACCAATAACCAGGAAAGGTCAAAACTTTGTACCCACTACATGTTAATGTCATCGGGTATCACTCGACAAACAACCTCGGATGGGTCAAAATCCTCGGTGGATCCAACTCACCCATATTTGTAAATAAATAATATTTTGACCAATTATCGAAAAAAAAAAAAAAAAAAAAAAGAAGGTAAAAAAGAAGAGGGTATATCCGGTATCATTGCGATTAATATGATGATATAAGAGAATTAAGAATCATAATGACATTACATAGAACCAACGATGAAGAATGACATCCACAATCGATGCTACATAATATCGATATCCTCATCATCACTGGGAGACACTCCACGGAGCCCTCTCCCCCTCTTCAATCAGTGAAATCTTGAGGATGCTTGGTGGGGAGATATATCCTCAATTTTGGCCCCGGTCTTTGCGATGTATACGAATTCCTTTCGGGAACCCTGGATGAAGCCCTCCTCTAAACACGTGCTCCAAGTCCTTCACTTCAACATCAAAGATATGGTTACGAGCCTCCTGGATAAAGTCTTCAATAGCGCCACGATAAGCCAGGGAATTCTTGAAGTCTTCCACCGCCTTAGAAGCGATCTCGCTTGCTTCCGCTTCTGACATTTTATGCTCCTTTTCAGAAAGATGATCTTGTAATGCTTTCTTATCCGCTGCAAGTGCCCTGATCCTCTTCTCCTTATGAGTCTCTGCTCTCGCCTCAATCAGCTCATCACGAGCGCGCTCCACCTCCTGACACTGGAGAGAAAGAGAAGTCGACATATTCGCCAGCTCAGTTCTACACTCAGTCAACTGACCCTCCAAGGTCACCACTTCTTTAGCTTTAGCATTCATCCTTCGCCGCTCATACTCTTGAGATATTTTATCTTCACAAATTCAGTATTCCATTCATCTAAGGCGACACCCAAATGAGCCATCAGTCCTAACGACTGAGTTACCTGAAAAAAAAAAAAAAAAAAAAAAAATCATCATCAGCACCAATGTTACATAAGGAAGAATAGAAGGCAGAAGGAAAAATAACGCACCAATTCATCTGCCCGTTGACGTCCAGTACATATGTGATTTAATACCTCCTCAGGAATTTGCGGCCTAGAGTAACGAACTCCCCCATCATGAGTCGAAACAGCTAAACTCTCAGATGTTAAGTGAACGTCATCTCCATAGATCTCGACAACTATTTCTACGAGTCTCCTCTTTACGTAAAGATGGAACATTCTGCAGTGATTAGTGATAGGCTTCGAGAGAACCTATGAGTATGAGGAAAACTCGTCACCTTTCTCTTCAGCGGAAGAGCATGAGACCTTCGCACGGATGGAAAGACCAACCTTAAACATCCTATCTTCAACTATATATTTACTGATGTAATGCAACTCATGTTGCAAGCTTCACATCGGGAATATTAAGAGTTGCTAGAATATCATCCTCCGATATCAGCGACGGATCCGGAAGATCATTCAATCTTCCCCATCTCTCAGGAAGGCCCCACTCATTCTTCACATAAAAGAATCCAGAAGACCAAGTTTTGGAGTGATCCCGTGCTGAAAATTCTATCCAATTCTTTATAGTCCGATAAGAAACACGTCCTTGAGCATCACATGTGAATCTGCACATTACAAGTATTCGATGTTTAAAGTAACCCCATGCTCCCTGAAGAAGGTAGTCAAGCCAATAATGACCGTTAAAGCTCGAAACGAGAATTGCATCAAAGCCACACCACATTTTTTGAAGATCTCAATCAGCTCAGGAGCCAAAGGGAATCGCAGTCCAGCACGAAGAGTCATCTCGGAAATAGTAAAGTACCCTGGCGGAGGCGAACGGGCTCGATCAGACTTTTTAGCCACAATAGCCACCAACTCATTGGGAAGAAAATTTCTGCGGAACACCATTAAACTATCTGATGTGACAGTGGAGGGCATATCATCCGTGGCCGCCATACTATGAGTTTTCTTCTGACCATCACCCTCAGTACGCAAGCGCGTCTTTTTTTGACCCTCCCGCTCGCGCACAGTTTGGAGTAAAATCTTTCTCCTACGATCAGCCAAACTTCCCGAGTTATGAGGACAATGGTTCTTAACTGATACTTCCCCGCCGTCTTGACAATTTTGAACCGCTGAACCTTCCATCGAAGTTGAAAGAATACCAATTTCCTACAAGAAAAAGTAGGTACCGTGGGCCTTGATCGCCTCCTAAATCGCCTCCTTGAACGCCTCTTGATCGCCTTCTTGATTGCCTCCAAAGGACCCTCACTCAAGAAGAAAGGGAGAGGGGAAAGGTGTGCCTCTCCCTCTTACCCTAGGGGGGTATTTATAGCCCCCCATAGGGGCAAAAGGGTAAAAACCCCTCAAAAAACGGTTCAAAGCTCAAACCGCCCAATTTCTCGTAGGGCCCGTGGAGCGTGTGTGCCTGCGCCAGCAGCTATGAGCAACAGCATATGTGGCTGTAGTATGACCTTGGGAGCAGCTGTATGACGTAGCCCGCGTTAGACCTCGACATATTCGGCGGATTCACCCGAATGGCCCCTGACCAACCGTTCACGGAATGGCTTGACGACAGATCCGCGGAATGGCGGCAGATTCTGTGGAATGGCTGAACCGTTACAGCAGAAATGGGCGACGAATCCGCTGGAATGGCCAGCGCAGCGTAACCATCGCCAGCGCCCGCCATTACATCGCGCTAATCGGCCCGCCCGACCCACGGGCCATACACGTCATGAGGCCAGCCATGCTTCAGCCATTGGCCTTGCCCAGCTCTACAGTGACGCCACGGCGCCTTGTCTCAACGCTTAAAACTTCGTTATTTGTGAACATTTGACATATATTTTGGATGATTAAGCTAATGTCATCCAAAAATAGGGGCAACGATATGGCTCTCAAAATACCATCAAGCCAAATCTTGATGTTGAAAGCGATATGATTTTGAGTCAACAAATCGAGATCAAGCACTTAAAATATCATTAGAATCTTGGGACATCAATTAAATCCCAAAAAAGCTCTCAAATGTGGAGTGTTTATAGTCAAATCGAAGGCGTCTCGGCAGGGATCTAATGAGCCTAAGATCTCATAATTCGACTTCATTTGGGCATCCAAATGCTCAAAATACATCAAAATGATCAAGGAGTCATTCCCGTCCGTCGAGGGGAGGGTTGCACCTTACATGAGTTTACTAGAATACCCTCCTCCCATCTATAAATAGGCCTCACTCCTCACATGGGGGGGCCTAAGCTAAGTGAAGTGAAGCAAGTGAAGAAGAAGGAAGGCAAGCAAGGGAAGAAGAACAAGAACCCGAGCAAGGAAGAAGAAGAAGAGTCCAAGCAAGTGAAGAAGAAGAAAGCTAAAGCAAGGAAGAAGGCAAGGAAGAAGAAGAAGAGTCCAAGCAAGAAGAAGGAAGCTAAAGCAAGGAAGAAGGCAAGGAAGAAGAGGAAGAGTCCGATCGAGGAAGAAGAGGAAAAGTGAAGTGAAGGAGGGAAGAAAGCTCTAAAGCTTGAAGATCCCGAGCAAGATCGCACACCGGCCGCCATCGTTAATTATACCGATTTCCACGGTTACCAAAGATCTCCAACATCGGAACTATTATAAACGATCGTTGTTACTTGTCCCTTTCTCAAATAGAATTCAGAATCCGTTATCGGAAGATTTTGTACTCGAAAGGATACATAGTGGAATCTTTTCTGGGCTGGTGGTTTTCCCTCTTTTCGAGGTTTTCCACGTTAAAAATTCTGGAGTATCTCATGTTCGTTCTTTAATTACCTGTGTGTGCGCTGGACTAATCAACAAGGCTAAGGCATAAATTTTTACTCTACCGCAACTGGTTTTCCAGCACGCAACAAGATGGTATAAAGATATTTTTCTTACTAGAGTCATGACTCTCTATGATGCTAATAGCCTTCATTGGAAGCAAAAATTCATTGAAAGAATTCCTAATCTTTTTGCTGAAAAGTTAAAACTAACCTTTATTTATTTGATGGCACTATTCCTTATGAAACTCTTACATATGACAACCTCATCTCTGCATGCATTAAGACAAGACTAACAATTTATTCTGATATTAAACTTAAAGAACAAATGAAAAGATAATGCCTTCTTGAAAGACGCCAACTCGGAGAATTTTATGAAAAGTTCGCCTGTGAGCCTCAGGTACGCTCTTCTTCTAGCAAATATAAAGGAAAGATTAAATCAAGAATCTTCCCTAAACATGATAAATCCAAACAAAAACCAAAAACTCCTAAACTATCTAGGTCTAAATCCAAAGGGAAAAGTGAGATTAAATGTTATAAGTGTGGCCGCATGGGTCATTATGCTAACAGATATACTGTTAAGAAAAAATTAAATGAATTACAGATGGATGAAGGGTTAAAACAAGCCCTAATGAAAATTCTTCTTACTTCCTTTGATTCTGAAAAGAATCCGTCAAAGATGTCTTTTCTTCATCCTCTACTAATAATCAATCTGATTGCTGTAATTCTTGCTAGCAAATAGATTATTATAAAAATATAATTAACATGACTGGAGTTTATACTCTCACTATTGAGCAAAAGGACCAGCTCATTCAAATCTTAGCTCAAGTTGAAGATACTTCAACTCGAAATAAGATTATAAGTTTTCTCAATGAAAAGAATGCTGAAAATTTTTTCTTTAAACCTCTTATATATTCTATGAAAAAAGTTTTTGACAGAAGAACTGAACCCAGTTCGCTATCTACAACAGTTTATTTAACTGATTTAAAATCTGAGTTAAAGCAACTTCAACAAGAAGTTCAACATCTAAAAGTTGAACAAGATCATATGAATGGGCGTCTTATGGATTTGGAATTAAACCAAAAAAATGGCCTATTCTAACGATGATCTTGAAGCCACTTCTAATCAAGAGCTAGGATATTTACAAAGTATACAAAAGGCGATATACCAAAAATGATACATCTCTATTAAATTAATTATTAATAAAGAATTTATTTTACCTAATTTGACTGCTCCTGTTGGTAGCGGAGCAGACTTAAATTGCATGTAAAAAAGACTCGTTCCTTCAAAATATTTTGAAACAACAACTTAAAGGCTTAAAGCTGCTAATGGAGAATCTTTACAAATCAACTGCAAACTATCATCTATTGCTATTTACCAAGATGATATTTGTCGACAAATATCATTTATTTTAGTTAAAAATTTAACTCAGCATATTATTTTGGGAACTCTTTTTCTTCTCAAAATAATGTCCATAACAAGGATTGATGATATCGGAATTCAATATGTTCTCTGGAATAAAGAGATTACATTCCATTTTATTACCAACCCCAAAGAGATCATTATAAACGAAATGAATAGACTTAATAATAAGTCCATGCATTTAAATTATCTTAAAGAAGAAATTGTAGATTTAATTATTAAATAAAATTTCTTCTCCTCAAATAAAAAAAATTCAATTTTGTTTACAAGATTTTCAAAAGGATGTTTGTGGTGAAAACTCAATTGCCTTTTGAGATAGAAAAATTCATTCAGTGGAATTTCCGTACATTAATAATTTCAATGAACGAGATATTCCAACTAAAACTCATCCTTGCCACATGAATGAGCATTATCTTTCTTTATGTAAAAATGAGATTGTCGAATTATTGTCTAAATAGATAATTCGACAATCTTATTCTCCCTGGAGCTGCATCGCATTCTATGTCATGAACGCTATAGAAAAGGAAAGAGGAAAACCTAGACTTATAATTAATTACAAGCCACTTAATCAAGTTCTTAAGTGGATCCGGTATCCTCTGCCAAACAAAGAGATCTTCTCAATAGGCCTCATAATGCCAAAAAAAATTTTAAATTTGATTTAAAATCGGGCTATTGGCAGATCCAGATTATAAAATATAATCGTTATAAAACAACATTTACTGTACCTTTTGGGCATTATGAATGGAATGTAATGCCCTTCGGTCTCAAAAATACTCCATCTGAATTTCAGCACATCATGAATAACATATTTAAAGATTACTTTAAATATATTATTATTTATATTGATGATGTCCTTATTTTTTCTAATACCATTGATGAGCATTTTTCTTATCTCAAACCCCTTAAATTGCTCATTCAGAAAAATGGTATTGTTCTCTCCGCACCCAAAATCAAGTTATTTCAAACGAAAATACGATTTTTTGAACACAATATTTCTAATGCATCTATTATTCCAATCAATATAAGCATTGAATTTGCGGATAAATTTTCTAATGTCATCCTTAATAAAACTCAACTACAAAGGTTCTTAGGAGCCCTAAACTACATAGCTGATTTTTATCAAAATTTGGCACAAGACGCTGCCCCTCTTTTTGACCGATTAAAACAATCACCACCCCCATGGTCTGATTTGCATACCAAGGCCGTAATCAAAATTAAGAACCGAGTTAAGAATCTTCACTATCTTAACTTAGCTGATCCTGACAGCTTCAAAGTTGTTGAAACTGATGTTTCTAATCTTGGTTATAAGGGCATATTAAAACAGCGAAAAAATTCTAAAGAATAATTGATTCGCTTTACTTCGGATAGATGGACCCCCACTCAACAAAATTATTCCATCATTAAACGTGAAATATTTTCTGTTGTAAAATGTATTTCTAAATTTCAAGATAATTTTTTTAACCAATATTTCTTCTTCGTATTGACTATTCTTCAGTAAAATACATAATTGACCAAGATGTTAAAAATTTAGTTTCCAAACATTTTTTTACTTTTTGGCAAGCCCAGCTTTCTGTTTTTAATTTCATTAAAGTTTCTGAAAATTCTCATCCTGATTTCCTAACCCGTGAATTCTTGCAGGGACGACTAGGGGTGGATCACCCCTCACTAGAGGATGACCCCTCCTAACCAAGGTGGTCCCTCCTTTCGAGCAAGTCGTGGTCGCGGGAGAGGCAATGGCAAAGATCCGGCCAGCTCTTTGGTTGGCATGATCAATTTAAAAATATATTTGTATGGTTGTTCTTCAACTACAGTTGAAAAGGGTGAATCATCAAAAGCAGCATCTCCATCCCTCAAAGATATCATTGCTCGGAACCTGTTTATTTTTCTAAGAAAATTAAACAGAATATTATTGAGATTAACCCCTCAGATTATTCTATTAATAATCTGTGGGCCCTTTTTTAAAGAAATCTGGGAAACAACCATTTCTCTTATGAGAGCAATCTCTCTCGTGAAACTTACAAGAAAATCTTAACACAATTAAAATGTGTTGAGATTTCTCATGTTCGTGATCAAATGAACCATATGATTCTGTACAGCAAATGTATTGTACATAAAATTTTGCATCAAAGTGAATGGTGGTTAACTTCATTCTAAGAAAAAATAATTTTTTATCAACTAATTTACAACACAAGATTGGGGTAAATTATTAGTGTTATGTTCAGGCTATGATGAAAGTTTTTTTTCTTATCAATGATAAGAAAAGACATTCTTGGATGTTCATCATGAACAAAGATATTATTAATAAAGATCTTCCTGCTTAGTTCTTCCGTTGGTAGAACTACTTTGGAGCTGAGCTCAATATATTATCAGACTCAATCAAAGAGGTCTTTAATGAATAGATGGAAGCCGCTCCTAAAATTAAGGTCATTAATCCTTGAAAAATGATTCAAGGGTAAAATCTTGCCCACTTTTTTACCGATTGTCAAATCTCTTGTATCTGGACATGGAATATCACACTTGGAAAGGACCCCTTTAATCAATTGGTCCTCCAAAGATAATTTATGCTTAAATGGTGAAACCAAATCAGTATTGAGGACAAGCTCAAACAGATCAAGTCCATCATCAAATCTCATCTGGAATTATCTATTCCTCAAAAAAATTACAGATTTCGAACTATCAGTTGAAAAAGTTATTGATACTATCAAAAGAAGATATCCTCGTGAAGACGAAATCCAGCATAAGGATCGTCTATGAAAATTCTACGAAGCCCAACTCGCAAAAGTATTCAAACATCCAATCTACATTTGTGACAGTGGCAAATCTTCGGACGACGTCGACATCGAATCCACTAGCGAAAATTAGTGGGTTCTATTATTAGGAGCACTATCAAGCATCTTGACCAATAATGCAGTTGATTTTCCATTATTGTTGCCAATATTATTGGTGTCACTTTACAACTCTAAAGTGTCCACTACCCAGCATTATTGCTGCCAAGCATTATTGGTGTTATTTACGGCACTAAAGTACCCATTACCCAGCATCATTACCGCCACTATGTTAAAGGTTATCCTATTATTGTACATTTACTTAATGTTTAAGTAAAGTTTTTTTATGCTTTGGTTGTCAGCCTCTTCTATAAGGAGCTCCATTCATATCGGTGCTTTCTTTTTTCTCTTTTCTCTCCTGCTCTCTTGTATACTTTTTTGCTTCTGTAGTTCTGCGTGATTTCTGCTATCGTGTAAGTTTTAAAGTTTATATTAATAAAGAAGTATTATTAATTATATCCTGGTGTTAAATGGTAACTATAATGCAACATAAAATATTCAAATAATTATCAACTAAAACATTCTCAAAATCACTAATTTTGCATCCATATAATCTTGAAAGAGTTGTGTGCAAAGACTCTAGTAGATTATTGGTTCAAGAACAGAAGGTAGTCATTCTTGTGAACAATCTTATAAGAGGCGGTGAGACTCCATATTTACCGTGTAATATGACATAATCGTGAAAAATAGTATTTATGCCATTATGAATATTTAATAAGGAATAAAGGGGTAAAAACTAGCAGAAAAAAACAGTATATAGCTACACAAACGGGAAAGCATTCTAGTCCAAGCAATGCATGATCTCAAATTTGATGATGCCTACAATTTACTGTATTTATTCAATGTGTAAAAGCAGATGAGCAGCAGGAACCTTAATACAATTATACCTTAGCAAATGAAAGGATGAAAACCTTTACCATCCTGATGGCAGTATCACTCGCTTGTCTTGGGATAGACAGTACAAAGCACCTGCTATTTCTCTTTGGTATCTAATAATGGCTTGCCCTTTGGTCGTCAATTCTTCAGCATAGACGTCCACTACAAATACTGAGCAAAAACTTGATTATGATTGGAGAATCACTCCAAATATATCTTTCATTCTTAAGTCCCCAAGACGAAGAAACCTTATGATCTCACATCATTATTTTCTCAGCGAACGACACTATGCATGCTTATGCATGCTTGTCCCTAGAAATTTGACTTAATCACAGAAAAAGCTATATAATAAATGGAATAAATTTGCGTCCTTCTAACAACTTCAATGCACGTACGTTTTATTCTGTCCAACTAACAGTTCAATAAAACAATTTGTAATATGCTGTGTCAAAGAGAATTCATAGCTGAAGTCATGGTACGTTCTATTCACCAGAAATCTCCACAAGAACAAGAACCGTCTTTGAAATGATGAAAGCGATTGGTATCCCTCACAATAATATCCCTTCTAAACACTTTTGACACCAACTTGGTGTAAACATGACAATCACCACAAACACGAAGGTTTTTGGTGATCCTGATAGTTGATCCATGAGGAATATGAATTAAGCCAAAAGCAATGGCTAGCCTCTCACTGTGTGCATGCAACATCTTTATTTTCTCCTCCTGCCCAACATCATGAAAAACAAACCTAGTATCTGCAACATAACCTGCTTCCTTCTCCAAACATTGGGTTATCTCAGCCAACTTGGCGTAGATTTTTGATGAATCTTCATGACATTTATCCCTTGCAACAAATGCATGAACCTTGCTTCCTATTTCGATCCAACTGCATGCTGGATCCTTCTTCAATCCTCTTTTCTTCATTTTTGATCTCAGTTCCTTGACATCTTGCCATTTTCCCATTGCAGCAAGGGAATTTGAAATAAGCACGTAGTTTCCTGGATTCTCTGGCTCCAATTCAAGAAGCTTCTCAGCTGCAAGTTCACCAAGTTCATAGTTAGAGTACACCTGGCAAGCCCCGAGGAGAGCACACCACACTGGAGCTGTTGGTTTAGTTGGCATCTTTCTAATGAACTCATATGCCTCATCCAATTTCCCTGCTCTACCAAGAAGATCAACAATGCAAGCATAATGCTCTGGCCATGGTTTCAGCTTGTGCTCATTTATCATTTTATGAAAAAATATTTTTCCCTCCGTAATAAGTCTGGAATGGCTGCATGCATAGAGAAGGGCTAAGAAGGCAATATGATCAGGTACCACTCCCAAGGTCTCCATTTGATAAAATAAATCAATGGCATCCCTTCCTCGACCATGCATACCGCAAGCATTAATAATACTAGTCCACAGAACCAAATCTTTGTATCTAAGTCCGTTAAAAACTTTAAAAGATTCATCTATCCTCCCACACCGAGCATACATATCCACAAGCGAACTACTAACAGATCCATCTATTCCTAGGCATCTTCTCACCATGAAACCATGAATTTCTTTTCCTTTAACCAAGGATGCCAAGCCTGCTGTGGCAGAAAGGATACTGAGGAGTGCGACCACATCAGGCTCTGCATTGGTTTTCATCATCTCTACAAACAAACTTAAAGCATCATTGAAGAGACTGTTATTCGCATAGCAAGTAATCATGCTGGTCCAAGACACCACATCCTTATTCTTTATCATATTAAAGATGTTCACACCATAACTGACCTCACCGCATTCTCCATAACCATCTATAAAAGTGTTCTCAAGTACAAGATCTAGTAAAATGTGTCTGATAGTATACCCATGAATCTGCTTCAAGAGGGAAAGACAAATTAAACTGCTGCAAGAAAGTAAGATACTGCCGATTATCATTGGATCAGCTTGGATTCCTTCTTTCTGCACTTTTCTGAACATTTCAATTGCCTCGAAGTGGTAGGCATTCTGAGCATTACAGGCAATCATGGTTGTCCATGAAATGACATCCTTATTAGGAATCCTATGAAATATAAATTTAGAATAGTTTACAAGGCCGCATTTGGTATACATGTCCATGAGTGCATTTCCCATTTGCAAATTGGAATCGAATCCCCACTTTATTGCATAACCATGAATCTCCTTTCCGTTCAACAAGTTCCCTAACCGCCCAGAAACAGAAGCTACAGTTAAGAGAGAAACTTGATCAGGTTGAAAACCCATTTCAAGCATCCAATAAAAAAGTTCAACAGCTTTCCCATATAAACAATTCTGAGCATACCCAGATAGTAATGAATTCCACGACACATTGTCCTTCTCATTCATCTCATTAAACAGCCGAACTGCATCAGACATATGACCAGACCTTGTATACATAACAACCAGAGCATTTCCTTCATAAAGTTCAAAACTCATATTGTTTTTCAGAAGTGCACCATGAACCTCCCTTCCCAATTTCAGCAGGGACAACTCAGTGCAAGCTTGAAGGACGCTAACAGCAGTATAAGTGTCCATTCTCATACCAAAACTTTGCATTTTTCTAAACAGGGAAATAGCATCAAAATAATTTGCAGTTTGCACACAACCAGAGATAATAGAATTCCACAGCACAACATCACCTTTCTCTGGCATCCACTCAAATAACTTCCTTGCAATATCAAACTGCCCGCACTTAGCATACATGGAAACGAGGGCATTTGCAACAAAACTTACACAAGTAATGCCACATTTAACAGCAACACTATGAATCTCAATCCCACTGTGAATGTCTTCCACCAAGCCGCAAGCCTTAAGCACAGAAGCAAAGGTACATCCATCTGCCATTTCACCCAACATCCGCATATTCAAGTAAAGCTGAAGTGCATTTTCAGGCTTGCCATTTGAAGCATACGCCCCAATCAGCGCATTCCAATCAAAGATTGTTTTTTGCGGCAATCTATCAAATAGCTGCTGTGCTGCATTAAGGCACCCACATTTTCCATACATGAACGATAACTTTGTACATAGAAACCCATCAGAACAAATCGAACTAGTCTTCAGAATGCGAGCATGGATCTGCTGCCCTTGGGCGGCTGCCTTCTGTGAGGCGCAGAGCTCTAGAATAGATGAATAGGCCTCTAGCGAAGAATAGTTTGATGGGTTGACGAGGGAGTAAAAGGCTTCTTTGAGATTTCCTTGCTTACAGAGCTCTTTAATGGAAGTTATAGTTTCAGGCTTCTGACGTGGGACAGAGAAAACTAAAGGTGGGGTTTTGAGGGAGATGGAAGGAGGAAGCAGAAAAGAAAGGGTCATAAATAAATGAAGTATTTTTGGTCACTGGAGAAGTTGGAGGAGAAAATGCATGGACGAAAACAAAGTAGGAAGAAGAGGGAGCAGCAACCACTGCCCCTGCGATTTTAATCAAAATGATTAGTTCGTCGAAATTCAGAACGAGAACACTTGAAACAGAAAAGGTGGAGGTAAATGGAACGCCTCAAGGTGTTCGATCGAAGCTCGAGGAGAAATCCCTTAGTTAAAAAAAAAACAATTTCACGCCATAAACATAAAACATAGGTGTTGAAGTTAAAGGTGTGCATTAATGGATTAAAATTTAAAAAAAATCAAATTAAATCAAAACTATAAATTAATTTGATTCAGTTTATAAAATTAATTTTTATTTTTTATTTAATTTTTTTGACTATTCGATTTTAGTGTTGTAAAAATCAAATAAACCAAACAAATCGAAGTTTCAATTTTTTTTTAAGATTATTTATTTGGTATGCCATCTTAATGGTATTTATTGTTTGACATTGCCTTTTTTTTACATGCAGTTAAGTCATTTAATGGAATTAATTTTTTTTGCCTATTATGTGATAGAAAAGTTCCACTTAAACTTAAGGGAAAATTTTATAAGATGGTGGTAAGACCTCTACATGACTTACAGAATGTGATAAAGAGAAACATAAGACTAAGTTAAGTATGAGATGAGGATGCTGGTGAATGAGTGGCTTTACCCTTAGAGATAGAATGCAAAATGAGTATGTTAGGGAAAAAGTTGGAGTAGCTCAGTGGTAGATAAGATTAGAGTTGCTTGATGGTTTGGCCACATAAAATTGCCGTCAGATGACATTAGGAGAGTAGATGCATTAGATTTCTTATGTTAAGAAAGGTAGAGGTAGACCTAAAAGACTTGGTTAAGATGTATAAAAAATGATCTTAGTATACTTGAATTAAATGAGAATTTGACACATAATAGGACACAATGGAGACGAAGGATTCATGTAGCCGACCCCACCTAGTGGGATTAAGGCTTGTTGTTGTTGTTGTTGTTGTAGTATTTTAATAACAGCATACTTTTGATTTAACTAAATGACTTCCAGAATCTAATACGATGGATTAGAGAATTAGTTTTATTCATACTTTGAGTTGTTATTTTTAAAGTTTTGAAATATAATAATTTGGATTTGAGAGTTAATTTTATTCTAGCTTGTTTTCTCATATCAATACTTTTTGGTCATCAAATTTTCTATTTAACCAAATCAAGTCAAACAAATCAATTCATATATATATATATATATATATATATATATATATATATATATATATATATATATATATATATATATATATATATATATATATATATATATATATATATATATTAATCAAATCATTCAAATAAACTGAATGCACACTCCTAGTTGAAATATTTTATTGTGCGGTGTACTTTGAATTTAAAATTGTACATAGCACCACAACATACAAATCGTATCTAGAAAGTTAACTAGAAAAGATACAAGATAATTTTGAGATAATTAAATGATGTATTATTAAATGGTATATGATTTAAAATAATTATTTTATATCTCTTAGCTTATACTCTGATGTCCTATTTATAAGTAGAGAGTTGAAATACAAATTTATAAAAAAAATTACATTTAAAAAAATTAAATAAATTGCATTGCATGTCCTAGTGAAAGCATATCATAAAATAAATATTTTTTAGAAGTAGCATCTTAACTACTTGAGATATGCATTAGTGATTTTGAAATATGGAGTGGACTCACATGAAGTGATTGATTGACTTTGCCTAAGTTGAGTTTTGACAAGTAGTTTGTACCAATGACTTTGACAATCTTATCTATAGTCAGTCTTTAGGCTAAATGGATGCATGAATAGGTTTGATGACTCCTAGTAGGTCTATGTTGTTGGCTATTGGGTTAAGGATGCATATTTAGATGGTTTTGGCAAGCACATTCAAATAAGTTATGTATGTTGACCCCGCTTAATCATATGAGTAACTTCAGGCTCAACTAGGCAAATTTACTTTTATAATTTTTTATCTCATTACAAAAAAACAATAAAAACAAGATAATTAAGTATTATTGCCGAGTTAAGTTATCATATTATCCATGATTAGGAATTTATTTACCTCATATATGTTTGCACCACAAGCATCTATAAATACAGATCGAGTCGATCTTCGATAGAGTTTTTGTTTTACAAATATTCTTCTATAAATAAATAAATAAAATGTATTCTTCTTCCTTTTTATTCAAGATCCTCGAGTTACCTCAGTTGTCTTCCTCACTAAAGAGGGGAAGGAAAGTCAACCTTCATTAGAAGATGAAAAGCATAGATAAGACGTTGAATACTGATGAATAGAGTACTTTTTTTTTTCTTATGTATTTATAGTCTAGAAAGCAATGTAAATATTTGAGATGATCAAGTATGATGAAATTCCAATAAACTAGATGGAGCGCATTTTTGGTAAGTAATTTTCAGTTCAAGACATGTGAAGTATTCAATTTAGGATCTTGGGAATACCTGTAAGATATATTTGCTTGAAGAGCTTAAGTTTGAGGTGATGTCTACACTTGAAGAGCTTAAGTTTGAGGTGATGTCTACAGGGGTAGCTTTTTCTTCATCATTATCATCACTATTATCAATTGAATAACATGTTTTTTTTTCTCATTAAATGGGAAATGAAATGAATAATTGATAAATGGATGTGGTGTTCTATTTCGGATGATGGATGGACACCACGCAGATCTTAGGGGATACTTATTGAAATGATTGAGGTACGATGTACTATCTCAAAAAATAGAAACATCACTCTACAATGGACCTAATCACATAATAAGGACTCCTAAGCATGATAGATCTTTGTATATACCAGAGATTCTTCCCTTACTTTATAAGTAAAAGTAAAGTAGGGTTTATTTTATGTTGGGTTCTTTAGTTCCTTATGGAAGCAAGCTTTCATAGTTAATTACATCCCAAGAAATGGAAAGATTACTCTCGATTAAAGTAGTCAATCAATTATCTCTAATGATTTCAAGGTAAAGACTATCAAATAATTGGTATATTTGGAAAACTAAATGTGATTGTTCAATTTGGAAGACTTATTTTAGAATCCTCTAAGGAAGATAAGTAGGGAGTACACATGATACTAGAAAGCCTAGTGAGCACTCCAATCTATCATATGGTGAGGCTTTATATGTTTGAAAGTGAAGATGTTTTAATTTGAATTAAAATTTTATTAGAATGATAGGGCTTATAATCTATCAACACAAGATTATGAAAATACCTAAGAAATGAGAATTTACGCCTGTAGCACAAAGGAAACAAGCGACCTCAGATCCTAAATCTAAGGAGTTCTACCACAAGCTAGAGCACGACCTAAATCTAAGTATAAAGGGGACATAAAGATTACCTCCATAAGAGAGGATAAACTGTCCGACTCTTTTGAACTGACAACCGTCTAGAGTGACCGCCAGCTAACAACTCTTAAGTTTTAAACCCATATAGGTCCAGTCTTATGTAATTGCAAGATGGTTATGCTTATTATTAAATTTTAAAAGAGATTAGAGTCTTAAACTCACTCCTCCTTAGGAGACTAAATCATGTTTGGAATGAGCATATGACTTAATCTAAATGCAAAATATTTTCAAATTTTATAATATTTTTGACACAACATATTGGACAAAAGCAAAGGATATTTTATGCCTAAATGCATGATGAAATTTGGTTATTGGCCAAATCAAGAGAGAAAGAGGGTGAATCTCCATCATAAGGGGGTACTCACATAGGTCAAGCAGTCTTTAAAATGCAGACTTGAGGCCCTCATTTTGTAAGAGTGGTATAATATGATATGCATGATATTAGGCATACAACATACAGTTAAGGGGTTGCTAAATCTTTTACTTGTCTTGATTACATCCTAAGCTTTAGAATGAGGTTGAAAGTTATTTTAAATTTTAGTTATGAATTGTTAATTGGATAGAAAAATTAATTTTTCCCTAAGAGCCTACTGCATCCAGGCCACACATTCAAACATCAATCATGAAGAAACTATGAAAATCATGTTGTTCTAGTGCACAAGCTAAACATAACATTAATAATTTAATAGATTACCATGAAAAAAATAAAAGACTAGTGTAGCCGGGTATCGTCGTACACCCCGAAAAGGAGAAAAATTGGATAGTCAAACTCTACCCTTATATAACCCAGATTACAAAAGAATATTATAATTAAAATTAAATTAGATGCTATGGGGGTCTTCATTCCTTGCTTTTCCTTCTTCATCTTTTCTTTCTTCTTGATTTGAGTGTGCTCCAAAGCTTCATAGGGCCTCCCAAGACAAAGCATTCTAGCCACTGCTCATCCTAAACCCCATAGTACTAATCCTAATTTCTATTGCAAAATTAAATTTTATGGAAAAGTAAATCTAACTATACCTACAAAATAGATGTTAGCGATACTAACATACATTCCCAAGTAATTATATTTTGTAATTTGGACTTAGCACCATGCACATGGGTAACCAAGCTCACCTGTCCTAATCATGGATTATGCTAAGGGGCTAAGCAACCTACAAGTAGAAGCATTTATATTTTTTCTTTAGCGACCCCATTAACATAAACCCCTATAGAGAATAACATTAGGCTAAGAACGGCCTAACATCCAATCTATGATCTACAATCCTAATATTTAGTCTAAAATATTACATCATAAAATAAAATACAACATCATTACATACACCATTCTAACCTAGAGCTAGAAGTAGTGACTTAGCATTCTAATGTGTATGTTTAGGCTTAATG
Source organism: Cymbidium sinense (assembly GCA_021442155.1). NCBI lineage: Eukaryota > Viridiplantae > Streptophyta > Magnoliopsida > Asparagales > Orchidaceae > Cymbidium > Cymbidium sinense. The sequence continues at coordinate 66,615,994 of CM038217.1, read as the reverse complement.
TGGTATGTCTTAGCTAAGCTTTTAAATTATGATTGTCTAAAATTTGGAATTGTTTAAGTTAAATATTAATGGTGGTTTCATATCAAGTTACTTTTCAAATTTGTGAATTTTAATTTGTATCTTCTTTTATTTCATTTGATTTACACTTAGCATTTAAATGTTATAAAGAGAAGAAGAAGGCTTAAGCTCTTTCATCCCTACTTTAAATTATTTTCTAAAGCATATTATCACTTGATTTCTTTTAGTGACTATTTTATTAAGTGTGTTATTAGTCAGAAGTTTAGGTTAATATTAAAGGAACCTATTCAACATGAAAGGCATCTCAAGATTAATATGGTTGAATTACCATCACATAAAATATGTTACACCATTCTTGTTCATCACCCATAACATACATATGATTTAACACTTAATATACCTATACATGCGATATACTTTAGCACGCTTAGATAATTATGAATACACATGTTTTTACTATAAAAGGAGATCTTCATTTCTTTAACCAAATGCACACACACATGTATAAAAGATGTAAGAAAGTACATGTCATTGTTTAAACCAGGGAAGTGAGATAATCAAATGACCTTCTTGGGGTTACTTAAAGCCTCGTATTTTCAGGTTATCCAGACTATATACTTACTATCTTAAATACATATGAATGTACACATAACTATAAGAATGAGAATCATGCAAAAGATTATATTTTTGGTTGAATTGTTCATACATGTAAAGTAAAGCTCTATCTAAATTCTAATACAAATATAAATTAGAAAGAAATTAAATAAGTATGTGCCTTTGTTAACTAGGGAAATGAGATAATCAAATGACCTCCTTGGGGCTACTTAAAGCCTGGCATTCTCAAGATGTCCAGACTATATACTTATTATCATTCAAATATATGTAAACCCATGCACAAATATAGAAAAGAAAGTACTACTTTCACATGCTTAAGTTATAAAAACATGCACATCCTATACATATATTAGCTAGTATCACTCCAAATTTCCATTACCAATTTATAATTATGAAGATAATTTTGAAATTTATTAGTCATAATAGCCACACATATAATAAGATCAAGTCATCACATGCAATTTTGCATAAGTAAATTTCATTTGATTTTGAAAATATAAATGCATGATATCACATGACATACAACATTTATGGTGATTGAAGAGGAATAGCTAAAAATCTCCACATAATTCATTCAACTACACTAATTCTTAAGGATAATCACATCAAATAAAATTACTTAAAGAAAACCAAAGCTTCTTATTAAATTTGATTTTGGATATTGATTAAACTTAAAGAGAAGGAAATACTTACTATTTTTATCCCATCTCATGTTGATGATTTAATATATTTACGAAAAAGCAATTAGATGAATTTTAAGAATTAATTATGTTAGGATTATTAAGCAATTTATTTAATTATCATTTCTTATTGTTCTTTAATTTAATTAATCACTTATTCATGAGCCTCAAATAATATGCAAATGATAAATTAAAATTACAATGCACTTAGAGACTTAATGAAATAAAGCTCATAATTAAGCATTAATTAGATTAAGGAATCTAATTAAGTACTTTTATGATTATCACCCATGTGTTAATCATAATTTTTTTAAGGGTCTTTATATTATTAAACACATAAAGAGGAACCCATGATTTGAAATTAAATTATCTAAAGTTATTATCATTTTAATTTGGTTTAGTTTCATTATCAATTTCTTAATTAATCCCTTAATTGAGCCACACATTAATTAACTCTCCTTAATGAAATAAATTTATAAAAGTAATTAGTAAAAGAGTTTGAATCACTCTCCCTCACCATCTCACTGTTAGCCAATGACTAATGAAGCTTAATTAACCAATTTTTATTATTTGGAATTGTAAATAATCATTAAATTAATTAAGAGAGTAATTCATGTTTGAATTTCAAATTCCCCTAATTACCTAAATAATAAATTCCAAGAAAATCATGTGAGGCACAGGTCATCCTATTAAATCAGCATGCCAAGTTTAGGATTAATTACCCAACTAATTAAGATATAATTAAGCTAATTAAGGAAATATTTAAACCTTAATTAAGCCTTAATCACTATTTAAAATATAATGAAATCATTTTAATTAAATTTTCTTATGTTTAACCTTTCCAAAAATTGGTTTATTTATATTTTTTGACTTTTCTACAATTAGTTATAATTTTTGAAAGTTCTAGCTAATTAAATCACATTTTAAACCTTAATTAACCCCCTAATTTCATCAGAACCATGCAGGGATTGATGTGGCGGTGCTTTCCATGTGGCGTCATGGGATTGGAAACTTAAATCGTCCGACCCAGCCTGTTGAGTCAGTGACGTACGTGCTTTCATCTTGCCATCTGATCTCAAATTGGACGGTGGGGATTAATCCCGCAATTTCAATATGATTAAAGCAAGATAATTATGGTGTTTATTTTTGGTTCAAGTGTATGTGTGTGTATATGGGGGACACCACGCAGATCTGAGGATGTACTTATTGAGGTAATCGGGTACGACATCAAAGAATAGTGCACTATCTCGAAAGATAAAAATCACTACCCTACGATAGACCTAATCACCTAAGAAGGACTCATAAGGCATGATGGGTCTTCAAATGTACGAGAGATTTTTTTTCCTACTTTACATGGATGAATAAAGTAGGATTTATTTAAACCAGGTTCTAAAGTTCCTTATGGGGCAAGCCCCATAGTTAAATACATCCTAAGGAAGGTGAATTCCTTAAGAATACTCTCAATTAAAGTAGATAATTATTATCTCCAAAGAATTCAAAGATATGACTATCAATAAATTGGTTATATTTGAAAGATCAAATGGGATAGATCGAAAGGAAAGACTTATTATCGAGACCAAAATAAGATGAGTTGGGGATGCTCATGATACTAAGAAACCTAGTGAGCATCCCAAATTATCCTATGGTTGGGCTTTATATGTTTGAAACTGAGGAGAATTATATTTTTGAGTTAAAATTTTATTAGAAATCTATGACTTATAATTCCATAATATAATATTATAAAAATGTCTAAGATGTGAGGATTTATGCTTCCAACCCTAAAGGAAAATAATAATCTCAAATCATAAATCTAGGGAGCTTCAATGAGGGCCAAAGCACGACCTAAATCTAAGATGAAAGTGGGTGTATTATTTACCTCCATAAAATAGGATAAATCACCCGATTGTTAGACTTATAACCACTTGGAGTGGCAGCCAGCTAACTCCTCCTACATTTTAAAATCATGTGGCCAAGTCATATGATTTTGTAAGATGGCTAAGTTGTTATTATTTAGAAAAGAAACTAAAGTTCTTAAACCCACTCCATAAAAGACTAAAGCATGAGTGGTATGAATAATGACTAAGTCTAATACAAATCTCATCAAATTTTATTTAATTTTGGACTCATTATTTTGACACAAGCTATTGGATTTTATATGCTTAAATGTATGGTGAAGTTGATTATGGGCCAAATCAAAAGAGAAAGAGATAGTTTTTTCATCATAGGCTCTCAAAGGTTAAGCCTTTTTTACTATCTGTTAAAGATGGAAACCCACTCTTAGCAAGAGTGAAACAAAATGATATGCATAATATTAAGCATTCAACATCCAGCTAAGGGGGTAGATAAATATTTTATTATCTTGATTTAATGCCTAAGCTTTATGTGAGATTATGAGTTTGTTTTAGAAAATTTAGTTATGAGTTACAGTTGGGGTAGAAAATTTTCTTTTATCCTAAGAACCTAATCGCATCCAGGCCACACAACAATCATCAATCATGAAATAAACTAGAAAAATACATGCCATTTCTATTTCACAATATAAGAAAATCATCAAACAATTTATATATCTATCATAAAAGAATTACGAGCCATTGCGGTCGGGTATCACTATTCAACCTGAAAAAGAAATGGGTAGCCGGGCTCTACCCTTATACATCTCGGTATATGAAAGAATAATTACAAGTTACAAAATGATAAGTGTTATGGGAGATCTTCAAGTCTTCATGCTCCCTCCATTTCTTCATTTGATTTACTCTATTTGGTTTGAAAGACTTTTAGGCATCATATGTCACCCCAAGATTAAACCTTCTGACCAATGTTCATCCTTAACCCCCATAATACTTAACCAAATTCCTAATGCACAATTACATTAAAAGAATGGAAAAATAATTCTAACTATACTTGCAAAATAAGTGTTAGCTAAACACACCATACAGCTCAAGTAGTTATATGAATAATTTGGATTTAGCACCACAATATATGGGTAACCATTACTCTGTCCTAAGATTTTTCTTAGGGGTTAAACAGCACACTTTTCAAAATATTTATATATATTTATTATTATGCATAATCTTCTACAAAAAAATGTGATTAAGCTAACCACGACCTAGCATCCATTCTAGCATGACACCCCAACATCTAACTTATATCATAAAATAAAATATACATCAAACCATACACCATACAACATAAAAGCTAGATGTGGTGACCTAATCTAATGTGTATGTTAAAGCTTGTGTGGTATGTCCTAACTAGGCTTTAGATTTAAGATTTTCTAAGTATGAAAAACATTTAAATATCAATGGTGGTTTCACTTTAAATGGTTTAATTAATTTGCAAATTTTACTTAATATTTTCTTTAGTTTCATTTGAACTGCACAATAACTATGTGTTATGGAGAGAAGAAAAAAGAGGACTACTCTCTTTTATCCATACCTTAAGTCACATTTAAAGCAAATTAATTAATCAATTCCCTTCAGTGAATGACTTATTACATGCTTTAACTAAGTTTAGGTTCACTTTAAATAAACTCATTCAATAAGAAAGGCATCTTAAGATTAATTGGAATGAATTACTATCACATAACACATGTTTGTTCATTTCTTTTCATCATGTATATCATGCATATGATTAAATCTTAAGTATAACTATACATGAAATTTATATCTTAGCACACTTAAATTATGAATATGAGTAAATGTATTTGAAATTAATATTTCATTTGGTTGAATGATTTTGTCATATTAATTTAAAGCTCTATCTAAATTCTTATACAAAAGATAAGGAAAGAATCACACTTCAACTCAACCAAGTAAAAAAAGTATGAATGCATGTCTTTTTAATAGAAAAAGAGGGTTTTCATTAATTAGCTAAGTACACATCCACATGTATACAAGTTTTAAGCAAGTATGTCACCATTGTTCTACACCAAGGGAACGAGGTAGGAACCTCCTTGGGGCTACTTAAAGTCGTGCATCCCTAGAATGTCCAGACTATATCGTATTTATCCTTAGATACATGTGGATGTATACAAGAATAGAAAGTAATGTAAAAATTATATTTTTTGATTTGATTGATTTATTTTATGTAAATGAATTAAAGCTTTATCTAGATTCTAATGTACAAATGCATAAGAATGAAATCAAGCAGGTACGTCATCATTATTTTTCACCAAGGGAATGAGGTAGGAACCTCCTTGGGGATACTTAAAGAGGTCTGTCCCTGGAATGTCCAGACTAATATACCGCTAACATTCTTACCCATGTAAATCAACACATGAATGAAAGGAAGAGACTTTATTTCATACATTAAATTTATATTCACTTGCATTTCCTATGTATATGTAACTAAAATTACAATACATATGTATATTCATTCGTTAATAAACTTTTTAAAATATATTTGAGATTTAATAGTGATACTAGCCACACATATTTTAAATTTAAATCAACACATGCAATTTGACATAAAAGAAATCATTTTTATTTGATTAATTTGAAGAGATGAATGCATGAGTATAAGTGGCATACAATATTTAGCATGATTGAAAGGAAATAAAACAACACAAGCATGTGATTTCATTCAAAGCAATTAGCTCTTAAGAACAATCAAACTAAATAAGATTATTTAAAATAAACCAAAGTTCTTTAATGTCATTTCATTTTCATGTTTGATTTGATTTAAAGAAATATGAGAAAGGTTTGCTAATTTTAATCCCATTCCCCATGTGTGAGTTAATTTAGTTTAAAGAAGAGTAATTAGGTCAATTTTATGTCTTAATTAGGTTAGGGTATGAATCAAGTCATTTAATTAACCTTACCACCTTAATAAGTTAATTAAATGATGAGCCAATATGATATGCAACCATATGAAAAGTAAATTAGCAATTCTCCTAACAAATGAAAGGGGCCTAATGCAATTGGCTCATGATTAATAGTTAATTAGGCTTAAGGGACTCACTTAACTACTTTTATGGTTTTCTCACACATGTAATCTAACCATAATTAAATTCTTTTAGACTATTAAACATCTAAAGGGCTACCAAAAATTGATTAAAGGTGAGTAGATGTGGATGTATGGATTTTAAATTTAGTTTCATTTTAATCAAGTCATTAATTAATTAAATTTTTTATTATATCTCTTAATTAGGATGATGAAATTAACTTAGGGAAAGGGATCAAGAGATGGGTCTCAATCCCAATCACTAGGTCATTCCAATTAACAAAGCTCTGAAATAGCTCACATCTTAATTAAGTTAATTAAGCAAAAGGGTAATTAATCACTTAATCTTTAATTAATTGAAATGGATAAAGTGGATTAATGAAATGGTCATAAGGAATAAACCTAAACCATTTCTCTAAGACTCTTCACTGTTTACAAAGGGCCATGAACTTAATTTATGGATTAAGTTATTGTTCATTCACTAATTATCACTAATTAAATTAAGAGAGTCATTAAGGCTTAATAAATTAATTTCCCTAATTAGGCAACCAATAAAATCTCAGAAAAATAGGAGAGGCAGAGGTCATCCCCTTAAACATCCACTAAAATTTTGAGATTAATTGGATAATTAATTAAGGAGTAATTAAGCTAAATAAATTTTAATTAAATCTTAATTAAGCTAAAATCACTATTCAAAATTAATTAATAATAATTTGCATAGATTTTACTCTAAAATATCTTCAAAATGAGCCCTCATTTGTATTTTTGGATTTTTCTATGATTAGTTATGATATTTAGAAGTTTCAACCTTAAAAATAGATTATTTAAGCTTAATTAAAGCCTTAATCCCATCAGGCCACATAGTGGCTGACGCAGTGTGCTTTCTATGTGGTGTGATAGGATTAGCTATTTAAGTTGTCACATCCGCCGCTGACTTAGATTATGGTGGATGCGCTAACTCTGTGGACCGTCCCATCTAAGATCGGACGGCCATGATTCAATCCAAGGTTTAGAAAAGGAATCAGGGGATCTAACGTAGGATTAGATCTTGATCGTCTGTTCCATTCACATGGAATGTATGGTCCGTGATCTGTCCCATTTGCGAGTGGCAAAAGATGGATGTCATCCGTCTTTCCCTGTTTGATCCGAGCTCACCCAAACTCAGATTGCCTCCAAATTGATCCCACATCTTTGGGGAGGGGAGGTGCACACATCCAACAGTTAAAAATGCATGACATTACTTCACAAAAGACCAAATAATTTTCCATACAAGGCTCAATTTTGCAAAATTATCTCACCGGAGCTAATGTCCGGTGGTGGGATCGATGGAGGTAGCATTGCCTAGTTGAGGCGAGGCCTTGTTGAGAAGCTTGGGGTTTTATTTAGTGTGGAGCTCTCGGTCAATCAAACCACGCACGTAGGAGCCTCAGCTTTGATCGAACTCCAATCTATGGTGATCAGGAAGGCTTGGAGATGATTCGGTTGGCTTCAATGAAGTAAGACGATGGTGTGAGTGCAAGGAATTTGTATTTGATCAAGTAGGGAGGAGTATTGCTTGGAAGGATGTTGTCCTATTTTGGCTTTATACACAGAGAGTAATGGCTGATTAAGGGAGGCTTGGGATGCTCTAGGAAGCTCTGAGGGGTTTTTAAATCACTTAGAAAACTCAAAGTGTGCGAATGGTGAAGAATCTCACTCGAATTGAGGGAGTATACCCCTCAATTGCGCTTGATGGATGGATGTGATGGATTCCAGAAATTCAACTGATTCAATGACATTGGGTCATTGTAGGGGTTATCGTCAGCTCTACGTGGCATGCGAAGAGTAGAGGAAGTGGTGGTAGGAGTCTCAAGATTTGATATGGGGAGATGAGTTGGGTTGGGTCTTCCCTTGCACCCATGGGGTTCGGCCATGGAGGTGGTTGTTTGGCTTGCTTCCCTTGGTCCATGGCAAGTGCTAGGATGGCTTAAGGTGGACTAAGGTGGCCTAGGAGATTTTCATTAGGAAGTTTGATGGCTACTATGGTGATGTGAGAGTGGACTTTGCCTCTTAAAGCAAGAATCCAATGAAAAGAGGGGTGTCCATTAGTTAATCCCCTTGGATTGGGTCCCACATGGATTTGGGCTAGCTTGGGGCTGACCTAGGGTTAATTTGGGTTAGGTTAGGTCAGCCACCAATAGCAACTATGGTTCCATAAAGTGGCTTTGGGTGATTTGGCTTCACATGGTCAAAATAGGCTCATTTGAGTTAGGTTGGGTTGGGTTGACCAATTGGTCAAATTGGGTCAAACTAAACTTGGGTTAGGTTCATATGATGATTTGGTATATTTTAGCTCAATTAGTTTTAATTAATTTGACCTAGGTTTGAATTTGACTCATTTGGATTCAAATAGGTCAAATTGGCTAAGTTGACCAATTTGACCAAATTGAGTTGAGTTAAGTGTTGAGTCAAGTTCAATTGGTTAATTGAAAATGATATAGGCTTTGGCTTAGTTTAATTTGGGTTTAATTTAGATTTTGGCCAATTTGACCCTTTAGGTCAATTTGGGATAAGTTGGGTCAAGTTGACCAATTGGTCAAATTGGGCTCAATCATGGCTTTGGTCAAGTTAAATAAGTGATTTGGAATGAACTTTAGCCATTGGTTACAATAAATTTGGATCAAATCATGATTTAATCGATTTTTTCTTTTTAGGCTAATTTGGGTCAACTTAGGTCAAATGGCCAATTGGAGTTGGTTTGGCTCAATTGAGGGTTTGGTCATGTTTAATCATTGATTGTGAGTGGGTTTGAGTCAATGACTTCAATTAATTTGGTATATGATGGGTTTTGGCTAGTTTGGGTTTCATTTGGGCTAAAGGCTAACTTGGTCAACTGGCTAGGTTGACTTGGTTTTACCCAATTCAAGATAATTGATTAACCTAGGATGATTGTTGATCATAATATAGGATTTGGATGAGCTTAGTTCAATCTAATTTGGGTTGAACTAGAACTTGGCTCAAAAAAGCCTTTTAGGTCACTTTGGGTCAAGTGGACCTAAATGGGTCAATTGGCTTGATCATGGTTTGATTCAAATTTAATTGAACTCACATATGGACTTAGAATGGAAATATAAATCCAATTGCAAGTGGTTTGAATCCTTATGGATTTTGGTTCATATGATAATTTCAAGCCAAAAGGGGTCAACATGGGCTTGACTTGGGTTGACTTGAATTTGGATTAATAATTATAGTTTGTGTTTATATTTGGAACAATGATTGAAGGGTTGATTGAATCATGAAGAAATCCATGGGTTTTTAGTTGATTTGGATATCATTTAGCCAAGTTCAAGAAATTAGCTAAAAGGACTAAAATTGGGAAGTTGGTTTGATTTGGGTTTGCTTTTGGCCATTTGGATTAATATTTCATTTATATTTGTGAATATAATTGAAGATATAAATGGTTCATAAGAAAATCACTTGGGTTTGGAGTGATTTGGAAGCAAATTTGATCAAATTGAGGGATGTAGGTCAAAAAGGCTTAAGTAGGGAATTGATTTGGTTTGATTAAGTTTGATTTGATTTGACTAGTTTGAATTTATATTTGTGAATATAAATGAAGGAATGATTAATTTATAAAGAAATCAACCAAATTTGATTTGGTTTGAAGGAGGTTTTGGCTAAGCATACGAAGGTGGTTCAGATGGCTTAGGAAGAGATTTTGGAGTTTGAATTTAATTATGGGTTTCAGTCATTTAGAGTTGGATTTGATTTGGAATTTAGGTTGGGATTTGATTTGAGATTAAATTTGATATTTGATTAAATCAATTGAATTGGGGTTTATTTGAATTTGGTTAAGGTTAAGTCCATAAGATAAAATCAAAGGGCTTGGGAAAGGATTTAGAATTTGAGTTTAATCATGGGTTTCAATCATTTGATTTGGGATTGGATTTATGATCTTGGATTTGAATTTGAGGTTTTTTTTGGAAGAAGGAAGCAAGGATTTGGTTTAAGGCTATAGGGTAGGCTAGTCTTCCTAAATCCCTAAGGCATAACCTATTCCTATGGTTAGCTCTTCTAAGTCTCTAGGCTTAGGTTAAATATTCACTTAATCACTAGAAGTGTCTTAAGACTAAGAAGCTCTTAGTGTCTACAAGAGTTTTAGATCTATGATGATAAAGTTAAGAGCTCACTCCCAAAAGTAAGGTCAACAAAGGGCACCCAATAGGTTCAGTGTAACTGACTAGGCACACTGTACGTATTGGTGTTGACCGAGACGATCAACAACGTCTGAAGGATTACAACTACTAACAAAAATGATCTACCCATAAACTCGAGATGTAGACAGAATCAAGATCTTAGTACAATGCAACTCAACTCTTACTAAGGGCATAAGAGAGGAAGGAAGGATCCACTGAGGGATCAACCATGTGAACCTTCCACTAGGGAAGTACGTTCAGGTTATCCATAGAGGATTAAAGATGAGTTTGATAATGATTCAGGAAGAAAAGATCCACCGGGGATGAGAGAATGAACCTTCCACTAGGGATAGGGATTTGACTAGGTTTGATTTTATGAGAGCTCCACTAGGGAGAGGATATGATTCGTGCCTCGTTGGGGAGAAAATTGGTTTAATTTGATTGGTGGGGCATCCACTAGGGATGAGAATTTAATTTTATTTATGTGGGCTTATGGTTTGAGGCTTCATTAGGGAGAGGATATGATCTAGTTTAGAGTTCACATCTGCTAGAGATATGAGCTCGGATCCACTAGGGATAGGGTAGATTTAAATTTGGACTCCTTCAGGGGTGAATGGTGAATCAGATGAAATGGACCCTACCGGTGTGTGATGGATCCACTAAGAAGGGGCTAATATCAGCTTAGTCCTATCTTAGATTTACAAATCCAAAGGGATAGTAGTAGGACTAACCAGCCTAAGGTTGCCTTTCAGTGTGTAATGGTCAAGCTAGGAAGAAAGATTATAGACTTACAACTTCCTAAATAAGGAATCACTAGGGTGATCGGTTGATAGCATAATAAATCGAACCTGACCTAAGGCGATTATCTGAGCGAATGTCATTATGGAATCATATCGACTCAAGAATAGTCAGAATCAATTTAATTCAGCTTTTAAGATGAACTCTATCAGTGTGCAATGGATCTACTAAGAACACTATCCCCACTTAGATTTATAACCAAAGGGATATCTACCGGAGGTAGAGCTAACCAACCTAAAGGGTGCCTTTCGGTGAGAGTGCACTCTAATTGAGAGAGTGACACTGGGACTTATCTCAACTCAAAAGTAGTTAGCGATATAGGGAGTTCTTACCGCCTAAGATAGGGTGCCCGCTTGGGAAAAGAATGGGGTTTTCCTCTTAATCTATGAAGATATATATATATATATATATATATATATATATATATATATATATATATATAAGCAAGACTATCCAATCCAAAAGTAACTAGGGTAGTTTCTAAATGGGGTCATTAGGGATGTGATCCAAATAGAGTGCCCATAGGGGAGGTGTCACTAAGTGCTTTATCCAGAATCCTATAAAAAAGCCAATAGGTATTCAGTGGCCAACTCAAGGAGAAAGCATAGCAGTCTTACATATGCAAAGAGTGGTTTCTCAGGGTGGGATGCACAAAGATTACAACACCAACCAACCTAAGTGCCCTTAGATAATCATAAGAAAGAAGGTGTGCAGACTTATATCTCCCGAAAATATAACTGATTGTCGGGATAGTCTGTCTTTGGATTGGCAGGTGATATCTAACCTAGGGTGACTACCAAGTGGGGAGTCCGATGCAAGGACTAGACCCATACTTGAAATAGTCAGGAGGAAAATAGCCAATTGGGGACTTATCCTAAGCCTCAAATATGCTCGACTTAATCAGTGCATGATAGCTAGTTCAATAAGAAAGCATGTAGGCTTACATCCTCTTAAACAAAGTCATCATGAGGTAGCTTATTGGTTGTGCAGTAAGGCTTACCAAACTAACAAGGCACTTATCGATATGCAGCGATCAAGTTAAGAAAGAAAGCGTAGTAGACTTATATCTTCCTGAACAAGGGACCACTGGGGTGACACACTAGCGAGGTAGCATGTCAGCCCAACCTAAAGCAGCTAATGAGTGAGTGCCATAGGGAGCTTGTTCCCACATCAAAATAGCTCGAGATAAAATATATGTGTTTGTCATATATACCCAACCAAGTCAGTTTATGATGGCTAGTTTAAAAAGAAGGTGCAGCAAACTTACATCCTCTTAAATGGTGCTAACATGAGGGTAGCTTACCGACCACACAATAAGGCCTATCATGCTAACAAGGTGCTCATTGATTTATAGTGGTCAACTCAGGAAAGAAAGCGTAGTAGACTTACATCTTCCTGAATAAGGGACCACTGGGGTGACGCACTAGCAGGGTAACACATCAGCCCAACCTAGAATAGCTAATGAGTGAGTGTCGCAGGGGGCTGTGGTGAAAAATTTCTATAAAGGTGCTTCAAATCTATTGGGGAGAAAGAGAGAGGCAAGAATATAGAAATTCACTTTTTGTGATGCCACGCAGATCCACATATGTGCCTATTCAAGTGATCAGGTACGTCATCGAGGAATAGTGTACTATCTTGAAAGACAAAAGTCACTACCCTTTAATGGACCTAATCACCTCAATAAGGACTCATAAGGACTATAGGTCTACATATGTACAAGAGATTCTTCCCCTACTTTACATGAAAAAGTAAAGAAGGGTTTATTTTAAACCAGATTTGTTAAGTTCCCTATAGGGGCAAGCCCTCATAGTTAATTACATCCTAAGGAATGGAGATTCCTTTGGAAAACTCACGATTAAAGTAAATGATCATTGTCTTCAAAGATTTTAATAGGAAAGGACTATCAATCGATTAATTCATTTTTCAAGATCAAATCGAATTGATCAAAGGGAGGGAGTTATTATCGAAGCCAAAATGGAAGATAAGTAGGAGATGTCCACGATGCTAGGAAACCTAACGAGCATCTCAAACTATCCTATACTTGGGCTTTACATTTTTGAAATTGATTTAGTTTGTTTAAGTTACATTTTTCATTAGAAATTTAAGGCTTATAATTCCTTAACATAGGGTTAAAGAAATGCTTAAGAGCTGAGGAATTAAGTTTAGGGCCCACAAAAGGGGATAAGCAACCTTAGAACTAAATCTAAGGAGCTCTTATGAGGGGCGAAACCACAATCTGAATCTAAGACAAAAATGGGTAATTGGTTTGCCTCAACAAGAGGGATAAACCACCAAACAGCTTGGACTTACAACCGCCGGGGGGGTGGCCGCCAACTAACTCCTCCTACGATTTTAAATACATGTAGGCAAATCATTATGCTTATGCAAGATAGCTAGGTTGTTATTTATTTAGAAAGAGACTAAGTCCTTAAACTCACTTCTTAAAGAGACTAGATCATGTAGGGACATGCTTTAAATGACCTAAATCTAATGCAATTCAAATTTTATTTTTATTTTCATTTTTGGACAATTATTTTGACTCAGGCTAATAGGATTCATATGCTTAATGCATGAGAAATAAAGTTATTGGCCAAAATTATCGAGAAGGGAGGAGGTGAGTTTCCACCATGGCTCTCAAAGGTCAAAAGTTTCTCTGGCAAAGGTGGAAGCCCTTCAATCAAGAGTGAAATAAGATGCATTTGTGCATGATATTATAAAAGAAATACTCATCCAGCTAAGGAGTTGCTAATTCTTTTATTTTGATTTTAAACCTAGGCTTTAAGTGAGGTTGTGAGTTCTTTATTTTTGATTTGAGTTGTTAAGTTTGGTAAAAGGTTTATTTTTTTCCTATAGAGGCTAATCCACATCCAGGCCATACATAAAGTAAGGAAGAAACTGAGAAAAATATGTCACTTAATGCACAAGCTAAACAAATTATCGTTCAATTTATAAAGCTAATCGTAAAAAAATAAAAGGTCATTGTGGTCACAAGTAACCCAAAATAATAAATTAGGTAGTAGCCAACCCATTATAAATGAATTTAATTGCAATTAAGCAAGGAATTCATTCTTTCTTCTTCTTTTCTTCTTTCTTCTTTGGTTCCTTCTTTCGGATGGTTGGAATGTAGATGCTCCAAGGCTTCACATGGTGCATAAGATAGGATCTTATGACCAATGCTCATCCTAATCCCCATAACAATCATTCCAAAATCCTAATTGCACAAATTTACATGAAAAGGAAAAGAATAGAAATTTGACTAACACCTTCAAAATAGAGATTAGCTAAAACAAACCACACAAATCCTAAGCATGTATATTGGACTTATCACCCCACATATGGGTGGCTAAGTCCACCCGGCCTATTGGATTATGCTTAGGGGTATAAAGCACTTATAAGCAAAAGTATTTATATTTTTATTTATGATAACACCCCTTAAGCACAATCCCCTGCAAAAAAGAATAGTTAGACTAAAGCATCCTACCATTCATTCTATGAGCATACACCCTAATATCCAGTCTAAAACATATATATCAATAAAACAAACCATCAATGCCGTAACCTAAAGTTAGAAGTTGTGACTTAGGCTAATATGTGTGCTTTGAAGGTTTGTGTGGTATGCTTAGCTATGACTTCAGGTTCAAATTTTCTAAGTGTGAAAACATGTTCAACTTAGAAGAGGATTTCATTTAAGTTATTTAATTATTTTGGGTTGATTTTATTTTATATTTTGATTAGGTTCAAATGAATCCTACAATTAATTACTAAGTTATGAAGAGAGGGAAAGAGAAGAGAACTTCTCTTTCCTTCCATAACCTAAGTAATTTCTAAAGTAGATTCACATTTTTAGTTTTTTATTGAATATTTTGATTAAATCTTTTAATTAATACTAAGTTTAAATGAACTATAAACAAACCTATTCAAAAGAAGAAAGGCGTTTTAAGAATAAATAAAATGAACCAAATTCACAAAACACACATTACTTCATTTCTTTCCCAACATGTATAACATGCATATGAATGAATTCTAAGCATATCCATGCATACAAATAAGAATATTTAACATACTTTATGATGCATGCTAAGTAATTCATTTAAGAAAATTTGGAAGTTTAATATGCATGATTTTCTTTAAGTAGAAAAGGTATTGCTTATCCAATTTTTATATGCACACATGAAAGTAAGAAAGGCATAAATGAGTACAACGCCATTGTTAACCAGAGGTGTCAGGTACAAGACCTACTTTGGGTTACTTAAAGCCTCACAACCTCGGGTTTGTCCAAACTAATATACCACATTCCTTAAATACAAACATGTGTATAAAAGAAATGAATGGGAAAGAAAGAATGCAAAAGTTGTATTAATTGATTCATTTATTTATGTCATTTATGTTTACAAGCATAGATAACTCTTCTTAAGTGATAGCATAGGAATGAATACGATATGGAATTAGGTAGGTGTTAGGTTCTTTTCAAATGAACCATGCATCTTACCTCCTATTCAAAACTATACTAACATAAAAGAGAAGGAAAACATATGCTAAGCACATCCTTATATTTTCTTCACATGAAAGCTTATAATTAAAATATAAGTAGCACACTTTCATATTTGATAATTGATTTATATGTTTTGAAAATTGTTTGAATTTAGTAGTGATAATAGCCGCTCATATTTCTACTTTAGCCAACACATGCAAATTTGACATAAAAAAATAATTTCATTTTTAAATTTGAATTTGAAAAATATGGATGCATGAAATCACATGACATAAAAATTTAATATATTGGGGAAATAATCAAAGCAATAAAAGCATGTAAACACATTCACTTTAATTAAATCCTGAAGATATTCTAATGAAATAAGAAGGCTTAAAATAAATCAAAGTTAATTCAATGTGATTTTTGTTTGATCTTAAGTTTGATTTAATTTTGAAAATGTGAATTGAGTTTGCTGTTCCTAACCCATTCCCACATGTGTTTGACATTTTTGTTTAATGTTTAGATGATTATATTCAATTTTATGTATTAATTAGGTTATGGTATGAATTAAGCAAATTAATTAACCCTTACCTACATGACTTTAATATAGTTAACCAAGTAATTATGAGCCAATGAGATGACATAAAAACTCACAAGGAATTTAAACTTGTAATTCACCTAGGAAGAAAAAGGCGTAATGCAATTTGGCTCATGATTAATGGTTAATTAAGCTATGGGGTTTAGCTTAAGTAATTTCAAAACACCCCTTCACACATATGAATTGGATTTTGATTTTCTTAATTGAACTTAGGCTCTTAAACACCTAAGCATCTACCCAAAGTAGATTAACTAAGTTTTAGAAGATTTATAATTTTTAGAAATTAATTAAGGGGATAATTAATCAATTAACCCTTAATTAAGAGAGGATTAAGGAAAGAAAAGGAGGGAATAGCTTAGGGGAAATGCTCCCAAAATTATTCCCTAAATTCTTATCCATTAGATCTAACCTTAATCAAACTTAATAATGAATTAAAACACTAATCGAAACCCTAATTATCCTTAATTATATAATGAGGGTAATTAGGAAACACATTTGTGATTCCCCTAATTAAGCCTTCAATAAATCTCAAGAAAATTAGAAAAGGTAGAGGTCATCCCCTAAAACATACCCAAGAAGTTTGGGATTAATCAGATGTTTAATTAAGAGGTAATTAGCAAAATATGATTTCTAATAAAACCCAAAATCAGAGAAAAGGATAATTTAAAATTCATTGAAATCATTTTTAAAATATCAACACCTCCTAAGCTAAGTGGTCAATAAATTCCATACCTCATCAGAGGTGATCACCGGCGCCCGAGCTCGATGAGGTAGCTTCGTCTAGTGGAGACGAAGCCCTGTTGAAAGTTTCAAGCCTTGGGGTTGAGTGGATCTCCCTATAGACCAACACCACCTTACCTCCTTTGTAGCTTTGATCCGATTCACTTCCTCCTTGACTTGGAAACTTGAATGAATGCTTAGGTGCACTCGACTTGATCACTTGAGGGAGTATGCAAGAGGAATTGGAGTGGATTTGAGTGAAGAGGAAGTTAAGGATTGAAGTCAGCTCCCCTATTTTTTAATGAAGAAAACTGAGAAATAGCTATCTCAAATCCTTCTTAGAAAGCTTGGATGGCTCTCTAATCTTTCCTAATACTCACTAGGCTTCAATCGAATGGGGGAAATGATAATTTCAAATTGAATTATGGGGAGTATATCTCCCCCTATGGCAATCGGATGGCCAAGCCCTGGCTTGTCAATTTGATCCAATTGACCACATTGGAGGGGTTATTTGATCTGTTTAGAGTTGGCATATGGTCGATTTGAGGTCTTGGGTGGATTGCTAACCTTTCATGTGCATCAAATTGAGTGCAAGAAGGATTTTGAATTGGCCAAATCGAGCAAGGAGGTCGGGTTTGGCCTTGGGTCCTTTTGGGCTGACCCAACCCCATTGGGTTGGGTGCACCACTATTCATTAGGTCCACTTGAGCTATTTAGAAGGCATCAAGTTAAAATGAAGAGAGCATGACCAAATTACCCATGGATTAGGCCAAAATTTGTTCTATGGCCTAGTGATCTAATTTTTCAATTTGAATATGTTGGGTATGTGGAGAAACTAGGTTTGGCCAAGTTTCATGAGATTTGGAATTCATTTGATAAGTTTTGGCTCATGTTGACCCATTTAGGTCAAAATAGGTCAACTTGGGTCAAATTGACCAATTGGTCAAATTGGGTCAAACCAAGGGTTAGGTCAAGTTCATATGACCATTTGAAATGTTTTGGTGGCTTTAGTTTATTTCAATTTGGATTAGTTTTTAAATTTGGCTCATATGACTTTATTTTGGCCAAAATGAGTCAGGTTGACCTATTTGACGCATTTGACCTATTTAAGCTAGGTCAAGGGTAGGTTTTGCTTTGGTTAGTCATATGGAGTGGACTGGTATCTTTGTTTCCAATCAATTTTGGTTATGCTCAAATTTGGCTCAACATGACCCCTTTAGGTCAAGTTGGGTCTAAGGTCAATTGGGCTAGGTTAGGTCTAGTTGGCTAATTGAGGCTTTGGTCAAGTTCAACAAGTGATTTGGAATGAACTTAACCCATTAGCTTGAATCAATTTGGCTTAGATCAAGTTTTGACACATTATAACCCTTTTGGTCAAGTTGGGTCAAGTTGGGTCAAGTGACCAATTGGAGTAGGTTAGGCTCAAATGTTGACTTGGTCAAGTTTAAACATAGGTCATGAATGAACTTAGATCAATAGTTTCAATTAATTTGGCCTATGGTGGGTTTTGGCTATGTTAGGTTTCATTTTGGGCTAAGTGTTGACTTGGTCAATCCTTAGGTTTGACTTGGGTTGACCCAATTTGATTGATTGATCATCCCATGATGATTGTTGATCATGATGAAAGGCATATGAGAGTTTGATTCAATCTAATTTGGTTAGGATTAGAATTTGGCTCATAAGGGTACTTTAGGTCACTTTGGATCAAGTGAGCCTAAGTGGGTCAAATGGCTTAGTCAAAGCTTGATTTGAATTTGATTGAACTTGTATATGGACTTATTATTGAAGTATAAATCCATTTACAAGTGGTTTGAAGTCAAATGGGTTTTGATTTATTTGACAATTTCATATTCAAAGGGTGAACATGAAAGGATTTGGGGTTTGATTTTTGGATTGATTTTTGATTTGGTGGTTGAAGTTTGTATTTATATGTGGATTCATGATATTAAGATTGATTGAATCATGAATAAAAATTAAGAGTTTGGCCTGATTTGAAGTTGATTAGGCTAAGCTCAAGATTTTGACTTGAAAGGCTTAGGTTAGATTTTGAGTGAATTTGAGTTTTATTTTTAGAATTGGTTTTGATTATTTGAATTTATATTTCATTTACATATGTGAATATAAATGAGAATATAAATTGATCATGAGAAAATTTCAAGGATTTGAAGTGATTTGATCATGATTTAGGCTAAGTCCATTAAAAGGAATTTTAAAGGACTTAGGAAATTTTGGAGTAGGGATTTGAATTTTTTAATTTGGTTTTATTGATTTATATTTATATTTCATTTATATATGTGAGTATAAATGAGAATATAAATGAGTTCTAAGAAAATCCCATGAGTTTGGATTGGTTTGATCATGATTTAGGCAAAGTCCTTTAAAAGAAATTAAAAAGACTTAAGAAAATTTTAGATTGGGAGTTTAATTTTTAGATTTGATTTGATTGATTTATATTTATATTTCATTTATATATGTGAATATAAATGAGAATATAAATGAGTTATGAGAAAATCCTATGAGTTTGGATTGGTTTGATCATGATTTAGGCCAAGTCCTTTAAAAGAAATTTAAAGGACTTAGGAAAATTTTAGATTGGGAATTTAATTTTTGGATTTGATTTGATTGATTTATATTTATATTTCATTTATATATGTGAATATAAATGAGAATATAAATGAGTATTGAGAAAATCAAATAAGATTGATTTGGAGTTTGACTTGAAGGAAGGAAAGAGAGGAATGGTTCAAGCTAAGGGTAGGCAAATTTTCCTAACACCTCTAAGGCATGATCTATTCCTATGGCTAACTCTTCTAAGTCTCTAGGGCTAGGTTAAGTGTCCACTTGATCACTAGATGTGTCTTAAGACTAAGGAACTCCTAAAGCCTAAGAAAAGTCCTATGTCTAAGATGGAGGGTTTGAGAGCTCATTATAAAAATGAGATCAACAGGGGAGTTATCCCACATTACAGTAGCCTGAGACAAAAAATATGTATGTGTTTGTGTTGAGAAAGAAGGAATAGGATGCTACTTGGGTTCTTTACACCTACCCTAAACATATCATGGTGGATTCGCAAGCAAAGAGTTTTCTAAACAACTATGAAGAGATGGAATTTGAAATGAAAAGAAGTTTTATTATAATTATTTTCAAACAAGATTTATGGATAATATTTTCTTAGGTAGAGCACGTTGATTGGAAGCATAGGGCACTCATCTTTACAATTTATAAGCTGGTAGGTTCCTCATTGGTAGGCCTTTTCTATGGTGAAAGGGTCTTCCCATGTGAGTTCAAACTTGCCTCCCATCTTTCGACAGGCAATAATTGGTCTATTTAGAAATAAAATAAGCTCTCCTACTTGAAAAGCTCTAGGGAGAACCAACTTGTTATGAGCTTGAATCATTTTGGTTTTAAACAATTAGAGGTTTTAGCATGCATGGAGGTGTCTCTCCTCCAAACCTTCGAGCTCGTCTAACCACAACTTAGCATTCTGCTCCGTTGTGATTTTACTATGCACAGCCATCCTTAATGATGGGAGTTGGACTTCTAAAGGTAAAATTGCTTCAAACCCATACACTAAGGAGAAAGGGGTAGATTGAGTTGGAGTCCTGTATGTGGTACAGTAAGCCCACAAGGCTTCAACTAACTACTCATGTCACTACCGCTTGTTGTCGTCAAGTGTCTTTTTAATATCTAGATGAGAGCTTTATTGAAGGCTTCTGCTATGCCATTTTCCCTCAGGTAATAGATGATGAAATATCTCCAATCTATATTGTGTCTCCAAGCAAAGCTGCTAATTTTAGTGCTCTTGAAAGTAGTACTATTATCGAATATAATTTGTCGAGGCACCCCGAACCTATATATGATATGGTTCCTGAAAAATTAGAGCATATCTGTCATGATCTCCGAGTTGGATTGCCTCGCCTTGGAAAAGTAGTCGATGCCTAGAATGAACTTGTGACCCTTGGAAGAAAGAGGATCGATCGGGCCCACTATGTCAATACCCCAGCACTTGAATGGCCATGAGGCTAATGTAGGATGTAGAATGTTGGCTGGTTGGTGTAGGACCACACCCTACACCTGGCATTGGTGGCATCTCTTATCTACATCCATGCAGTCTGTGATCATTGAAGGTCAGTAGTATCTTAGTCTCTTAATCTTGGCTTTCATCTTTGGATAAGATTGGTGAGCTCCGTATAAACCTCAGTGTACCTCAGTCACGACCTAACGAGCTTTGTGTTTGTTGAAATAACATAATCACATATGATCGAAGGTCCACTGGTATAAAGTTCCATCCACGAGAGCATATGAGAGAGCTCTCTGCTTCACCTGATGGGTTAGTGACTTCTCTTGAGGTAGTTTGCCTATATTTAGATCATCCATGAATTGTTACCTCCAATCTGACTCATCGTCCATTTTGGCAACGACAGCCTCCCCTTCAATAGAAAGACTCTCGATGAGTTCAGCATCAATAAGGGGTAAGACTTGTCTATTTTAGACCCTTATTGGCATGGACTCATCTTCGGGACATGCCAACTCTTTGTTAAGCTTGGCTAATGCATATGCTACTGTGTTTTCTCCTTAAGGAATCTTGTAGGTGGTAACCTCTGAGATTTGGGATAAAAACTCCATGGCATGCTTATGATAATGATGGAGCTTAGGCTTCAAAACTTTGTAGGACCCAATAATTTAGTTGATAACAAATTGAGAATCCCCAAAGATGTTGATGCTATGGACGTATAGTATAATGGCTAACTCTAGACCAATAATCAGAGCCTCATATTCAGCTTTGTTGTTGGTGCATGGATTGGACAGATGTTATGAGAATCTCATCACATCATGATCCAGAGTTAGAAGGACTATTCCTACCCCTGCCATTCTAGGAAGAGTAGATCGTACTTCTTCTCCTTTTTTAAAGGAAGTCACACCATCAAAATACATCTCCCAATGATGAATGCTAGTGTCCTCTAAGTTTATGATTTGTTCATCGAGGAGGTCATCACTAAGCGGAGAATCAGCAAGAAGTGGGTGTGCTGCTATGAAATATGCCAGTGCCTGTCCTTTCACCGCACGGAGGGGTATGAATATGATAACAAACTACAACAAAATTATGGTCCAACATGCCAACCGTCTGGATAGTGTCAGCTGTTCATGAGATATTACAGTAGATTGATTCTAGAGATTAGATTCACCTTATAAGAGAGCATGTAATATCATAGCTTTTCGGATGTGAAGATTAAAGCTAGGCAGTGCTTTTCAATAGGTGGGTAGTTTTCTTTAGTAGGGATTAGATGATGATTGAGATAGTAGAGTGTACTCTCTTTCCCTTCATCATTAGTTTGAGCCAATAAAGTGCCAAGGGAGTCATCTAATGCAACATTATATAATATTAATGGCTTGCTCGGGATAGGAGCTGCTAGAACTAGTAGTGTCATCAAGTAGTACTTGATGTCTTCAAAAGCAAGCTCACACTTATCATCCCACTTGAACTTAGCATCCTTTTTTATAAGTGCTGAGAATAGCTGGCATCTTCCTAATAGGTTGGAAATGAAACGTCTTAGATATGCCAACTGCCCTTGGAATGATCTCAGTTGAGTTAGACTTTTAGGGGGTGATATTTTTATGATAGCCTTGATCTTCTCCAGTCAATTTTTATTCTCCGATGTCAGATAATAAATCCAAGAAATTTTCCTGAAGCTACTCCAAATGCGCACTTCAGGGGATTCATTTTAAGGTTAAATTGTCTTAACCATTTGAAAATTACTCTCAAGCTGAAGAGATGGTCTTCCTTTTTTTTACTTTTGACTACAAGATCATCAACGTAGCATTCAACTAGATGATGAATCAGTTCTTTGAAGATTCAAGCCATGGCCCACTGTATGCAGCATCAACTTTTTTAAGGCCGAAAGGCATGACCCGATAATAATATATTCTGATCGGGGTTCGAAAAGTAGTATTTTTCTCATCCTCGGGGGCCATCTTAATTTGGTTGTAGCCACATGACCCATCCATGATAGAGAATACCGCATGAGATGGGGCAATGTCCACCATCAACTTTGGTATATGAAGTGAAATTTATCCTTAGGGCATGCCTTATTTAGATCCCTAAAATCAATGCATATGCAAATTTGGCCATTCTTTTTCTTAATTGGAATGACACTGGCCAACCAGGTGGGATATTTTTCTTCCATGATAAAGCAAGCATCGATCAATTTCTTAATTTGAGAAATGACCTACTACTCAATGTCTAATCACATGTGTCATATAGACTTACATCTCTCCCTAAAGCAGAACTGATTGTCAGGACAGTCTATCTTCGGCTCGACAGGAGCTATCTGAGCTAGGGTGACTATTAAGCGAGGATTTTTGGGTAGGGAATAAACCCAAGCTTGAAGTAATCAAGAGGAAAGGAGCCTTTGGGGGACTTACCCTAAACCTCAAATATGCTCAACCTAGTTAGTGCATGATGGTAAGTTTAAAAAGAAAGCATGTAAGCTTACATCCTCTTAAACGAAGTCAACACGGGGAAGTTTACTGAATGCACAGTAAGACCTACCAAACTAACAAGGCACTCATTAGTTAGTAGTGGTCAAGTCGGGAAGAAAGTGTGGGGACTCACATTCGCTAGACAAGTGACCGTTGGGGTGACATACTAACGAGGTAGTATATCAGCCCGACTTAGGGCAACTAATGAGTGAGTGCCATAGGGGGCTTGGTACCACATCAAAGTAGCTCGAGACAAAAGATATGTGTTTGTTTATGATGTGAAAGAAGGAATAGGATGCCGCTTGGGATCTCTTACACCAATCCTAAGCACATAAGAATGTGACTCCACTAAGAAAGGATGTCGTTTGGGTTCTCTTACACCTAACTTAGTTGTACTAGTCAAAATAGGATACCTCTTGGGTTCTCTCACACATATCCTAATAGCACCAGATGATCAATTATGGTATGTGTTTGTGTTTTGGATGGATAAGATGTCATTTGGGTTCTCTTACACCTACCCTAAACACATCATGGAGAATTCAAAAGTAAAAAATGTTTCTAACACATAAGAGATGTTGGAATTTAATATGAAAAGAAGTTTTATTGATGATTATTTTCAAACAAGAGTTATGGTTAGTATTTTTATAGGTACATCCAGTTGATTAGAAGCATAGGGCGCTCTCCCTTACAGTTTATGAGCTGATAAGATCCTCCTTGGTGGGCCTTCTCTTTGGCAAAAGAGCCTTCCCAAGTGGGTTCAAACTTGCCTCCCATCTTTCGACGGGCAATAATTGGACTCCATAAAACTAAGACAAGCTCTCCTACTTGAAAAGCTCTAGGACGGACCAACTTGTTGTCAGCTTGAATCATTTTGGCTTTGTACAACTCGAGGTTCTGGCCTACCCTAAGGCATTTCTCCTCCAAATCTTTGAGCTCTTCTAAATGCAGCTTGGAGTTCTGCTCTGTAGTAATCTTGCTACCCACAGCTATCCGTAGTGATGGGAGTTGGACTTCTAATGGTATAACGGTTTCATATCTACACACTATGGAAAATGGAGTAGATTGAGTTGGAGTTCTGTATGTGGTGCAGTAGGCCATAAGGCCTCAAGCAACTACTCATGCCACTATCCCTTATTATCATCGACTGTATTTTTCAATATTTGGATGAGATTTTTGTTGAATTCTACTATATCGTTTTCCCTTGGGTAGTAGATGGTGGAATATCTCCAATCTATGTTGTGTCTCTGGGAAAAGCTATTGATTTTAGGGCTCTTGAATGCAGTACCATTATTGGATAAAATTCATCGAGGCACCCCGAACCTATATACGATATGGTTCCTGAAAAACTGGCGCACATGCTAAGCTGTGACCTCTCTAAGTGGGATTGCCTCCGCCAACTTGGAAAAGTAGTCGGTGGCAGCTAGAATGAACTGGTGTCCCTTGGAAGAAGAGGATTGATTGGACCCACTATGTAAGTGCCCCAATGCTCAAATGGCCATGAGGCCAGTGTAGGATGTTGAATGTTGTGTGGTTGATGCAGGATCACACTGTGCACCTAACACTGGTGGCATCTCCTAGCTACATCCATGCAGTCTGTAATCATCATGGGCCAGTAATATCTTAGTCTTTTGATCTTGGTTTTCATCTTTGGATCGGACTGATGACCTCCACATAAACTTGAATGTACCTCAGTCACAATCTTACAGGTTTCATGTTTGGCTAAACAGCATAACCATATATGATCGAAAGACCACCGATACAAGCTGCCATCCATGAGAGCATAGGAGAGAGCTCTCTGTTTCACCTGATGGGCTAATGACTTCTCTTGAGGTAGTTTTCCTATGTTTTGGTAATCCATGAATGGTTGCCTCCAATCTGACTCATCATCTTTTTTGGCAATGGTAACCTCCCCTTCAAGAGAGAGTCTCTCGATCAATTCAATATCAATACGATATAAGACTTGTCTATTTTGAACCCTTATTGAAATGGACTCATCTTCTTAGCATGCTAACTCCTTGGCAATCTTAGCCAATACATCTACTACAACATTATCTCCTTGAGGAATCTTGTAGATAGTGACCTTTAGGATCTGAACCAATAACTCCATGGTATACTTGTGGTAATGATGGAGCTTATGCTTTAGAACTTTGTAGGACCCAGCAATTTAGTTGATGACAAGCTGAAAATCACCGAAGATGCTGACGCTGTGGACGCATAATATAATGACTAACTCCAAACCAGCAATTATAGCCTCATATTTGGCTTTATTGTTGTTGTATGGATTGGATAGATGATATGAGGATCTTATCACATCAAGGTCTAGAGTTAGGAAAACTATTCATACCCCTGCCTTCCTTGAAAGATTATATCGTAGTTCTTCTCATTTTTGAGAGGAAGCTGCACCATCAAAATATATCTTCCAATGGCGAATGCTAGTGTCCCCTAAGTTCATGATTTGTTCATCGAGGAGGTCACTAAGCAGGGAGTTAGCAGAAAGTGGGTGTGTTGCTAAGAAATCTACTAGTGATTGTCCTTTTACAGCACAGAGGGGTACGAATGTGATGTCAAACTGTGATAAAATTATGGATCATCATGTCAATCATCCAGATAACATTGACCGTGTCACGAGATATTTTAGTGGGTTAATTCTAGAGATCAAATTCACCTTATGGGAAAGCATGTAATGCCATAGCTTTTGGGATGCAGAGATCAAAGCCAGGTAATGCTTCTCAATAAGTGGATAGTTTGCCTCAGCAAGAATCAGATGATGATTGAGGTAGTAAAGAGCATTTTCTTTTCCTTCGTCATTATCTTGGGCCAACAAAATGCCAAGGGAATCATCTAATGCAGTGGTGTAGAGGATCAATGGCTTGCCCGGGATAAGAGCTGCTAGAACTAGCGGCATCATCAGGTGATGCTTGATGACTTCAAAGGCATGTTCACACTTGTCATCTCACTTGAACTTGGCATCTTTTTTGACAAGTGATGAGAATGGTTGGCATATTCTTGATAAGTTGGATATGAAGCGCCTTAGATATGACAACTGCCCTTGAAATGATCTGAGTTGAGTTAGACTTTTAGGGGGTGGTATTTCTAAGATGGCCTTGATCTTCTCTGGGTCGATCTCTATTCACCGGTGTTGGATAATAAACCCAAGGAATTTTCCTGAAGCTACTCTGAATGCACACTTCAGGGGTTTCATTTCGAGGTTAAATTATCTTAACCATTCGAAAACTACTCTCAAGTCAAAGAGATGGTCTTCCTTTTCTTTGCTCTTGACTACCAGATTATCAACATAGCATTCAACTTGATGATAAATGAGTTCATTGAAGATCTAAGTAGTGCCAGTATTTTTAAGGTCGAAGAGCATGACCTTATAACAATAGATTTCGATCAGGGTTCGAAAAGCAGTATTCCTCTCATCCTCGGGGGCCATCTTGATTTGGTTGTAGCCAGATCACCTATCCATAAAGGAGAATATTGCATGAGATGAGGTAATGTCCACCATCAATTCTGGTATAGGAAGTGGAAATTCATCTTTAGGACATGCCTTATTCAGATCCCTAAAATTGACATATATGCAAATTTGGCCATTCTTTTTTTTACTGGGATGACACTGGCTAACTAGGTGGGGTATTTTTCTTTCTGATAGAGCTAATGTTTAGTGTCTAATTGCATGCATCTTAAAGCTTGCTTGATAAAGTTAGCATTAGGTTCTATTGCTAGCTTATGGACTGCTATGTTAGGAGATAAACCAGGCATTTCTTCATAACTCCACGTAAAGTAGTCTTTAAACTCAACTAATAGCCTAACTATCATTGGTTTCTTCTTCATCTAACAAGGAACTGATGTATGTCGGGCGTGGATCTTCTTTTATTCTCAAGTTAATTTTTTTGAGTTCATCAAATGTTGATTTGATCTCTTCTTCAAACTCTAGTGGTGCATCTTTGACTTCAGGCTCATTTGGGTCATTTGAAGTTTCTAAATGTGCCTCCTCATAAGAGTTAGCATGATTTGAGGAGAACATATCAGACCCCAAATGAGTGGTGATGACTAGGCAATGGTTGACGTCATCGACTGGACCCACTATGTCGAATCCTAGTTTCGATCTTGATCAACAGTGTCTAGTTGGTTGTCTCATAATCTTTCAAAGTAGTTCGACCTATGTTTTGACCAAGTATGTGGGATTAATCCCTTCTTTGCTAAGTTAAAAATATAAGGTGAGTACCAATCAAAAGGTAATTTTATTAAATCTTTATATGAATCATCCTCAAGTTTTACATAAGCTTCTTGACTTGAGGATAATGCTTCCAATAAAAACCTCTTCGGCCTGACATCTATGGATGACTTCATAGCCTCCTTAACTACTAAACCTTCAACTTTATAGGAGGAAAGTGAGGTTAGAGCTAAGGTTCCCAACTACCACCATACTATTCTATATAATGATTCAGATACATTCATGCTTTGCTTGGAGGCCTGGTCTTCATCATTGTCTGGATCGAACGTCACCTCCAAAGGGACCCGTTGAGAGGGGTGGTCTACCCACATGAGACTCATCCTCCGAACTGGGCTCTAAGTCTATGTGGATAGCGGGTACTATGAGTAACATTCTACTCTGGACCAACAAGGAGGTCTTCCACCTCTAGAACTACCTCTAAATTTATCTCTTCCTTTACCTGGTGGGGCTCGAGTCATCCTACCCATGTGTTCATATGGTGGAACAAACTATGGGAAAAATCTAACATCTGGCTCTACCTCTTCCTAGGTGTCTGATTCTCGCTTACTTGTGCTTTCTTTTTCTTTTCCTCTTTTCTTTTCTTTTTCTCTTTCAATTTCTTTTTATTTTTAAGTTCTTTTTCCTTTGATTTTGAACTTTCACCAAGTTCATGAGAATAGACTTTTTGATTTGAAGAAAGATAATATATTGCATCTTCATAAATCTCGATCTCTCTAACTGAGAATGGCTTCAAGTTTCCTTTGACATAATACTTGATTCCACCTCTTCTGAATTTGATGCACTGGTGTAAAGAGGATGGAACCATGTTGTTTTCATGTATCCAAGGCCTACCAAGCAAAGTAGTGAAAGATGTATCTGAATCGATTATGTAGAACTTGGCTACTATCTTTTAGTCATCTATCTCTACTGATAACACTATAGAGCCTAAAGCCTTCTCGCCTTGTTCGTTGAATCCTTTCAACATCATCCAATCTCCCTGGAGTTTAGACATGTTGATCCTCAAGTAGGCATGGGTTTTTAGACTCATAATGTTCACTGATACACCTTGGTCAACTAACACCCTGGAGATTCTGAATCAGCCCATGTCCGCTGTGATGTAGAGGGGACGATTATGCTCCATTGTCCCTAAAATAATGTCTTCATCGGTGAATATAACTCCCCGGGCTTCTCTTGAAAAATATGTCTCCTTTCTAATAGCGGTTAGCCAAGCTAAGCATATTTCTGGATGAAGAAGAGCTTTGATCAATGACTCTCTTATCTCTTTGGATAAGACAAGAGCATTATATATGCTTAGTTTAACTGACAATTTTCTAAGGTGAG
The DNA here is from genome assembly GCA_021442155.1 of Cymbidium sinense. Lineage (NCBI taxonomy): Eukaryota > Viridiplantae > Streptophyta > Magnoliopsida > Asparagales > Orchidaceae > Cymbidium > Cymbidium sinense. The sequence continues at coordinate 66,586,938 of CM038217.1, read as the reverse complement.
TAAGGACATTATAGTCAACTCTGGGTTGGTCCTCCACAAGCATATCCATAGTTGGAGCATCCTGTGGAGGGGCTTCTTAACTGTTAGAACCAATGACTTGTTTACTCTTATACGGAGGTACTACCTTAGGAGGTAGAACTTTGTCACTATGAAGGTTGACTTTAGTGACTTAATGTGATGATTTAGTGGAAAGTTCTACTTACTCATCGGGTTCACCTACAGCTTCTCCTATGGGATCATCACAGTCAGATGACTCCAAGCCTATCTTAATGGGTGAACCTAGGTGATTTAGAAATGGGTAATCTTTTTCAAAATCAAAAAGGAGTGGATCAAAATTGTTATAATTATAAGTACTTGGAGAGCTTTCTGCATAAATAAAATCATCAAGATCATCAAAAGTAGAGAGAATGTAAGTGAAATTAGTCTTCTTCTTCATTGATTTTTTAGATTTTGATGAATGTACAAAATAGAAATCAAGTAAAGTAAGTAGAGAGACGGATTTGGCACCTCCCGATATATACAATCTAGAAGAAGAACTAAGGAGTCAATAAAACTATGGTAGGAGTGCTAGACTTGGTTGGTGATTGTGCTAATGTGCTATCCAAAAGTGCCGCGCTCTGGTCTTCTACCTCCCTCAAGTTATCTTTAGCAACTTACAAACCTTCCTTAGAGTTAGAGGTTTGAGCTGCTTCAAGCACCTACAACGATAACTTTATGATCTTAGAAATTATTTTATTGGAGGTTCGGGATAGGGAGATATCCTAGCCTTCCTTTGTCTTGAGAAGATCATGTGTATCCCTAAGGATTACCCAACAGAACTAGAGGGTTGTTCTAATAGGTATTCCTTAGGGATGATAATGGCACCCAACTTGTAATTATGCTCAAGCCAGTCCTTAAAGGTAAAGCAATCTTCCAAGACATGACCAAGCATGGGGTTGTAGGGGAAATGGTTTAGATCATGACTCTTGCCCACATCCTCCAGCCTCTTAGGCTCTAGTAATTGAAAATCAAGCTTCTTCAAGAGGTTCTTGAAGATCTTCCTGACTACCTCCCTTTTCAATGAATAAGGTTTATTCATTTTGTCATCAAAAGTAGGTAAGTGATAGTTACCCGGTGGTGGATAAAAATGCTACTGATATGGAGGATACCGCGAGAAAGTGTGAGGTGGAGGCTATTGTGGCAACTGAGGTGGCCGATATGATGGTTGAGGCAGTGGCAAAGGAGGCGGTAGAGGAGGCTGCTGAGCTCGAGGTCTGTCTGATTGAACCTGGTCGCTCTTATCAATCGCTATGACCCGCTTTTCTCACATGCCTTCTGCGATCTTGGCTTGGCTGACTTATCTTAGAAAGGTAACTATTTGGCCTCTCCTTGTTGATTAGCTACCTTGTTGATTAATTTCTCAAATATCTTAATGGTAAATCCTTTAAGCATGAAGGCAACCGAGCCATGAATATTCTTGAGTAGAATTTCAATGGCATGTTGTTCAGATAGCTGTGATTTGCATTTCAAACTTAAATTGTGCCATCTAAGAATGTAATAAGCAAGAGACTCATCAGGGTGTTGTTGAACTACAATGAGATTGACCACAGTTACCTTTTACTGAGCTCCAACAAATTTTTTAATAAAGAGCTGCTCCAACTCAGCAAATATCTTTACTGAACCACTGGGTAGTTTAGCATATCAATCAAATGCAATGACCATCAAGCTGTTGACAAAGAGATAAAATAAGAGTGCATCGCTGCCACCGATGTTGCAACATCCGGTTCTGAAATGTGCTATGTGTTACCGGGGGTCCCCACTGCCATCAAAAATTTTGAAGGATAAAGGCATAAATCCTTCAGGATACTGGACACCATCAAATTTCTCTAGATAGGGTCTACCATTTGGAATAGATGAGCCACCTCAGGCTTGAGCCAATACATCCCTCACTTGTTGTTTCACCATGTGTTTGATGTCTTTTTCATGCATGAAGGTGTTATCCACCATCTTCTTATGCAAGCTACCACTGTCTCCCTCTGTAGGAATGCATCTAAGATGATCTAAAGTGAGTATCAACTCTACTCTATCATCCACTATGGGAGAAGGCTGTGGAACTCGAGTTGACTTCTTCAATGCTGACACTACTGGCATTAACTCTTAGATCTTCTTCTCCATTTGATCAATATGATCATCCCTCTATCTAATCTAGTGGAGGAGGTGCTGATTTGAATGGATGGCATCATCATCTTCAACTACAATACCTTCCTGACTGTGTTTATCCCTTTGAAGCGATCCCCTAGTATCAACCATGTGAACTTCGATCAAATCCTCAAGGAGATCATCCTCATCTAGATTGAAGCTGACCTTTCCCTCCTCATAATCTGATCAGTCACTTCCTAGAAGCTCCATCTTCTCTATAAAGTACTGTGCCAAAATCTCATCTAGTGAATGATCAAATTGTGTCGGTACAAATACACACTGCTGACCAATGGAGGGGCATTGCTCACAGACAGTGATGCTCCTAACACTGCCTATCACTGGAGTGCTAGCTCTAGGAGGGTCATGACTTCTGGAAGAGATCTGCTCGTGATTGCTCATGGGAGGAGCAGTGTCCCTAAGGAGATCCACTACCATGGGGACTGTAGAATTGTCCCCTTCCTCTTCTACTGTTGCTGCCATCATTGAATCTGATGATGATGGTGGTGGTGGTTGTGGTATCATTATGACGCTATGGGGTCACCACTCCTTCTTCACCAAGATTGATCTAGGAGGTCGAGTAGGTGAACTCATCTTCACCTCAGTTCATGGAGTAGATAAAGTGGATCCTTTGGTCGTAGCTAGATCACCAAGGGGGCTTTCTTCTCCCTAGATACTATGTTCTATGCCTTTGTAGGCATGGTGGATGGTAGGACTTGAACTGGTGACGGTGGGTGAGGAGTGGATCGGTGTGGTGGAGACAACACCGCTCTACCTCGTCGGCTTTCCCCATGATGGTGGTACCGGTGGCTCAAGACTGGAAAATCAACGGAAAATCAACTAGAGCGAGTGACTACGCATCTCCATCACTCCCTACTCCCTTACTAAACAACTACCTGGGCCTCTGATTCTCTATCACTGTCAATGCGCCTAGTAACGCTTCTGGGATGATAGACCTCAAGTCAAATAATGTACGAGACTCTGAACATCCATGTACCCTGCCTACCTACTGTAATACCATACATAGACCAGCATAGGACTTCCTCATATCCCTAGCCAGAGCCTCATGGTATGCAGGGGGTGGAAGCAATGCAGCTATCCTCCAATAGTCCTCTTCTCCATCTAATGCTGAGAGGGAGTGGAACTAGTTGCTAGTCAGTAATGAAGAAATCTCACGAGGGGAACCATTCTATGCAATGTGGGAAGCGACATCCATCTCCTAGGCGGCACATTTGTGGTGTAGCTTGATCTTGCGACTCCTATTGCGTCGCTGTGTGTGGCTCTGTGTACGGCTGAGCAAGGTGGTGTAAGAGCTAGTTCCTACCTCAAAGGTATGGGAGGCTATCTTTGAATCCAGGATAGCCTTCCCCTTTGAGGGGACCATCGAGAAGGTGCTAGCACACACCCAAGAGGTAGTCAGAACAATTGACTGACTAAAAACTGGATTGACTGGCAAAACCTCAACTACCTTCCTCTTCAGGGAAGGATACTCAGTGTTAGAAGGCAGGTTGATGTGGATGATGGGCTTTTACCCATCCGCCTCATCCCAGCTAACAGTGGTGAGGGTTGCCCCCTCGTAGGTGATGTGGGCTCTCTCAAATCCTTGGCCAAAAAATACTAGATTGGTGGAGTCAGTCTGAAGGAGGCTGACCTGATCCAAAGCAAAATCCATCCCAAATGGAAAATTCAACAGAAACTTCTGATGGGCCATGTGTGAAGATTGTAAAGACTGTACTGACTGCTCTAAGTTGTATGTCTGCATTTGTTGAAACATAACTTTTATCAGATTCCTGCCTTTATATCTGTTCCACACCAGTAACAAAAGTTTAGAGTTTTGAACCCACGCTCAATAATTCAAATATGTTAAGTGGGATTCATTGGAGAGATTTAGAGGTTTTGGACGAGAGTCTTTTGCCATTTGATATATTTTTCTTATTTTAAAACCCATACTCAACCAATTTTGGTAGGTTGGGTAGGATTCAAAAATATGAGGAGAGATTTCTTTCTTTTTTGGGATATTATTTGTGTTTTATGCTTCTTGTTTGAAAATATATATAGTTTGAAATACCCCTACTTAGCAAATTTGGGTATGCTAAGAAGAGGTTGTGATTTGTGTGCTTGAAATATTTTTTTTCTTGTGAAGATTTGATTGCATGATATTTTGATTTTGAAATGGGACTTCTTACTTAACAAATTTGGTATGTTAAGTAGGGGCCACATGTGTTTAATTTGTGAGATTGGTTTTGCTTTAAAGATGGGAGTCCCACTTAACAAATTTAGTATGTTAAGTGAAATCCCCAAAATGTGTTTGAGATATGTTTGTTTTCCTTTGAAAATGAGACTCTAACTTAAAAAATTTGGTATGTTAAGTGAAAGCTCAAGTGTGGTTGATATGAAAAATTGGATCCTTATTTAACAAATTTGGTATGTTAAAATAGGGATCAAATGTGTGTTGAAAGAGACCCTCACTTAACAAATTTGGTATGTTAAGTGAAAGCCTAAATGTGTTTAATATGTTTTTTTTTTTTTTGAAAATGGGACTCCCACTTAACAATTTGGTGTGTTAAGTGGAAATCAAAGTATGATATGACATGAGAATGGGATTCTTACTTTAACAAATCTGGTATGTTAAGTGGGAACCCAATATGGCATGGTTATGTGATTCTTACTTATCAAATTTGATGGAACTAGATAGAACCAAACATATGCTTTCAAAATGAGACTCTTACTTAGCAATATTGGATATGCTAAGTGAAAGCCTAAATGTTCTTTTCTTTGAAAATGAGACCCTCTCTTAACAAATTAGAATTCTTAAGTGAAGGTCAAATTTCATTTTTTTTGGAAATGAGACCACTTAGCAAATTGGAATTGTTAAGTGAAAGTCAAATTTATATTTTGAAAATGAGACCCCCACTTAACAAATTGAAATTGTTAAGTGAAGGTAAAGTTTATGTTTTGGAAATGAGACCCCCACTTAACAAATTGAAATTGCTAAGTGATGATCAGATTCATGTTTTGAAAGTGAGACCCTCACTTAACAAATTGAACTTGTCAAGTGAAAGTCAAATTTTATGATTTCAAAAATGAGACCCTCACTTAACAAATTAAAATTGTTAAGTGAGGGTAAAATTCATGTTTTGAAAATGAGACCCTCACTTAAAAAATTGAAATTTTTAGGTGAAGGTCAAATTTTATGTTTTGAAAATGAGACCCCCACTTAACAAATTAAAATTGTTAAGTGAAGATCAAATTTTATGTTCTGAAAATGAGACCCCCACTTAACAAATTGGAATTGTTAAGTGAGGGTAAAATTCATGTTTTGAAAATGAGACCCCCACTTAACAAATTGAATTTGTTAAGTGAAGGTCAAATTTTATGTTTAATTCAAATAGAGATTCTTACTTAACAAATTTGGATATGTTAAGTGAGAACTAATTATGGTATGATTTGCTTCTAAAAAGAACCTCCATGTAGCAATCATGGAGGTCTTGATTTTGTGATTTTGTGAAAGGTGGTTTTGGAAAGCATCATTTTGGTGAAAGGAATTTTCTTTAAATTTTACGATGAACCTTGTCTCACCAAGCTAGTGGTGAGGAGGTTATAAATTTTTATTATCTCCCCTTTCATTGATAAATTATGTTTTCACCTACTGGGGAACCCAACGGGGGTTTCAAGACCTACTCGGAGTGAGGTCCTAAAACTTAAAGGATATTGGCTAACTTTACTTAAGAATGAAATAAGCAAAGTGTCAATGGAAAGAAACATAGTATCAGACTCATATAAAATACAAGTCCACTATCAATGCTTGGAGACAACAATTATCTGCTAGAGATGGAGAGAGGAACCCTCCCCAGCAAAGTTGCCAAAAAAGCTGTGGTGTTTATTATTGTGTCGTGTATGTTTGTGTGAGGGGACACCAGGCAGATCCACAGATGTACTCATTAGGGTGATCGGGTATGGCATTAAAGAATAGTGTACTATCTAGAGAGATAGAAGTCACTATCCTATAATAGATGTAATCACCTAATGAGGACTCTAAAGGCATGATGGGTCTTCAGATATACCAGAGATTTTTCTCCTACTTTATATGGAAAAGTAAAGCAGGGTTTATTAAATCAGGTTCATTAAGTTCCCCAAGCCTCCATAGTTAATTACATCCTAATGGAAATGAATCCCTTAAGAATATTCTCGATTAAAATAGGCGATTGTTATCTCCAAAGAATTTAAAGATATGATTATCAAAGGATTAGTTATATTTTTGAAAATCAAGTGTGAGAGATCAAAAGGGGAAGAGTTCTTATTGAAACCAAAGGAGATTAGTAGGGAGTGCTCATGATACTAGGAAACCTAGTGACCAGTCCAATCTATCCTATGGTTGGGCTTTATACATTTAAATTTAAGAAGATTTATTTGCTTGAGTTGAATTTTTATTAGAAGTCTAGGACTTATAATAACACAATACAATGTGAAAATGCCTAAGAGGTGAGGATTTCTGCTTGTAGCCCGTAAAAAAAATAATAATCTCATATCCTAAATCTAGGGAGCTTTGTCAAGGGCCACAGCACAACATAAATCTCTTGCAAAAATGGGTCTATGGTTTACCTCCATAAGAGAGAGTAAATCACCTAACTGTTGGGCTTATTACTGCTTGGAGTGACAGTCAGCTAACTCCTCCTATGCTTTAAATCTATGTAGGCAAGTCATATGCTTTACAAGATGGTTAGGTTATTATTTATTTAGAAAAGAAACTATGTCCTTAAACTCACTCCATAAGAGACTGGATTATGAAGGGAATGAATATTGACTTAAATCTAATGCAAATTTTTCCAAGTTTTATATGATTTTTGGACTTTTATTTTGACAGAAGCTATAGGACTTTGTATGCCTAAATGCATGAGAAATTGATTGTCGGCTAAATCAGGAAAGAAAGAGGTGTCCATCCACCAAAGGCTCTTACAGGTTAAGCCTTTATTCTTTGGCACAGATGGAAGCCCTCTTTTAGCAAGAGTGGAAGAATATGACATGCATCATATTATACATTCATTAATCTAGCTAAGGGGTTGCTAAAAATTTTATCATCATGATTTAATTCCTAGGATTTTATCTGAGGTTATGAATTATTTTAAAATTTTAATAATGAGTTGTTAATGGGATAGAAAATTTTTTTTTATCCTAGGATTCTAATTGCATCCAGGCCACATAATAATGAAAAGGCATGTTATTTTTAATGCACAAGTAAACAAAATATCAAATAATTTTTATAAAGTTATCTCAAAAGAATAAAAGGCCAGTGTGGTCAAGTAACGTCATAGAATCCGAAAAGAAATATGGGTAGATGAGCCCTACCCTTATGCATCCCAATATAATGAAAGAATAATTATAATTTATAAAATGATAAGTGTTATGGGGGGTCTTCATTCTTCATCTTCCATTCTTCACTCTTCACCTTTCATTCTTTCAGTCTTGATTTGCTCCACTTCTTTCTTTCTCTTGGCTTGATTGGGATGTAGTTTGCTCCAAAGGTATCAAATGGTATATAAGACATAGTCTTATAACTAATGCTTATCCTTAATCCCCATAACACTTATCATAATCCTAATGCAAAAATTACATTAAAAGGAAAGAAAGTAAATCTATCTACACCTGCAATATAAATGTTAGCTAAACACATCATACAACCCAAGCAGTTAGAGGAATAATTTGAACTTAGCACCCTACACATGGGTAACCAAGTCCACCTAACCTAACTTGGGCTATGCTTAGCGACTAAGCAACTTGCATAGTAAAAAAATATTTATATTTTTATTACAGATGCCCTTTTAAGCACAGCCCTTGCATAACACATGATTAGGCTAATATCTCATTAACATTTGACATACATACACCCTAACATCCAGTCTAAAATAATACATCATAAAATTGAACATTCATCAAACCATGCACCACCCTAACATAAAGCTAGAAATGGTGACATAGCCTAATGTGCATGTGTTAGAGCTTATGTGGTATGTCCTAACTAGGCTTTAGTGTTATGATTTGCTAAGTATGAGGGATTTAACTTATGAATGGTTGATTTTACTTTAAATGGTTTAATTGATTTGTAGATTTTTACTTAATATTTTCCATTATTTCATATAGCCTACACTTAGCAACTAAGTGTTATAAAGAGAGAAATGAGAGGGAGAGTCTCTCCTTCATCCCTATCTTAAGTCATTCATAAGGTGAATTGATTAATGAATTTTCTTTAGTGAATTGTTTATTATGTGTTTTAATTAACCCTAAGTTTAGATTCATTTTAAATAGCCCTATTCAATAAAAAAGGTATCTTAAACTTAGTTAGGGTGGATTACTATCACGTAACATACACTCATCTATTTCTTTTCACCATGTATATCATTCATATGAATAATTTTAAGCATACCTATACATGCAATGCAAATCTTAGCATACTTTGATGATGAATGTAAAGAAATGTATTTTGAAAACTTAAATATTCCATTTGTTAATGGAATCATGAATGCATCTCTTTGTTATATTGGAAAAGAGGAATTTCTCATCTATTAGCTAAATACACATTCACATGTATAAAAGTTATAAGTGAGTACGGCACCATTATTTTCTACACAAGGGGCGTAAGGTATAAGACCTACTTAGGGCTACTTAAAGCCTCGCAGCCTCAGGATGTCTAGACTAATATACCACTTTTCTCAAATACATATGAATGTATAAAAAGAACCAAATAGAAGAAGAATCATGCAACAAATTATGTTTGATTTGGTTGTATGATTTACATGTGTGATATGAAAAACCTTCCTAAGTCTTAACATAGAGAAGCATAGGAATGGATTTAGGCAAGGGTTGTGTTCTTTTCAAATGAACTATCCACTTGCAAATCCTATATGAACCCATGTTAAGAAAAGGGAAGATCACTTCATAGCACACATATTATACTATCATTACATACAATCTTATAAATATTTATAATTAACATTACTTCATTTGTAATCTTTGATTTATAGGTTTTGAAAATAGTTTTTTTTTGTTTAATAGTTATAATAGCCACTCACATTCTTAATCTTAGCCAACATGCAATTTGACATAAAAGGAAACATTTTATTTAATTAATTTTTAAAAGAGATGAATGCATGATTTCATATGGCAAACCATTTTTTGCATGATTGGAAAGAAATAAAGGAATATAAACACTTGATTTCATTTACTCTAATTAATTATTAAGGACAATCGTATCAAATAAGGTTATTAAAAATAAATCAAAATTCTTTAAAGACATTTTTTCTTTGAATTTGATTTGAGTTAAGAAATATGAGAAGGGTTTGCTAATCCTAACCCATTTTCAAATGTGTGAATTACTTTGGTTTAATGAAGGAAACTTAAGTTGATTTTATATTTTGATTAGGTTAAGGTATGAATTAAATGAATTAATTATCTCTACTTATATCACCTTAGGTTAATTAACTAATTAATAATAAGCCAACATGATATGCAACCACATGAAAAGTAAATTTGCAATGCTCCTAAGAAATGAAAGGGGTCTAATGCAATTGGCTTATGATTAATGATTAATTAGGCTTAAAGGATCTCACTTAATTACTCTTATGATTTTCTCACACATGTGAGCCAATCATAATTTATTATCTCTCACCTTGGGTTATTGAACACCCAAGGAGCTACACAAGATCAATTAAAGGTTTCTTAAGCTAGGATGATTTGATTTTTAATTTTAATTTCATTAAGCTTTTAATGAATTGATTAAATGTTTTGGTTAAGTTTTAATTTGAATTATAAAATTAATTTAGAGGAAAGGATCAAGGGGAAGGCCTCAATCTTAATCCGTAAATCATTTAAACATTCAATTAGATTTTGATTTCCTTATTTTGAAGATTTAATCACTTAATTTATCAATTAATCATTCCATTAACCTATTAATTAATTTGATTTTTAAAGATAAAGAAGACTTAGGAAATAAATTAGGAAACATGTCCCTAATCACATTCCCTAAGTGATCTTACTATTTAACAGGGATGATTATGTTCAAATGATTGATCAAGTTATTGTTCACTCCTTAATTATAATTAATTGGATAAAGAGAGTGATTAGGGCTTACTCAAATGATTTCCCTAATTAAGAAATCAATAAAATCCCAGAAAAATAAGGGAGGCAGAGGTCATCCGTCGAAACATCCACCAAAAAATTTGAGATTAATTGAGTGCTTAATTGAGGTGTAATTAAGCTAATTAGATTTTTGATAAAACTCTAATTAAGCCAAGGTCACTATTCAAAATCAACTAATTATAATTTTTCTAGATTCTCCTCTGAAATATCCTCAAAATGACCCTAAGTTTGCATTTTTTTTGGATTTTTCAACAATTAATTGTGATTTTAGGAGGTTTCAGGATTAAAAACTAATTAATTAACCCTAATTAAACCTTTAATCCTATTGGGCCACATGGCTGCTAATGCGGTGTACTTTCCATGTGGCACAACAAGATTGATTGTTTAAGTTATCAAATCTACTGCTAACTCAACGATAGTGGACGCACTTTCTCTGTGGGCCATCCGATCTAAGATCGGATGGTCACAGTTTAATCTGCGGTTTAAGGGGGAAATCAACAAATCTACCATGAGATTTGATCAGAGCTGTTCACCTCGATCATGTGAGATGGACGGCTCGTGATCTATCCCATTCGTGAGCTGTAAAAGATGAGAACAATATGCCTTTCTCCATTCGATCCAAGCTCACCCAAGCTCAAATTTAGATCAAACAGATCCCACACCATCTAAGGGAGCATCCAATCATATCCAACAGCTAGAATCCCTCAACATGGAGATTTCTTTCACAAAAGACCAACATATAGAGGCCTAGAGCTACGATTTTTAGGAATTACCTCACCGGAGCTAATGTCCGGTGATGCAACGTCGGAGGTAGCTTCGCCTAGTTGAGGTGAGGCCCTATTGAAGGAATCCATGCTTAATTTGGTGTGGAAGCTCTTGAAATCCACGCTCTTTCTCAATGTCCTTGGGAAGCTCTAGAAGTGATTCATTTGGTTTATATTTATATTTGGATCAATGATTGAAGTAATAATTGAATCATGAATAAATCCATGAGTTTTGAGTTCATTTGGGATTCATTTAACCAAGTTCATAAATTTGGCTAAAATGGGTAAAATTGGGAATTTGGTTTGATTTAAGTTTGGTTTTTGGTCATTTGAATTTATATTCCATTTATAGTGGTGAATATAAATGAAGATATAAATGGATCATGAGAAAATCACATGAGTTTGGAGTGATTTGGAAGTAAATTTGATTAAGCTTAGGGATGTAGTTTGAAAGGGCTAATTTGGGTTTTGATTTGGTTTGACTTATTTTTGGTCATTGGAGGGCGAGTTTCATTTATATTTATGAATATAAATGAAGTAATGATTTATTTATAAAGAAATCAACCAAATTTAAGTTGATTTGAAAGAATTTTGGCTAAGCACATGAAGGTGGCTCCATGGCTTAAGAAGAGATTTTTGGAATTTAGAGTTAATCATGGGTTTCAATCATTTGAAATTTGGAATTGACTTATGATTTGGAATTTTTTATTTGAAATTAAATTTTATAATTGATAAAATCAATTGGGTTGGGGATGATTTGGATTTAGTTAAGGCTAGGTCCATAAGATAAAATTGAAAGGGCTTAGGAAGGGATTTGGAGTTTGAATTTGGTGATGGATTTCAGTCATTGGATAGTTGGATTTGATTTTGGAGTTTGGAATTTTGAATTTGAGGTTTGGTTTGAAAGAAGAAAATAAGGATTGGGTTTGGGCTATAGGGTAGGCAAGTTTTCCTAAATCCCTAGGACACAACCTATTCTTATGGCCAACTCTTCTAAGTCTCTAGGGTGAGGTTAAGTGTTCACCTAATCACTAGAAGTGTCTTAAGACTAAGGAACTCTTAGTGTCTATAAGAGTCCTAGATCTATGATGAGGAAGTTGAGAGTTCACTCCAAAAGAAAGGTCAACATTAATATACCGCTATCCTTAGATACATATGGTTGTATAAACAACTACAAGAATAGAAAGCCGCGCATAAATTATATTTTTGATTTGGTTGATTTATTTTATGTAAATTAATTAAAGCTCTATCTAGATTCTAATGTCCAAATGCATAAGAATGAAATCAAGTAGGTACATCACCATTGTTCTGCACCAAGGGAACGAGGTAGGAACCTCCTTGGGGCTACTTAAAACCGTGCGTCCCTAGAATGTCCAGACTATTATGCCACTAACATTCTTACTTATGCCAATCAACACATGAATGTAAGGAAGAGCTCTATTTCATACATTAAATTTATATTCACTTGCATTTCCTATGTATATGTAACTAAAATTATAATACATATGTATATTCATTCATTAAAAAACTTTTGAAAATATATTTGAAATTTAATAGTGATACTAGCCACACATATTTTTAATTTAAATCACCGTATGCAATTTGACATAAAGGATATCATTTTTATTTGATTAATTTGAAAGACGTGAATGCATGAATACAAGTGGCATACAATATTTAGCATGATCGGAAGGAAAAAAAATAGCACAAGCATGTGATTTCATTCAAATCAATTAACTCCCAAGGATAATCAAACTAAATAAGATTATTTAAAACAAACCAATGTTCTTAAATGTCATTTCATTTTCATGTTTGATTTGATTTAAGGAAATATGTGAAAGGTTTGCTAATCATAATCCCATTCCCCATGTGTGAGTTAATTTAGTTTAATGAAGAGTAATTAGGTCAATTTTATGTCTTAATTAGGTTAGGGTATGAATCAAATCAATTAATTAACCCTTACCTACATCACCTTAAGTTAATTAACTAATTAATAATGATCCAATATGATATGCAATCACATGAAAAGTAAATTGGCAATGCTCCTAAGAAATGAAAGGGGCCTAATGCAATTGGCTCATGATTAATAGTTAGTTAGGCTTAAGGGACTCACTTAACTACTTTTATGATTTTCTCACATATGTAAGCTAACCATAATGAAATTCCTTTAGACTATTAAACATCTAAAGGGCTACCCAAAATTGATTAAAGGTGATTAGATGTGGATGAATGGATTTTAAATTTAGTTTCATTATAATCAAGCCATTAAATGATTAATTATATCTTTTGATTATATCTCTTAGCTAGGATGATGAAATTAACTTAGGGAAAGGGATCAAGAGATGGGTCTCAATCCCAATCAATAGGTCATCCCAATTAACAAAGCTTTGAAATAGATCACATCTTAATTAAGTTAATTAATCACTTAATCTTTAATTAATTGAAATGGATAAAGAGGCTTAATGAAATGGTCATAAGGAATAAACCTAAAGTATTTCTCTAAGACTCTTCACTGTTAACAGAGGCCCATGAACTTAATTTATGGATTAGGTTATTGTTCATTCACTAATAATAACTAATTAAATTAAGAGACTGATTAAAGCTTAATCAATTAATTTTCTTAATTAGGAAATTAATAAAATTCTAGAAAAATAGGGGAGGCAGAGGTCATCCACCTAAACATCCACTGAAAGTTTGAGATTAATTGTTTAATTAATTAAGGAGTAATTAAGCTAATTAAATTTTTAATTAAATCTTAATTAAGCTAAAATCACTATTCAAAATTTATGCTTCGTTCAGTTACGTATTGCTTTCGAAATATCTTCAAAAAGATCACTCATTTGTATTTTTTGGATTTTTCTAGGATTAGTTATAATTTTTAGAGGTTTTAGCCTTAAAATAGATTATTTAAGCTTAATTAAAGCCTTAATCCCATCGAGCCACGAGGCAACTAACGCGATGTGCTGACATGGTGTGCTTTCCTTGTGGAATGATGGGATTGGCTATTTAAGTTGTCACATCCACCGTTGACTCAGAATGCATCAGACAAGCTAACTCTATGGATCGTCCAATCTAAGATCAGACGGCCATGATTCGATCTGCTATTTAGGAAAGGAATCAAGGGATCTAACCTGGGATTAGATCATGATCATCCATTTCAATCATGTGTAATGATGATCTATAATCCATCCCATTTACAGGCGGTGAAAGATGGATGATGTCCGTCTTTCCCCATTCGATTCGAGCTTACCCGAGCTCGGATTACCTCCAAATTGATCCCACACCTTCGGGGAGGGAAGGCGCACACATCCAATGGCCAATAATGCATGAAATTCAAATTTGCTTTACAAAAGACCAAATTATTTTACATACAAGGCTCAGTTTTGCAAAATTACCCCACCAGAGCTAATGTCCGGTGGTGGGATCGATGGAGATAGCTTCGCCTAGTTGAGGCGAGGCCCTGTTGAGAAGCTTGGGGTTTGATTTGGTGTAGAGCTCTCGGTCAATTAATCCATGCATTTAGGAGCCTCGACATCGATTAAACTCTGGTCTCCAGTGATCGTGAAGGCTTGGAGATGATTCAGTTGGCTTTGACGAAGTAAGAGGATGGTGTGGGTGCAAGGAATTTGTATTTGATCAAGTAGAGGAGGAGTATTGCTCAGAAGGATGTTGTCTTGCATCAGCTTTACACACAGAGAGCAATGGTTGATCGAGGGAGGCTTAGGATGCTCTAGGAATCTCTTAGGGGTTTTGAAATCACTTAGGAAACTCAGGGAATGCGAATGGTGAAGAATCCCACTCAAATTGAGGGGGGTATACCCCTCAATTGCACTTAATGGATGGACAGGATGGCTTTCAAAAATTCAGCTAATTCACTATCATCGGGTCGTCAGAGGGGTCACCGTCAGCTCCACGTGACATGCCAAGAGTGGAGGAAGTGGTGGCAGGAGTCTTAAGGACTGATATGGGGAGATTGAGTTGGGTTGAGTCTTCCCTTGCACCCATGGGGTTCAGCCATGGAGGTGGCTATTTGGCTTGCTTCCCTTGGTCCATGGCAAGTGCTAGGATGGCTTAGGGTGGTCTAATGTGGCCTAAGAGTTTCTCATTAGGAAGTTTCATGGCTGTTATGGAGATGGGAGAGTGGACTTTGCCTCTTAAGGCAAGAATCCAATACAAAGAGGGGTGTCCAGTGGTTAATCTCCTTGGATTGGGTCCCACTTGGATTTGTGCTAGCTTAGGGCTAACCTAGGGCTAATTTGGGTCAGGTTTAATCAACCACCAAGATTCCAAAAAGTGGCTTTGGGTGATTTGGCTGCATATGGTCAAAATAGGCTCATTTGGGTTAGGTTGGTTGGGTTGACCAATTAGGCAAATTGGGTCAAACCAAGACTTGGGTTAGGTTCATATGATGATTTGAGATATTTTGGTTTGACTTGTTTTGATTAATTTGACCTAGTTTGAATTTGACTCAATTAGATTCAAATAGGTCAAATGGGCAAAGTTGACCAATTTGACCAATTTTACCAAATTGGGTTAGGTTAACTGTTGAGTCAAGTTCAATTGATTAATTGAAAATGATTGTAGGCTTAGTTTTGGTTTAATTTGGGTTTAATTTGAATTTTGGAAAATTTGACCTTTTAGGTTAATTTGGGCTAGGTTGGGTCAAGTTGACCAATTGATCAAATTGGGCTCAATCATGTCTTTGGTCAAGTTCAATAAGTGATTTTAAATGAACGTGAGCCATTGGTTACAATTAATTTGGATCAAATCATGATTTGACATATTTTGGCTTTTTAGGCTAATTTGGGTCAACTTAGATCAAATGGCCAATTGAACTTGGTTTGGCTCAATTGAGGGTTTGCTCATGTTCAATCATTGACTGTGAGTGGGTTTGAGTCAGTGGCTTCAATTAATTTGGTATATGGTGGCTTTTGGCTAGTTTGGGTTTCATTTAGGCTAAAGGTTGACTAGGTTTGACCTAATTCAAGATAATTGATTAACCTAAGATGATTGTTGATCATGATATAGGATTTGGATGGGCTTATTTCAATCTAATTTGGGTAGAATTAGAACTTGGTACAAAAAGGTCTTTTAGGTCACTTTGGGTCAAGTGGACCTAAATGGGTCAATTGGCTTGATCATGGCTCAATTCAAGTTTCATTGAACTCACATATGGACTTAGGATGGAAATATAAATCCAATTGCAAGTGGTTTGAAGACCTATGGATTTTGGTTCATATGATAATTTCAAGTCAAAAGGGGTCAACATGAGCTTGACCTGTATTTGGATTGATAATTATTGTTTGTGTTTATATTTAGAACAATGATTGAAGGAGTGATTGAATCATGAAGAAATCCATGGGTTTTGAGTTGATTTGGATATCATTTAGCCAAGTTCAAGAAATTGGCTAAAAGGGCTAAAATTGGGAACTTGGTTTAATTTGGGTTTGGTTTTGGCCATTTGGATTTATATTTCATTTAAATTTTTGAATATAAATGAAGATATAAATGGTTCATGAGAAAATCACATGGATTTGGAGTGATTTGGAAGCAAATTCGACCAAATTGAGGGATTTAGGTCAATAGGGCTTATGCAGGGAATTGATTTGGTTTCGTTTAGTTTGATTTGATTTCAATGGTTTAAATTTAGATTTCATTTATATTTATGAATATAAAAGGAATGATTGTTTTATGAAGAAATAAATTGAGTTTGGGTTTCTTTGGATTGAGATTTGGTTAAGCTTATGGAGGTAGGTCCATATGGCTTAAGAAAGGTCTTGGTTTGGTTTGATTAAGTTTGATGTGATTTGACTAATTTAAATTCAAATTTTATTTATATTTGTGAATATAAATGAAGGAATGATTAATTTATAAAGAAATCAACCAAATTTGATTTGGTTTGAAGGAGGTTTTGGCTAAGCATATGAGGTGGTTCATATGGCTTAGGAAGGGATTTTGGAGTTTAAATTTAATTATGGGTTTCAGTCATTTAGAGTTGGATTTGACTTGGAATTTAGGTTGGGATTTGATTTGAGATTAAATTTGATATTTGAGAAAATCAATTGAATTGGGGTTTATTTGAATTTGGTTAAGGCTAAGTCCATAAGATAAAATCAAAGGGCTTGGGAAAGGTATTAGATTTGAGTTTAATCATGGGTTTCAATCATTTGATTTGGGATTGGATTTATGATTTTGGATTTGAATTTGAGGTTTTGTTTGGAAGAAGGAAGCAAGGATTGGGTTTAAGGCTATCGGGTAGGCTAGTCTTCCTAAATCCCTAAGGCATAACCTATTCCTATGTCTAGCTCTTCTAAGTCTCTAGGCTTAGGTTAAGTGTTCATCTAATCACAAGAAGTGTCTTAAGACTAAGGAGCTCTTAGTGTATACAAGAGTCCTAGATCTTTGACGAGGAAGTTGAGAGCCCACTCCCAAAATTGAGGTCAATAATAATCTAATCAGATTAATCACAGCCATCTATTCTAATCATGCAAAACAGACAGCGGATGATCCTTCGTCCCCCGATCGATGGAAAATGAACATTGTCCGTGCTCCACTACTCGATTTGAGCTCACTGGAGCTTGTGAGGCATCGAGATTGACTCCAAAAGCTTCAGAGAGAAGATCTAAATGGTTCATATAGTTGAAATCACACAAAATCAAGATTATTTTTCACAAATGCCTAACAAAAATTGAATTTTCTATGGTTTGCCAGAATTTACCATGTCGGAGCTCAGGATCGGCTATCTATCGACTAAGGTAGCTTCATCTTGAAGAGATAAAACTCGCACCTTGCCTCCTAACCAGTAGCTCTATGGTCCAAATGCCGCTAAAATACTCACCGTAGTTGGCTTAGGAGTGCTCTCTAGTGCTCGAATCGATCGAAAATTGATTCGTTCTTGATCACCAGAGCTTGGTGAAGGTGAGGGTAAAGTTAATTTGAGTTTGGTGGAGTTTATGTGGGGTTGGACGGAGTGGAGGCTTGTTGACCTAACTTTTAGGATGACCTCTCAACCTCTCCATCTTAGACATAGGACTTCTTTTAGACTTTAAAAGATACTTGGTCTTAAGACAATCTAGTGATTAGGTGGACACTCAACCTAGCCCTAGAGACTTAGAAGAGTTAGCCCTAGGAATAGGTCATGCCTTAGGGGTGTTAGGAAAATTAGCCAACCCTATAGCTTGAACCAAATTCCTAACATCCTTCTTTCAAGTCAAACTTAAATTAATTCTAGCTTAATTGATTTCTTCCAAATCAAAATCAAACCCTAATGACTAAAACCCATGATTGAAATTAATGATTGAAACCAATGGGTCAAGTTCATTCCAAAATGATTGTTGAACTTGACTAAAGCTCCAATTGGCCAACTAGACCTAACCTAGCCCAAGTGACCTTGAACCCAACTTCACCTAAAAGGTCATATTGAGCCAAAATCAAATTAAACCAAAATTGATTGGAAATAAAGATACCAAACCATTTAATATGACCAATGAAACCTAAGACAATCCAAGACGTAACCCAAATAGGTCAAATGCGTCAAATTGGTCAACTTGACCCATTTGACCTAACATAATGCAATTGAACTGAAACCAAATATAAATCAAATTGAACCAAACCAAAACCACCAACACATTTCAAAAGGTCATATGAACTTGATCCAACCCTTGGTTTGACCCAATTTGACCAATTGGTCAACTTGACCCAAGTTGACCCATTTTGACCTAAATGGATCAACATGAGCCAAATTATATCAAATCAACTCCAAATCTATTGAAACTTGGCCCAAACCATTTTTCAATCATACCAAACATATTCAAATTAAAACCTAAGCTAAATGACCATTTTACCTCTAGGACATAGAGTAAAGTTTGGCCAAATTCACTTGGAATTTGGTCAAATCCTCTTTATGACCACTTGGCACCCTCTTAGTGAACCAAGTGGACACTAGTGAGTGTGGTTCACCTAACCCAATGGGTTTGGGTCAGCCCAACCCAACCTAAAGATAAAATTGACCACCTCACTTAAAATTAAGCACATGAAATCCCTCCTCTACTCAATTAAGGCACATGGGAGCTCCACTACTACACTTTACACTCAAAACTAACCCATGTGCAACTCCTAATAGCCTATAAAACTGATCCAATCTAGTCAATTGATCAAAAATGGCAAAGGGACACTCGACCATCTGATTGCTCTAGGGGGAGATATATTCCCCCTAATTCCATTTCAATTCAGCATTCTCCAATTCAGTTGAGCTTAGGGAAGCCAGAAGAACCATTTCCAAGTCTCCCCAAGCTTCCTAGAGTGATTTTGAATTTCCCATTTCTCAATTTTCATAGACTAAAAATAGGGGAGCTCCACTTGAATTCTGTCTCATCCAATACTCAAAACCAATCTAATTCCTCCTTCAAGCACCCTCAGAGGATCAAATTGAACTCACTCCAAGCTTCATTCAAGTTCTCCAAGCAAGAGAGGAGTGTTCTTGATAAAAACTGAGCCTACTTGAAGGTGAACTTGGCCTACAAGAAGATCCATCCACTTTCAACACCTCAAAATTTTAACAGGGCTTTGTTTCCACTATACGAAGCTACTTCAAGGGAATCGAGCGCTGATGATAGCCTATAGCAAGGTATGCCATTAAACTGAGCATAATTTTATCTTCTCTTGGTCCTTCATGAAGTGAAGTTTCATCCCATGAGAAACTACCCGTTGGATGCGATCTCTCTTGCATGATGATGGTGTGGGTAAGTTTTGAGTTTAATCCAAGCTCAATCGAGCTCGAATCTTGCCATGGAAGGTGGATGACTCCCATTTCCCGTAGGAGTACTCAGAGAACAATCATGGGCCGTCCATCCGCGCATTTTGGATGGACGGCCATGATTAAAATATGTAGGATCCATGGATTAATCCTTTAATTCTACGGGTTTAATATCAGTCGTCCAATCCTTAATTAGACGGACGGAGAGAAAGCGCGTAGCGCCGTCGCTGACGCAACACTTCGATGTGATAATTTAAATAGCCTCTCCCATCAGACCATGTGCAAAGTGCACGTCGCGTTAGCCTCTAGGTGGCACCAACGGGATTAGTTATTTAATTAATGGGTTAATCACCTAATTAATCAAAAAATCTTCAAATATTCATATCTAATTGTAGAAAAATTAGAAAAATATGAAATGAACTGCATATGAAAGATAATTGAATGTATAATATTATAAAATTAATTTTGATGGTTTTTAAGTGTTATTTTTTGAATTTGGGTTTTATTAGGAATGTAATTAGGCTAATTACTCTATGATTATTCAATTAATTAATCTCAAACTTCTTATGTGTATTTAGTGGGATGACTTCTGCCTACCCTAATTTTCTTGAGATCTATTAATTTTTTAATTAGGGTAATTACTGGATTCATTCCTAATTATTCTCCTAATTTAATTAAGCCTAATTAAGTGTGAAATCAGTGGTTTAATTCCCTAATTGAGTTAATTAAGATTTGTTTAAATGAATAGGAGATTTAGGAAATAATTTTGGGATATATTTCTTAAGCTATTCCTTAAACCCCCTCCTACTTCCTTAATCCAAATTCAATTAAGGATTAATCCATGAATTACCTACCTGATTAATTTGATAAAATTCTAAAACCTTCCAGAACTTAATTAATTCATCATGGGTAGGTGCTTAGGTGTTCAATAACCTAAGTACATTGAGGAGATTAAAATCCAACTCCTATGTGTGAGAGGGGTTATGAAAGCACTTAAATTAAACCATTTAGCTTAATTAATCATTAATCATGAGCCAATTGCATTAGGTCCCCTTTCTTTCTTAGGTGCATTATTGATTTAAATTCCTTATGTGGTTTTATGTCATCCATTGGCTCATAATTATTTGGTTATGTATGCTAAGGTGGTGTAGGTAATGGGTAATTAACATACTTAATTCACACCTTAACCTAAAGAAAAATATAATAAAAAAGTCATCTAATGATCCTAAGAACAAACTAAATTAACTCACATATAGGAGAAATGTGTTAGGACCAGCAAACATTCTTTCACATTTCCTAATTCAAAACTAAAATCACATTAAACAAAGTTTGATTCACTTTGAACTTCCTTATCTCATAGGATTATCTTTATGAATTAAATAAGGTGAATGATTTACATTGCTTCCATCACTTTATTTTTTTTCCTAGCATGTTAAATGTGTATTCCATATAAAAATCATGCATTCTTTCCTTTTTAAAAATCAAAATTAAAAATGAAATGTTTTCTTTATGTCAAATGACGTGTTTTGGCTAAAGTAAAAAAATATGAATGGCTATTATCACTAATAAACTCAAAATTATTTTTCAAAAAATATAAATCAAATATCAAAACTAAAGGTATGCTACTTATACTTTATTTATAAGCTTGCATGTGAATATAAAAATGTGTCTTATGTTTGCTTCCTTTCTTTCCGCTTAACATGGATTTGAATAAGATTTGGAAGGTGTATAGTTCTTTTAAAAGAATATAACACTTGCTTAAAATATTCTATTATCCTCTTCCATGTTATGACTTAAGAAGGATCTTTATATTTACACACATAAATTGTATACACAAACAAAAAATTAAATAAACATAAACTTTGCATCTTTCTTTTTTTCCATCTATCTCTTTTGTACATGTAGATGTATTTAAGGAAAGTGGTATATTAGTATGGATAACCCCAGGGTTGCGAGACTTTAAGTAGCCCTAAGTAGGTCTTGTACCTTACACCTCTGGTGCTAACAATGGCATTGTACTCACTTATGCCTTTCATACATACACATGTGCATATGAATAAAGGATAAAAGAATACCCCCTTTTCTACTTAATGAAAATCATGCATCATAAAGCATCCAAAATCTCTTAAGTAACATTTCCTAGCATTCATAATAAAGTGTACTAAACATTTTCACTTGTTTGTATAGATATGCTTAGGATTCATCCATATGCATGTTATACATGTTAGGAAAGAAATGAAGTGATGTGTGTTTTATGTTATTAGTTCACTTTACTTAATCTTAAAATACCTTTCTTTTAAATAGGTTTGTTTAGGGTAGATCTAAACTTAAGATTAATTAAAACACATAATAAAATATTCACTAAACAAAATCAAACATGAATCTACTTTAGAAGTTACTTAGGATAGGGAAGGAAAGAGAAGTTCTCTTCTCTTTTCCCTCACTTTACAACTTAGT
Organism: Cymbidium sinense; assembly: GCA_021442155.1. NCBI lineage: Eukaryota > Viridiplantae > Streptophyta > Magnoliopsida > Asparagales > Orchidaceae > Cymbidium > Cymbidium sinense. Next base: position 66,564,654 of record CM038217.1, on the reverse strand, counting down.
AATTAATTGTAGGATTCAACTAAACCAAATCAAAAATACAAAATAAAATTAACCCCTAAGCAACTAAACAACATAAATTGAAACCATCCTCTAAGTTGAACAATTTCATACTTAGGAAATCTAAACCTAAAAGTCATAGCTAAGCATACCACATAAACCTTTTAAAGCACACACATTAGCCTAAGTCACCACTTCTAGCTTTAGGTTAGGGTAGTGCATGGATTGATGTTTGATTTTATTTTTTTATGTATTATTTCTAGTCTGGATGTTAGGGTGTATGTACGTAGAATGAATGGTAGGATGATTTAGTCTAATCATTATCTTTTGCAGGGGATTGTGCTTAAGAAGCATTATAATAAAAATATAAATGCTTTTGAGGTGCATGTGCTTATACCCCTAAGTATAATCCAATAATCTAGGTGGATTTGGTTACTCATGTGTGGGGTGCTATGTCCAATATGCATGCTTGGGAATTGTATAGTTTGTTTAGCTAATCTTTGCTTTGCAGGTGTTAGTTAGATTTACTTTCCCTTTTCATGTACTTTTCTAATTAGGATTTTGGAATGATTATAATGGGAGATTAGGATGAATATTGGTCATAAGATCTCATCTTATGTATCATGTGAAGCCTTTAGAGCAACCACATTCCAACCATCTAAAAGAAGAAACCAAAAGAAGAAAGAAGAAAGAAGAAAATAAGAAATGAAGACCCCCATAACATGAATTGCTTGCTTAATTATAATTAATTCATTTGTAATCTGAGTTGTATAAAGGTAGAGCTAGGCTACCCAATTTATTTTCGGGTTTGTGCGGTAGTGCCCGAACATAAATGACATATTATTCTTTTGTGTTAGCTTTATAAAATGTTTGATGTTTTATTTAGCTTGTGCATTAAGATGACATTATTTTCCTAGTTTCTTCCTTGCTTTGATGTGTGGCCTGGATGAAGATTAGGCTCTTAGGAAAAAATAAATCTTCTACCAAATTAATCAACTCAAAATTAGAAGTAAACAACTCGTATTCTCATCTAAATCCTTAGTTAAAATCAAGATAAAAGAATTAGTAACCCCTTAGTTGGATGTACACTTTATTTTCTAACATCATGCATAAAATCATATTGTTTCACTCTTGATTGGAGGGCTTCCACCTTTGCCAGAGAATTTGGCTTGACCTGTGAGAGCCATGGTGGAAACACGCCTCCTTATCTTGCTAATTTTGGCCCATAATCTTATTTCTCATGCATTCGGCATACGACTCCTATATCCTGAGTCAAATGATTGTCCAAAATAAAAATAAAACATGTGAAAATTTTGCATTAGATTTATGTCATTTGGAGCATGTACTTACATGATCTAGTCTCTTTGGCAGTGTGTTTAAGGATTTAGTCTCATTCTAAATAAATAATAACCTTGTCATCTTGCATTAACATAAGACTTGCCTACATGAATTTAAAAATATAGGAGGAGTTAGTTGGCAGCCACCCCTGGGTGCTTGTAAGTCCAACAGTAGGGTGATTTACCCTCTCTTATGGAGGTAAACCAAATACCCATTTTCACCTTACATTTAGGTCTTGCTGTTTAGCCCTCGCCAAAGCTCCCTAGATTTAGATTCAGAGGTTGCTACTTCCCTTTACAGTCTACGAGTATAAATCCTCACCTCTTAGGCATTTCTATGATCTTGTATCTTGGAATTATATGTCCTAGCATTCTAATAAAAATTCAACTCAATCAAATTAATTCAATTTTAAAAATGTAAAGCCCAACCATAGGGTAGTTTTTGCTACTTACTAGGCTTCCTAGTATCTTAAGCATCCCCCTACTTATTTTTATTTGGCTTTGATAAGAACTCGCTCCTCTTGATCAATCCCACTTAACTTTATAAAAATTTACCAATCGATTGATAGTCCTACCTTTTCCAAATACTTGGAGACAATAATCATTTACCTTTATCTAGAGTATTCCTAAGAAATCCCATTCCTTAGGATATAATTAATTATGGGGGCTTGCCCTTATAGGGAACTTAACGAACCCAGTTTAAAATAAACCCTACTTTACTTTTTCATATAAAGTAGGAGAAGAATCTCTAGTACATATGCAGAATCATTGTCCTTAGGAGTCCTTATTCAGGTGAACAGGTCCATTGTAGGGAAGTGACTTCTATCTTTTGAGATAATGCACCTTTCCTCAATGTCATACCCGATCACCCTAATAAGAACATCTGGGGATCTACATGGTGTCTAAATGCAAAGAGTATATTTCTATCTTCATTTTATTCATATAGATTGAAGATGGAAGTATACATCTTAGAAATGAAAATTTTCACCAAAGATTTTTCTGGCGACTCCACTAGGGATGGTTCCTCTCTCCATCTTTGGTAAATGATCGTTGTCTCTAAGTATTGATAGTGGATTTATACTCTTGTGTCAATCCAAGACTATCTTTCTTTTCTTTGGCACTTAGCATATTTCATCCTTAAGTTAAGCTAGCCAACATCTTTAGGTTTTAGGACCTCACCCTGTGTTGGTCTAAAAACCCATGTTAAGTTCTCCAATGGGTGAAAATAAAAATTAAATTAAAAAATAATCAAAAACATCCTCCTTATAATTTATAAGGTAAGAAAAGGTTCATTCGAAGAATAAATATAAAATAAATCCTTCATAAAAGATTTGCTTTCAAAAGCACCTTTTCAAAATACACTTACTAAAATATTTGCACTACATCTAACAATTTTCATAATTGTTACATGTAGAAACATTTCAAAAATAAAACCAATACTTATATTTTTATAAAAGCACAAATGAACTTCTTCACTCCATCCATTTTGACGAAGACTTCATTTTCAAAAATAAAAGTCCAACAAATCATACTTTCAAAAGCAAAAAATTTAAAGATGGGCCCTTCCATTCAATACATCCAAACATGTTGGATGGATGTTACATCTTCAAGCAAACTCACAGCTTTGAAATTCCACTCAACACATTCTATATGTGTTAAGTTGGAAGTTTTACCCTTTCAAAAAGCGCTATGAAACCTCTCCATTCAATATACCCACATTTATTGAATGGACGTTTCATTTCCAATCAAAATCAAAAAAAAAACTTTCAAAAAACATATATAAACATCTCCACACAATATACCCAAATTTATTGAATGAAGATTTCATTTCAAAATAAAATGACACTATTTTGAAATGCCACTTAACATATTCCATACATGATTAGGTTGCAATTTCCTCTTTCAAAAAGCAATAATCACACATGAAAATACACATTTGAAAAATGAAACATAATTGATTTCCATCTTACATACTTAAATTTGCTAAAAGGAAATCTCTCTTTTCAAAATCAACAAAACACAAAAATTTTTAAAACACTTTTGGAACTTCATTCTAGCATATCACATTTGCTAAAATGAAGTCTCCATTTTCAAAACAAATCCAAAACAAAAGAAACACTTTTGAAACTTCATTCTAGTATACCATATTTGATAAAGTGAAGTCTCCATTTTCAATCAAAATACAAAATAAAAGAAACACATTAGGATTTCCTTAGCATACCCAAATTTGCTAAGGATCCTATTTTTCGAAATCAAAATCTCTAAAAATAAAAGAAACACGTCAAGATTTTCTTAGCATACTCAAATTTGCTAAGAGACTTACTTTCAAAAAACTTCAAAAAAAAAAAACAAAACAGACTTAGATTTTCTCATTTAGCATACCCAATTTTGCTAAATGAGAATTCCATTTTCAAATCACAAATGATTTAAAAAACACAGTAAAAAAAAAATAAGAAAATTTTTTCAAACACCCCCACTTACCATATCCAAATTTGCTAAATGAGTAGATTCCAAAATCTCAAATTATAAATCAAATTGACCCTTTACTTTAACATACCCAAATTTGTTAAATAAAGGGTCCTCAAAATCAAACTTAAAATTCAAATATGAACCAATGGAAGCATCTCTTCAAAAATATTTGAACTCATTTTCAACATATCCAAATTTGTTGAAAGTGGATTCGACATCCAAAAATTCTTCTTTCCAATCAAATCTCAAAATCTATTATAATTCATTTGAGCCCCACTTAGTACGTTCAAGATGTTGAGTATTGGTTCAAATTCAAAATTCAAAATCAACAGGAATCTGATTCAAATTTATATTCAACATTGCAAACTTTTGTTCAGCATCAATTTTAGTTACAATTTAGTTTCAGTTTCAGTAGATAGCAATGGTTGCACAGAGATATGTGTTTACCATTCTCCACGGAATGGATCTGGCCCTAGATCAGGCCAACCTTCCCCACTCTGACTACGCCCACCTCATTCACTTTGGATGAGGTTTTGAGGGTGCCCAGATTACATGTGAGGGCACTCCCCTCACGACTGTTAGCAGAAGCATAATGGTCGGGCAAGAGCCAATCATTGGGGTTGACATGATGTCAGATTCTGAGATTCCCTTGCTGAAGATGAAGGCAGTGGTAGTTCCCACTACAATAGTGTCAGTGACAGTGCCTGTGCCCCCCATGGTTCCCCGTGCTACCCCAGTTAGGGCTAGCACCCACTCACTAGCACCTTCAAGGGAAAACTCCCCTAATCCCATGGATTATCTCTCCTACTTTTGAGGTCGATTCTAGTTCTTACTCTGCTCGCCCCACAAATACCCATAAGAGGAACAAGAACTGCATGATAAAGTGGTACCACACTCGCATCACTAGGGAGAAGAAGGTAGCTACCTGGTCTATTGTTGAGGAGTTTTCCACTTTAGTTTCCCCACTGGTTACAGCAAACCTGTTCCATCCTCTCTTGGGGTCTAATAGAGAGGATGTTAGGAGGATCTCTACTTCACCTCCACCAACGGTTCAGTTTTATCCACTAGTCAATGGTAGAGGAGGTCATCTCCCATTGGTTAGCTAGGTTGGCGAGCCTGGATGATGTCAGCTGGTTGATTTGAGATATGTTATCTCCCATAGTGTGGAGAAGCATCTTAGGTAGGAGAGGGCCATGGAGGCCCATACCTTAGTTCATATCACTAGTCGAGAGAGGTGGAGGTTCAGTCGGTAGTCAGCGGCCTCTGCACTGGTTGATTTTCATGATCGGTGCGCTACCCGTGTCGATCATACTGACAATATTCTACTCACATGGACTACCCATCATAGGAGGAGAGCTCCTATTTAGAGAAAGTCAGTGGTGTCTCCACCACACTGCACTACCCCTCGTCCGCCATCTCTGATTCGTGTTCCAGCATCTCCAGTTCCACCAAAGGCCATGAAGACCACATCGGGGGAGAAGAGGACCATGTTGGTGATCCGCCTATGACCAAGAGATCCCATTATATCTACACTTCCTATTGTGGCGAGGTCGAGCTCTCCTGCTCGACCTTCTGCCCCAATAGAGGTGAAGAAGGAATGGTGACCTTGAAGCATAGTGGTCGTCCCTTCACCACCACCCCCGTAGCAGGACATAGAGATGATTGCAGTAGTTTTCGAGGGAGAGGGTGGCAGCTCAGTTGCACATATGATGATAGAGATTCCTAGGAGTGTCACCTCATGTAGATTCAGTGATAGTCAGGAGCACATTTCTCTCAACGAGTATAGCCCTCACAGGGTTGATTCTCCAGCAACAGGGGAGGTCTGGTGCCTCACAGTACATGATAGTGATCCCACCATAGGCCAACCAAAGTCATTTGTGCCACTTCAGATGGATCATTCTCTAGATGACATAGTAGCCCATTATTTCATGGAGAATAAAGAGTTCCTAGGATATGACTGGTCTGCTAAGGAGAAGATCAGCTTTGATCCTAATAAAGATGATTTATTGGGAGACTCAATAGGGGTTTGCATAGTGGATACCAGGGGATCCCTCCTTAGAGAGCCATAGACTATGGAAGGTGTTGAGGCCAAGCAGGAAGACTCAGCCCACTTGACCCAACACCTCCTTCAACAGATCAAATAGAATGATGAAAAAATAAATATGATGGAGAATAGGCTCAAAGATCTATTAGGAACTATCTTAGCACTGCATAACCAAGCCTTGATAGTTCATCCCACCATAGTTGAGACAAGTCAGCCAGAGTTGGTGTATGTCTTGGATCCAACCAAGACTTTACCTCCAATAGAGCAAGGTAGCACCAGCATGTATAGGAATGTAGTGTATAGTATGTCTATACAAGAAAAAGATAAGAAATGCATGGTTGAGCAGTAAGTGAAGGAAGCGTTGGCTTAAGCCTGAGGAGGATCATCAGTTCCAAAGGGTAGACCCTACATGGAGGAGTTCAATATAATCCAATATCCTAAGGGTTTTATGCCTCCTTCTTTCAAGAGTTTTGATGGCAGTGGGAACCCGAGGTAGCACATTACACATTTCAGGGCCAGTAGTTGCAACGCCGATGGTAGTGAAGCTTTACTCTTTTGTCTCTTCATTAGTTGCTTAGCAGGTATAGCATTTGACTGGTACACTGAACTTCCTAATTATTCAATAAAGACTTTTGTTAAGTTGAAGCAACTCTTTATCAAGAGGTTTACTGGAGCTCAATAAAAGGGTCACTATTGGTGATCTCGTTGTGGCTCAATAGAATCCTGGTGAGTCCCTCATTGATTACATTCTTAGATGGCATAATTTGAGTATGAAATACGAACCTCGGCTGTCTGAATAGCATGCCATCGAGATTCTACTTAAAAATATCCATGGCCTGATCACCTTCATGCTCAAAGGTTTCACCATGAAAACCATTGGGAAATTAATCAACAAGACAGTTATCTTGAAAGGAGAAGACAAACAGTTACCTTCTACAGATCTACCAACAAAGCTAAAGCCACAAAATGTATATGAGAAGAAGCCTGGGACAGTGATTATAATGAATAAGGGGAAACAGTCGGCCAGAGAGCAGTTTGAGAGACATCGTTCTCCATAGCTGTTGCTTCCATCTCCTCTACTACCACTGAGGCAGCCCTACCGGCTGCCACAGCAGCCTCCATAGCCAACACTGCCTCCTCCTCAGCCATATCATCAGCATCAGCAGTACACATACCCTCCGCCAGGTAGCTATGGTCCACTTACTCTTTTGGATAAACTTAACAAGCTTTATTCATTTAAGAGGGAGGTAATCAGGAAGATCTTTAAGAATCTTTTAAAGAAGCTTGATTTTTAGCTACCCAAATCTAGAAGATTAGAGGAAGTGGGCAAAAGCCATGATCATATCTTTTGCCCCTACCACTGTATGTTAGGTCATGTTTTAGAAGATTTCTTCATATTTAAGGACTAGCTTGAACATAGCTTCAAGACCGATATTATAGTCATCCCGAAGGAATACCATGTGGAACAACCATCCAATTTCATTAGGGTAATCTTGGGATACTTACGATCCTTCCAAAACCAAAGGAAGTTTGGATATCTCCTTATCCAAAACCTCTAAGAAAATTATATCGAAGATCAAGAAACTTTCCTTGTAGGTGCCTGAGTCAGCTCAAACCTCCAACATCAAGGAAGGTTTGTAAGTTGCCAGAGCCAACTCAGGGAAAGGGGAAGCCCAGCAACAGCAGTAGCATGTGCCAGCCCGAGATAGCCCAGTAGTGTAACCACCAACCGATTCCAGCCTCCATTCTACTGTTGTAGCTACTACATCAGCGACTACCATTACTTCAGCTAGTTCTTCTTCTTCTAGTAAACATCTTGAATCAGTGAATGAGGGCATCAAATCTCTCACCCCTATTACTTTACTTAATTTCTACTTTGAACCTCCTATCAAATCCAAAAATTTGAAGAATAAAGCTAGCTTGAATTATGTCTATGTCACTTCTGATGGGTTATCTGAATTTATTCCTAGTAACTCTTCAAGTCTAAATAATAATTATAACAATTCTAATCTTCCTCTTTCTAATTTAAAATTGGATTTTTGTACTCTGAATGCTATGGGTTTGCCTCTTGAGATAGACTTGGAATCATCGATCGAGGGTCCCATAGGAGAAGTCAGAGAGCTTGAGCTTGATGTGCAGGTAGAACCTTACATTACCTTGTCATAAGAGATCACTGAAGTCAATCTCCATAGTGGCAAGGTTTTACCTCCTAGGGTAGCACCTCAAGATAGAGGAAAATAAGTCATTGATTCAGAGGATTGAGAAGCCCCTCTACAAGATGCTCTACCCCTGGATATGCTTATGGAGGATTAGCCTAAGGTGGACTACAATGACCTCTCTCACCTAAGAAAGCTGTCATCTAAGCTAAGCATATACGATGCCCTTATCTTATCCTAAGAGATGAGAGAAATTTCATGCCCAACAATTTCCCTAAAACCAACCTCAGGATAGAAGAAAATCTATGCCCGACATATATCAGTTCATTGATGAATGAAGAAGAAACCAATAACCTTGTTAGGCTATTCACAGAGTTTAAGGACTTCTTTGCATGGATTTATGAAGAGATGCTCGAATTATCTCCTGATGTAGCAGTCCACAAACTAGCAATAGATCCTAGCACTAACCCTATCAAGTAAGCTCCTAAATGCATGTGATTAGAAATCTAATAACAGGTCATTTCTAAAGTCAAGAAATTAATCGATGCTGGTTTCATCAGGAAAGAAAAATACCCTACTTGGTTAGCTAGTGTCAGACTAGTCAAGAAAAAGAATGGCCAAATATGCATATGCATCGATTTCAGGGACTTAAACAAGGCATATCCTAAGGATGAGTTTCCTCTTCCTATACCAGAATTAATGGTGGACATTGCCTCATGTAGTTTCTCCTGTATGGATGGGTCATTTGGCTACAACCAAATCAAGATGGCCCCCAAGGATGAAAGAAACATTGCTTTTCAAACTGCGATCAAAATGCTAGTGCTACATACCAACGGGCCATGACTCAGATCTTTAATGAACTCATCCATCATCAGGTTGAGTGTTATGTTGATGATCTAGTAGTCAAGGGTAGAGAAAATGAATACTATCTCTTTGACTTAAGAGTAGTTTTCAAATGGTTAAGATAATATAACCTCAAAATGAATCCCCTAAAGTGTGCATTTGGAGTTGCTTCAAGGAAATTCCTTAGGTTTGTTGTCTGACACCACCGAATAGAAATAGATCCAAAAAAGATCAAAGTTATCTTAAAAATGCCACCTCCTAAGAGTTTAACTCAACTTAGATCTTTCCAAGGACGGTTGGCGTATCTAAGATGCTTTATTTCCAACCTATCAATAAAATGCAAGCCATTCTCAGTATTTGTCAAAAAGGATGCCAAGTTCAAGTGGGATGACAAGTGTCAACTTGCCTTTGAAGATATCAAGCAGTATTTGGTGATGCCGCTAGTTCTAGCAGCCCCCATCCTGGGCAGGCACTCATCCTCTACACTGTTGCATTGGATGACTCCCTCGGCGCATTGTTGGCCCAAGCCAATGATGAAGGGAAGCAGAGTGCTCTCTACTACCTCAGTCATCTTTTGATCCCTGCTAAAGCGAACTACCCACCTATTAAGAAGCATTTCCGAGCTTTAATCTTTGCATCCCAAAAGCTACAACACTATATGCTTTCTCATAAGGTGAACTTGATTTCCAAAACCAATCCACTACATTATCTCATGACATGGCCAATGCTATCCAAATGTTAGGCACGTTAGTCCATGATTCTCTCACAGTTTGGTATCGCATTTGTACCCCTCCGTGCGATAAAAGGATAAGAACTAGCAGATTTCTTAGCAGCACACTCACTTCCTGTTGATTCTCCGCTTAGTGACGATCTCCCTGATGAACAAATCATGAACTTAAGGGAGGTTGACAACTGCCGATGGGAAATGCATATTGATGGTATAGCTTATTTTCATAAAGGGGAAGCACCACGATCTATGCTTCCAAGAAAGGCAGGAGTAGGAATAGTTCTCCTAACTCCATGCCACGATGTGATGAGATTCTCATACTATCTTTCCAACCCCTGCACCACAACAAAGCTGAGTATGAGGCTTTGATTGTAGGTCTGGAGTTAGCTATCATAGTGTGTGTCAAGAGCATCAACATCTTTGGGGATTCTCAGTTTGTCATTGTTGACCTCATTTTTGGAGTGAGCTCTTAACCTCCTCTTCTTAGACTTAGGAATCTTCTAGACACTAAGATTTTCTTAGTCATAAGACACATCTAGTGATTAGGTGAACACCTAACCTAAGCCTAGAGACTTAGAAGTGTTAATCATAAGATTAGGCTATGCTTTAAGGTTTAAGGAAATTACCTATCCCATAGCCTAAACCTAATATAGATACACTTTCTCAAGTCAAACCCAAACTCAATTCTCAAACTAAATTACAAATTCAAATTCCAAATCTAACTTTAAAATTTGACTCCAAATGATTCAAACCCAAAATCAAATTCAAATCCTGAAACCCCTTCTTAAACCATATGAATCACATTCATAAACTTAGCCAAAACTCCCCTTAAATCAAATCAAACTCAAATGATCTCTTTATGAATCAATTATTCATTCATTTATATTCACAAATATAAATGAAATCTAAATTCAAATGACCAAAACTATATCAAAAATCAAATCCAAACTCAATCTAAACCCTTTAAGCCAATTCATTGGACTTATCCAAATTCTATCTAGACCAAGTCAAAACTAATGAACTTTCTCTTGAATTAATCATTCATTCAATTATCTACCCAAATATAAATAAAACTTACAAACATCAAATCAAATCGAAACCAACCCAAGTCAAACTTAACTTAGCCTTTTTGACTTGAAAATTTCAAATGACCCAAAACCCCTTAAACTCTAAATTGATTGTTGTTGAATTTATATTCCAATTTAGGGCTCATATATAAGTTCAACTAAACTCGAATCAAACCAAAACCAAACCAATTGACCCACTAAGGTGCACTTGACCTAAAGTGACCTAAAGGACCCATTTGAGCCAACTTCTAATCCAACCCAAATTAGATTGAACCAAGCTCACCAAAATCTTCCACCATGATTGTTGATCACCCTAGGATGATCAATTGCAATTGGGCCAAACCAATTGGCCATTTGATCCAAATTGGCCTAAAGGGACTAAATCAGGTCAAATCATGATCTTACCCAAATTTATTGCAACCAATGGCTCAAGCTCATTCCAAATTGATTATTGAACCTAACCAAAGCCATAATTAAACTCAATTTGATCAATCGAGCCCAATTGGTCAACTTGACCCAACCTAGCCCAAATTGGCCTAAAGGGTCAATTTAGCCTAAATCAAAATTAAATCTAAATTAATTCAAATTAAAGACCACATTCATCTTCAATTAGCCAATTGAACACGAATTAACTCATATCCGCTAATTTGGCCAATTTTGATCAAATGAGTCAATTTAACCCAAAATGACCCATATGACCCAAATTGGGCCAAATCCCTTGAAACGAAGCCAAAACTCATTAGGGGCTGATAAAACCCGACCCAAACTCATTTAGGGTCAGCCCAAAATAAACTCAACCCATTTAAATCTCTCATAGATCCTCCCCCACATAGGATTCCACCAAACCTCTTTTAATTCCCACATCACATGCACTTAACCCCCCCCCCCCATCACAAGTCCTTAATATTTCAATTGAATAAATTTGATCATATAACAGTAAGAGAGAACTTTGGAGCAAAAATCTAAAGTTTTCAATCAATCTAGATCCATCCCAACCACCCCAACAAGATGGCAATCAATTTGGAGCCAAAATAATTAAAAAAAAACTTGTATTTTTGACCATTATAAAAAGAGGGGGAGATGAGGCTTGAAACCTCTTTCTCCCACCACCATTCAGCCCCAAAAAGCTTCTCAAAGTATAAAGGAACCCATCCCCCACCTCTTTGAGCTACTTTAAGCTCAAAATCACAAGAAAGTACTCTTCCGGCGAGACAACAGTAGACATCGAAGAAGGCGATGCTCCGAAGGAAGGTAAGGGCTAAAGATCACTCCAAAGCTTCCTCCCATACCTAGGAGCTCGTTCGAATCTTCACCGCCGCCAGAAATCATCCCCGATGAGGTAAATTTCATCAAACCATAGATGGCCTTAGGATTTCGCATATTTTGTATTAAATTTCTCGCGGTTTTAGGAGTTTTCTTAGATAATCCAGTATTTTTACTTTAAATCACTCCGATTAGGAAATAGAATTTTGTTGGTGCGAATCAGCATGAAAATGGGTCTATTTGGACAAGTTTTGGCTTAAAAATCCTCATTTTTTTCCAAAAATACCCTTAAAAATACTATTCACCATCGGCGGCTCACAGCCACCATCCGATCACACGTCGCAAGATTGGATGCCTTGGATCAAGTGATTCGGGCCTTCAGATCGCGTGATGCAATCGAGACCGTTTGATTGCATGGTTCGCACAATCGGACAGCTTAGATCACGCGATTCGAGCTCCGGATCACGATCCGAGCCTCGGATCGCCTGAAGCGATCTGGACCGTCCGATCGCACGGTTCGTGCAATCGGACTGATCAGATCACGCGCCAATTATGCAATCCTAGCCTCTGGATCACGCGATCTGCTTTGGACCGTCCGATCTGCAATCACACGGCCCAAAGGGACCTGCAAGTCGCTTTCTCTTACCGCCCAAACCGCGCATATTTTCTTCTTTATAAAAAATGTAAATATAATAATAATAATAATTCAAATCACCTCAAACTTCAAAAATTCATAGAAAAAAAAATATTTCACCAAAAATTACAAACAAGGGCTCGTTGGATTCATCCTTCTGAGAGGAATCCAACAAACTAAAAATTCCCAAATTTTCTTGAGTATTATGAGCTTAATTTGAGTTTTAGTGAAAATTATATTCCATTTATTATACCAAAAATATAAGTCAGATTTAGTTGAAATTATCAGAAATTTAAACTAAACTAGAAACACACATACCATAAAAATTTTAAGTTAAAAGGACTTCTAGGTTAAAGGAAAGTAAATTTTGAAGTTCAGATTGTCCATTTTAATAAAATAAAATTTTAAAAAAATTCAGAAACTTATAAAAATCTCCAAAATGGCTTAAATCACTTCAATTGACATTTAGGACTCTTAAGAAAATAATGTGATCTTCTGAATCTTAATGAACCCCAATTAAATACTTAAGATTAGAGTTTAATCAATTAAGAAATTAATTAAAATATAATCTAAAACTAATTTAAATATTAAATAAAAATCAAAAATGAAATAGCACTTAAGTAAACATTAATCAAACCTCAAATCAGAAAAATATCATATATAAATGAGATTAAATTAAATATGATTAAATATATTTAGGTTAATAAAACTCAATTAAAAGATTAAATCTTAAATCAAACCCAAAATCCAACAAATTTAGGAAACTTTAATCATTTGATGCTAATCAAATTAAACCAAATAAAATTAAAGTAAACTTAATGAACCTAATAATTAAATCAAACATGTAAATGAAATCAAACAAACCTAATAAATGAGTCAAATCAAATAAAATTATAATCATAAATAATCGAACTTAATTGAAATGAAATAAACAATTAATTCACTTAATAACAATGATGGTAATAACAGTAATCCTTTCATCAAATCAAACTTAAAGAAAATACTTAACTAAACCAAATCACTCACGTGTACAAAATTAAGTCATTAATCTCTAATTAAACAAACCCTTAATTAATCTAATGATTTAAAATTTTAATTACCCTTAATCAAACTTAATTAGCCAAACATCTCATTAATGCAAACTTAATAAATTAATCCATCACCTTAATTAATTAAATTAATTTAAATAAGTTACATTAAAGCTAACTCTAAAATTAAGCTTAATCAAACCCCTAATTAAATTTAATTACCACACCCCTCAAGTAAACTAATTAAGTTAATCAAACTAATCAAATTAAACCTAAAACTTAATCAATCATAATTAAGATGCAATTAAATGCTAATCAAAATCTAAATTAAATCTAAATCATTAATTCATTAATCTCTAATTAAACAAACTCTTAATTAATCTAATAATTTTAATTGACCCTTAGTCAAACTTAATTAATCAAACATCTAATTAATGCAAACTTAATAAATTAAGCCATCATCTTAATAAATTAAATTAATTTTATAAATCACATTAAAATTAATCCAAATCAAAAATCCACTAATTAATTTAAGCACACCCATTAAATAAACTAATTAAGTTAATTAAGTTAATCAAATTTAACCTAAGCATAATTAAACATAAATCCAATTAAATACTAATTAAATCTTAATTTAAACTTAAATTATTAACTCACTTATTATATCATTAACCTAAATATGAAATCAAATTATAAAAAATAAATTAAACAAATCTTTATTTAATTTAATAATTGATCAAACCTCTTAAAGAAACTAATTAAGTTAATCAAATTAATCACATTAAACTTAATTAAGTTAATCAAATTAATCACATTAAACTTAAGTTAATCAATCAAGATGCAATTAAATACCTATCAAAATCTAAATTAAACTTAAATTAAAGTCATTAATTACATCATTAATCTAAACAAATATGAAACCAAATTGAAAATTAAATAAACCTTTATAATTAACATAAATACACTTCTTAATTAAACTAATCACATTGAACCTAAGCAAACCCATAGACTGATAAAGCTAATCAAATCAAACTAAATAAGATTAAACTAAATTAAGAAAGACTCTCATCAATTTAATATACAATCAAACCAAATCTCATTCAACCTACTTAAATAAGATAAACTAATCAACTATCCAATGTATGAAATCAAAATACAAACCAAACGATGATGTACATGACAAATGGATGTGATTAAAAATAAAATCCTAGTTACAAAGAATCAAACCCAATTAAAATCAAAATAAAATCTCAATTAATCTAATCCGATCAAACTACAAATAAATGAACCACAATTGAATTAAATAAACGTAAAGTTAAATCACACAACCATAATCAAAGAAAATAATTAGATATTAATCTAAAAGGATATTGAATTATCAAGATTTAATTAAATCAAAACATCTAATCTAAAATCAATCAACCAAAACACATGAACTTAAACAAACTTAAACTTCATTAGATATTAAGGATATTGAGTTATCAAGATGCAATTAAATCAAAACATCTAATCCAAAATCAATCAATCAAATAATTAAACCAACTTAAATTCTAAGCTCTAAACCAAATCAAATAAATTACATAAATTCAAATGGGCTAATTAAGATACTTAAGAATCTTAGTTATACTCTTTAGGAGTTAGGATGTAGAATAGGATGAGTTTCATCTATAAATGGAATTCATTCTACTCTTCATTCTTAAGAACCTAAACATCATTTCAACCAAATAAAACTGAAATAAAAAATAAAAAATAAATCATTAAATCATTTAAATTAAAATCACCCAAAGGTAAAATTTAAACAAATTCAAACTCCAAATTGAAACTTAAACTAAAGAAGCCTAGTAAACTCTTGCTACACAAGCCTTAAGCACACACATTAGAATACTAAGTCACCACTTCTAGTGCTAAGTTAGGGTGTTGTATGTATGATGTTGTGTTTTTGTTTTGTGATGTAATGTTTTAGACTAGATGTTAGGGTGTATGCTTCGTAGACTGGATGTTAGGCCGTTATTAGCCTAATCATATTTTATGCAGGGGATTATGCTTAAGGGGCCACTATAATAAAAATATAAATGCTTTTGATGTGCAAGTTGCTTAGCCCCTAAGTGTAACCCATGTTAGGATAGTTGGGCTTGGTTATCCATGTGTGGGTGCTAAGTCCAAATTATTCATATAGCTGCTTGGGTTGTATGCTGTGTTTAGCTAACATTTCTTTTGTAGGTGTAGTTAGATTTACTTTATCTATTTTTGAGGTAATTTTGCTTTAGAAATTAGGATTAGTGTTATGGTGGATTAGGATGAGCAGTGGCCAGAAGGCTTAGTCCCTGGGGTGCCCTGTGATGCCTTTGGAGCAAATCAAATCAAAAGATAGAAATGAAGAAATGAAGACCCCCATAGCATATATATTATTTTTGTAATCCGGGTTGTATAAGGGTAGAGCTTGGCTAACCATTCTTTTTCTCTTTTCAGAGTGTACGGCGGAACCCGACCGTGCTGGCCTTTTATTCTTTTACGGTAGTCTATAAAATTGTTTGATGTTATGTTTAGATTGCGCATTAGAACATCATGCTTTTCATAATTTCTTTATGATTGATGTTTGAATGTGTGGCCTGGATGTGGTAGGCTCTTAAGATAAAATAATTTTTCTACCCCAATTAATAACTCATAACTAAAATTTTAAAATAACTCATAACCTCACATAAAAGTCTAAGAATTAAATCAAGAAAATAAAATTTTTAGTAACCCCTTAGCTGGATGGATGAATGTATAATATCATGCATGTCATATTCTTTCACTCTTGTTAAGAGGGGGGCTTCCATCTTTGCCAGAGAATCAAGGCTTAACCTATGAGAGCCTTTGGTGGAAGACACCCCTTTCTCTCTTGATTTATCTTATAATCAAATTCTCATGCATTTAGGCATACAAAATCCCATAGTCGTGTGAAACAAAAGTCCAAAGAATCAAATAAATTTGATAAAATTTTATTAGATTAAGTCATGGATTCATACCACTCATGCTCTAGTCTCTTAGGGAGTGAGTTTAAGGACTAGTTCTTTCTAAATGAACAACAACCTAGCCATCTTGAAAGCATAAGACTTGCCTACATGGATTTAAAGCGTAGGAGGAGTTAGCTGGCTGCCACTCCAAGTGATAATAAGTCCAGCAGTCGGGTGGTTTATTCTCTCTTATGGAGGTAAACCATATACCCATTTTCGCCTTAGATTTAAGTCATGCCTTTGTTTTGTACCACGGCTCCTTAGTTTAGGAATCTGAGGTAGCTATTTCCTTTGGGCTACAAGCATAAATCTTCACCTCTTAGGCATTTCCATAATCTTATGTTGTGGAATTATAAGCCCTAGCAATCTAATAAAATGTCAACTCAAATAATTAACTTTTCTCAATTTCAAAAATATAAAGCCCAATTATAAGGTAGATTGGAATGCTGACTAGGCTTCTTAGTCTCATGAGCATTTCTTACTTTCTCCCTTTGGATTCCAAAAATAAGTCTTATCCTTGATCTATCCCATATGATTTCCTAAAATAGCCAATCCTTTGATAGTCTTAACCTTGAAATCTTTGGAGATCCTAATTGTCTACTTTAATCAAGAGTATTCTTAAGAATTCTCATTCTTATGATGTAATTAACTTTGGGGGCCTCCATAGGAACTTAAGAACTTAAAATAAATCCTACTTTACTTTTCATGTAAAGTAGGGAAAGATCTGGTATATTCAAGACCCATCATGCCTTAGGAGTCCTTATTAGGTGATTAGGTCCATTATAGGGTGGTGATTTCTATCTTTCGAGATAGTACATCATTGCTTAATGTCGTACCCGATCTAAGTAAGTACCCCCTAAGATCTACATGATGTCCCACAGCCCAAAAATAAACACCAAAGATTTTTCTGGTGACTCCGCTGGGGAGGGTTCCTCTCTCCATCTTTAGTAGACAATTATTATCTCCAAGCATCGATAGTGGACTTATGTTTTATATAGGCCCGAGATTATCATTCTTTCTATTGTCACTTAGCTTATTTCATCCTTAAACAAAGCTCGCCAACATCCTTTATGTTTTAGGACCTCACTTCGTGTAGGTCTTAAAATCCATTGGTTCCCCAATAGGTGAAAATTAAATTAATCAAACAGAGATAACCAAAATTAAAATCTCTTCACCATTCTGATGGTGAGGCAAGGTTCATTCCATGAACAATAAGAGAATAAAACTCTTCTACAAAATAATATGTCCATCCAAAAGCACTTTTTCAAAATCCACATAATAAGGGATCTGTACACAAAAGTTTATAAGAAATTTTCATAAAACACATATAACCAAACCTCGTTTAACAAATTTGATGATTGTTACAAAGAGGTTCTTTTTAAAAAAAAATTAAAAAAATCAAAATCAAAATCAACAATTTTTAATTTTTAAAAGCACATTTTCTTTGGAAATGGTTATCCCCGTCCCACACACTCAAATTCGTTGGATGGAGATTCTATTTTCAAATAAAACCATGATATAAAAAATTGAAACTCAACTTAGCATACTTCACATGTGCTTGAGTTGAAATTTCCCCTCTTTTCGAAAAGCAATAAACCATACACACATAAGAGAAGTCAAGACATATTTGAACCCCACCCCCCCCACGACATAACCAAATTTGTCAAATGGGAGTTCCCCTTTGGAGAAGGTAGAGCAAATTGAATCTATTTGCATTTGTGATAAATTCCTTCATGCCAAAGTCTTGAACTTCAAAACACATTGGGAGCTCATTTGACATGTCCAAGTATATCGAATGAGAACTCCCTTTTTAAAAATCATAAGTACAAAGTGAACTCCATTTAACATACCTAAGTCTGTTAAATCAGTTCATTTTCTTTTAAGAAATCATAAACATATTTGACTTTCACTTAACATACCAAATTTATTAAGTGAGAGTTTCATCTTCAAAAAAAAAAATCATAAACACATTTAACTTTCACTTAACATATTAAATTTGTTATGTGAGAGTTTCATTTTAAAAATCACAATCACATTTGACTTTCACTTAGCATACCAAATTTGTTAAGTGAGAGTTTCATTTTCAAAAAAATCATAAACACATTGGACTTTTACTTAACATACCAAATTTGTTAAGTGAGTTTCATTTTAAATATATATATATATATATATATATATATATATATATATATATATATATATATATATATATATATATATATATATATATTAAACACATTTAACTTTTACTTAACATACAAATATGTTAAGTGAGAGTTTCATTTTCAAAAATTAGAAACACACTGAACTTTCACTTAACATACCAAATTTGTTAAGTGAGAGTTTCATTTTCAAAATCATAAACACATTTGACTTTCACTTAACCAAATTTGTTAAGTGAGGGTCTCTTTTCAGTGAACATTTGATCTCTATTTTAACATACCGAATTTGTTAAATAAGGATCCAATTTTTTTATGTCAAACCACAATTGAACTTCCGCTTAACATACCAAATTTGTTAAGTGAGAGTCTCATTCCAAAGAAAAAAAACATATCTCAAACAAATTTGGAGCTTTCACTTAACATACCAAACTTGTTAAGTATGACTCCCATCTTCAAAGAAAAGCAAATTTATCTCACGATCACATTTAACTTTCACTTAATATACCAAATTTGTTAAGTGAAAGCCTCATCACCAAACACAAATCAAACACATGTGGCCTCTACTTAACATACCAAATTTGTTAAGTAAGAAGCCCCATTTTCAAATCAAAATATCACACAATCAAATCTTCATAAGCAAAAATATTTCAAACACACAATCACAATCTCTTCTTAGAATACCCAAATTTGCTAAGTAGAGGTTTTCAAACTATCAATATTTTCAAACAAGATGCACAAAACACAAATATCTCCAAGAAAATCTCTCCTCAAATTTTAGAACCCCGCCCAACATACCTAAATCAGTTGAGTATGGGTTCTAAATCAAAATCAAATGGCAAAGACTCTCCTCAATATCCAAAATCTCTCTCTTTTGAACCCCACTTAACATCCTTAAGATTGTTTAGTGTGGGTTCAAATTCAAAATCAAATCTTGAAATCAATGATTGAAGGTGAATATCAAGACAAGTGTTTGACTCAGCTACATTTCAACTATGCATATTTCATTGTAATCAATTATTTCAGTCCTTAGTCAGTATCTATGGCTCCCAAAAAACTCATGTTTTCCTTCCCCACTTGCCTAAACCTAGCCTTTGATTAGGCTAGTCTCTCTACCACTAGCTCCACCGAGGTCATCTACTTTGGCTGTGGTTTTGAGGGAGTGAGGATTTCTTACGAGGGGACAGCCCTCACCATAGTTAACAAGGAGGAGGTGGCAGGGTAGACGCCACTTATTCGATTTGATATGTCAATTGATTCTGAGTTTCCTCTACTAAAGAGGAAGGCCACTATTGTTCTTATACACTTCCAGATGCCGGTTTACTGCTGGTGGTTCCCCAGTGTGGTCTTACTCCTCAGCACTATCCTTGGATTCCCAAAGGGAAAGGCTGTCTTGCTCAAATAGTCTCCTCCACATTCGAGGTGGGTGCTAACTCTCGTTCTGCCATACCTACACGTTCACAGTGCTACAACAAGAACCGTAAGATCAAGCGACATCACAAGAGGGCAGAGAGAGAGATGGATGTCACTTTCCATGTGGCTGAGGAGGGATCTCCCTCTGAGACCTCTCCAGATTTGAGTGGTAGTAGGTTTCACCCCCTCTCAGCCTCATGACAAATGAATGTGATTAAAAATAAAATCCTAGTTACAAAGAATCAAACCCAATTAAAATCAAAATAAAATCTCAATTAATATAATTCGATCAAACTACAAATAAATGAAGCACAATTGAATTAAATAAATGTAAAGTTAAATCACACAACCATAATCAAAGAAAAGAATTAGATATTAATCTAAAAGGATATTGAATTATCAAGATTTAATTAAATTAAAACATCTAATCTAAAATCAATCAACCAAAATACATGAACTTAAACAAACTTAAAATTCACTAGATATTAAGGATATTGAGTTAACAAAATGCAATTAAACCAAAACATCTAATCCAAAATCAATCAATCAAATAATTAAACCAACTTAAATTCTAAGCTCTAAATCAAATCAAATAAATTACATAAATTCAAATGGGCTAATTAAGATACTTAAGGATCTTAGTTATACTCTTTAGGAGTTAGGATGTAGAATCGGATGAGTTCCATCTATAAATGGAATTCATTCTACACTTCATTCTTAAGAACCTAAACATCATTTCAACCAAATAAAATTGAAATAAAAAATGAAAAATAAATCATTAAATTATTTAAATTAAAATCATCCAAAGGTAAAATTTAAACAAATTCAAACTCCAAATTGAAACTTAAACTAAAGAAGCTTAGTAAAGTCTTGCTACACAAGCCTTAAGCACACACATTAGAATACTAAGTCACCACTTCTAGTGTTAAGTTAAGACATTGTATGTATGATGTTGTGTTTTTGTTTTGTGATGCAATGTTTTAGACTGGATGTTAGGGTGTATGCTTCGTAGACTAGATGTTAGGCCGTTATTAGTCTAATCATATTTTCTGCATGGGGTTGTGCTTAAGGGGCTGTTATAATAAAAATATAAATGCTTTTGCTGTGCAGGTTGCTTATCCCCTAAGTGTAACCCATGTTAGGACAGGTGGGCTTGGTTACCTATGTGTGGATACTAAGTCCAAATTATTCATATAACTCCTTAGGTTGTATGGTGTGTTTAGCTAACATTTGTCTTATAAGTGTAGCTAGATTTACTTTTCCTATTTTTGATGTAATTTTTCATTAGGAATTAGGATTACTGTTATGGGGGGTTTGGATGAGCAGTGTCTAGAAGGCTTAGTCCCTGGGGTGCCTTGTGATGCCCTGAGCAATCAAATCAAAAGAAAGAAATGAAGAAAGAAGACCCCATAGCATATATAATATTTTTTGTGAGTTGTATAAGGGTAGAGCTCATACCCATTCTTTTCTCTTAGGTGTACAAAACCCAACCCTTACTTTTATTCTTTTACAGTAGTCTATAAAATTGTTTGATGTTGTGTTTAGATTGTGCATTAGAACATCATGCTTTTCATAGTTTCTTTATGATTAATGTTTGAATGTGTGGCCTGGATGTGGTAGGCTCTTAGGATAAAATAATTTTTCTATCCCAATTAACAACTCATAACTAAAATTTTAAAATAACTCATAACCTCATATAAAATCCTAAGAATTAAATCAAGATAATAAAATTTTTAGTAACCCCTTAGGATGGATGAATGTATAATATCATGCATGTCATATTCTTTCACTCTTGTTGAGGGGCTTCCATCTTTGAGATAATGGCTTAACCTATGAGAGCCTTTGGTGGAAGACACCTTTCTCTTGATTTGGCTATAATCAAATTCTCATGCATCTAGGCATACAAAATCCCATAGCCTGTGTCAAAACAAAAAGTCCAAAAGAATCAAATAAATTTGATAAAATTTGCATTAGATTAAGTCTTGGATTCATACCATTCATGCTCTAGTCTCTTAGGGAGTGAGTTTGAGAACTTAGTTTCCTTTCTAAATGAACAACAGCCTAGCCATCTTGCAAAGCATAAGACTTGCCTACATGGATTTAAAGCGTGGGAGTTAGGTGGTCACTCTAGCTAATAAGTTAGGGTGGTTTATTCTCTCTTGTGAGGTAAACCATATACCCATTTTCACCTTAGACTAGGTTGCCTTTGTTTTGTACAAAGGCTCCTTAGTTTAGGAATCAGGTAGCTATTTCCTTGGCTACAGCATAAATCCTCACCTCTTAGGCATTTCCACAATCTTATGTTGTGAAATTATAAGCCCTAACAATCTAATAAAATGTCAACTCAAATAATTAACTTTCTTCAATTTCAAAAATATAAAGCTCAATTATATGGTCGATTGGAATGCTCACTAGGCTTACTAGTATCATGAGCATTTCCTACTTTCTCCCTTTGGATTCCAAAAATAAGTCTTATCCTTGATCTATCCCATATGATTTCCTAAAATAGCCAATCCTTTGATAGTCTTAACCATGAAATCTTTGGAGATCCTAATTATTTACTTTAATCAAGAGTATTCTTAAGGAATTCTCATTCTTTAGGATGTAATTAACTTTGGGGGCTTGCCTCCATAGGGAACTTAATGAATCTGGCTTAAAATAAACCCTACTTTATTTTTCCATGTAAAGTAGGGGAAAGATCTCTGTATATTAAGACATCATGCCTTAGAGTCCTTATTGTGTGATTAGGTCCTTTATAGGGTGATTTCTATCTTTGAGATAGTGCATCATTCCTTAATGTCATACCCGATCACTTCAATAAGTAGCCTAAGATCTGCGTGGGTACACCAAAATAAACACCACATCATGTCATTATGGGTCCTCAAGGTTCTCAAACCCAAGCTTCATCATTACCAAGAGTATTCCATGAAGTTGTTTGCCCAAGTCCCTGAAGTCACCATCTACAAGGTTCCCCAAGTAGAGAACGCAGTAGCAGATGCTTTGGCCAAACTTGCCAAATAATTGGCATGTCTAGAAGATGATTCCATCCCAATAAGGGTCCAAAATAGATAGGTCATATCCCTTATTATTGTTAAACTCATTGAAAGACTTTCTCTTGAAGGAGAGGTTGTCATTGCCTATAAGGACAAGGAGCTGGATTGGAGGCAACTGTTCATAGACTATTTAAACACCAGCAAACTACCTCAAGAAAAGTCACAAGCTCGTCAGGTGAAATAGAGAGCTCTCTCCTATACTCTTGTTGATGGCACCCTATATCGACGATCCTTTGACCAAATATGGTTATATTATTTAGATAAACATGAAGCCCATGGCATTGTGATCGAGGTACATTCAGTTATATACGAAGCACATCAATTCGGTCTGAATATGAAGATGAAGATCAAGAGACTAGGATACTATTAACCGATGATAGCATGCATGGATATAGCTAGAGATGCCATCGGTGTCGGTAGCGGTGGTCTCATCAACCACCAACATTGCACCTACACTGGTCTTATGGTCATTGGTGTTGATGCGATGTTGTGGTCGATCAATCCTCCTTCTTCCAAGGGTTATCAGTTCATCTTAGCTACCACCGACTACTTTATAAGTGGACGGAAGCAATCCCACTTAGAGACGTCACAACTCAGCATGTGCTTCAATTTTTAAGGAACCATATCGTATATAGGTTCGGGGTGCCTCGATGAATTATATCTGATAATGGTAATGCATTCAAAACCACTAAGATCAACAGCTTCGCCAAAAGACACGGTATAGATTGGAGATACTCCACCATCTACTACCCAGAGCAAATGGCTTAACAGAAGCATTCAATAAAACTCTCATCCAAGTACTAAAGAAGACACTTGATGACAACAAGCGATAGTGGAATGAGCAGTTGGTTGAAGCCTTATGGGCCTACCGCACCATATACCGAACTCGAACTTAATCTATACCACTTTCGTTAGTGTATGGGTCCAAAGTCGTTCTACCTTTAGAAGTTCAACTCCTGTCACTAAGGATATCATTGGGTAGCAAGATCACTATAGAGCAAAATGCAAAGTTGCGGTTAGAAGAGCATGAAGGTTTGAAGGAGATTCACCTATGGGCAAGCCAAGACCTCGAGTTGTACATGGCCAAAATGATTCAAACTCACAACAAGTTATTATGCCCTAGGTCTTTCCAAGTTTAAGAACTTATGTTAGTCCTAAGGAGACCAATTGTTGTCCGTTGAAAGATGGGAGGCAAGTTTGAACCCACTTGGGAAGGCCTTTATGTCATAGAGAAAGCCTACTAATGAGGATCTTATCAGCTTATTGATTATAAATGGGAACATCTAATGTTCCAATTAATGGGCTCTATTTGAAGAAATATTACCCATAAAAATCATGTTTCAAAATAATTATCAACAAAAGAATAATAATTTGATTCCATTTCATCAAAATCTTCTCTTCTTTTGATGCGTTGTTTGCTTGTCTTGTGAATCCACCATGATGTGTTTAGGGTAGGTGTAAGAGTCCCCCAGTGGCATCCTATCCCTCTTTCATAACACAAACACAATCAAACATAATCTCTTGGAGCTATTAGAATAGGTGTGAGAGTCCCCCAGATGCATCTTATTTCAATTAGCACAGCTGAGTTAGGTGTAAGAGAACCCAAGCGATATCCTTTCTTAGTAGGAAATCCTGTTTGCCATCCGTGGCACTACTTCATCAAATTCCTCAGTGTATTTAAGGTAGGTGTGAGAAAACCCAAGCAGCATCCTATTCCCTTTAACACAAGCACAGAAATAAACACATATCTTTTATCTTGGGCTATTTTGATGTGGGAGCAAGCCCCTCGCTCTCTTACTCTAGTTGTCTACATCTTACCCTGTTGTATGTCACCCCAATGGTCACTTATTTAGAATATATGAGTCCCCACGCTTTCTTCTTAACTTGACCATTACAAATCAACGAGCGCTTTGTTAGTATGGAAGACTTCACTCCCCAGCCAGTAAGCTACCTCATGTTGATTTTTGTTTAAGAGGATGTGAGTCATCGAGCTTTCTTCTTTAACTAATCATCATGATCTAACTAGGTCAAGTATATTTGAGGTTTAGATAAGTCCCCCACTCTTGACTACATTTGAGTCGATAAGTTCCCTAGTGGCATTCACTCAGTAGTCAACCTAGATCGGATGGCACCTGTTGAGCCGAAGATAGGCTATCCCAGCAATCAGTTCTGCTATAGAAGGATGTGAGTCCCTAAGCTTTCTTCCTCAAATCGATGGGCACCTTAGGTTAGTTGATGTTCATTATGCTGACAGTGACTCACCTGGTGGATACACCACTCTTGGCAAATATGAGTCCCTGTGCTTTCTCCTTGAGTTGGCCACCAAATACCCATTTGATATATGAGTAGCCATGTCATCTTCTTCAAGGTTTTCAGATTAAGCCCTTTGCGACCCCTCTCCATCTGGGCATTCTATTTGGATCAAATCCTTTGCGACCCCATTTAAATACTACATAGGTTATTCTTGGATTGAACAGTCTCTCTTTCTTAGTAACCACCCCTGTGGTTGGAGAATTTATTCAATAGATGCGCAGATTCTCTCTTGGTTTAGTAAATTTGAGATAGGTCTAGGCTGATATAAGCTCCTTCTCAATTTTATCCCAAACTAACAGAGTCCATGATAAACAAACTAAACAAACAAAGAAAAATAGTCGCTTGTGGATTAGGAATTCAAGCCCCCGAATGGCCCCTTTTCCCAAGCAGGCATCCTATCTTTAGGGTAGTGTCAGCAGAACTCCCTATAAGAATTGCCTGACTACCTGAGTTGAGATAAATCCCTAGGTCGATATTCACTCTATAGTCGCCCTTAAATTGGGTTCAATCTATTTCGCCACAAGCAGGTTACCCGGTAGTCATTCTGCTTTGGAATATGTAAGACTATGATGCATTCTTCTTAGCATGAATATCGCAAATCAACGGGAAACCCTAGAAAAGTGATGAACATAGGACTATGATGCATTCTTCTTAGCATGACTATCGCCACAAGAGATTCATACTTTATTAGATTTTACCTTGGGTAAGGAGTAGACCATTTTTGTTAGTGCTTATGATCGTTCAGTGTTGTTGATCATTTTGGTCAACACCAATATGTGCGGTGTTCTCTGTTAGTCACACCACACCTATTGGGCCCTTTGTTGACCTTATTATTAGGATGAGCTCTTAACCCCTCCATCATAAACACAGGACTTCTCTTAGACTTTATAGATCCTTAGTCTTAAGACACATCTAGTGATTAGGTGGACACTCAATCTAGCCCTAGAGACCTAGAAGAGTTAGCCCTATGAATAGGTCATGCTTTAGGGGTGTTAGGAAAATTTTCCTACCCTATAGCTTAAACCAAATTCCTCACTTCCTTCTTTCAAGTCAAACTTAAATCAATTCTAGCTTAATTGATTTCCTCCAAATTCAAATCAATCTCTAATAATTGAAACCCGTGATTGAATCTAATGATTGAGGCTCATGATTGAGATTCCAAGTTCAAAATATTTCTTAGGTCCTTTGATTCTACTTTTTTGGACTTAGCCTAAATCAAATCTAAACCAATTCAAATTCAAGAAATTTTCTAACAACACATTTATATTCTCATTTATATTCACATATATAAATGAAATGTAATTTCAAATCAATCAAACTAAATCCAAAATTCAAATCCAAATCAAAAAATCTTTCCTAAGTCCTTGGATTCTCTCTCATAGACTTATCCTAAATCAAATCTAAATCAATTCAAATTCAAGAAATTTTCTAATAACCCATTAATATTCTCATTTATATTCACATATATAAATGAAATGTAAATCAAATCATTCAAAGTAAATCCAAAATTCAAATCAAAATAAAAAAAATCTTTCCTAAATCACGTTGATTCCCTATTAAGCACTTAGCCTAAATCAAGTTCAAATCACTTCAAATTCATGAAATTTTCTCATAACCCATTTATATTTTTATTTATATTCACATATATAAATAAAAAATAAATTCAAACAACCAAAACCAACTCAAAAATCAAGCTCAAATTCAATCAAAATTCAACTTAAGCCTTTCAAGTCAAAGTCTTGAACTTAGCCAAATCCAATTCAAATCAAGCCAAACTTTTGATTTTTCTTCATGATTCAATCAATCTTTCATTCTTGAATCCAAATATAAACATAAACTTCAATCACCAAACCAAAACCAAATCCAAAAATCAAACCCATGTCAAGCTCATGTTCACCCTTTTGAACTTGAAATTATCAAATGAATTAAAACTCATTTGACTTCTAACCACTTGCAAATGGATTTATATTTCAATAATAAGTCCATATGTGAGTTTAATCAAACTCAAATCAAGCTTTGAGGAAGCCATTTGACCTACTTAGGCTCACTTGACCAAAAGTGACCTAAAGTACCCTTTTGAGCCAAATTCTAATCTTAACCAAATTGGATTGAACTAAGCCCAACAAAGCCTCACATTATGAACAACAATCATCATAAGATGATCAATCATTACAATTGGATCAAACCAAGTCAAACCTAAGGGATGACCAAGTCAACACTTAGCCAAAATAAAATCTAAACTAGCCAAAATTACACCATTGGCCAAATCGATTGAAACCATTGATCAAAACTCATTCATGATCAATGTTTGAACTTGACCAAATCATCACTTGAGCCTAACCTAGCCCAATTAGCCACATGACCCAAGTTAACCCAACTTGACCGAAAAAGTTAAAATGTGTCAAAACTTGATCTAAGCTAAATTGATTGAAACCAATGGGTCAAGTTCATTCTAAATTGATTGTTGAACTTGACCAAAGCTCCAATTGGCCAACTAAACCTAACCTAGCCCAATTGACTTTGAACCCAACCTGACCTAAAAGGTCATTTTGAGCCAAAATCAAATTAAACCAAAATTGATTGGAAATAAAGATACCAATCCATTTCATATGACCAATGAATCCTAAGCCAACCCATGACCTAACCCAAATAGGTTAAATTGGTCAACTTGACCCATTTGACCTAAATGAACTCAATTGAACCAAAAATAAATATAAATCAAATTGAACCAAACCAAAACCACCAACACATTTCAAATGGTCATATGAATTTGGCCCATCCCTTGGTTTCTCTAAATTTGATCAATTGGTCAACTAGACCCAAGTTGACCCATTTTGACCTAAATGGGTCAACATGAGCTAAATCATATTAAATCAACTCCAAATCCATTGAAACTTGGCCCAACCCATTTTTCAATCATACCAAACATATTCAAATTGAAACCCAAGCCAAATGACCATTTTACCCCAAGGCCATAAGGTAAATTTTGGCCAAATTCACCTAGAATTTGATCAAATCCTCTTCATGACCTCTTGGCACCCTCTTAGTGGACCAAGTGGACACTAGTGAGTGTGGTACACCTAACCCAATGGGTTTGGGTCAGCCCAACCCAACCTAAGGCTAAAACTGACCACCTCACTTGAAATTAAACACATGGAATTCCTCCTCCACTCAATTAAGGCACATAGGAGCTCCACTACTCCACTCTACACTCAAAACTGACCCATGTGCAACTCCTAACAGCCTAACAAACTGATCCAATCTAGTTAATTGATCAAAAATGGCAAAGGGAGGCTCGGTCATCGATTGCTCTAGGGGGAGATATACTCCCCCTAATTCCATTTCAATTCATTAGTCTCCAATTTGATTGAGCTTAGGGAAGCCAGAGGAACCATTTCCATGTCTCCCCAAGCATCCTAGAGTGATTTTGAATTTCCCATTTCTCGATTTTCATAGACTAAAAATAGGGGAGCTCCATTTGAATTCCATCTCATCCAATACTCAAAACCAATCTAATTCCTCCTTCAAGCACCCTCAGTGGATCAAATTGAACTCACTCTAAGCATCATTAAAGCTCTCCTAGTAAGGGAGGAGTGTTCTTGATCAAGACCGAGCCTACTTGAAGGTGAACTTGGCCTATAGGAAGAACCATCCAATAAGGCTTCGTCTCCAATAGAAGAAGCTACTTCAAGTGAATCGAGCACCGGTGAAAGCCTCCGATGAGGTATTCCATTAAACCGAGCATAATTTCATCTCCTCTTGGTCCTCTATGAAGCAAAGTTTTATCCCATGAGAAACTAGCAGTTGGATGTGATCTCCCTTGCATGATGATGGTGTGGGTAAGTTTTGAGTTCAGTCTGAGCTCAATCGAGCTCAAATCTTTTCATGGAAGTGGACGACTCTCCTTTCCCGTAAGAGAACTCAGGGATGAATCATGGGTCATCCATCCATGCATTTTGGATGGACGACCATAATTAAAACACGTAGGATCCCTGGATTAATCCTTTAATTCCACAGGTTTAATCTCAGTCATCTGATCCTTGATCGAACGGACGGAGAGAAAGCGCGTAGCGCTGCAGCTGACACGATGCTATGATGTGATAATTAAATAGCCTCTCTCATCATTCCACGTGGAAAGCGTGCACTACGTCAGTCTCCATGTGGCGCCGACAGGATTATCTATTTAACTAATGGATTAATTACCTAATTAATCAAAAAATCTTTAAATATTCATATCTAAGTCTAGAAAAATCAGAAAAAATATGAAATAAATTGCATATGAAACATAATTGAATGTAGAATATTATAAAATTAATTTTGATGGATTTTGAATAGTGTTATTTTTTGAATTTGGGTTTTATTAGAAATGTAATTAGGCTAATTACTCTCTGATTATTCTATTAATTAATCTCAGACTTCTTATGTGTATTTAGTGGGATGACTTCTATCACCCCTAATTTTCTTATGATTTATTAATGTTTAATTAGGGTAATTACTGGATTCATTCCTAATTACTCTTCTAATATACTTAAGCCTAATTAAGTGTGTAATCAATGATTTAATCCCTTGATTGAGTTAATTAAGTTTTGTTTAAATGAATAGAAGGTTTATGGAATAATTTTTGGATATTTTTTCTAAGCTATTCCTTAAACCCCCTCCTTCTTCCTTAATCCAAATTTAATTAAGGATTAATCCACTAATTACCTTCCTAATTAATTTGATAAAATTCTAAAACCTTCCATAACTTAATTAATTCATCTTTGGTAGGTGCTTAGGTGTTCAATAACCTAAGTAAATTGAGAAAATCAAAATCCAACTCACATGTGCAAGAGGGGTTATGATAGTACTTAAATTAAATCATTTAGCATAATTAATCATTAATCATGAGCCAATTGCATTAGGCCCCCTTTCTTTCTAAGGTGTATTGCTGATTTAAATTCCTTGTATAATTTTATGTCATCCATTGGCTCAAAATTATTTGGTTAAGTATGTAAGGTGGTATAGGTAAGGGGTAATTAACACACTTAATTCACACCTTACCTAAACAAAATGTAAAAAAAAAAATCATCTAATGATCCTAAGAACAAAAAAAATTAACTCACATATGAGGGAAGTGGGTTAGGACCAACAAACATTCTTTCACATTTCCTAAATCAAACATAAAGAAAATTCAAAATAAAAATCATATTAAACAAGCTTTGATTCACTTTGAACTTCCTTATCTCATAGGATTGTCTTTATGAATTAACTAGGGTGAATGAATTTACATTGCTTCCATCACTTTATTTCTTTACTAGCATGCTAAATGTGTATGTCATATGAAAATAATGCATTCATTTTTTAAAAAAAATCAAAATTAAAAATGAACTGTTTCCTTTATGTCAAATTGCATGTTTTGGCTAAAGTAAAAAATATCAATGGCTATTATCACTATTAAATTCAAAATTATTTTTCAAAACTTATAAATCAAATATCAAAACTGAAAGGTATGCTACTTATACTTTATTTATAAGCTTGCATGTGAATATAAAAATGTGCCTTATATTTGCTTCCTTTCTTTCCTCTTAACATGGATTTGAATAAAATTTGCAAGGTGTATAGTTCTTTTAAGAGAATATAACACTTGCTTCAAATATACTCTTATCCTCTTCCATGTTATGACTTAAGAAGGATCTTTATATTTATACACATAAATTGTATACAAAAACCAAAAATTAAATAAACATAAACTTTGCATCTTTCTTTTTTTCCATCTATCTATTTTCTACATGTATATGTATTTAAGGAAAGTGATATATTAATCTGGACAATCTCAGGATTGTGAGGCTTTAAGTAGCCCTAAGTAGGTCTTGTGCCTTACACCCCTAGTGCTAACAATGGTGTCATACTCACTTATGCCTTTCAAACATACACATGTGCATATGAATAAAGGATAAAAGAATACCCCCTTTTCTACTTAATAAAAATCATCCATCATAAATAATCCAAAATCTCTTAAGTAATATTTCCTAGCATTCATCATACAGTGTACTAAATATTTTCACTTGTATGTATAGATATGCTTAGGATTCATCCATATGCATGTTATACATATTGGGAAAGAAATGAAGTGATGTGTGTTTTGTGATATTAGCTCACTTTACTTAATCTTAAAATATCTTTCTTTTGAATAGGTGTGTTTAGGGAAGATCTAAACTTAGGATTAATTAAAACACATAATAAAATATTCATTAAACAAAACCAGACATGAATCTACATTAGAAGTTACTTAGGATAGGGATGAAAAGAGAAGTTCTCTTCTCTTTTCCCTCTCTCTACAACTTAGTAATTAATTGTAGGATTCACCTAAAACAAATCAAAAATACAAAATAAAATAAACCCCTAAGTAACTAAACAACTTAAATTGAAACCATCCTCTAAGTTGAATATTTTCATACTTAGGAAATCTAAATTTTAAAGCCATAGCTAAGCATACCACACAAACCTTTTAAAGCACACACATTAAGCTAAGTCACCACTTCTAGCTTTAGGTTAGGGTTGTGCATGGCTTGATGTTTACTTTTATTTTATGATGTATTATTTCTAGTCTAGATGTTAGGGTGTATGTGCATAGAATGAATGGTAAGATGATTTAGTCTAATCATTGTCTTTTGTAAGGGATTATGCTTAAGGGGCACTGTAATAAAAATATAAATACTTCTGTTGTGCAGGTGCTTATAGCCTTAAGCATAATTTAATAGGCCAGGTGGATTTGGTTACCCATGTGTGAGGTGCTAAATTCCAATAAACATGCTTGGGAATTGTATGGTTTGTTTACCTAATCTCTATTTTATAGGTGTTAGATTTACTTTTCCTTTTCATGTACTTTTGTAATTAGGATTTTGGAATGATAGTTATGGGGGATTAGGATGAACATTGGTCATAAGATCTCATCTTATGTACAATGTGAAGCCTTTGGAGCAACCACATTCCAACCATCCAAAAGAAGGAACCAAAAGAAGAAAGAAGAAAAGAAGAAACGAGGACCCCCATAACATGAATTCATTGCTTAATTGTAATTAATTCATTTATAATCTAAGTTGTATAAGGGTACAACTCAGCTACCTTATTTATTTTCAAGTTTGTGCAGTGGTGTCCGACCACAAATGACATTTAATTCTTTTACGTTAGCTTTATAAAATGTTTAATATTTTGTTTAGCTTATGCATTAAGATGGCATTATTTTCCCAGTTTCTTTCTTACTTTAAAGTGTGGCTTGGATGACGATTAGGCTCTTCGGGAAAAATAAATCTTCTACTAAATTAATCAACTCAAAATTAAAAGTAAACAACTCATAATCTCATCTAAAGCCTACGTTAAAATCAAGATAAAAGAATTAGTAACCCCTTAGCTGGATGTGCACTTTCTTTTCTAACATCATGCATAAAAGTATATTATTTCACTCTTGATTGGAGGGCTTCCACTTTTTCTAGAGAATTTGGCTTGACCTGTGAGAGCCATGGTAGAAACACACCTCTTTATCTCGCTGATTTTGGCTCATAATCTTATTTCTCATGCATTAGGCATATGAATCTTATATTCTGAGTCAAATGATTGTCCAAAATAAAAATAAAATATGTAAAAATTTTGCATGAGATTTAAGTCATTTGAAGCATGTCTTTACATTATCTAGTTTCTTAGGGAGTGTGTTTAAGGACTTAAACATAAGACTTGCCTACATGAATTTAAAACCATAGGAGGAGTTAGTTGGCATCTACCCCCAGGAGGTTGTATGTCCAAAAGTCGGGTGATTTATCCTCTCTTGTGGAGGTAAATAAAATACCCATTTTTGCCTTAGATTTAGGTTATGCTTTTTGGCCCTCATCGAAGCTCCCTAGATTTAGGTTCAGAGATTATTGCTTTCCTTTGGGAGCTACAAGGGTAAATCCTCGCCTCTTAGGCATTTCTGTGATCTCATATCATGGAATTATAAGTCGTAGCATTCTAATAAAAATTTAACTCAAATAAATTAACTCAATTTCAAAAATATAAAGCCCAACCATAGGGTAGTTTGGAGTGCTTACTAGGCTTCCTAGTACCTTCAGCATCCCCCTACTTGTTTTCATTTGGCTTCGATATAAACTCCCTCCTTTTGATCAATCCCACCTGACTTTCTAAAAATAAACCAATCGATTGATAGTCCTACCTTTTTGAAATCTTTGGAGACAACGATCATTTACTTTAATCAAGAGTATTCCTAAAAAATTTCACTCCTTAAGATGTAATTAACTATGGGGGCTTTCCTCTGTAGGAAACTTAACAAACCCGATTTAAAATAAACCATACTTTACTTTTCCATTTAAAGTAGGGGAAGAATCTCTGGTACATATGCAGACCCATTATCCTTAGGAGTCCTTATTTAGGTGAATAGGTCCATTGTAGGGTGGTGACTTCTATCTTTTAAGATAGTACACCTCCCCTCAATGTCGTATCTGATCACCCTAATAAGAACATTTGTGGATCTACATGGTGTCCAAATGCAAAGTGTATATTTCTATCTTCATTTTATCCATATAGATTGTTGATGAAAGTATACATCTTAGAAATAAAAATTTTCACCACAAGGCTCTATCCGATTTCAGGTTTGGTGCTTCTAATGATGGGGAGGCTAAGAGAACTCGAGGAACTGCTTGGGAGACTCATCTTGACTCTCTCTTGCTCTGAGAATACTTTTTTTGTGTGAGAATGGAATGGGGAGGAGTATACTCTCCTCCCCTCAAATCTGATGGCTCAAATTAGTTTTGCCATGGGCAGACATCTGGCAAGCGCAGGCGGCCGGGTACATTAGAGAGGGGTCGAGGTGGCTCAGTTTGAGTGGGTGAGGGTCTGAGGTGAGCTGCCATGGCTTGTCCATATTTCCCATGGTGAGCCAATGGAAGGAGGTGAGTTAACTCACCTCCCTTGACCTATGGCTAGCCCAACCATCTTTGGATCAAGTTAGCCATAGGGTCAAGGGTCTAAACTAAGCTAAGGGTAGCTGCTAAGTGCAAAGGAGGGCGGTTGACCACCCAAAAGTGGGGTTTATCCCATGTGGAGTGCTTTACCTAATGGGTAATGGGTCAATCCACTTTTTGTTTAGGTTAGTTTTGATTTGGACTGACCCATGGTGACCCAAAGATGGGTCATGCTAAGTTTGAAAGGGTTTGGGCTTGGTTTGGTTGGGTTTGGCTCAATTTGACCTACAAATTGGGCTAGGTTGGGTTAAGTTGACAAATTGGTCAAATTAGGTCAAACCATGAGTTGAGACAAGTTCAAATCATGATTTGGGATGTTTTGATTTAATTGATTTGATTTGATTTGGATTGGATTTGAATTTGACTCATATGGGTTCATATGAGTCAAATGGGCTAAGTTTACCAATTTGGTCAAATTGACTAAATTGGTTTGGGTTAGCTATTGATTTAGGTTCAATTGATCATTTGAAAATGATTGTAGATTTTTATTTCAATCAATTTGGATTTAAAGATCATTTAGACCAATTTGACCCTTTAGGTCAATTTGGGCTAAATGGGTCAATTGCGTTGACTTGGTCAAATTGGGTTCAACTAAAGGTTTGATCATGTTCAATAATCAATTTGTGATGGATTTGAGTCATTGGTTTTAATCAATTTGATGTAGGATTTGATTTGGCCTTTCAGGTCAAATTAGGTCAACTTGGGTCAAGAGGCCAATTGGACTTGGTTTGGTTAAATTGTTAGTCAAGTTATGTTCAAGGATCAATTTTGGGTTGGTAGGGATCATTGGTTTCAATTAATTAAGTTAGGAATGGGATTTGGTTAAATTTGGTTCATGTAGACTAATTGGGTCAACTTGGGTTAAGTGGTCAAATTAGCTTGGTTTGATCCAATTGATTGCAATTGATCAATCAAGGGTGATCAATATAGGAGGTTTTGAATAGGTTGGCTCAATCCAATTTGGGTTGGATTGGAGTTTGGTTCAAATGGGTCCTTTAGGTTAACTTTAAGTCAAGTGAACCTAATGGGTTAATTGAGTTGGTTTGGGTTGAATTAAGTTTGATAATTGATTCGGGATTGATTGAAGGTGTTGATTGTAATTAATTTGGGTTTAATTAGATTTTGACTCATTTAAACATTTTGGGTTTAAACGGGCTAGTTTGGGTTAATTGAATTGATTTTGGTCAGTTGGCTTGATTGCAGCTTTTGGTAGAGTTTGGAATGAATGTTTGAATGGTTGGAGTACTTTTGTGAAAATCAATTGGATTAGGTTTGAGTGAAAGAATTTTGGTAAAATCCATTTGATTGGCTTAAGGGATTAAGATGGATTTAGGTTTAAATCATTTTGGCTTGGAGCTTGGATATGAGATGGAATTCAATTGGGTTTTGGTTGGATTAATTTGAGATTGGATTTGGCTAAGGGGATAGGCATGAGTCTTGGTTTAGGCCATAGGGTGGGTAGGTTATCTTTAGATCCTAAGACATAGCCTAAACCTATGACAAGTCCTCCTAAGTCTCTAGGTTTGGGTCAAGTGATCACTTAGTCACTAGAAGTGTCCTATGACTAAAAAGATCCTAGTGTCTAGAATACTATTAGGCCTAAGATGGGAAGATTGAATTCTGACTCCAAAAGTGAGGTCAACAATGGAGTAGGAATTCAATTAGATTGAATGGGATATGTTATATTATAATTTACTTTAAGTGCATACGATATAATGTGACCAAGGAATAGGTTGTGTGTATGTTTGACCTTAGCATTATCAATAAAAAATGAGTTTCTAATTATTTGCAATATTGAACTTAGCATGGAGCATGCAATATTAAGTAATGATACAAAGGAAAGAGATGATGTTGATATGATCATTGACCATAGACATGGCACAAGCATTCTACATGAGATTATTTGAAAGTGGCTAATGATGAGTAAAAGTAAATTTATCAAGGTTTGATTTATGGAGTATCAATTATAGATGAGATGGATGACAATAGTATGAGGGTGAAATGGTGTTTGATATGTTTAGGAAGTCATGTATGCTTTGATTGATGATAATGAATTGCTAATGACACATCATAGATTACATAGTGGAGCATATAGTACTAATAATGAGGTTGGCAAAGGATTAAAAGAGAAATTTAGAATGATAACAATGGGCAATTGAAATAAAAATTTGGAGTATGGTGCCAATAAAAAAAAATTATAGGTTTGATAGAAAAGACATGCTTGTCATTTTGAGTTAGTGATATCACATCTCATGTAGTGCTCTGAGCATCCATATTGACAATATCTTGGAAATATCTCATGTAGTGCTCTAAGCATCCACATTGACAACATCATGGAAATGTTTGTGATGTTGTGAAATGATGATGATTTGACACCTCTTGATCTTTAACTTATTATGAAAATAATATCAACTCACTTAAAGGTTTTTAAAAGAATTGGAAGGAGTTTATATGAGTAAATAAAGTTGTGAGAAATTTGTTGA
Organism: Cymbidium sinense; assembly: GCA_021442155.1. Taxonomy (NCBI): domain Eukaryota; kingdom Viridiplantae; phylum Streptophyta; class Magnoliopsida; order Asparagales; family Orchidaceae; genus Cymbidium; species Cymbidium sinense. The sequence continues at coordinate 66,527,679 of CM038217.1, read as the reverse complement.
TAAATGTTGATCTAGGTGATCATACAATATGATAGAGATTGTATATAGTATGATCGATTCATTTACTAATCATCTAATTAGGTAAAAATGGCTAGCTCAACTAAATTTGATTGCTTGATTTGACAACTAATCAATTAAGAAAAAAATCAGATATTAGATACTAAGAGATTTACTCAATAAAATTTAATAAATAGAAAGAAATATTAATAAATGGGTTTGTAGTATACTTAACATAATAAAATTCAATTTTCTTAGAGATTTATAAGAATCTAGACTTTCTTCTCAACAAAATGTTTTGGAGAATTTAGCAAAAAAAAATCTTATTCATCCAAGAATTTGGACTTGTAAAAACATTATTTTTCATTCTTTTATCTTATATTAGTAAATAATTTTAAAAAAAATAATACCATTTACAAAGGTCTAATCAATAAATATAGATAAAAAAAGGTTTATAGTCCATTTTACTTGCAATTCTCATAGGTAAATAATAAAAAAAGATAATACTAAAAAAAATGAAGCTCAAATTGAATTTGAACCAAGTTAAAGTATAATAAGACCTTCAACACTCCAAAAAAAAGGGAATCACAATCTAAGATGAAAATTAGTTACAGTTGTAGCATAACTCATTACGCTTGAGTGAATTAAGAAACTCATGAACTTCTAGAACTCAAAAATAGTGAAATCATTATTGAACTTAAACTCTTTGCATTGAGTTGAAGATGTATTTAGTTACTAATGAAGAGCACTCTAAGTTTTCCATCCAAAAGTTCTCACTATAGCACATAAATACCTTTAACATTATTCATCTATGGCCTAAAGATAATTATAGCAAAGATTGAGAAGTGAGAGTAAAAGATAAAGAAAGAGAATTTCAAAAGTTTACTAATTAAAAAACACATCTAAGATAAAATACCAACCAATCACTTTGTGTAGGTCAAATTAATAGATAATAATTAAATATACATATAGCCAACTGGTCATTAAATGTCAAGGTAATGAATAAATTAAAGAGAATACACACACACATATACATATATTCTCTGATACAAACTCAATAGAATGGGAGCGTCAAAATGAACATCTCTGATAAGTAAACATTATCAAATAAAATACAAAATATGACTTAGCCTCATTAGTGAAGTTATTCATCTAAGGAGTGGTTGCATTTCTCTTCAAAAGAATAACTTCATTCTTTAATTCATCCAAGTTTGAAGTGATTTTGTTGCTTAGATGTAGCTTTTTTTTTTTGTTTCTCCTAAAAGTTAAAACTTAATAACTCCTTTTTTTTTTTTACTTTTCAAATACCAAGTCATCTATCAAAGTGAGTACCATTTTTCAAAGTCTCAAAATCTTTCGATAGAGGTGCTATATCTTTTATAATTAGGGGTATAGAGGTAAACACTTTAGTAGAATTTCTAAATTCTACTTGGAGTATATTTATGTCCTTTAAATCAATAATGATATTTTTCATCTTTATCAATAAGCGTGGAATGACCTGGAGATTTAACCACTTAGCCAACTTCATAAATCATAGATAACAAGAGATAATAATAGTGTCACTAAAGAGCTTCATTATTGTTTCCATCCAAGATAAATTAGGTGAAAAGGAACTTAATATTATTACCATTATTGTTTCCATCCAAGATAAATTAGGTGAAAAGGAACTTAATAATGAAGCTCTTTAATGACACCATTATTGTTTCCATCCAAGATTAATATTATTACCAAAAAAATGAAGAAGTTCACTTATGGCATGCTACTCGGCACCAACTTAATCTTTTCACTTATAGTAACCCATATTAACTTCTTTTTAAATTTTCCTAGGGATGGTGAAGATGACATATTATCTTCTTCTTTTTTATTCTCACTCATTATTCCTCTTTAGTAGAATTATAGCAACCTTCTTACTAGATTTTTTTTTTTTTGGCTTGATCTATATTTTCAGAGAAGAAAGTGAGTTCAAGCCAAGATTGTTTAGAAAGAAAGCAAAAAATAGTAGTTTATAAATCTTTTTTAACAATGATGTGAGCTAATGAGATGTCTAATATATACAACTAATTAAAATTAGATTGTCAACTTAATAAGAAAAGCTACTTATTATTCTTTTTTATTATTATTTTGAGTATCTTTCAAAGATGCAAAAAATCATAGAATTAAATATTCACTAAAATACTTCAGTAATTTAATTTAGATTTATCCATTGAAGTTAATTAGCTCATACTAAAGTGATCACATTGATAAGGAACTCGCTAGAATCATAATAAATTCTTTGGCGCTATTGAACTCACAATACTCATAACAAAATCAACTTAACATTTTGAGTATATGAGGCTACTTAAAAGACTTGCTTGAAGATACTCATTCTTGATCATTATTCCTTAAAACAACTCACCTGAGATCTAAAGCATTAGCTTTCAATCATGTCGGAGATCAACTTTTCTAATGTTGATTCCAATTGAACAACCTATATTTATTTTTCATGCAATTATGCGCATTATGTATTTTACAAGTAGTTGTTAAGTCATATTACAGAAAAAAAATTTTCATTTTATATAAAGTTGAATTAAGACCTTATCTTTTTACTATTTTTCTGAAAATATTTTTTTAATATTTATTAGATATTTTAATTAAAAGATAAATATGTATGAATTAAAAAAATTAATTAAAAAATGCTGTAGAAAATCAGTACGAAAAGTAATAAGATATTAGAAAATATATAAATAAGAACGTCTACATTTATTTTATATCATTTAAAGGAACTTTTAAACTGTTTTTGTTGTTGTCGACTATTATTTTATAAGTGCATGCCTTTACGAAATTTCTAAAATTATTTTTTTAAGTATTAAAATAGAATTTTTGGCTAAATTCTTAGAGAATTTCTTTTGCCTAGAACTACACTGGCAATGTTAGAGCTTTCTTTTCAACTGGATTTGCAATTAATGAGAAACAACTTAATTCATTATTAGGAGGGGTTCATATCGACATCTAAGAAATAATTTATGTAAGTTAGCCAAGCAAAGAGATAAAAGAAGTAAAGATTAAGGATGAAAATTATTAAGTGTTTTTCTTAAAAAATGATATTTAACATAAGTAGATAAGAAATTTTGATAAACTTTTCAATGAAAGATTTGAGAATACGATTGATTTTAGCAAATTTAGTATTATAAAAAAAATAACAAAAAATTTATTTTTATCATTGTATTAGTAAAATGATGTTGGAGAGGCTACGAAGAAAATGATGTGTGAAAAAGTAATAGGACCTGATGTTATTCTAATACAAGTGTGGAAATGCTTCGGAGATCAAGGAATTTATTGTCTTACTGATTTTTTAAATGTTATTTTCAAGATTAAAAAGATGTTAGATGAGTGTAGAAAGGGCTTGTTGGTTCTTATATTTAAGAATAAAGGTGATGCACAAGTATGTTCAAATTATAGAGGAATTACATTAATGTGTTATACATCAAAATTATGGGAGAGTAATTGAGCATAGGCTATAATGCTATACAAAAGTTTCTCAAAATCAGTTTGATTTCATGCTGGGCAGATCTACCATGGATGTTATACATTTTTTGAGAGGTCTAAAGGAGAAGTATAGAGAAAATATGAAAGATCTACATATGATATTTGTTGATTTAGAGAATGCATATGATAAAGTTCCAAGAAAAGGGCTTTGATGAGTTCTAGAAAAGAAAAGAGTTAATATTGGTTATATTCAAGTCATTAAGGATATGCATAATAGAGCTGTTACTTCTGTCCAAACATAAAAAAGATTGTCAAAATATTTTTCTATTTTAGTTGGATTACATCAAGGATCAGCTTTAAGCCCATATTTTTTGCTTTAGTTATAGAAGTTCTTACTAAGCATTTACATGAGGATGTACCTTGGTGTATACTTTTTGCTTAAAGCATCCATCTTATTGATAAGACAAGAGAGGGAGTCCAAGAGAAACTTAAATTATAGACGTCAACCTTAGAGTCTATAGGTTTTCATTTAAGTATATGAAGTATAATTTTAGTTGAAGAAATTCTAATGGTAGTATTGTGACATTGAGTGATCAACTCATTAAAAAGAGTGAGTGTTTCAAATATATCGGGCCTATTGTTCAAAATGATGGTGAAATGGATGGGGCCGTTATTAGTAGAATTCAAGTTGGATGGTTAAAGTGGAGAAACATTTGTGGCTTGTTCAGTGATAGACAAGTAACACTTAGACTTAGGAGAAATTTCTATAAGATGGTGGTAAGACTTGCAATGATTTATGGTGTAATATATTGGCCAGTAAAAGAGAAGCATGAAATTAAGTTAAGTGTTGCAAAGATGAGGATGTTGAAGTAGATGAGTGGCTTTATTCTTAGAGATAAAATGTGAAATGAATATATTCGTGAAAATGCTGGAGTAGCTCCAGTGATAGATAAGATAAGAGAGAGCCACTTAGATGATTTGGTCACATAAAGTGTCGACCGTCTGAGGGCCCAATTAGGAGAGTAGATGTGTTAGATTCACCTTATGTTAAGAAATGAAAAGGTAGACCTAAAAATGCTTGGTTATGATGTATAAAAAATGACCGTAATTTATTAAAATTAAATGAGAATTTGACACTTAAAAGGACACGGTGGAGAAGAAGGATTCATGTAATCGACTCCACATAATGGGATAAAGGAAATTAGGAGTCTTTTGAACTTGCAATTAAGGACGTCCAAAATATGAGTAATTTATAATTGGCTCAAAAAAATTTATTGAATTAAGTTTAAGGGGTTGTTTAGGATCACTTTTATTTTTATTTTATTTTGCTTATATTTTAATTCAATAGTTTCTTTTAAAAACACTTAAAATATCCTAAAGTTGTTTTGAGTGTTTTTTAAAAATAATGTGATTTGTTTTTATAAAAAAAACATTTAAGAGTTTTTGGAATCAATTTTAATTTTTATTTTTTATTTTTTATTTTTATTTTATTTTATTCAAAGTAAACATGTTAGATGGCATTAATTATTTTTAAAAATGCTCAAAACATTTAAAAATTATTTTGGGTGTTTTAATAATAAAATTATTTATTTTTAAAAATTATTGCGTGCTAGAAAACTAGTTGCAGTAGAGTAAAAATTTTCGTCTTAGCTTCGTTGTGAAATCCAACACACACACAGATATTTAAAGAGTGAACAATAAAACTCCAGAATTTTTACGTGAAAAATCTCGAAAAGAGGAAAAAAACCACGGGGCCTAGCCCAGTAAAAAGCTTCCACTATGTATCTGTTTTAGAGTACAAGATCTTTCCGATACCGGGATTACAGAATTGTATATGTGAAAGGAACAACAGCTATGTGACATCGATCAGGTTGTAATAGTTGCTAGTAGTAGCAGATGATGATGAACTGTGCGGAGCAATCACCGGTAGAAATGCGGAAAAAATTACCGGCGTAAATGGAACAATCACTAGCGAAATGCAGGAACAATCACCGGTAGAAGTCATCATGATGGAGACCGGAGATTGGCGACGCAAGGATCAACGGCGGTACGTGGCGGTGGTTGACGGGACCCGTCAGTGGACGCTTGGAAGATCTTTAGAGCTCTCTCCTCTCTCTTGCTTGGGCTCCCCTCATATGAGGAATGAGGGGTTATTTATAGATTGGAGGAGTGGCGTCTCTGTAAATACATGCAAAATCCGTACCACTCCACTTCATCGGACGACTCACAATGATCCCTTTGATCATTTGATGTATTTTAGATATTTGAATGCTCAAATAAAGTCAGAATTTTGAGATCTTAAGCTTATTAGATCCGACTCGTCGAGACGCTCGATTTGACTATAAACACTCCATGTTTAAGAGCTTTTTAGGGATTTAACTGATATCTCAAAGTTTCCAATGATGTTTTAAGTGCTCAATCTCAACCAGTTTCAACTTCAGATCAGTTTGCTTTTAGCATCAAGATTCGTGCTTTGCCTAGTAGTATTTTAAGTGTCATATTAGTTGCCCCCCTATTTTTGGATATCATTATTTTAATCATCCAAAAATATATATATATAAAATACTTGAAAATAACAAATTCTTCAATGAAATTTGAACGTCCATTAACCACATAATTTTAGAGAACAGATCTTTGTGGGAGCACAATATTATGACTACAGAAGCAAATGTAGGGTGGCGGATGAGTATAAGTATGCACGGGCATGAGATTTCGAGATTACGGAGCTTTCTGAGCCCTTACGAGAGCTTGTGGGTGTCTGCCGCGGCGCCCATGGGGCCTTGACCTACATGGCTCGCCAGTGTGGTGTGGGCCCGACAATTGGTCAGTCGGGTCTCGGCATGGCCTCGGAGTCATGGAATGACGCGTGGGTCTGGGTATGAGTCAGCCGGCTAAACTGGCGGGCGGTAATCAGCGGCAATCGCGGGTTACCGTAGAGCAGCAAGCTGGGCAGCGGTTGGTGCCCGGGCCACTGCTTTTTTGACAGGCGGTTTTGGTAGTTTTGGCGGTTTTGATAATTTTTTACCCTTTTACCCCTAGAATGGGTCTATTAAAACCCCCCTAGGGCCAAGGGAGAAGGCATACTTCTTCAATGCTCTAATGCTTCTCTTCTTCTTGAGTGAGGGTCGTTCGGAGTCGATCAAGGCCCGCGGTACTTACGTCGTTATTCCGGTTTTCCCTCGAAAGAGGCATCAACAGCCTCGTCGGACCGTCCGGGTTTGGAGGCGATCAAGGTCCGCGATACTTACATCGTTGTTCCAGTTTTCTCTCAAAAGAGGCATCAACCGGCCTCGTCGGACCGTCCGGGTTTGGAGGCGATCAAGGCCCGCGGTACATACGTCGTTGTTCCAGTTTTCTCTCGAAAGAGGCGTCAACTGGCCTCATCGGACCGTCCGGGTTTGGAGGCGATCAAGACCCGCAGTACATACGTCGTTGTTCCAATTTTCCCTCGAAAAAGGCGTCAACAGTTTTGGAGGCGATCAAGGCAGACTACGTCGTTGTTCGATTTTCCCTCGAAGAGCGCCAACCGCCTCGGTCGTCCGGGTTTGGAGGCAATCAAGGCCCACAGTACATACATTGTTGTTCCAGTTTTCCCTCGAAAGAGGAATCAACTGGCCTCGTCGGACCGTCAGTTTGGAAGGCGATCAAGGCGCATGCTTCGTAGTTGTTCGATTTTCCCTCAAAGAAGCGTCAACCGCCTTGTCGGTATGCGGGTTTGAGGAGATCAAGGCCCACGGTTCCAACTTTTTCTGTTAGGAAATTGAATTTTTCACGACTTTAATGGATGATTCAGCAGTTGATAATTGCCAAGATGGTGAGGGAGCGTTAGCCAGGAACTATCGTTCAAATGACTTAGAATGTTTGACAGGTAATTTATGAGCATCATCAGAGGGGAATATCTTCTCTCTCCTCTTTTTTTGTCTTTTTCTAATATGTGTGTGTATCCTTTCTATTAGATCGTAGGCAAAAAATTTTTTCGCAAGCTATCCGTGAGCGAGAGAGTCAAAAAAGGAGGTGCCCAAGCATTGGGGTGAGTGAGTTGCTTTTACAAAATTCTCAGATTTTTATCATTTCTCTCTCTTTATTTATTATGTATTTTCACAGGGTGATGGCCAGAAGAAAACCCATAGTGTGACGGCTACAGATGATATACCATCCACTGTCACATCAGATAGTTTAATGGTGTTCCGCAGAAAATTTTTCTTCCCTAATGAGTTGGTGGTCATTGTTGCCAAAAAGTCTGATCGAGCCCATTCACCTCCGCCAGGGTACTTTACTGTTTCTGAGATGATTCTTCATGCGGGACTGTGATTCCCTTTGGCTCCTGAGTTGATTGAGATATTCAAAATATGTGGTGTAGCTTTGTCACAGTTTTCATTTCGAGCTTTAATGGTCATCGTCAGTTTGGTTATCTTCTTCAGAGAGCGTGGTGTTACTTTGAACATCAAATACTTTTGTCGAATGTGCAGATTTACATATGATACCCAGGGACGTGTTTCTTATCGGACTATAAAGAATTGGATAGAATTTTTAGCATGGGATCAATCTAGAAATTGGTCTAATGGATTCTTTTTTGTAAAAAAATGAGTGGGGCCTTCCTGAGAGATGGGGAAGATTGAATGACCTTCCAGATCCATTGCAGATGTCGAAGAATGAGATCCTGGAAACTCTTAATATCCCTGATGTAGGAAGTTTGCAGCATGAGTTATGTCACATTTGCAAATATATAGTTGGAGATAGAATGTTCAAGGTTGGCCTTTCTATCCAGGCAGATAGATCTCATTCTTTTTCACTAAAGAGATCAAGTAAAGGTGATGAAAGGTCTCTTCATATTCATAGGATTCTTTTAAGAAGCCCGTCACGAAATCAGGGTGGTGGTAATATTTCTTCTCTAAAGAAAAAAAGACATCCGCTGAAGTGACTACATCAGATATCTGCGAAGAAGATGTTCGCCCCCAGTTGACCTCTGAGAGTTTAGCTATTTCAACTCATGATGGGGGAGTTCATTTCTCGAAGTCGCACATTCCTGAAGAGGTGTTAAATCACATATGTATTGGGCATCAATGAGCAGATGAATTGGTACGTTGTCTTCCCTTCTTTCTTCTTTTCTTTTGTGTAATATTTGTGATGATTTTTTTTTCTTTATAGGTAACTCAAATATTAGGGAAGATGACTCATTTAAGTGTCACTTTAGATAAGTGGAATACTAAATTTGTGAAGATAAAATATCTGCAAGGCGAGTATGAGCGAAAGATGAGTATTAAAGCCAAAGAAGTGGCAACTTTGGAAGATCAGCTGACCGGGTGCAGAACTGAGCTAGTGAACATGTCGATATCTCTTTCTCTCCAGTGTTAGAAGGTGGAGCGCACTCGTGATGAGCTGATTGAGGTGAGGACAGAGACTCATCATAAAGAGAAAAGACTTAAGGCACTTGGAGCGGAGAAGAGAGCTCTCGAACTGGAGAAGAAAGCATTACAGGATCATCTTTCTGAGAAGGAGCATATAATGTCAGAAGCGGAAGCAAATGAAATCTCCTTGAAGGCAAGTGGAAGACTTTAAGAACTCCCAGCTTATCTATCAAAGACCATGGTCAGGAAGCTCGTAATCAAATACTTGATGTTGAAGTGAAGGACTTGGAGCACCAATATTTAGAGGAGGGCTTCATCCGAGGGTTCCTAAAAGGAATCCGCTTAGTACATCGCAAGACCGAAGCTAGTATTAAGGATCTGTCTCCCAATCAAGTATCCGAAGACTCTTCATCTGATTTAGGAGATGAAGGAGTTGAGAGTGAGTCCAAGGGAGTATCTCCTAGTGGTGAAGAGGACATTAATATCACCAACTGATATGATGTAGCATCACTTGAGGATGCATTTTTTTTATATATGTATTATTATTAGTGTGTATCAGAATCTTAATTCTTTCTTATATCATCATGTTAATGCTATCAAATTTTTTTTAGATGATACGCACTTATTTTGTTTTTACCTATCCGGGGTAATTGGTCGGAATATTATTCGACGATGCTAACCTGTACGGATGAGATTGAATTGAATCCACTCAGGATTTTTGACCTATCCGAGGTTATTTGTCATAGTCTCTGCTCAATGATGTTAACCTGTATGGAAGAGGTCGTGAGGAGTCCACCAAGGACCTTTTGACCTATCCTAGGTTGTTTGTCGAGTCTTGGATGACATTAATACGTATGGAAGAGGTCGAGAAGTCCACCAAGGACCTTTTGACCTATTCTAGGTTGTTTGTCGAGTCTTAACATGACATTAGGTCATGGAAAGTCCCCTGGGATTGATCATGCTCGATTGAGATATAACGTGAGTTGTATATTTCTCAAGTGGGAGGATTAAATGAAGAAGAAACAAGTTTGTAAGAAGAAAGCTATAAATTCATTACTCTGATAAGTTCGGTGATACAATCATAAGATGATTTTAACACAGATATGAGTTTTAAGAGAAAATGACAACAACAACAACAACAACAATAATAACAAGTCTTTATCCCACTAATTGGGGTTGGCTATATGAAGAGGAAATGATAAACGAGATAAAATAAAATCTGCGATAATTATGCAGTAGGAATTACTAATAATATTTTAGGAGATTCTCAGTGTTCCAAGTTCGAGGTAAAGTTTTTCCCTCTGAATCCTTGAGCTTGAAAGTTCTTGGCTTCACCATAGCTATAACCATGTATGGGCCATCCCAAAGAGGTGAGAGTTTATTGCGTTGAGGGCCTTTGCCTACAGCTTCGAGACTTCGTAGGACCAAGTCACCGACAGATATGAGAGATTTTACTCTTACATTTGAAGTGAGCTACCCCCGGTGATAAGAAGCAGTCCGAAGTAGGGCCATGTCACGAGTTTTGGGGAGTAGGTCTAGGTGCTGTCGGAGTTTTTCTTTATTGTCGTCATGATCGAATAATTGAACTCTTGGACTTGGAATCTCGATATCTACTGGTATAATAACTTCTGTGCCAAAACACAAGTTATATGGTGTCTCACCCATTAAAATTAGCTATTAACTCATTAAGCTCGAGACATGTTTTACACTTCCGGTATAGTCCGTTAGTTTGAGGGATGTCTGAGGTATCACGATGTGAAGATCTTTGCGAAAGGACGTAAAGATTTTTCCAGTAAATTACATTTCATTGTCAGTGATGATCTTTGCAGGAAGACCGAATCGACATACTATATTTTTTCAAACAAATTATTTAGCATTTGCCTCCGTAATTTTAGCGAGTGGTTCAGCTTCCACCCATTTAGTGAAGTAGTCGATGGCTAAAATGATGAACTTTTGTTTACGATGCAAGGTCCCATGACATCAATCCCATCGAGCAAAAGGCCACTGGCTTGAATGGATGAGAGCTCAGATGCATGTGAGGGAGGTTAGAGTTAACCCACAACTTGCACATTTTTTTATGAACCCATGGAGTCTTGTTTCATCAGAGCCAATAGAACCCTTGCCTTAATCTAAGCCCTCTTAGTGTTCTCCACATATCCCCAGTGGACCTCTTAATGCGACCCCCTGGTGAGAGACATTTGAGGTAATCCGAGAAAGCTCGCTTGTATAGTTCACCTCACAAGAAAGTTTGAAGCTTGTCTTCGGAAATGAATTACAAAAGTTGGGTCTTCAGGAAGAGTTCCTTCTTGTAGAAAAGACAAGATGGGGTCCATCCACGAATGTTCATTTATCTTATCAATTGCTTGAATTACCCATGACCCTTGGATACTCAAAAAATATATTTCTTCAACATGTCTTCTCTTAAACAGATCCCTAATAGCAGATGAAGCAAGCTTAAAGAGAGCGTCGGCTCGAGTATTCTTCTCTCGTAGTATGTGAATGATTTGATGTATCTTGAAATGGGCAAGAAGAGACTTCACCATGTGGAGGTATTGTGTCAGCTGGGGATTATGAGCATTAAAGTTTCCCTCAACTTGGGAGGCAACAAGTTGAGAGTCAGTGTGTATCACTAAGTCTTGAGCTTCACAATCAATGGTGAGTCTCAACCCTACTATAAGAGCCTCATATTCAGCCATATTATTAGTTACAAAAAATTTTAGGCAAAGTCTATACTCTAAGGTATTCTGTTGGGGGAAATAAGTAAGATTCTCACCAGCACCAGTACTTTCTAAAGCTCCATCAACATAGAGGGTCCATTGAGGAGACGAAAGGCATGTAGCAGATAGCTCCTCTGGAGTTGGGGCAGTGCATTCCACTATAAGTCTACGAGTACTTGAGACTTTATAGTAGGGCGAGGTAGAAAATTTATATCAAACTCTCCCAATTCTACAAACCACTTGATTAACCTCCCAAATGCTTCTGGTTTCTATAGGATGGCCCTTAATGGTAAATGAGTGTAAATGCTGATAGTGTGAGCTTGGAAGTATGGATGCAATTTTTGCACTGAGAAAATTAAAGTTAGAGCCACCTTATCGGCAAGTGGATAACGGCTTTATATATCAGAGAAAATTTTATTGACATAATAAATTGGTCGTTGTATCCCACTTTCTTCTCGCACTAAAACTGAGCTTATCATATGGGAAGAGACTGCGAGATATAAGTATAACATCTCTCCTTGAATAGGCTTGGATAGTTGGGGTGGAGATGCTAAATACCCCCGCCAAAAGCGTGACATTCATCCCCATTGAAAATTATTATTTTTTTAATATTTAAAGAATGGCAAGTATCTATCCCGAACGGGTTAGAAGCGATAACATAATTCATCCATTCAAACGTTGAACTTCCTTATTCTTCTGAGGAGTCATATTTTGAGAGCTTTGATTTTCTGGTTAGCCTCTATCCACCTGGGTTACCATAAATCCAAGAAATTTTCGACGTAACTCCAAAAGCACATTTGGTTGGATTGAGTCTCATGTTATAACGTCGAAGAAGGTTAAAGCATATTTCTAAGTCAGAAATATGTTGTGATTCTTCCAAGCTTTTCACTAACATGTCATCCACATATACCTCCATTGTTCGGCCTAGTAGGTCTTTAAAGACTTTATTCATAAGGCGTTGATAAGTAGCACCAGCATTTTTTAATCCAAACAACATAACTTGGTAATAGTATAAACCTTTATATGTTTGAAATGTTGTAGCTTTTTCATCCGTTGGGTTCATTTTTATTTGGTTGTAACGAGTAAGCATCCAAAAAAGGCATTTGATGTCCGACGTAGCATCAACCAACCGATCAATTCGAGGAAGAGGAAAACTATCTTTCTGCAAGCCTTGTTAAGGTCGTGTAATCAATACACATTCTCCATGTTCCGCTTTATTTTCTTAACCATGACAACATCGCTAGCCATGTAGGGTAATGTACCTCTCGATGAATCCCGCTTCAGAAGCTTGTTAACTTCTTGCTCAATAGCCTGGAAGGGATCGGTGCAAAACTTTGCTTCTTCTGGATGATTGGTTTGAATGTCGGATAGATCTTGAGGGAGTGTATGATCACATTGGGGTCGAATCCCGGCATGTCCGTCGGACTCCAAGCGAAGATGCCTTGATTTCTGTGTAAGAAGTCTTATATTTTTCCCTTTGTTCGTCTGAGAGCAAAGATCCAACTTGCACTATTCATAATGGTTGGTCATCTGATAATGCAAAAAAGAGCAAATCTTCTACAGGCAAAGCTTTCTGGGGTACTTCTTCATCTCAAAAATTAAAATCTTCGATGTTGAAGGTCACAGAAGGGCATGGTTGAGCTTGTCTGAGATAACATGATTGTGTTATTTGTTGATTTCCACAGACCACTCTAACTCCAATGGGGGTTGGAAATTTCATCTTAAGATGAGATACTGAAGTGACTGCTCCAAAAATTGATTGGAGGGGCCTTCCAAAGATAGCGTTATATGTTGAATCTAACTTGACCACCATGAATTGGATTAAAATGAGCCACTTGTAGAAAATTCACCAAGGACAGGAAGGGTGATTGTCCCTCTCACATAGGCGATTATCAAATAATAATGGTCTGCGGGTTGGAGCTTTTCCCTAACGGGCTCATGTTAAGAAATGTGGAGTAAAATAAGACATCAATAGAACTCTCATTGTCAATCAAAATTCTCTTAATATTATAGCATGGGTCACCGATCCCTGTGCTGATGACAAGTGGATCTAGATAAGGAATATGTACTCCTTCTAAGTCTGAGTCATTAAAAGTGATGGAATGATCAGTACAAGACTTCTTTAACTTTGGCTCTTCAGATATGGTAATGAGAACTTGATTAGATAGTATTGGTCCTCGATTGTTTGTTTCAATTTATTTGATGATTGTTTTATTGTTTTACGTGATAATTGTGGTTGCCCCAGTTGGAGGTATGTTTATTTGAGTCAATTGATTCTTCACAAATCGCGTAGATATCCTTTGAATGAGCCTCTCAATTTCTTCTTTGAGTTGTGTGCATGCCTAGTATGTCCACGACTTGATGGAAGTGACAATATTGCTCGATTTCTTAAATTTGGTTTGGTGGATGCGCCACTTGATATTTTCTTCATCTCGAATAGCCATTGGGAGGTTAACGAGATGTGTTGGCGTGTATTCCTTTTACGTGGTTCACATCATTGATATGGGGGTGGAGGAGATCACTGTTATTTGCTTCTTTTGATAGGATTGTTGGTCCGCATTCCCTAGGGTGCTTTTACATTTTCTTGTAGATTGCTCAAATTGTTTGCGATGGGCAGTAATAGCCTCATCAGCAGAGATTTGTGCTTCCACATGATGAACCAAGTCGACATATGAGCATCTGTCGCATTAGTGTGGCAGTAAAAGGCCATGAGCGAGTCCTCTAAGGAAAACTCCTCTTAGTTAGTCTCGGGTATTTGGTGAGCTTCTAAGGAGAACCTGGAAGTATTCCTTAAGTGATTCAGCCCTCATTTTGATGAATCGGAGATGGGAGGAATCTTTAATGATCCTCTGGTTTGCAATGAAGCTCTACAAAAAATCTTGGCGAGTTAAGTCACAAGTATGGATGGATTCCCTTAGAAGGGAGTAGAACCAAGTGCGAGCTTGTCCCAGTATTGGAAAGACCTGACAAAGTAGTGTGTCAGGAGCTCGTTGGATATGCATGATAGTCTTGTAATGGTCGATGTGTTCATGTGGGTCAGTTGCCCCATCATAGGAATCAATATTCGGAAGCTTGAAACCCACGGGAATAGGATGTTGAAGAATAGCTTCAACTAAAGGTGAGGATTCCTCATAGCCGCGATGAGGGGGAAGATGATTTTTATCTTGGAGGTGAAATTTGTCTTGCATTAAGCGTCATAATTAACATGATGATAACATGATGAGATGAGAATGTGTCAAGCTACCGATAATTGGATTAGTAGTTAAGTTGAGTTGATGGATGAGTAGAACTAGCGGTGTAAAGGAGATCAGCATCACGGTCTCTATGTGGAGGAACTTCAGCGTCAAGGAAATTAGCATTTTGACCTCCTCCGGCTAACGATCGATCTTGGGGGAGATGTGTTTTCCGTGGTAGTGGCTGTTGTGTTTCTCGCAAAAGTTGAATCATCTCATTTTGAGACTCTTCCATTCAGAGCACATTATCTTCTAAAGAGATTTTACTTCAGTCCACGCTATCGAGGAAGTGAGGCAGAAGGTTGGCGTCATTGGTTCAAGGATTGGTTTCGAGAGTGACGGGAGTTGGAGCGGGAGGCTCCGTTGTTATGAGTGTTGCGCCTATTGGCCATAACGAGGGTGTTCACAGGAATTATGATTGAAGGGTTCTCTTCCCACAAATGGCGTCAAACTGTTGCGTGCTAGAAAACCAGTTGCGGTAGAGTAAAAGTTTTGCCTTAGCTTCATTGTAAAATCCAGCACACACATAGGTATTTAAAGAGTGAACAATAAAACTCCATAATTTTTACGTAAAAAATCTCGAAAAGAGGGAAAAATATGGGGGCTGGCAGAAAAACTATGTCTATTTGAGTACAAGATCTTCCGATACGGGATTACGAATTGTATATGAGAAAGGAACAACGTATGTGACAACGATCGTTATAACAGTAGTAGTAGTAGATGATAGTGAAGCTGTGCGAGCAATCAGAAATGCGGAATAATTACTGAATCAGGGAATCTTGGCAATGCATGGAATAATCCGGTAGAAGTCATCATGATGGAGAGGCGGCAGAGATTGACGGCGGATCAACGGCAGGTGGCGGTGGTTGATGACCGTCAGTGGCGATTTGGAGGATCTTTAGAGCTCTCTCTCTCTCTTGGGCTCCCCTCATGAGGAATGCGGGCTATTTATAGATTGGAGGTAGTCTCCATAAATACATGCAAAACCATACCACTCCACTTCATCGGATGGCTCGAATGATCACTTTGATCATTTGATATAGATATTTGAATGCTCAAATGAAGTCGTAATTTTGAGATCTTGGGCTTGTTAGATCCGGCTCGAGACGCCTTCGACTATAAACACTCCATGTTTAAGAGCTTTTTAGGGATTTAACTGATATCCCAAAGTTTCCAATGATGTTTTAAGTGCTCGATCTCGACCAGTTTCAACTTCAAATCAGTTTGCGTTTAGCATCAAGATTCGTGCTTCACCTAGTAGTATTTTAAGTGTCATATCAAAAATAAAAATAAAAGTACTTAAAAATATGCTAAATATATATATATATATTTAAAAATAACATAAAAACAAAATTAATCTTAAAAGATCCCTTAAAAATATGCTAAACAAAAATATTTTAAAAAGTAACATAAAAATAAAAACATGAAATACAAAATAAAATTGATCCCAAAAGGGCCCCAAATTTTTGCATGATGCATAAATCATAAATAAATCAAAGAATAAATAATTTACTATTAATTTCACATCACAAGTTAATTCAAAAGCCAAATAAACACTAATATGCACAAGACCATAATTATAATTATTATTTTGTTGTGACAAACACATTTACACTTAAAAGCGCTAGGTTTTGAGCATGATAAACCATTAAACTTGCTACATGTACTTTTTACTTTATAGGCTTTTACTTTTTAAGGTTTTTAGTATACATGTATTTTCTAAAGTTTTTATCTTCTGAGGTTTTTAATATACATGTACTTTTTGATGCTTTTACCTTTTAAGAATTTTGATATATCTGTACCTCCTAAGGTTTTTACCTTTTGAGATTTTTGATGTACTTATATCTTTTGAGATTTTTACCTTCTGAGGTTTTTGATGTTTTTGTACCTTCTGAGATTTGTAATGTACATCTAATTTCAGATATTTTTGCCTTATGAGATTTTTGATGTACTTGTACTTTCTGAGGTTTTTGCCTTTTGAGATTTTAATGAGTGGATACTCTATCAACCAATTGCTCTCTTGGAGTCTTTCTAGTGAGGACCTTATCCATTACTAGCTTCCTATCAAAGCTTCCTCAGGGGCGTGTCTTCCACGAGTTATCAGTGGAGACTTTGTCTATCACTTCCCTTCATGAGGTCTTTCTGGTGAGTACCTCGTCCAGTATCAGCTTCACATATAGCCTTCCTCTTGGGTATGCCTTTTAGGGGAAGAATCCATGATTGATTTTTGACCTATCCGAGGTTGTTTGTTAGAGTGTTACTCGGTGTCGTTTAACCTGTATTAAAAATCTCAAAAATCTTAACTCTCATTCGAGGTTGTTTTGTGAGAGTTTTACTAAATAATATTAACCTATGCAGAAGAGATTAAATATTTTGATTCTTCTGAGATTGTTTGTCATAATATTACTCGAAGACGTTAATCTGTAGGGATAAGATCAAATCAAGATAATCATTTGAGATTGCAGCCAAAGTTACTCTTTAATCTTTGTCTTATAATATATTCATAACAAATTTTCAAGCTATCTTCTTCTCAATGTTGAATTATCCACCAACTTTGACTTGTTTATTGGGTTGATAATAAATTAGATACTCAAAATATTAACATGGGTGATATTTTGAGATTAAGAGTTGCGCTTCCAACAAAAGTTGAAGGATCGAGATTTTATGAATCTTCATTCCACTTATGTGTTTCTCTAAAAATAAGATTTTCTCCACCATATAAATAGTGTTGCTCTGAACATGAAGTCAAATTGTCAATCATTGTGACTATATAAAAAAAATTTTTCTCACAGACGACATCAAACTATTGCGTGTCAGAAAACTTGTAGTGGTAGAATAAAATTTCATGCCTTAGCTTATATGAAAATCTAGCACACCCAGATAGTTGAAAAGAGAATAAGAAACTCCATAATTTTTACATGAAAAAACCCTAGAAAGAGGAGAAAAATTATGTGGTCCAGCCCAATAAAAATACTTCATTATATATCTCCTTTGACGTACAAAGTTTAAATTTTCTGGATAACGAGATTACAAGATTGTATGTGATAAATCTTAACAATGAGAATTCTAAAATCAGGTTATAACAACAATGCATAGTTGTCAGAAGGTTATTGGTGACAAATGACAATAAAGCGGTCATCGGTCAGTGATGATTTAACTTCAAACTTCTAGTTCTCTCACAATTTTCTCCGAAGTTCACTTCTAACTCCCCCTCCTTTCCATGACAAGAATGAGTCCTATTTATAGGATTCTGAAAGGGACATTTTGGTCATTATAGCAAAAATCTCAAGACACTCCATCAGACGGTTCATATCGATTCATTTGTTCATAGATAATTTTTTGGTGATTATCCATTTAAATGATCTTCGATTTGAGTGATCTTAGGCTTGTTAGATTCGTCTTGTTGTGCCGCTCGATTCAACTATAAACACGTAAAATTTGAAAGTCATCTGATCATCCAATCAATGTTTCAAAGTTTTTATATGTAGTTTTTGGGCTTAATTTGAGCTCATTTGGGCTCAATTTGACATGATTCTAGCATTATTAAAATCATCTCACTCAGTCATTTAATTTGACTATATACATGCTTTAACTTAATATTCGTGCTCGATTTATAAATTTTAAAGAGATATATCAATAATATAATATTAAGATTAATTTTTATTAATTACTAGTTCTCATGAACTTAATAAAATTTCTTAGACTAAGTTTAAAATCAAACAGAATTGCACAATAGGTACCATGTTGGTGCAGTATGATCCATTAAAAATTCTTTTATTTATTTTTATGCTTCATTTTATTTTTGCTCGATTCATTCATGAGTGTATTGTTTATCTTGTCTCCTCTACAACTGAAACTCATATGCAAGTCTAAAGAAAAATAAAACCCATCTTCGTATGGTCTTGATGGGCCAATCTCAAATTTTAATGAACTGATCGTTCAATTTATATAATTATTAGTTTCTTTGATAGTTTTCTTATTAAATTTCATGAATTTGGTTTGTTTTTCTACTTTCAAAAAAGTTCATAATTTATTTATTTATTTAGGAACTCTTAAGATTTCAAAAAATAGCTTTTAAAAAATAAATATTGCAATTGAATGAATGTCATAAATTTCAGATATCGTGTCCACTTTCTCCTAAGCATAGCTTTTGTGCAATGAGATAGGCAACCAAGTATTTTTTTTTCTTTTAAAATAACATTAAATTCAATAAAATTGTCATTAGTCTTATTAAATTCAATAAAAACAATTTTTTTCTTATTTAGTTTCAGAACAATACAAAAGCTGGGCTCTTTTATGTTTAATTCTAAGATTAAATCACAAATTATTAGAAATATCCCAAACTTAGAATGTATGAATTGGATTATAAGATTAAATTCATATTAGTTCTTAATTATGCAAATAATAGTGATAGCGATATCAAAGTGAAATATTAATTAGCCGATAACCTGTTCCAAAGGCAACTGCAACGGCTATCTGCCTGCGGAAGACGTAATCTATGCTCTGCTGCTGAAGGCAGCTTTGGATTGGCCCATAGCTTTATCACTCACTCTCTCTCCCTCTCTCTCTCTCTCTCTCTCTTTTCAAATAATATCTTTAGAAAAAAAATTGTAGTTTTATTTGTCCGAACAAAATGATAATATCCAGTCAAATCGAACGGAATATAATAAATTTTAATTAAACATTTTGACTCGGGAAATATATATATATATATATATAGATATATACTTTTTAAAGTAATAATCTATCCAAATTATATTTATGTGTAGTGATCTCAGACTATTTAGATAAGATTAAATTTAAAATTGAGTCAAATATAAATTATAATTCCAATGGTGCTCGAAATTAGATTTTTTAAAAAATAAGCTGTTTTTTATTGATTTCTACTATTTTATAGGGCCCAATTTTGCTTTGATAGTCAAAGTTTATCTATAAAATTTAAATTTGAATATAAAGAAACTCACGAAGAAAACTTGGAAGAGTTGTTGGCCTACCCCTCCTTCTGCTACGAGTGTGACAGTTATCGAGATGCCCTAGCTAATGACTAATCCACAAGTTCAATTTCTATAAAAACATTCCATCTTAAGTTTTTCTTTCTAGAATAAGTTGTTAATATATCCCAATCAACTGATTTATGATTAAGAAATTATAAATAAATATTTTTTTTAATTAACATGAAATTTTCTTATATGTTATTTTGTTCTATTTCTTCTTGCTTTGTTTTAACAATCAACACAAATATTATAGATTTGGAGACAAAATGGATTATAAATAATTTTCATCTAATAAAATCCAAATTTTCATGCATAAAGCATACTCAGATGTGATAAATCGACAATAAAATATTTTTTTTAGCTTTGTGATGATTCCATTGACATCAAAATAGTCAAATCTGAGCTCATTTGTGGCTATGATTTGGTGATCCTAGAACTTGATTTGAGGTAAATTAGGTCAAACTTTTATTGTTTCATGATTTGATATGTGAGAGGTGATCCTATAACATATGACTAGCCAACTACCCTTCTCATCTCATGCACTATGAATGACAAGGTTTCTCACATAATTTAGTGAAGGAGAGGCGGCCATTGCACATCTAGTTAGCAGACGATGCTACCCACCTCCTATTATCTCCATAAACACCTATATTTTGTCTCTTTGATGCAAGATAAGGAATGAGACATCTCAATGTTAATCCCATAAACTTCAGCTTGCATTAAATTATTTTGATGAATTAAATTCTCATTTCCTGATTATATTAGTGATTTTTCTGATGTCAGAACCAAAGTTTTAATTTCGAATTTTCCTAAGTCTAAAATTATTCGAACCTATCTCCTTTATCTGGTGTGATTCAGCAAATAAAATTTTATCCACAATAAAATAATTAAGGTCCAATCTTAAGCTAAATTACAATTCAACAAACTAATCATTAGCGTGTCTGAATTGGATTGTATGATTAAGTTCATATTAGTCCTTAGTTGTGCTAATTATAAAATAGTGACGACAAAGTAAAATATTAATTAGCCGATAACTTTTTCCTCAGGCAATTGCAAGGGCCACCAACCAGTGGAAGACGTAAAGTGACAAGTGCCCATGGCTTTTATCGCTCTTTTTCGAATAATATTTTAAGAAAAAAGAAATTAGACTTCGGCCTAATTTGATTAATTTATAACTTAAATACTTTGTTGGCCTGATTTGTAATAGTTCAATATCGAATAAAATTATTTGTATTTTTTTTTTAAATTTTAAATTCAATTCTATAAATTGTTATATAATATTTATATTGAGTAGCATTTTAATGCAACACATTATAATTTGACTCGTAAAATTAAATTTGAAATGCACTCAAATTAAAATTTTGAGAAATTTACATTCATAGCACATAATTCTTAAGCATTTAATTATCTAACACTTAAAATTTGATATTTATAAATATAACACATTTCTTATATATGCATTTCACTTTAAAAAGGTAATAATAATGTTATTTTTGATGTAATATCAAAGATTTGAGTTCTACCTTTATAAATATAAAATTGTAGGTCTAAGATATATAAATATATATGAATTGAATGCTATGTATATAAATGTCTCTAAATTTTTTAATTGAGTGTAGGTCAAAATTATATTAAAATATGTATGAGCTAATTTCAAATTGAATTAAAATTTTAATCAGTTTTTATCATTTTCAATGCTCCAATTTTGCATTTACAATCAAATATTTATATAAAATTAAAATTTTAATACAAAGAAATTCATGTGAAAAATCTAAATTAGTGATTGGTCAACTTAAAAATGCATGAAAGTGACAAAAAGATTCAGATCCCTTAGCTAATATATGACTTACCTACCCCATCAAGATTCATGTTCCTTGAATATATCCAATCTTTAAGACTTTGTTTTTAGCACAAGTTGTATAAATATCACTATCAACAAATTTGTATGATTTTTAAATTACAATAGAAGTATTTTGAATTAGAATGTAAATCTCTCAGATGCTATTACAATCTCTTTCATTTAGTTTTATTTGAACAACCAACGAAGATTTGTTGATTCAGAATTTGATTAGTTATCAAGAATTTATATCTAATGTGATATAAAATTTTATATAAATCGTAGATCTCAAAGCATTCATTTTATCACTAATGATTGAATTGATCCAAGTAAAAAAGGCTAGACCAGTTTAGGGTAGCAAACCAATCTTCTTCGTCTTCACGTAAAGGTTGGCCACTTCTTTTCATAAAATACTATTTTTGGGTACAATGATTGGACTAATTTGTTTATAATGTGATATAAAATTTTATATAAATCGTAGATCTCAAAGCATTCATTTTATAGTTAAAATGATCACTAACGATTGAATTGAGGGATTATTTTTAAAATAGGCTTAGTGTTAATCTTAATTAGATGTTTAGGCATGAAAAAATTTTTTTTATGAAAATGTCGTCCGTAACGGACGACCGACGATTAAAGCGGTCGACGGCAGACGACCACGGAGGATTTTTTTTTTTTTTTTTGGTAGAGAGAGAGGGGAGGGGTTTATTAATTTTTTTAATTAATATAATTATTTAAAATATTTAAAATATATAATTTAAAAATATTTTTATAAAATATTTAATAACTAAATATTTATATATTTAGTTATTAATTAATTTATTTATATATATAAATTAAATATATAATTTAAAATATTTTTATATATATAAATTTAGAAATTTATTTAATAATTTTGTTAATTAATATAATTATTTAAAATATATAATTTTTATTAATTTTAATAAATAAATAAAGAAATAAATAAATTATATAAATATTTTATAAATTATATAAATAAAGTAATTATATATATATATATATATAATTAGTTATTTATTTATTTAAAAATATTTATTTATTTAAAATATAAATTAGTTAAATAAATTAATAAAAAATTTAAATTATATAAATACTTAGATATTTATATATTTATAAAATATTTAGCTATTTATATATTTATTTATTTATTATATAAAGCCAAAAAATTATATAATATTTTATAAATTTTATAAATAAAGTAATTATATATATTTTATAAATTTATTTAGTTATTTATATATTTAAATTATATAAATATTTTAAGTTATATAAATAATTTAAAATATTTAAAATATATAATTTAGAAATAATTTTTACAAAAATATATATATATTTATATATATATATATATATATATTTATTTACTTATATAAGTCTATAATAATAATAATAACAAAAATATAAAATAAATAAATAAATAAATAATTTTTAATAAATAAATAAAGAAAGGAATAAATATATATATATATAATAAATATATATATATTTATATATTTAAATTATATAAATATTTAGTTATTTAATATATTTATAAAATATTTAGTTATTTATATATATATTTATATTATATATATATATATTTATTCTTTTCTTTTATTTATTTTATTTTTATATTTTTTATATTTTTTGTTATTATTATTATTATAGACTTATATAAGTAAATAAATAAATATATATATATATATATATAATTAAAATATTTTGTAACAATTATTTTTAAATTATATATTTTAAATATTTTAAATATTTTAAATTATTTATATAACTTAAAAATATTTATATAATTTAAATATATAAATAACTAAATAAATTTATAAATATATATATAATTACTTTATTTATAAAATTTATAAAATATTATATAATTTATTGGCTTTATATAATAAATAAATATATAAATAACTAAATATTTTATAAATATATAAATATCTAAGTATTTATATAATTTAATTTTTTTATTAATTTATTTAACTAATTTATATTTTAAATAAATAAATATTTTTAAATAAATAAATAACTAATTAAATAAATATATATATATATATATATATATATAAAACTAATTATTTATTTATATATTTTATATATTTTTAAATTATTTATATAGCTTAAAAATATTTATATAATTTAAATACATAAATAACTAAATAAATTTATATATATATATATATATATATATATATATATATATATATATATATATATATATATATATATATATAATTAATTTTTTATATATAATTTATAAAATATTTATATAATTTATTTCTTTCTTTCTTTATTTAAAAAATTATTTATTTATATATTTTAATTATTTTTAAATTACATATTAACAAAAATTAATAAAAATTATATATTTTAAATAATTATATTAATTAACAAAAATTATTAAATAAATTTCTAAATTTATATATATAATTAAAAATATTTTTAAATTATATATTTTAAATATTTTAAATAATTATATTAATTAAAAAAATTAATAAAACCCCTCTCTCTCTCTCTCATCGAAAGCAAAACCGCCACCTCTCTCTCTCTCCACCAAAAGCAAAAAAAATAAAAATAAAAAATCCTCCATACCGTCTCAATAAATAATTTCAACAATGTGTCAGACGACGACTGATTTTCATAAAAAAAAAAAATTTTCATACCTAAACGCCTAATTAATTAAGATTAATACTAAGTCTATTTTAAAAATAATTCCTTGAATTGATCCAAGTAAAAAAGACTAGACCAGTTTAGGATAGCAAACCAATTTTCTTCGTCTTCACCGTAAGTGTTGGCCACTTCTTTTCATAAAATATTATTTTTGGGTACAATGATTGGACTAATTTGTTTAATTAATTTTCCCTTATGTGTTATCATCAATTAACTATTACAAGTGCTGGATTAGAGTACTATGTTAGATTACTTTGGTTGTCCTATAAATAATGTCTCACTCTTGGTTTGGGTCACTTTATTTCTATTGTGGCTAATTTTATGATTTCTTATGTGTATAAAATATATTGCCCAAGTAATTATGGTACATATTTTTGTATCTTTTTTCTATAATAATTTTTTGTGTATATTGCCCAAGTCATAATGGTGGACAGCTTCGTACCATTTCTTTGCTTATTTTTGTTTTTATTCATTTTGTCCATATTAGCACTCCTTGCAAGTGGTTTCTCTCTCATATCTTTAGGGTTGTGGCTTCTTCGTCACACTTTATAGGAGGGAGTTTACCTTTTCTTTGATTTTGTAACTTTCTCAATTACTACTTATCCTCAATTTTCTAGCCTAAGTAAAGTTTGTAACTTTATTTAGGAGCACATTTATAATTTATTAGAATTTTGTAACTTTATTTAGTACCTAAGTAAGCATTAGAAATACTTAGGGGTCATTTGCGATCACTTTTATTTTCTATTTTTTTTAATTTGCTTTATTTATATTTTATTTTAAAATAAAATATGTTTGATTGTAAATGCTATTTTTAAAAATACTCAAAATATCTAAAAGTTATTTTGAGTATTTTTAAAAATATTATTATTTATTTTTAAAAATAAAAAATAAAAATACATAAAAAACACATTAAACAAATATGATTTCAAAAATAACATAAAAATAAAAACAAAAAAACTTGAAATAAAATTGATCCCAAATAACTCCTTAATATTGGGTGAAAGTCATTGAATGAACATTTCTAAAGGGTTGCATTCAACAAGCTCAATGAATAACTTCTAGGGTGTAAGTAGCATTTGAGTCTTAGAGGTTCGTGAGTTATATCTTTGCATTTAACTCATTTTTCTTAATTTTCAAAATAATTTTCAACAAAATGCAGAAAATATTGTTCATTCAGCTTATTTTCATTAGTTATTATTTGTTTTTTTTTTCTTTCTTCATTTTACATAATTGTGCTAGTGCATGCCCCTTGCTGCTTTCCCCTATGCACACATGTGTTACTCTGCTTGCCAGCCACACAAATGCATTTGCCAACCCTAAGGCGCACACATGCGCACCTCCATTGTCTAATGCATTAGCATATGTTACATTAGCAACCTAAAGTAAATAAAGTATTCATTACAGCACAAAACTTTTCAAAGGGTTCATTCCCCAAAGCTGAACCTACACATCATCCTTCTTTATAGATCATGTGACATTTCATTACCAGAAAATATGATAAAATCTTTCTTATTAGATCAAAGTTGGTGCATATGGCATAAGCTTAAACACCCATATAATGTCTCACGTTAGAAGTTAATTTTATTTGGAAGAAACCTCTTGAAGATCAAATTGCATGTAACTGTCAATTGAATGGGTTAACTGTAAAGTCATGTAATACTTTAAATTAGGCATTACTATCAAATGAGTATATAAAAATGATAGAAACTATACAAGGAAAACCAATATACACATTCAACTATAAGTAAAAGCTAAATATATAACGCAACATAGCTACAATTTTAACTCAGGATACTTAAAGAGTGTCCATTACAATATTTAGTATGCGTTAAGTTATTCAGATATTACACTATTATAATTATATTATTTTATTATAAATTTTAGAGATATTCAATTTATAATTAGAGGAATCTAAAGATAGAAAAATTATGATGACCTAAGATGGTCAAAGGATAGAAACCATTTAGTGTTTTACTAGGATTTGTTACCATATTGATTTGTTGTGGCTTAGTCAAGCTAGGTCACCAAGCCAGTCACTTAGTAACTATAGTGTTTATTTTCGGATGGGTCGGGTGAACACCACGTAGATCGTAAGGGGTACTTATTGAAGTGATCGGGTACGATATTGAGATATTATGTGTTATCTCGAAAGATAGGAACATTACCCTACAATGGACCTAATCACCTAATAAGGACTCCTAAGGCATGATGGGTCTTCGTATGTACCAGAGATTCTCCCTCCTACTTTACATAAAAAATAGGGTTTATTCTAAGTCGGGTTCTTAAGTTCCCTATAGAAGCACGCCTTCATAGTTAATTATATCCTAAGAAATGAGATTTCTTAAGAACACTCTCGATTAAAGCAATCAATTGTTATCTCCAAAGATTTCAAGGTTAAGACTATCAAAGGATTGGTTATTTTGAAAAATCAAATGAGATTGTTCAATTGGAAAGACTTATTTTGGGATCCAAAGGAAGATAAGTAGGAAATGCTCATGATATTAGGAAGCCTAGTGAGCATTCCAACCTATTCTATGGTGAGGTTTTATATGTTTGAAAGTGAGAAGATTTTTTTTGTTTGAGTTGAAATTTTATTAGTTTGTTAGAGCTTATAATCCATCAACACAAGATTGTGAAAATGCCTAAAAGGTGCAGATTTATGCTTGTAGCCTAGAGGAAAATAACAATCTCGGATCCTAAATCTGGGGAGCTTTAGCATAAGCTAAAAGCATGACTTAAATCTAAGCGAAAAGGGAGACTGTTGACCTCACTTTTAGAGTGAGTTCTCAATCTTCTTATCTTAGACCTAGAGATCTTCTAGACACTAAGACTTCCTTAGTCATAAGACACTTCTAGTGATTAAGTGAACACTTAAACTAAACCTAGAGACTTAGAAGGGTTATCATAAGATTAGGCCATGCCTTAGGGACTTAGGAAAATCACCTATCTTATAACCTAAATCCAATCCATGTGCACCTTCTTAAATCCAATTCAAATTCAATTAATTTTCAATCAAACTCAATTTCAAATCTAAATCCAAATCCAAATTCATATCCAAATTAAATGATTGAAGGCCATGATCGAATCCAAACTTGAAATCCAAACCTAAGCCACATGACCCAACTCCATGGACTTAACCAAATTTGCCTTCAAACCCTTTTAAACTCAATTGATTTTCTTATAAATCAATTGTACCTTTAATTATCTTCTCAAATTTAAATCAAATCTACAATCAAATAGCCAAAACTAAATCCAAATCAAATCAAAACCCAAATTTGAATCCTTTGAGCCAACTCCATGGACTTAGCCAAAATCCCATCTAAATCAAATCAAATTCAATTTACTTTCTCAAAAATCAATCATTCCATCAATTACCTATTCAAATAAAAATGAAATCTACAATCATCAAGCCAAACCAAAATTAACCTAAGTCAAACCCAATAGCCCATTTGACTTGAAATATTCAAATGAACCAAAACTCATTTGAACCCAAATCAATTGCAGTTGATTTTATATATCAATCCCAAATTTATAAAATTAAACTCAACCCAAAATTAAGCCAACTAAATCCAATTGGTTCACTTGACCCAAAGTGGCCAATTTGACCTACATGAACCAAAATACAATTCACTCCAAATCAAAGTGAATTAAGCCAACCCAAATTTTATGACATGATTGTTGATCATCTTAGGCTAATCAATTATCATAAATTGGGTCAAACTAAGTCAACCCAATCCATTGACCAAGTCAACCCTTTAACCCATATGAACCAAAATTAGCCAAATTGTAACCTAAGACAAATCCATTGAAACCAATGATCCAAACCATCCCAAAATTAATATTTAAACATGACTTGACCTTCAATTGTCGTACCTAGCCCAATTGCCCTCTTGACCCAAGTTGACCCAAATTGACCTAAATGGCCAAAATAGGTCAAATCAAAATCCTATCTAAATTGATTACAACCAATGGCTCTAGTTCATTCCAAATTAATTGTTAAACTTGACCAAGGCTACAATTGAATCCAATTTGGTCAATTGACCCTGATTGACCCACTTAGCCCAAATTGACATAAAGGGTCAAATTAGACTAAATATAAATTAAATCTAAATTAAATCAAACCAAAGCATACAATTCGCTTCAAATGGTCATATGAACTTTACCAAACTCTTAGTTTAACCTAATTTGACCAATTGGTCATCCCAACTCGTTTTGACCCAATTTGACCCAAATGGGTCAAATTTAATCAAATTGAACCAAATGAACTCGAATGACATGAAATTTGGCCCAACTCACTTTTGACTCATTTTAAATCTGCCCAAATCAAATTTAATGTCAAATGATCATTCTACCCTTGGGCCAAGGGTGTCACATAAGATAAAACATACATGTAGATGGTCATTTCTCTTTCTTGGCCACTTGGCGCTCATTCATTGGTCCACCTAGGCTCTAAGGACACGGACCAACCTGACCCAAGAGGTGGTTGGGTCAGTTATGACTCATGGGGAGGTAAATTCACCTCACCTCCCATATTAGAATACTTGGCATCAAGGACCTCCACTTCCCCTTACTATGACACCCATTAATCTCTCTTGGCCAACCAAATTAAGCCACCTAGGATGATTCCCAATCATTCATAACCACCCCAAGCCATAAGACATCCACTAGGAGCCAAAAATCACCATGAATGGTGATTTTCAGCCACTTTTATGCACAAGAAAAAAGAGAAGTCATTATGCTCATATTTCACTCTCAAAGAGCTCCCCAAGAAACCAACATTCATCCCCCTGCTTTCTTTGAGCTAAAGCTCCAAAAAATTAAGCAAATTTTGATGAGGAAGCGATGAATCTTGGTGGATACATCATTCTGAAGGGAAGCAAGAGCCTTGGTCCATTCCAAAGCTTCTTCTTGCATCCAGTAGCATGCTCGATCAACCGTTCAAGCGGTCGAGCTATCAATATGTCTACACGCATATCAGAGTCAGGAAGCTGCGACGATATCCGAACGACCTCCGTTCATGAAATTGATCTTACTGTTAGTTTCAAAATATCAAAAACTATCAAATGAGACTGTCTACGCTCAATTCAGACGAGTATGTCCAAATATAGACTGATCGGAAGTGATAATACGTAAATCGAGGCTGAAATACACTGGACGTCGCCAAAATCAGCCCAAATGACCTCTGATTGATAAACGGACTTCACCATCACGTTCAAAATATTGAAATTGGTCAAAATATAAATATTGTATAATCTAAAAAATAACTGATAAAGCGATCGAGCTATCAATATGTCGACACGCATAACGGAGTCGGGAAGCTGCGGCGATGTCCGAACGACCTCCGTTCATAAAATTGATCACACCATTAGCTTCAAAACATCGAAAACTATCAAATGAGGCTTTCCATGCTTAATTCGGACTAGTCTGCACAAATGTCGAATAATCAGAATTGCAGTGCACAAATCGAGGATGAAATACACTGAACGTTGCCAAAATCAACCCAAATGACCTCCGATTGACAAACGGACTTCTTCATCGCATTCAGTATATCAAAAATGGTCAGAATATAAATATTGCACATCTTGATGATCAACCGATGAAGCGATCAAGTCGTCAACGCGTCTGCATGCATATCGAGGTCAAAAGGCACCGACATAAACCAAATGACCTCCGTTCGTAAATTGTTTACATCGTTAGCTTTAAAACGTCAAAATTTATCGAATAAGACTATTCTCATTCAATTCGGATAAGTTTTGTGTGAATGTCGAGCGGTCGAAAGCGGCGACGCGCATTTTAAGCTGAAATAGAACCCATTTGACGCTGACTTGAACCAAACGACATCCGATTGTGAAATGAACTGCGTCCTTGAGTCCCGAACATTAGAATAACCAAAGATTGATATATATTAACTATATGTGTCGGTTGACATAAAGCTCATAATTGAGATTTAATAAAATATTTAGAGAAATTAATTAAGCCTAAATAGCTCTAATCGAATAAGTGATCCCGCTCTAGATTCAAATCTCTCGTTCGGAAAAAAAAAAAAAGGGTTTTTACATACATATCACTCAAAACAACCTATTTTACTCATTTAACATGTGAAACTTTATTATTACTTGAATAGTAAAGTTCATACCACTCTGAAATGAAAAAAATGAATTACACCTTGTTTTTGGTACAGTAATAATAAAGTTTCACATGTTAAATGAGTAAAATAGGTTGTTTTGAATGGTATGTATGTAAAAACCCCAAAAAAAAAATGGCTCCCCCCGTTCATTCGATTTTCTCATCAACCGCAAAAAAATGGTTAGCTCTTTCTCTGCTTTTCTCCTATCCTCAACCGCAGGAAACTGAACGGAGACCTTCCCTTCCCTTTTGGAGAATCGGCATGTGCTCTGCATCTTCACTATTTCCTCGACGAGTCTTCTCCTCCATTCGAGCACTCCAAATCAGAAGCAACCCCTCGTGCTCCTCGTCTCGCTCAACCGTAAGAACTACAAAGGAAATTGTAGAAAACCCAAGATGTCGATCTCCCCCGTCCAGTTCGTCTCTCCAATCGCAAGCCGCTGCGAAATCCCGGACTCGCGCTGTACTAGCCTGCCTTTCGGTGGATGCGTCCGGCTATTCTCCCTTCATCGTTGTCTGCCTTCATGAATTCATGATCGCTCTACAGTTCGTCGGACGGGCCTGACGAAGCTACGGTTATAAGATCATTTTTCTTGCCCGTAAGAGATGGTAGCAATGACAACCTTCTCCGTCAATTTTGAATCCTACATCACTCATACGGGCATGGCAACAAAACACGAACCTCTCAACGCAAGTTTCATTGCCTCAAAGTTTCTTAAGAACTTTACTGGGTTGAAGGCGATGTATTCGATTGAAACTGAATCAGATTCATCCTTCCTTGGAAAGGAAAGTAATCTTTCTTTACATGCGTTATGCTTTCCAAAGCTTGAACCAAAGCAGAGGTCTGCAAATCAATTTCAACCTCAAGCATCAACTTTCAAGGTGACTGTTCTCGGAGCTGTTGGAGGAATTGGCCAGCCATTGGCGCTCTTGATCAAGATGTCTCCACTTGTGTCAAACTTGCATCTTTATGATATAGCTAATGTGAAAAGAGTTGCAACTAATCTTAGCCACTGCAACACTCCCTCAGAGGTTCTTGATTTCACTGGGCCTCTCCTTTAAGAGGAAGTATGTCTAACGAGAAGCATCACTTTAAGTCGAAGGCGAATGCAGGAGCTTCGAAGACTTATCCGCAGCAGGCAAGAACCATTCGTAAGAATGGTTATATTGTGATTAAGCGGTGACGACGATAAAGGTCACCAAGCAGTGTCAGCGGAGATAATTCCTCTTCTTCATCATCTGCTGGTGTTTTGTCGAAGCTCAAGGATATGATATCGGAGTCTGTTCTTTGTCTTATATTGGAGAAGTTCCCTAATGTTGCTCTTGATCTTGAACAGTTTTTGCAACTTATTGACAGTGGACAAGGTGTTGATATAAAGGGAGTTTCTGATAAATCGTTTGCCAAGCTTTTAAAGAAACTTTTCTTATCGTTGAATCTCAATGAAAATGAAAAAGGAGTTTTCTCTCTTCCTTCAATGGCAGTTCCTGCTTTAAAGCTCATTAGATCTTCATTATGCTCACATATGAAGTCTAGGGAAAATCATTCCACAACCGCCAGATCACTGAGGGGGAAACAAACTTCTCCTTTGTGAGATACAGTATGGAGACCAGAGGGCAGTATTGGATGCTTACACTTTTCTCATGAAGTGGTTCGAAAGATTCCCCAGTACAAGTTCATGGATTTCTATATAGTAGTAAAAAGCTATGCAGGTCACTATGTTCCACAACTTTTTCAAATTGTCTACATAAAGAATCCAGGAATTCAGAGTCCTATCATTAATTTAAAGGGGTTCATGATACAACATATAATGGCCTGAAGGATGCTCGCCCATCACAATCATCGCACTACCCATTTCTTCAACTGCTGCTCTTTCAATGTCAATGATATAGTGAAATAATTGTGGATGTATGATGTGAATGTGAAAAGTATATATGTATATGCATATGCTTGTCTTTATGTAGGTTCGAAAGCCTTGTCATACTCATCAGGGCATGACGGGAAGGCTTCCACATCCATTAGATATCGCTTCCCTTAGGCGAAATGCTGTCGAAATTTTATCTAATTTCTAGACTTAGAAAAAAAGGGGAATGAATATATATTGCATTGTATGTCTTCTTTCAGGTTTTAAAGCCTCGTGCTTCATGAGGTGCGAGATAAAATTGGTTGTGTGTCAGAAGACACCATTCATAAATGAGGCGTCGAAAGCCAAAACACCTCGCAGCCTACATGAGGATAATGCCGGAAGGTTGCCGAAATTTAGACTAAAATTTAAGACTTAAACAAATTCAAATGGAAAATTACCTAAACTTAAGTCAAACAAAAGGATATATGATAAATACGAAGATAAATATTAAATCAAAGACAAATAAAGGGAGAGCATTTAAAGAGAATTTTGAAACGAATAGAACACTCATTTAAAATGCATGTAAAATTTGGGGAGGCTAATATTAAACTCACAAATTCTAATTGCGATACTCTATGACTTAAATTGAAGCCGTAAAGTGAGTTCTCTTTTATTCAAATTCCTCAAAATTAAATAAGCCTTAATTGAAACTTGGAGAAACAAATACTAAACTCATAAAAAACTTGCAATAAATTTGAAGTTTAATTTTTACATAAATAGGGAACTTGATATGAAGTTAAAAATGAATCTAAATCGGGTATAACAACTCTGGTTGTAGAAAATGTGAAAAGTCCTTAAATGATAAAATTAGAGAGGCTTGAAGCTTTCTTTTGGGTGAACTTCGTACATATCAACTTGTATGAATACAACTGCATGAAATATGCCCTAGCACAAATCTTATAGCGGTCACTCCTTTGGGTCAAATGTTCCAAAAATACATGCAAATGCTTGAATAAAAATAAATTCATTACACATATCTAAAATAAATATATTTTTATTCAAAGCTTGTGCAAACTTTTAAATAGTCGTCACCGGATCTGCAATTCTTTGTACAAGAAAACAGAATGCGACACTAAACTAAATGTTGCACGATTGGATGAGATTTTCTTCAATAGAAAATTTAAAGAACTTCATTCTAAATTATGATTTTCAAAATTAACGAAATAACTAATTAGGTGAATTTAGTTATGCTATAAAAACCTGCATGTGCTCAGACATAGAGATTTAAAGTATAAATTTTAATGTCTGAAAAGGTTGCACAGGCTAAATTAGAATCAATTAAAAATTAATCTAAAAAATCTAATAAAATACTATATCAATTTACAATGTCTGCTTCGCCACAGGATCTGCAACTCTTTATATAAGCAAACAGAAGGTGATACTAAATCAAAATATACAAAAACCATAGGACTTCCTTCAATCAAAAATTAAGGAGTTTCATTCTAATTATGAATTTCAAAATCAATAATTTCATTAATTAGATGAAATTATCTAAACTATAAATTCCTATATGTGCTCAGACATGGAGATTTAAAGTACAAATTTTAATGTCTAAAAAGGCTACGTTGGCTAAATTGGAATCAATTGAATATTAATCTAAAGAAAAATCTAATAAGATATTAGATCAATTTAAAATGTCTTCTATGCCTCCGGATCTGCAATTCTTTGTACAAGTAGACAGAATACTATACTAAATTAAATGCTGCACGAATGAAGGAGCTTTCCTTCAACACAAAAAAAATTAAGAAACTTCATTCTAAATTATGATTTTTAAAATCAACGAAATCACTAATTAGGTGAAATTAGCTAAGCTATAAACACATGCATGTGCTCGGACATAAAGATTTCAACTACAAATTTTAATGTCTGAAAAGGCTGAGCAGGCTAAGTTGAGATTAAATGAAAATCTAAAATCAATCTCAGAATTCATAAATAAAAATTACGTAAATTCTTAAATACACCCGCATGATCCTCGACATTGGGATGAATGCTTAAATTCAAGTGACTGAGGATGATGCACGGGTTGCTTCTTGATTTAGTCTTAGGACCGGGTCCGGGTTAACAAAACATAAAAATAAATTATATAAATTTCAACTTAGTGAAATATCTGAGCTAATTCCATGTGACAAGATCGATTCTGTTAAGCTAAACGAGTCGGATCTAAAGTTCTCAAGTATATTTGAGTCAATCAATTAATTACCCTGATGATGGCTATGTTGAATAGTGATTTCAACCAGAGGGGATACTTCCATCAAAATATGATTCTAATTTCAAATCAAATTAACTCAAATTGAGTGTAAATCTAAAAATTTTTTAAATGAAATTCTATCATGAAAAAAACTTAAATCAAACTCAATCTATCCACCTTCCATAATTATTTGTCGGGGTGACAAGTTAAGAAAATTCTAGCTCACAAAGGAACCAATGTCAAATCAAGTGTTTCTCTATTTTCACTCTGAATCAATCTATTGCTAGTAAGGATATGGCATGTGTCCTCTGATTATGTGGCTTGTCCAGTAGGCTCCACAGATGAAATAATTATGACCAAAGTCTTCTGATCTGGTGGTTTGGTCAGTCAGGCTCTACTATATTACGATTACGATCGTAGCCCGTATGCTCCCTAATGGCTCTGCGCTTTGAGTTATGAATCATAGGGTATACTTGATAGGGCAAATAGCCCTCTATCAGCTAAGGTAGACTTAAGATTGTCTCCTTAGACAAACACTACCCCAGGTCTACAAGGATTTCTTGGATGATGTAATCATGTGTTGTTGATAAGGATCTTTTTGTCAGGTTAGATTGACTGCCTCCTCTGACTAAGTAGACTAGGGACTACGACTGCCCGGGATAACGAAACCATGGGATCTAGATCGGGCATGTCATCATTCCCCCAACCATCTGGTTTAAGTTGAAACGGTGAATTTCATAAATTCTAAATTTTAAACTCCACATTCTGCTACTATACACTACGCATTAAGCGATCTAATGACTAGCCTTAATCGAAAGTTCTCTCTCACTTATTGAGAGGGGTAATTAAGTATAGGGGCTTGCACCTATAAAAAATCTGAAACCATATCTAAAGTCCTCACCAAATGAGGACAAAATCTCTGGGTAGTGTCTTATCTACTATTTCATCTACCTTCTAAAAATTATACCGACACTTTCAATCACACTCTCTTCAATTCAATATTATCGAGAGGTTGGTGGTAAATTTTTGGTGCCCACAGTGTCTATTGCTTAGAACATGGGATATGTAATTCTCTTTCTTTAATCTATATGGATTTACATAAAGTTTGAATGTTAACAATAGTATATCCCATTTGAAAAGGACACAACATTTGTTTGAATTCATTCATATGTATTTTTATGTTAGAATATAGATAGAACTTTAGATCACATGTTTAAATAATTCAATTAAAAGAAATACAATTTTTGTATGATTTTTCATTCTTGTACTCATTTGTGCATTCATGTGTATTCAAGAATAGTGGGTATATCTAGTCTGGACATTCCAGGGCTGCGAGGCTTTAAGTAGCCCCATGGAGGCCTTTACCTCACTCCCCTGGTTAACAATGGCGAAGTATCTGCTTAAAACTTTTATATACTTATATGTGCATTTAGCTAATGAATGAAAATCTCATTTTTCAATTTTAGCTCACATGCATAAATAATTCAATTGAAAGAAATATAACTTTTTCATGATTTTTCATTCTTGGAATCACTTATACATTCATGTGTATTCAAGAATAATGGGTATATCTAGTCTAGATATTTCGGGGACACAAGGCTTTAAGTAGCCCCAAGGAGGTCTTTACCTCACCCCCATAATTTAACAATGGCGAAGTACTTGCTTAAAAATTTTATACACTTGTATGTACATTTAGCTAATGAATAACAATCTCCTTTCCAATTTTAGCTCACATGTATAAATAATTCAATTGAAATAAATACAACTTTTGCATAATTTCTTATTCTTCTAGTCACTTATACATTCATGTGTATTTAAGGATAGTAGGCATATCTAGTTTGGACATTCCGGGGACGCGAGGCTTTAAGTAGCCTCAAGGAGGTCTTTACCTCACTCCCCTGGTTTAACAATGGTGAAGTATCCGCTTAAAACTTTTATATAGTTGTATGTGCATTTAGCTAATAAATGAAAATCTCCTTCTCCAGAAATTACATATCTACATTCACCATCTAAGTGTGCTAAAATATATTATATGTGTAGGTATATTTGAGATTAATATCATATGCATGTTACATGTGATGGAAAGGAATGATTAAATATATGTCATGTGATAGTAATTCAATTGAATTAATCTTAAGATGCCTTTCATATTAAATAAGATTATTTAAAGTGAGCCTAAACTTAGGATTAATTTAAAATGTGTAATAAACCATTCACTAAAGAGAACTAAAATCAAATTAACATGATTTAGAAAGTGGCTTAAGGTAGAGATGAAAGAGAGCAATTCTTTTTCCTCTCTTTATAACACTTAGTTGCTAAGTGTAGGTCACATGAAACTAAATAAAACACAAATTAAAATTCTTAAATCAATTAAACAACTTGAAGTGAAATCATCCTTTAGGATTAAATTGAATTCCTTTCACATTTAGAAAATCATAATCTTAATGCCTAGTTAGGACTTACCACACAAGACTTAATACACACATTATAATTAAGTCACCACTTTTAGTCCTATGTTAGGATAGTGCATAATGTGATGTATGTTCTATTTTGTGATGTATTATTTTAGACTAGATGTTAGGGTGTATATTTCGTAGACTGGATGTTAGGCCGTGTTTAGCTTAATCATATTTTCTACAGAGGATTGTGATTAAGGGGCTGCTATAAAAATAAATATAAATATTTTGCTTGCAGGTTGCTTAAGCCCCTAAGCATAATCCAAGTTAGGATAGGTGGGCTTGGTTATCCATGTGCAGGGTGCTAAGTCCAAATTATAAATATAACTGCTTGGATTGTATGTGTGTTTAGCTAACACTTGTCTTGCACGTATAGTTAGATTTACTTTTTCTATTTTTAATGTAATTTTATGTTAGGAATTAGGATTAGTACTATGGGGGTTTAGGATGAGCATTGGTCATAAGGCTTAGTCATGGGGTGCCAAAGGAGAAAAGATATGAAGAAATGAAGGAGACATGAAGACCCCCCATAACATTTATCATTAATAAATTGTAATTATTATTTTATTTTTCAGGTTGTATAAGGGTAGAGCTCGGCTACCCATCTCTCTTTTCAGGTTGTACGATGGTACCCAACCGCACCAGTCTTTTATTCTTTTAGATCTATAAAATTGATTGATATTTTGTTTAAATTGTATAATATAAATGGCATGTCTTTTCATAGTTTCTTTATGAATGATGATTTAATGAGTGGCCTAGATTCGATTAGGCTCTTAGAAAAAAAATAAATCTTTTACCCAACTATAATTTATAATTAAAGTTTTAAATAATTCATAACCTCACATAAAGCTTAAGTGTTAAATCAAAATAATTAAAAGATTTAACAATACCTTAGATGAATGTTATGTATTTAACATCATGGATTCATATTGTCTCACTCTTATTAAGAGAGGGTTCCCATCCTTGCACGATAGGAGAAGACTTGACCTTTGAGAGTCTCCTCTGTGGTAGAAAATACCTCTTTCTCTCTGATTTAACCCATAATCTCATTTCAATATGTATTTAGACATAAGAAATCCTATGGCCTTTGTCAAAATGAAGAGTCAAAAAAATTAAATAAAAATTAAAAAGATTTGCATTATAATAAGTCATTACTCATACCACTCATGCTCTAGTCTCTTTAGGGAGTGAGTTTGATGACTTTAGTCTCTTTTTAGATAATAACAGTCTAACTATCTTGCAAAATCATATGACCGGACCACATAGATTTAAAGCGTAAGAGGAGTTAACTAGCTACAACTCTAGGCGATTGTAAGTCTAATAATCGGGTGGTTTATCCTCTCTTGTGGAGAGTTGATCTCACTTTTGGAGTGAGTTCTCAACTTCCACATCATAGATCTAGGACTCTTATAGACACTAAGAGTTCCTTAGTCTTAAGACACTTCTAATGATTAGGTGAACACTTAACCTAAGCCTAGAGACTTTGAAGGGTTAGCCATAGAAATAGGTTATGCCTTAGGGACTTAGGAAAACTTGCCTACCCTATAGCCTAAACCCAATCCATGCTTTCCTTCTCAAACCAAACCTAAAATCAAACTCAAATACCAAATCCAAATCCAAATTTCAAACCAAATCCTTGAAACCCATAATCCAACCTAAGATCAAAATTCTTCATAAGCTCTTTGATTTCATCCCGATTCAATTGATTTTCTTAAATATCAATTCAATATCTCAGTCATTTATCAAATCTCAATTTAAATCCAATTCCAAATGATTCAATTCTCAAATCAAATCCAAGTCCAAAATTCCTTCTTAAGCTTTATGACCCACTCTCATAAGCTTAGGAAAATCTCTACCTAAATTATTCTAAACTTGATTGATTTCCTTATAAATCAATTATTTATTCATTTATTTTCACAAATATAAATGAAATCAATACCCAAATAACCAAAACCAAATCAACTAAATCAAACCAAGCCAAATCCCCTTTTAAGCCCTTTAGGCCTATCTTCATAAGCTTACTCAAATCCTAAACTGAATCAGTCCAAAATCAATTGGTTTCTTTATAAACTAATTACTCCTTCATTTATATTCATAAATATAAATGAAACCCACCCTCCAATGACCAAAAATAAATCCAACTAAATCAATTCCCTACTCAAGCCCTTTTGACCTATATCCATAATCTTGGTCAAATTTACTTCTAAATCACTCCATATTCAAGTGATTTTCTCATGAAACATTTATATTTTCATTTATATTCCCAAATATAAATTCACATGACTAAAACAAAGTTCAAAATCAAACCAAAACCCAATTCAAGCCTTTTTAGCTAATTACTTGGACTTAGCTAAATCATATCCAAATCAAGCCAAAATCACTAGATTTTCTCATGAATCAATCATCCCTTCAATCATTTAGCCAAATATAAACATAAACTTCAATTATCAAATCAAACTCAAGTCAACCCACGTCAAGCCCAAGTTAGCCCTAAACTCAAATGAGCCAAAATCCATTAAACCCCAAATTGATTGTAGTTGGATTTATATTTCAATTTAGGCTCATATATGAGTTCAAATAAATTTGAATCAAGCCAAAACCAAACCAATTGACCCATTTTGGTCCACTTGACCCAAAATGACCTAAAGGACCCTTTTTGAGCCAAGTTCTAATCCAACCCAAATTGGATTAAACTAAACCCATCTAAATCTCATATCATGATCAACAATCACCCTAGGATGATCAACCACCTTGAATTGGGTCAAACCAAGTCAACTTGGACCTTTGACCAAGTCAACCTTTAGCCCAAATGAAACCTAAACTAGCCAAAACTTACCATATACAAAATTGATTGAAACCATTGATACAAACTAACTCATAATCAATAATTGAACATGACCAAACCCTCAATTGAGCCAAACCAATTCCAATTGGCCATTTGACCCAAGTTGACCTAAATTGACCTAAAAAGCCAAAATGGGTCAAATCATGATCTAACCTAAATTGATTGCAACCAATAGCTCAACTTCATTCCAAATCAATTATTAAACTTGACCAAAGCTATAATTGAGTCCAACTTGATCAATTGATCAACTTAACTCAACCTAGCCCAAATTGACCTAAATGGTCAAATTGGCCAAAATTCAAATTAAACCCAAATTGATTGCAACCAATGGCTCAAGTTTATTCCAAATCAATTACAACTTAACTTACAAAAAATTTGATCAATTGATCAACTTGACCCAACCTAACTGAAATTGACCTAAAGGGTCAAATTAGGAAAAATTCAAATTAAACACAAATCGAATCAAACTAAAGCCTACAATTATTTTTAATTAACCATTTGACATGAACCAATACCTAACCCAACCTAATTTGGCCAAATTAGTCAAATTGGACAACTTAGCCCATTTGACCTATTTGAATCCAAATGAGTCAAAATAAAATATAAGCCAAATTGATTGAATCCACTTAAATTAAAATTCTCCAAATCATCATTTGAACCAAATCCAAACCTTGGTTTGACCTAATTTGACCAATTGGTAAAACTAACCTAACATGAACCCATATGAACCCATTTGATCATATGAAGTTGAAACCCATAAAACCAACCCATGGGACTTTGGTGGCTGACCAAATCCAACCCAAATTGGCCCTAGGTCAGCCAAAATTCTGCCCAAAAGCAAAGTGGACCCCACCCAAGGGGATTAGCCATTGGACAAACCTCCTTGCATTGGATTCCTTCCCCATTTGGAAAGCCCACTCTCCCGTCATTTGGGCAGCCATCCAATTGCCAAATGAAGCATGTCTAGCCTTCCTTGCCCACCCTAAGCACACTAGGGCTTGCTATGGACCAAAGGGAGGTGAGTTAACTCACCTCCCATGCAAACTGAGCATCCTACGGACAAAGGAAACAAATCTCCCCCATATCAGACCTTGAGCCACCTCCTAAGCCTTCCCCCCACTCCTGGCGAGCCATGTGGACCTGATGGAGACAATTCTGGTGGTCTAACGATGGCTGGCCAACGAGAAAATGGGATTAAAACTTGTCCGTCCACCTCAGCAATTGAGGGAATATACCCCCTCAATTCAAATAGGAATTCTTGCATTCAACTTTGTTTGAGCCAGAGAGAGTGAAGGAGAGTCTCCCACAGCCATTCCCCAAGCTCCCAAGCTCCCCCATTTTTCTCACTCTCAATTTTACATCAAGCTGAAACAGGGGAGGCCAATTCTAAATCTCATTTGCTCAATCCTCCACCAAACTTCAATCAAACTTGCAAACACCTTCCTTGGACCTAGTCGAAGCCATATGAATCATTTCCCAAGCTCCAAAGCCACTGAAAGTGGGAGTTCAATCAAAACTGAATGCCAAATAGGATGATCTTGGTCTCCAAGGCAATTTATGTCAAATCAAGGCCCAAGCTCCTCAATAGGGTTTCGTCTCTACTAGACGAAGCTACCTCCATCGATCCCACCACTGATCCTGAGCTCCAACGAGGTAATTCCTCAAAACTGTAGCCTAGGTGATTTTGAGTTTGGTCTTTTGTAAAAGAAATTTCCATTACATGTGGTCTTAGCCGTTAGATGTATTCCTCTTCTTCCCTTGATGGTGTGAGATCATTTTGGAATCAATCCAAGCTTGCCTGAGCTCTTATCGAATGGAGAAAGATGGATGACATCCATCCTTCATCGCTCAAAGGAGAAAGATCACTGGCTGTTCATTTTGCATAATGGAAATGGACAACCGTGATTAGATCATGCTTAGATCCCTGATTATTCCCTAAATCAGATTAATTGGTGATCGATCTCATCGGACGATCCGCACCGTCGGTTGACTCAGCCGCATGATGTGACAACTTAAATAACCAAGCCCATCACGCCACAAGGAAAGCACGCCGCTTCAGCAGCCATGTGGCGCCATCAAGATTAGGGCTTTAATTAGGGTTAATTAATCTATTTTTTATGGTGAATCATCTAAAATTCATAACTAATTATAGAAAAATTTAAAAAATACAAATGAGGGCTTTTTTAAAGATATTTTAAAGAGAAATCCATGAAAATTATCCTTAATTAATTTTGAATAGTAATTTTAGCTTAATTAAGATTTAATTAAAAATTTAATTAGCATAATTACTCCTTAATTAATCATCCATTTGATTTCAAACTTTCTGAGGATATTTAGGGGGAGGACCTCTGCCTTTCTTATTTTTTTTAGAATTTATTAGCTGCTTAATTAGGAAAATTGATTGATTAAGCTCTAATTATCTTCTTAAGTTAATTAAGGGGTGATTAAGCATATGAACAGTGATTAATTCTTTATTTGGACTTCCTAATAACTGTTTAGAAGTAAGGAGACTTAGAGAAGTGGATTGGAGCCTCACTCTTAATCCTTTCTCAAATTTTCCCTCTCTTTTCAACTACTCTTAATTATTAATTAATTAACTAATTAGAAACTTAATGAGCTAAATTGAAATTCAAATCTTCTTAAGTTGAAAAGAGACTTAGAGAAGTGGATTGGAGCCTCACTCTTAATCCAGTGGATGGCTTATGGAAATAGGTGGGGACCTCTTTCCCCACCTTTTTCCTTAAGCTCATCTCATTTCAAGATAATTATTTACTTTGATTAGTCACTTTTTAGGAGAGATGGATTAATGGATTTAAAAAATCTAATTATATTTGATTTTTCCTTAATCCATCTTTGGTAGAGCTTTAGGTGTTCAAGAACTTAAAGAAGCTTAATGAAATTATGATTAGCTCATATGTGTGAGAAAATCATGAAAGTAATTAAAATGATTTCTTAAGCTTAATTATTAAATGATTATGAGTTAATTGCATTAGGCCCCTTCATTTTATAGGAGCATTGTTATTTACTTCTTAATTCATATGCATATTATATTAGCTCATAATTATTTAATTGATTAACTTAAGGTGACATAGGTAAGGGCTAATTAATTGATTTAATTAATGCTTAACTTAATCAATCCATAAAAATCATTTAATTGCTTTTTATTAAACCAAATTAATTTACATATATAAAGAATGGGATTAGGATAAGCAAACACCTCTTTCTCACATTTCTCTAAAATCAAGTTAAACA
Source organism: Cymbidium sinense (assembly GCA_021442155.1). NCBI lineage: Eukaryota > Viridiplantae > Streptophyta > Magnoliopsida > Asparagales > Orchidaceae > Cymbidium > Cymbidium sinense. The sequence continues at coordinate 66,484,638 of CM038217.1, read as the reverse complement.
ATAAATCAAAAATGACTTTAAGAAACTTTAGTTTATCTTAAATAAGTTTATTTAATGTGATTGTCCTTAGGAATTAGTTGGATTGAATGAAATTATATGCTTGTGTTTCTGTATTTCTTTCCAATCATATTAAAATGTTGCATGTTCATTCCTTTTCAAAAATTAATTAAATGAAATGATTTCCTTTATGTCAAGTTGCATGTGATGGCTTAAGTTAAAAAAAAATATGTGAGGCTATCATCACTATTAAATCTCAAATGTATTTTCAAAAGCTTATTAATGAATAATAATACATGTTGCGACATTAGTTATACATATATAGGAGGTGAATGTGAATATAAGCTTAGTGTATGAAGTGAAGTTCCTTTCTTTCATTCATATGTTGATTTGCATAAGTACGAATGTTAGTGGGTATATTAGTCTGGACATTTTGGGGATGGGCAACTTTAATTAGCATCAAGGAGGTTCCTACCTCACTCCCTTGGTGCAAAATAATGACGTCGTACCTGTTTGATTTCATTCTTATGCATTTTGATATTAAAATTTGGATAGAGCTTTAATTCATTCACATAAATAAATCAATCAAATCAAATATAATTTTCGCATTATTTTCATTCTTATAGTTATTTGTACACTCATATGTATTTAAGAATAGCAGGTATATCTAGTCTGGACATTCCGGAGACAGATGGCTTTAAGTATCCCCAAGGAGGTTCCTACCTCACTCCCCAGGTGTAAAATAATCGTGAAGTACATGCTTAGAACTTTCATACATTTGAATGTGTATTTAGCTAATGAATGAGAATCCTCTTTTTTTCTATAAAAATCATTCATGCATCCTACATTTAAATGTGCCAAAAATATATTGTATGCATAGAAATGATTAGGACTTAATCATATGCATGCTACATATGATGGAAAAATGAACAAATATGTGTTGTGTGATAGTAGTTCATTCCAATTAATCTTAAGATGCCTCTCTTATTGAATATGTTTATTTAAAGTGAACCTAAACATAGGACTAATTTAAAATATGTAATAAGCCATTCATTAATGAGAATTGATTAATTAATTTGCTTTAGATGTGACTCAAGATAGGGATGAAAGAGAGTGATCCTCTTATTTCTTCTCTTTATAACACTTAGTCGTTAAGTGTAAGTCAAGTAAAATAAAAGAAAATATTAAGTAAAGATCACAAATCAATTAAGCCACTTAAAGTGAAACCATCATTTATAATTAAATCCTTTCTTACTTAGAAAATCATAACAAAACCTAGTTAAGGCATACCACACAAGCCTTAATACACACACCTTAGATTAAATCACTACTTTTAGCCTTATGTTAGAGCGGTGTATGGTTTGATGTACGTTTGATTTTATGATGAATTATTATATACTATATGTTAGGGTGTATACTTCGTAGACTGGATGTTAGGCTGTGATTAGCCTAATCATATTTTTTGTATGAGATTGTACTGAAGGCATGCTTAAAAATAAATATAAATGCTCTCTTTTGCAGATTGCTTAACCCCTAAGCATAATCTAAATTAAGACAAGTGGACTTGGTGACTCATGTGCATGGTGCTAAGTCCAAACTATACATTTGGTATGTTTAATTAACACTTATTTTACAGATGTAGTTAGATATTCATTTTCTATATTTGATGAAATCTTGCATTAGGAATTAGGATTAGTGTTATGAGGAATTAGGATGAGCGGTGGCTAGAAGGGTTTGTCTTAGGTGGCCCCCGTGATGCCTTTGAAGTAAGTAAATCCAAACAAAGAAGAAAAGAAGAGGAGACATGAAGAAAGAAGATAAGAAGACCCCCCATAGCATATATTCAATTGTAATTATAATTATTCTTTCATATACTAGGTTATATAAGGGTAGGGCTCGGCTGCCCATTTCTCTTTTCGGGTTGTATGGCGGTACCCGACCGCACCGGCCTTTTATTCTTTTACGTTATATTTATAAATTGTTTGATGGTTTGTTTATAATTGTGCAATAAAAATGGCATGTCTTTTCCTTGTTTTTTCATACATGATGATTTAATGTGTGGCTTGGATCTGATTAGGCTCTTAGGGAAAAATAAAATTTCTACCTCAACTACAACTCATAACTAAACTTTACAAATAACTCATAACCTTAGATAAAGCCTATGCATTAAATCAAATAATTAAAAGATTTAGTAACCCCTTAGCTAGATGTTGTATGCTTAATATCATGCATGTTATCTTATTTTATTCTTGTTAAGAGAGGGTTTCCATCCTTGCACGATAGGGGAAGACTTGACCTTTGAGGGTCTCCTCTATGGTGGAAAATACCTCATTCTTTCTGATTTAACCAATAACTTTATTTCATCATATATTTAGACATATAAAAGTCCAATAGCCTTTGTCAAAATGAAGAGTCCAAAATCAATTAAAAATTGAAAAGATTTGCATTAGACTAATTCATTCTTCATACCACTCATGTTTTAGTCTCTTAGGGAGTGGGTTTAAGGACAATAGTCTCTTTCTAAAAAAATAGCATAACCATCTTGCAAAACATATGACTTGATCACATGGTTTTAAAACGTAGGAGGAGTTAGCTGGTTGTCACTCTAGGCGGTTATAAGTCTAGCAGTCGGGTGATTTCCTCTCTCTTGTGGAGGTAAACTATATACCCATCTCTACTTAGATTTTGTACTTGCTTTGACCCTCACTAAACCTCCATAGACTTAGGATCTGAGGATGCTATTTTCTTCATGCTACAAGTATAAATCCCCACCTCTTAGGCATTTTCACAATCTTGTATTATGGGATTATAAGTCTTAGTTTTCCAATAAAATTTCAACTCAAATATATAATTCTCTTCAATTTCAAACATATAAATCCCAACCATAGGATATATTAGAATGCTCACTAGGTTTCCTAGTATCATGAGAATTCTCTACTCATCTCTCTTTGGCTTTGATAATAAGTCTCTCCTTTTTTGATCTATCCCAATTGATTTTCTAACATAGCCAATTTATTGATAGTCTTATTAATGAAATCTTTAGAGACAATAATTGCCTACTTTAATCAAGAGTATTCCTAAAAAATTCATCTTTCTTAAGATGTAATTAACTATGAGGGCTTGTCCTGATAGGAAACTTTAGAACCCTATATTCTTTGGTATATTCGAAGACCCATCACTCCTTAGGAGTCCTTATTAGGTGATTGGGTTCATGGTTGGGTAGAGATTTCTATTTTTTGAGATATTTTACTATTCCTTGATGTCGTACCCGATCACCTCAATAAGTGCACTCTCAAATCTACGTGGTGTCCCCCATACACATATCAAATCAAAAACAAACACCACATGGAGGTAAACCATATACACATTTTCTCTTAGATTTAGGTCGTGTTTCAGCTTATGCAAAGCTCCCTAGATTTAATATCTGAGGTAGCTATTTCCTTCGAGCTACAAGCATAAATTCTCACCTCTTAGACTTTTCTACAATATTGTGTTGTTAGATTATAAGTCCTAGCTTTCTAACAAAAATATAAATTTTAATAAAATTAACCCTCTCAATTTAAAACATATAAATCCCAACCTAGATTAAAATTCTCATTATGCTTCCTAGTATCATAAGCATTTCCTACTCATTCTCTTTGACTTCGATAATAAGTCTCCTCCTTGAGTTTTCTCACTTGAATTTTCAAATACAACCAATTTATTGATAGTCTTGCCTTGAAATCTTTAGAGACTTTAATTTTTTACTTTAATCGAGAGTATTCTTATATAACTCACCTTCCTTATGATGTAATTAACTATGGAGGCTTGCCTCTATAGGGAACTTAACAAACTCAGCTTAAAATAAACCCTGCTTTACTTTTTCATGTAAAGTAGGGGAAAGATCTCTAGTATATTCAAAGACCTATCATGCCTTAAGAGTCCTTATTAGGTGATTAGGTTCATTATAGGGTGATGATTTCTATCTTTCGAGATAGTGCACCATTCTTTAATGTTATACCCGATCACTTCAATAAACACCCCAGAAGATCTGTGTGGTGTCCTACATTCCAAAAGTAAACACCATAGGGACATAAGGGTCTACTCCACAAGAAAAGATAGACCCATCCGACTCTTCTGGACATACAACTGCTTGGAGTGGTCGTCAGCTAACACCTCATACGATTTAAAATCATGTAGTCTAGTCTTATGAAATTACACGATGGTTAGGCTTGTTATTTAATTGGAAAGAAACTAAAGTCCTAAACCCACTCCTTAAGAAACTAGAGCATGAGTGGTCTGAGGATATGACTTTGTCACAAAAATGTAAATTTTTTTCAAATTTTATAATATTTTGGCACATTCATTTGGACAAAGGCTTATGGATTTCTTATGCCTAAATACATGATAAAATTTGATTATTGGCAAAATCAAGAGAGAGAAAGGGTGAAGCTCCATCATAAGGGGTTGCTCTCATAAGTTAAGTGGTCCCTAAAGTGCAAGATTGAAGGCCCTCATTTTACAAGAGTGATTGAAGATGACATGCATGATGTTAGAGATATAACATACAACTAAGGGTTTACTAAATCTTTTAGTTATCTTATTTATATCCTAGGATTTATGGTGAGGTTATGAGTTATTTAAAATTTAATTATGAGTTGTTAGTGGGGGTAGAAAAATTAGTTTTATCCTAAGAGCCTACCATATCCATCCCACACATTAAAACATCAAGTATTATGAAACTATGAAAAAGATGCAATCCTATTGCACAATCTAAACATAACATCAAATATTTTATTAACTATCACAAAAGAATAAGAGGTCAATGCGGCCGAGTACCACCGTACACCCTGAAAAAGAGAAAAATTGGGTAGCCAAGATCTATCTTTATACAATCTAGAATATGATAGAATAATTACAATTGAGATTTGAATAAATGCTATGAGGGGTCTTCATTCTTCATTTCTTCTTTCTTCCTTCTTTCTTCTTTTACTTGATTTACTCTAAGGCATCACAGGGTACCCCAGGACTAAACCATCTAGCCATTGCTCATCTTAAACCCCATAACACTAATCCTAATTCTTATTATAAAATTATATTTTATAAAAAAGAAATTTAACTACACTTGTAAAAGAGATGTTAGCTAAACGTACATACTAACCCAAGTAGTTATATTTATAATTTGGACTTAGCACGCTGTACATAAGTAACCAAGCCCACCTATCTTAATTTGGATTATGCTTAGGGGCATAAGCAACCTACAAAAAATATGTATATTTGTTTTTGAGCAACCCCTTAAGCACAATCTCTTGCAGAAAATAATATTAGGCTAACAACGGCCTAACATCCAGTCTACGAAGCATACACCCTAACATCTAGTCTAAAATATTACATCACAAAATAAAACATAACATCACACATACACTGTTCTAACTTAAGAATAGAAGTTGTGGCCTAATTTTAATGTGTGTGCTAAAACTTTGTGTGGTATGTCTTACTAATTAGAGTTATGATTCTCTAACTTTAGAATTGCTTAATTTAACCATGAAGGTGGGTTTCATTTTAAGTCATTTAGTTGATTTGTAAATTTTAATTTATGTTTTATTTTGTTTCATTTGATTTACACTTAACATCTAAGTATTATAAAGAGAACAGAGAGGTTTACCCTTTTCCATCCCTACCTTAAGCCATTTTCTAAAGTACATTTTTATGATTTGGTTTTCATTAGTGAATGACTTATTAAATATTTTTATTAATCATAAGTTTAGGTTAACTTTAAATAATTCTATCCAATATGAAAGGCATCTTAAGATTAATATAGTTAAATTACCATCACATGAAATATATTATGTCATTCCTTTCCATCACATGTAACATGCACGTGATTTAACACTTAGTATATCTATACCTACAACATATTTTGGCACACTTAAATGATGATAGATACATATATACTTGGTGGAAAAGAAGACTTTCATTCATTAATCAAATACACGTACATATGTATAAAAGATGTATGGAAGCACGTGCCATTTTTAACTGGGGAAGTGAGATAATCAAATGACCCCCTTGGGGCTACTTAAAGCCTCATATTTCTGGGATGTCCATACTATATATTTGCGATCTTAAATACATATAAATGTATATATAATTATAAAGATGAAAGTTATGTAAGAGATGATGTTTTACTTAATTGAATTATTTGTATATATGGATTAAAGCTCTATTCATATTCTACTATAAATATACATAGGAATGAAATTAAATAAGTGCGTGCCTTTGTTAACCAGAGAAGTGAGGTAATGAAATGACTTTTTTTAGGCTACTTAAAGCCTCGTATTCCCGGGATGTCTAGACTATATACCCATTACTATTCAAGCTTATGTAAATCTATACATGAATGGAGGAAAGAGAGCTTTACATCATATACTTAAGCCATAAGCACATGCCACTCCTATATATATCCATAACTATTATCATTTCAAATATTATTATTAATTTAAAATTTTTAAAAAAATAAATTTGGATTTAATACTGATAATAATCACACATATAATAAATTAAGTCAACACATGTAAGCTTACATAAATAAATTACATTTGATTCATTTAAACTTTGAAAAAGAAATGAATGAATGAGACCACATGACATACAACATTTAAAGTAATTGGAAAGGAATAATCAAACATAAATATGTGATTCATTCAACCACACTAATTCCTAAGAACAATCACATCAAATAAAATTATTTAAAGAAAATCAAATCTTCTTATTAATTTAATTTTAGATTTGGATTAGTCTTAAAGAGAAGATAGTATCATTTGTTGTTTCAATCTCATTCCCATGTTGGCAATCTTGATTTGTTTACGGAAGGATAATTAGATAAAATTTAAGAATTGATTAAGTTAAATCATTTGATTACCCTTTCCTATGCTTCTTTAGTTTAATTAATCATTTAATCATGAGCCACAAATGATATGAACATGTGAGAAAATAAAATTACAATGCTCTTAAAAGACCTAATACAATTGGCTCATAATTAAATATTAATTGAGTTAAAGGATTTCATAAAATGCTTTTATAATTTTTTCACACTTATGGGTTACTCATAATTTCTTTAAAGGGTCTTTTTATTATTAAACACATAAAAAGGAACCCTTTATTCCATTGTTAATTATCTAAAGTGATTTGCATTTCAATTTGATTTAATTTGGTCATTTAATTGATTAATTAAGCACTTAATTAGTTCCCTTATTAATTATTTTTTATAATAAAATAAATTTAGAAAAATGATTTAGAAAGAGGTCCTAATCACTCTCCCTCTTCATTCACTATTGATCCATGATTAATGAGCTTTGATCAATTAATTTTTGTTGTTTAGAACATTAATTAAAAGGGCTAATTAAGGTCTGAAACATCAATTTTTTTAATTATCTAGGTAATAAATTCCAAGAAAATCATGTGAGGCAGAGGTCATCCCACTAAACCAACACACCAAGTTTGAAATTAATTGCTCAAATAATTAAGATTTAATTAAGCTAATTAAGTGCACATTCAAATCTTAATTAAGCATTAATTACTATTCCAAACAAAATGAAAATATTTTAAATAAAATCTTCTCTATTTTTTCCTTTCCAATGAGTATTTATTTGTATTTTTTGATTTTTCTTGTAGTTAGTTATGATTTTTCAAAATTTCAGCCATTAAAATGGATTATTAATCCTTAATTAAGCTTAATCCCATCAGCGCCATATAGATCGCTGGTGTGATAGTGCTTTCCAAGTGGTACCTCAGGATTGGCTACTTAAAGCCATCCGACGTGACACTAGCGTGGCGGTGGTGTATGCGCATTCATCCTCACTGTCCGATCTAAGATCGGATGGTGGGGATTAATCCCATTATTCCTAAGGGAATAAATATAATTAAATCTAACCAAATAATCATGGCTGTCCATTCCAATCATGCAGAACGAGCGGTGGATGATCCATCATCCCCTGAGTGATAGAAGATGGCCACAGTCCGCCTTCCCCCACTCAATCTGAGCTCACTGAAAATCAATCTAAAACATTCAGGGGAGTGATCTAGAAGGATCTAATGGTAGGAATTGCATGACATTATACTTTTCTTCAAAAAGGCCTAAGAAAATTTATAAAAAAACTTGGTTTTCCTGAATTTATCTCGTCAGAGCTTTGGACCGATGGCTAACAGACCGAGGTAGTCTCCTTGAAGAGGTGAAGCCCTATTGAGAAGATGGTCCATTGCCTCCTCGTCGGTGACTCTATGGATCAACTGCCGCTGGAATCCTCATCGGAGTTAGGCTAGGATTGGCTTCCATGACTCGAATTGCATGGGGGAAGGTTCGTTTCACCTCGCCATAGCTTGGTGAACTTGTGGGAAGAGTTAATTAGAAAGGGGTTCAGTTTTGAGGAAGTTAGATAGAGTTAAGCCTTGTCCTATCTCGGGTTTGTGTTTTTTTGATGACGGGGAGGCTCAGGAAGCTTGGAGGAATGCTCGGGGAGGTCGTCTATGAGGGCTCTAGCTCTAAGGATGTCCAAGTGTTCGAATTGGATCAAAATGAGGGGAGTATACACCCTCCTCCCTTGGATCAGATGAACAGGATTGGTTCTGCCATTTGCAGTCGTTCGACCACTGTAGGTAGCCGAAGATGGCATGAATGAGCTTAGGTGGCTCAATTTGAGTGGACAAGTGACTGAGGTGGCTCGATTTGAGTGGACAAGTGACTGAGGTGGCTCTTGAGGTGTCTCCATCTCCTTTGGATGAGCCAATGAAGGGAGGTGGGTTAACTCACCTCCCCTTGACCACCTTATTTTAGATATTGTCCTATATGGGAGGCTTTATGCATTGGGTAATGGGTCAATTCGGGTTCAAATTAGGTTGGGTTTGATTTGGGTTGACCTAAGGTGACCCAATGATAGATCATGCCAAATTTCAATGGGTTTGGCTCAATTTGACCCATGAGGTCAAATTGGGCTTGGTTGGGTCAAGTTGACCAATTGATCAAATTGGGTCAAACTAAGAGTTGAGTTAAGTTCAAATGAGTATTTGGAATATTTTGGTTCAATTGGTTGGGTTCAATTTGGCTTGAATTTAGATTTGACCCATTTGAGTTCAATTGGGTCAAATAGGTCAAGTTAATCAATTTGGCCAAATTAGCCAAATTGGCTTGGGTTAGGCATTGATTCATGTTCAATTGATCATTTGAGAATGATTGTAGGCTTTGGTTTCAATCAATTTAGATTTCAGAATGATTTAGGCCAAATTGACCTTTTAGGTCAATTTGGGATAAATGGGTCAATTGGGTTCAATTGATCAAATTGAGTTCAATCAAAGCTTTGATCATGTTCAGTAATTAATTTGGAATGAATTTGATTATTGGATGCAATCAATTTGGGTTAGATTTTGATTTGACCTAATTTGGCCCGTCAGGTCAAATTGGGTCAACTTGTGTCAAATGGCCAATTAGGTTTGGTTTGGCTCAATTGATGGCAATTGATCAATCAAGGATGATCAACAATCATCATAGGTGGTTTTGTGTGTTTTGGTTCAATCCAATTTGGGCTGGACTGAGATTTGGTTCAAATAGGTCTTTTAGGTCACTTTGGGTCAAGTGAGCCTAAATGGGTCAATTGGCTTGATTTTGGGTTGAGCTGAGTTGAGTTTAGTTTAGATATTGATATGGGATTGGTTTATGGCTTTGGTTGCAATTTATTTAGATTTAATTAGATTTTGGCTAATTTGAATATTTTAGGTCAAATGGGTTAAGTTATGTTGATTGAATTGATTTTGGGTTTGATTGGTTCGATTGTAAATTTTGGTATGGCTTGGGATGATGATTGAAGGCTTCAATTGGTTTTGAGAAAAATCAATTGAATTAGATTTTGATTGAAGGGATTTTAGCTAAGTCCATAGGATTGAATCATGAGCTTAGGTTTAAATTATGATGGATTTGATTTTGGGCTTAGGCTTAGATCATTTGGATTTGGTTTTGGTTTGAGGACTTGGGATTTGAGTTGGGATTCAATTCATATTAGTTGTATTGATTTGAGGTTAGATTTTGGCTAAGGATCTAGACATGGGTTTGGTTAGGCTATATGTTATGTAGGTTTTCCTAGGTCCTAAGGCATGGCCTAATCCTATGGTTAATTCTTCTAAGTCTCTAGGTTTAAGTTAAGTTTTTACTTAATCACTAAAAGTGTACTATGGCTAAGGAACTCTTAGTCTCTAGAAGACTCCTAGACCGATAATGATTAGATTGAATCCTCACTCAAAAGCGAGGTCAACAATAACTTAAGCAATTAACTTTAGTTTGTTATATTTGGAAAAAAAATGATAAGTTTAGGATATTGGGATTTATATGACTACACTTAACAAGATATCTGTAGTGATTTTATCAAAGCATAAAAGATTTAAATTTAATTTTATTTAAAGATTTAAATGATAATAAAGAGTGATTTACCTAATTTAACTACCTAATTAAGTTTAAGAATGACACCTAAAATCGGAGTTGAATTATCACCAAAATCAACCAAGCTAGATAAAGAAAGATTAAAATCAATTTGGTTCCAAGTTTGAATAGTTGGACCAAAGTTAATAGGGTATGTAGTAGTCACATATCCCAAGCAAAGGGGTTATCGTACCAAATATTACAAGAGTCTAAATGATTTAGGTAATAATATGATTATTTATCTAACTTGGCTATGTAAATAAATCTAGGCTAATCACTTAGAACTAAATATTTCATTTAATTTGAGATTAGGATAATAATCTAATCTAATTTAATTTAATCAAGCAAAATAAACTAAAGATTTGACTTAAGGTGACAGGAGTATTTCTTTGATCAAGCTAAGAAAATACTAAGAATTTGACCAAGAGCCTATTCATTAAAACACTTAAGGTTCACTTGGACTAACCTAAGTTTACCTAAAAGGCTATACTTTTTAAGGGCCATTAAGATAGACCTAAAAGGCTTAATAAGGTCATGGTCAAACTTTGGGTAAAATAACATACCATTGACCAAAGGAGACTGGAAGAAAGTCTAATTGAATTAGAGGTTATAAGTATTTTATGATGGTGAGACTATAACATACATTGAGAATAACCTAAAGATAAAAGTCAAAAGATTTTAAAGATTTTAAAATATATTTACATGATTTTATTTGTTAAAATTTATTTGAATATTAAAAATGTGAGTATCTTAGGTTATAATTGTTGGAATCATTTTAGAATATATAATTTAAGTTCTATAAATTTTTGTATGTAAAGCTTGAGTTTATTTTTAAATTTTTATTTAAATGAATCTTAGAATTTACTAAAAATATTTTATTAATTCTAGGTTTTCAAACCCTTAAAGACATATGCCATAGTTTAATAAAAATCTCAAAATAGAGCACAAGACTTTAAGCATTTTTAATTGATTTACATTTATTAAAATTAATAAAAAAATTTCAAAGAAATGAATATCCTATAAAATAATAAAGATTACCATTTTAAGACATTTTATTTGCATTCTCTTATTTTTCTTAATTCTATATGACATGAATTTATATTTGTTAAATTTGTTTAGGAGTTGGTCCATTTTAGATGGTTTATGTTTTATTTAAACTTAACCTAAGACTTAAATTGTTTATTGTGAGCATAAACCAATTGTCAAAATCTAAGAACCCAAGATTATTAAATATATTTTTTCTTCTCTCATGTATAATAGTATTCATCGAAGGACTTCATTGTTGATACCAACAAGTAAATATAAAGGTCAGACAAGAATTGAGTTATGATCTGTTTGGAACAGTTGTAGCTATATGAAAAAATAGTGATGAAGTTACTATAGAAGAAGTTGTTGTATGAAAAAGCTGTGATGAGTACACAAATTTTTTATTTTACAAAAGTTGAACCGTGGCTTTTTAGCCGCCACCACAGATAGTCAAGTCAGGTTGGAAAATACAGCTTTCTCCTCTTGTAGATTCTTCAAAACACAGGTAATATGTAGCTAGAACACTATTCCAAATGGTGTAGCTATGCATTTTCACCTCACAGCGCTTCCCAAAATGCATCGTTAATCTCTATCAAGAGACAAAGCCTACTTAGATATTGGTTAAATTAAAATGATTAAGATCAAACATTTCAAAAAAGATAATATCTTAAAGCTAGAAGCTAAGGATTAGGAGAGATTTCTTATTAGAGCTTGTTTGGTGGTGTGCTATTTATATATGATTAATTTTGAGGAGGCATAACTAAATTAAATGCATTAGTTATCTTGGAGACCACTACCACCATTTGATCACACCAATCATAGAGCTTCTTAAGTTTATAGGTTCATGCCAAGACAAGAGAGCTCAAGGATGAATTATTAGAGCTCTACGAAAACATTGGTCTATAAAAATTTTAAGTTCTCTCTCATATAATGCTTAAATATTATAAGTGATAAATTAAGCTATTTTAGATAATGCTGTATAAAAGATAATTTAGCCCTTAAGCTTTATGGATTTGTTGTTATGATATTCTTAGGATTAATATAGCTAGAAACTAAAGACCTAGAGAAGACTACTCAAAGGATGAATTTGGGCATAAATTGTCTTGATTGGCCAATTTCAATTTTATTGAACTTTTAACTTAATTGATTGACTTACGATGTCTCATTTAGGGTGGGCTAACTAAGGTTTTTTCTTAGAGGTCTTGCGCTTAACCAAGGTTAAGTTTTAGTTCAAATGAGCCCAAATTAACTAATTGGTTTACTACATGTTAAGACTGAACATATGAAAATTTATCTTGTTTGGCCAACATCAAATGTGCCTAGACTAAATCTTATAGACTAGGCTATGGGTCCAACTAGCTAAAGTATATATGACTAAAGTCAAGTCTAATTGATTATAAGAGATTTAATTTAAGCTTATAAGATCTATATACTATAATAGGTTCATATAGAATAAATTGGACTTGATGTATTTGGACTTATATCTATATAGTCTAATCAACTAATTTAAGCTAGATCGGTGGGTCCTTAAAAAAGCTAGGCTTACTTGAGACTATGCTCATGACTAATTAACCAATAAATAGAGTTAATTTAATCAGCTAAATGCAATTAGACATATGCCCAATTAAGTCCAAATAAAACAATAAGCATAAAAAGAATCATATTTGACTATAGTTAGATAGGGTGATCAAATCTAAGGCTATGCTAAGTCAATTAACATTTTGGGTCACTAGGGTTGAGCTAGGGTTAAGCTAAGGATAAGCTATAGTTCAAGGATTCTAAGGATTAATTGGATCACGAAGGTGCTAATAATCTAGTCACATGGTAATTTAGGGTATAATGAGGTCTAACCTAAGGTAATTCAAGTGCCTAATATATTCTAGCTCTTGGAAATAAAAATTGAGTCACCTAAAATTAGGCTAAGATAATGGCTTTTAATATGAATGTTCTTCTAGATGATTGAACACAACTAGTGAATGCCTTACTATAAAGAGATGTTAATAATTGATTAAATGACCTTCCAATCAACTAGTTAAGCAACATAATAATATTGAATGTCCCATCAATATTAGGAGATGAATGATAGAGAATATTAAAAGTAAAAAATAATAGATGGTTAATTTGTTATTTCTCAAGTAGGAGATGATATTAGTGGGTAATGAAAATTAGTAATTAATAGGCCTTAGTGAGAGTTGATAGAAAATATTAGAAGTTAGATGATGGTGCATAGTTAGCTTAGTTGTTCTTTTGAAATGAAAGAACTGAACGCCAATAATAATCATTGCAAAGATCGAGTCATAGTTGATGGAGATTTTTAGAAGTTATAACTAATGTTCAATTGACTTCATCATTTTCCTAATAAAAGAAAAGAATAGGTGATGAAAAAGATAATCATTAAATATCAATTTATGGTAGTTATCAAAATTTTTTTAATATTGATTATTAGCAAGTGTCGGCAATGAATGGTAAGGAACATTAAAATTCATTGTCCTTCTTTCAATAAGAGAAGAAATTGAGAAAACCGGGGAGATATGCATTTGTGTCCAATGGATATAAAACATTTGTTATCACTAGGCCAAAATCAACTACAAATGTGAATATCAGCTACATAACAATGGTCTCCACCATTGACTAATGAGTGACAATAGGCATCAATGTTAGTTGATTTGAATAAGCCCTCTTTATTTATTTATTTATTTTGGCATTTTAGTGTCTTATCAAACTCAGCCTTATGTGACATAGTCTCATTAAATTCATTTAATCAGAACACTTATTTCGACTATAAGAATATAAGATTTAGATGTCAATTGACCCCTTAAATTACTTTAAAAAATTTTTATTTATGCTTACATAAGTCTTAGATTTAGACCCTTCTAGATTTGAATCCAAACATTTAGTGGTGTTTTTCTACTTGTTGTACCAATATTGATTGTCTCGATAACAATCTTGTTGAAAATGAATTCAAGATAACCATGAAATCAAATTTTTGAAGTTTTTGATTTAGATGCTCGAGTTCTTTAAATTTTAAAATTTAGATTAAATAATGCATGATCTCTCTCAATTTCACATGTGATATAAGTCTCTTTGAAGAGAAATTATTTATTACGAGTTATTTATGAAATAGAAGCATGTGAAGATTCTAAAAACTCAAAAAAAAAAAAAATCAAAATTTTATGAGATTAATCTTATTGAAATAGATGTTCATCTAGATGGACAACCACCCCTTATGAATTGATCCTATAGTGATGAGCTGATAAGGTCAATTCAACGACACTAATTTAACTAGTGAGGTAAAAGAGCAGCATTGATTGTCTGAAATGGCACACATGATAGCCTTATTCGCTGAGCTTATGTCAATTCAAGTTCTTCTTTGCTCTAATTTGAATGATAAAATATCATTGAATTGTATGACAATTCAGGCATTCCAACAACAAAATTGCATTGTTTGGAGTTCATCTAGTCATCAAAATATTTTTGAAGCCAAAATTTTTAATCAATTTAACTCTTTTTGTGTATTTTGACTTTCACACATTACACAATAAATCATATTTGATCAAATGGGAAATTTGAGGCTCCACTAATAATCTTATATGTAAATACAATCTAAAATGTCTGAGCATATAATTAATTTAACATACGATTTATTTTTCGATATAACAAAATAAAATAATTTCATCACATGCAAAATATCAACATGGTATGCGAAGTCGCAGCCGAAATGACCATAGAATTCAACTCAGCGACTAAACCGAACCGCGGTCCACATCGGCCGCTGCATAAATCACCAGATGGATGGTCCAGATTTATAATCACAAACTGACGTGTCCCATTGCTTACCAAATGATTGACAATGCATCTCATCTTTACGGTCAAAATGATCTATCAAGTGAACGGACGGCCGTGACTTGAATCTCCAGCTGGATGGTCCAGATGCATTCACAAACTGGTGTTCTATGACTCACGCAATAGGTGATAATAATATTTATTGATCTGGGGCCCCACCACCAGAATCCTGAATCCTTTCCGTTTCACGGCAATAAAAGCAACTGTGCCCACCGTCTTAGCTCAGTTGATGAGAGAACATGATCGTCGAATGATGTTCGATTTCTCTTCAAAATGAAGACATCTATATAAAAATATCAAGAAGATTCATTATATATGGGTGATGAATGTGATACTTTAGACCTCAATAGATTAGTCACAACGAGTCAACGATATCCCCACTCATAATATGGGTGGGATGTTGGATATATATCCTTCCAAAAAAAATAATAAAAGCAACTATACTGTAAATAGATTCTTTTTCAAATAAGTTATCAACTACTTGAAATAAATTTAAGAAATTATTTTTAAATAAATTTTGTTACTTCCATAAAACTTTACTTGACCACAACAACTTCAGCTTGATGGCTGAAATTATATTTTAAAAACTAAAAAAATAAAGTTTGTATTAAATTGGCTATTACTAAACATTAATATTGATTTCAAATTTTACAAACCTTCTCAAAGAAATCCTTCAAAATGAGAATTTTTCAAACTAACATTTAAAATGAACAAAAATAAAATTCTCATCTTTTAAAATATAATTTTATTGATAAAATTCTATTGCTTGCAAATGAAATATATATTTTAAAAAATACTAATTTTATTTTTCTTTTATTTTATAAATGAAAATAAAATTATAAAGTTTTTTAAATTTATGTGTCTTAAAAGCAATATTATTATTTAATTATATCTAATTAAATGATAAATTTGATTTTTTTAATATGATTTATATTTTTGTTATCAGCTACATAAATTTTAAAAATAAAAGCTAAAATTAATAGAGAAATTTTGGGGCATATTTGAAAGTAGTATGTAAATACAATAGTCAAGCAAATGTAAAAGAAACTTCTATTTAAAAAAATTATATTGTGTATTGCTATTTTTATATTAAAAAAAGTTAGATCATAATTTTTTTTATAATTATTATATTCAAGAGCGGAATCAATCTTAATTCTCATGAGGAATAACTTTATAAGATATGATAAAAGTAAAAATCAAAAATAAATTTTAACTTTAACAAACAACTAATTTGGCTACTTCATATAAAAAAATTTATAAAATTCAAGCGGTATAATTGCCCTCTCTTAATTGTACTTGAGTTCGCCTCATATTAAAAAGAGTAATTTTTTTATCATAGAATTTTTAAAATGCACCTAAAATATAATTTCACAAATAGCAATTGCAGTGTAATTTACAGCACACTTTATCGCTGCTGCAGTCTCAAACATATCTTAGTCTCAACTTAGGATTTATTTGAGGCACATGCAATTATGTGAACAAATAATATTAAAACTATTGCAGAAGAAATAGTGATATAAAAAATTATAATAATTATTATAAATTTTAATTATTTTTAAAAAATTAGATCATAATTTTTTTTATAATCATCATACTTTAAATTAAATAATATAATTTGTTATCATAGATTGTTTGAAAATATAATAAAAATATAATTTCTCAATGATGCAATCTGAACTGCGCTTGCAGACAGGAAACTGCACTAAACGCAACCTAATAAGAGAAACTAATAGAAGAAACGGAGACGTTTAGCCGAAGCTTATGATGAACGGCTCTGATTTTATCACTAGTCTTTCGTTTATTTGGAGTACAGTCGAAGTCTTATAAAAGGATGCCTCGGTGCACTCCCTGCTGTGATCAGAACTGAAATTCTTTTTGGATACTCACTTGTCTAATTACTGGCGTAAAAGCAATTTCCATCCAGTCGCGTGCTGGACTCATCCACTTAAGGGGAATCATTAAACCCTAACCTCCCCCTGAGAAATTGGGAGATTTCATTATTGGACTTCTTTCTTCTTGTAGGTGATTTTGTGTTCATGAGGCGGAGAGGGGAAGTGAAGCAGCAGCCAAGCTGGGAAAGGCCGGTGAGCTGCTTGGTATCTTTGATTGCCTAAATGAGGTCGCCGCAGCGATCGCCTCGGCAGCATCGTCGTCGGCGGCAGGGATGAGCGATTCGCCTTATCGAGTCGATACCACTGCCAGACTCGCCCAATGGAGGATCGAATCCCCGCCTTCTTTCACTTATCGCAAGTCTGATCCCTTTAAGATCGGCCTCTGGAACTGGTTCTCTCTCTATCTCTCTCTCTTGATTTCTTCTATTCTTCTTATTTCAGTGAAAAAAGCCTCGATAAGTTCAAACTAAAATGGCAGCCCTAAGGATAGAATCAATTTACTGAGTGACTGGATCTTTAAACCATTTTCTTTGTTCATACGCATCTTTTATTTGCTATTTTATTTTACTGGAAAAATTGTGCCTGTGATTATTCCCCCTTGTTCTTTACAATGGTCTCTTCTTTCTTTAAATATAATGTAAAGCTCTGTATCGCTTTCTTTGTTGCAATCTTCTGAATTATTTACTTCTGTTTTCTTGTTTGTAAAAATTTCTGAGCTAATCTTCTTATTACCTTTTTTTTGATCTGGACAATGATTAGGTACTTGATTCTGGAAAGAAATAAGCAATTATTTGTGAAGTTATACCCGGAAGTGTCAAATGTGACAAAGGAGCAGCCTCCAATCGCCTCCTTCATCATCAAAATTGTCTCGTCGTCTGATTCGAATCGCAAAACCATTGTTCATCCAGGTCCTCTCTTCTCCATTCTCTTGTTTTTTTTTCCTTTCTATTTTAACTTATTTATCCATTAGACATGGCGATGGATGAAACCGCACGGCTGAGAAGCTTTCAATGTAAGCTTAGTGGAAGTTTGTTTATTTTTTATTTTTTTTTTATTTTTATTCTGTGCAGGAATTAGTGACAAGCAGCTAAAGAATAACGACTACTTTGTTTGGGCAGTCGACACCTTCATAGGCAAGTTCGTCGTTGACGTCGAGTTCACTGATCTCAAGATTGTGCCTCCATCTGTAAGTAATTTTTTCTTTGATATATGATTACTGTCATCCCAAATCCAGCTCAATCGACGATTAATTATTGCATACTCTGTAAAGAATCTCTTGAAACTACAATATATCAATATTGATTCTACGAGGTATCAATGATGGTGGTACCAAGTGGACTCCTTTCACGTGCTTGGCGGAATATAACATTTTATATGCCCAATTATTCCTTTAAAATCAGTTGGGCTATTAATCTTTCTTTATTCGTTACTTTCAAAGAATTGTGAAACAGATAGAGGAAAGGAATATATCTACTGAAGAATCATTGAAGTAAATAAAGAACTCTACTGAGAATCATTTGGGAAACACTGAAGAGTTTTCTTTTATATTGGTTAGTTCAAATAACTATGCTCCTAAAAACTAGTTTTTGTGAGTACTATTTGACTGCTAAAGCGGGTAAGGACTTAGTTGGATTTCCTTGTCTATATCCAATGTTGTGCTGTGACCAGTCTTCTGGAAATTTAAACTTTGTTTTGGTAAAAACTAGTTCTCATAATTATGTTTTTTTTTTTAAATGACATCTAACCCAGAAATGAGCTTAATAATGATTTTTTTACTGTAAATAAAATTTTGACTATTTTAGAAGAAGATAACTTTAAATAATGCAAAAGCTAGTGCTTTGATAAATAAATGTTTCCTTCCTGGATTTTCTGAAGCGTGTTGGACCTACGCATCATCAATTCTTAGCCACAATTGTAAACTTTGTATTATATTAATCCTATGCTATTTAATCCCTTTTGGTTGCTGCAGTAATAATGTAATTTTAAAAATGGGCACCTACACAAGCCATATTAACTTGAAACCATGATGCAGTTTCCAAATAAGGATCCATTTTTCTGGTGTCCACACAGCTTTCATGGAATTTTTACTTCAGTTTCTAATATTCTGAGCTTTATTTGTCATGTTATACATTAGTTTCTAGTAAACGTGGCAGGCAAGCTACAGTTTTTTTTTTTTTCTTTTTTTGTGTGTTGAGCACCCTACCTTCCTTTCAATTTATTTGTGATGCGTGTAATTGCTAAACCAACATAATTTTACAAAATAAGATAAATTTTGATCCTAGCTGTTGTACAGAAATAATTGCACATCAGTAACAGCCCACTTGCTTCTTCAATCTTAAGATCTTAGCCAAGAGTTTATGCAATATATATATATATATATATATATATATATAAACACGGACCAATGTGTTGGCGCTAATATGGTCCGTCCAAATAATTTAATCACTAAATAGAAATATTTAAGCATCTCTCCAAATATTTAAATATAATTAATGGTATTCCATTTTGCTTGCTAAATAGTTCTTTAAACCCTATTTGGTTGGTGTTTACAGCTTAGCTGAGGTTCACTTAAACATCAGACGACCAAAATGCATCTCCGTAAATTCAGCTTTGCCTCTAAGCCGGCTTTAATAGTGGGTTAAGCAAAGCGTGAGCTTGGCATAGGAAAAACCATTTAAATGAAAGATTATTAAAACTTATTAGCATACAACTATAAAAATCAAGTATATGATAAATATTTAACTATTTTATTAATTAATAAGAAGGTAAATAATTAACAAGTGATTTAAACTAATTAAAGATTATCAAGTTTTAACTAGGTTCATTAATATTTTGTGTATTAATTATATTAAATCTTAAGCTCATTTGAAGGCTTAATTCAGCTTAGGTTCATAAACATCAATCAAACATGCCATAAAACTCTATGCTTCTGATCAATTTACACTTTTCCCTTGACAGGGTGGGGATCCCTTATCCATCTGGTCTGGTTACCACGTTGAAAAACATTCTCCCTTCACTTCCCTCAACTCCCTCAGCAGGATGCTAACTGACAGCATCCACACTGATATCACCATCAATGCCAGCAACGGCAGCATTGGCGCCCACAGGGCAGTGCTGGCCACGAAGTCCCCTGTCTTTCAGAGAATGTTCTCCCACAACCTCCAAGAGAAGAAGCTTTCTACTGTGAACATCTCCGACATGTCCTTGGAGGCATGCCAAGCCTTCCTCAACTACATCTATGGAAACTTCCAATCCAACGAGTTTCTAACTCACCGTTTAGCTCTTCTCGGAGCTGCTGATAAGTACGATGTCTCAGACCTCAAAGAAGCCTGCCATGAGAGCCTCTTGGAAGATATCAATTCGAAGAATGTGCTCGAGAGACTCCAGATGGCGCATCTGTACCAGCTGCCAAGGCTGAAGTCTTGTTGCCTGAGGTATCTTGTTTACTTTGGCAAGATTTATGAGATCAATCAGGATTTCAATTTGTTTCTGCTTAATGCAGATAGGGAGCTCATAGCTGAAATCTTTCAGGAAATTTTTGCTTCTTGGAAGGTATTTTAGTAAGAGCTTATATGATTGATTGGTTGATTTGGTAGTGTGATAGGTTTGGCTGTACTGATGGTTGGTATATGTATATATATATAGATTTGATAGTGTACAGGATTCATTTCCAATGCAGCGTTGTGAATTCTTTACCTAAACATGTAAAATTTATGAAGTGAATGAATTGAAACACTGTTCTTTTGTAAAATATATTCAGGAATGAAGTAATATTTTCTACACCATCTGATGCATTTTGTTTAATTTGTCTTTTTATTCAGTAAACCGTAATTGGGCTAGTAATTCAGTTTAAATAAGGGGGAGGTGTTTCTAGTAGTGTTAATGGATAAAGTTGCTAAGCTAGGAAATATAACTAGCTAATAGCAAATAATCAAATGCTTTCATTCTGTGGGAATTGAAAATAAAATGATCAATAAGTCTACATATTTGCATGTAAAAAAGCAATCATAATCCATCTTACTTGCTTATTAGCCGATCAGGAATGATAGAAACATCCTAGTTGAGCAATGCTCACGAAATCTGGTTGGACTAATTGCTTAGAAATTCTCAGGAGCATGATTCCAACAATTTCACTGGTCTCTACAGTTCCTTCAAAAAAGAATGATTACCTTCAAATAACCTTTACTGTAGCCTCCGAAATTAATGAGAATGAAGGGAGATTGCAAAGCAAACTTCTACTCCATCTCTTCTTCTTCAACCTGTGTTCTTTTATTGTTGTTTACCCTATTTTTCTTTCAGCTTATACCAATTTCATCTGAACTCTTGTGTCATGAGAATAATACCTACTTGAACATGGTATCGGAGCACCTTATATAACCCCATTTAAACTAAAACTTCTTCCCGATGGACCAATTAGTCACCTCCTATCTGAATGATAGTTTTCCTCCCACAAAATCGGTGTTCATCTCTCCTCCCTCAAAATTTCTAATGTCCAACATTCGTCAATATTCAACTCACCAAAGACAATTATCCATCGTGGCTGTCGCAATTACTCAAAATATTCTGCCAATGAGTTCGAAGGATTCCTCAACGACACCATATCATGTCCAAATAAAATGATAGCTAAGTCTACCGGCGAAATTGTTCTAAAATCCGCCTACAATCTATTGATGCTCATTGATCAAATCTTGCTAAAGCCCTCTACTCCACTAAGGCAGCATCCATTTTCCCCTACGTTCTTAGTTTGGTCTCCCGCTTAGACGTGCTTAGTCACTGGATGCTGATTACAATCCACAATCAGTTCCCTGTCTCATTCAGTTGAAAAATGAGCTACAATAAGGTATCCTAGAAATCATAAACAGTAACTCAATGTATCAGGCAAATCAAAACACTTGGGAACAATATCACAACTACTAGATCGACTATAGACATGAAAGGCATAATCTTACACACTCCCAGTGGGCTACCTGTATTATGCTAAGTCTTCAAAATCATCATCAAGATCACGTAAGCCTGAACGACCTTTAGTCACTCCTACG
The DNA here is from genome assembly GCA_021442155.1 of Cymbidium sinense. Lineage (NCBI taxonomy): Eukaryota > Viridiplantae > Streptophyta > Magnoliopsida > Asparagales > Orchidaceae > Cymbidium > Cymbidium sinense. The sequence continues at coordinate 66,462,397 of CM038217.1, read as the reverse complement.
TTGTGAAGAGATTAACATTGTCAATGTGTGGGCTCTGAAAATTCACCACCAACCTCTCGATAATTGAATTGAATGAAGAGAGTATGATTTAAATGTCGGTATAATTTTCAGAAGGCAGATGTAATAGTAGATAAGACTATCTAGAGATTTCGCCCTCATTTTGCGAGGAGATTAATATTGTCAATGTGTGGGCTCCAAAAATTCGCCATCGATCTCTCAACAATTGAATTGAATGAAAAGAGTATGAGTTAAGTGTCGGTGTAATTTTCAGAAGACAGATGAAATAGTAGATAAGACACTACCCAGAGATTTCGCCCTCATTTTGATAAGTCACTCTTACGTTGTGAAGAGATTAACATTGTCAATGTGTGGCCTCCGAAAATTCGCCACCGACCTCTCGACAATTGAATTGAATGAAGAGAGTATGATTTAAGTGCCGATGTAATTTTCAGAAGGTAGATGAAATAGTAGATAAGACACTATCCAGAGCTTTCACTCTCATTTTGCGTGGACTTTAGACATGTTTCCTATAGGCGCAAGCACCTATAGTTAATTACCCCACTCAATACTGAGAGAGAATTTTCGATTAAGGCTAGTCATTAGATCGCTTAATGTGTAGTATATAGTAGCAACATGTGGATTTAAAATTCAGAATTTAAAATTGATGAAATTCATCATTATTAGCTTAAAGCGGGCGGTTGGGGGAATGATGACGTGCTCGATCAAGATCTCATCATTCAAATCGTGTCTGATCCCATACTTAGTCGGAGGAGGTAGTCACTAACTTGATCGATGATCCTTTCAAGCATAAGTTACCTTCGAAATCCCAGACTTGGGGTGGTGTTTGTTTAAGGAGACAAACTTAAGTCTACCGCTACAGAGGGTTGTTTCTATCAGTATAATTCACAACTCAAAGAGGCGAGTCATTGGGAGCATACAGTTACGATTGTGATCATAATATAATGAAGTCTTCTTGGCAAGCCACCCGTCGGAGGACTCAGTAGTACTACATCATATGAGCTCTTGGCGCCACAATCAAAGGACACGCCACGTCCTTTAGCGTGAGATTGATTGAGTGAACATAAGTAGAGTGATTTGACATCGCTCCTGTAGAATTTTTTTTAATTTGTCATCTCCGACAAACTATTGCGGAAGGTGGATTGATTGAGTTTTACTTTAAACTTTTAATGATTGAGTTTCATTTAAACAATTTTTAGATTGACACTCAATTTGAGTTAATTTGATTTGAAATTAGAATCATACTTTGATGGAAGTATCCCCTCCGATTGAAATCATCATTCAACACAGTTATCATCAGGGTAGTTAATTAATTGAATCGAATATATTTGAGAATTTTAGATCTTGTCAACTCGCTTAACTCATACGAAGATCGATCTATCACGTAATTCTTCCATATTTTACTAAGTTCAAATTCTTATAATAAATTTTTTGGTTTTAATTGCTAAAACTAGACTAGAGCGTATCATCCTCAAACACTTGAATCTAAACATTCAGCATAGTGTTAGAGCCCATGCGGGTGTATTTGAAAATACCATAATTAACGTCTTCTATTCTCAACGTCTTCTATTCTCTTGTGCGATGTGTTACGAATCCGGTGGCGTAGAAGACGTTATAGATTTTAAAATATTACTTATACTTGGATTGCTTGTTGAATTTTTCAATTCTCAAATATCATTTGGCATGTTTTCATAAATGAAAGCATTGAGTTTATCACAATTCTAATTCAAATTATAATGCGAATTTTTATCGATTCATTCAATATATCAATGAAGTGTAACTTGAATGATTGAAGGAGTTTGTATATACCCATTGTCAAGCTAGTTAATTACATTGTAAATCTCTTTATAAATTTCATTTGAATACCCTTAATCTTAGAACTAAGCACTTAGATATATCATAATTCTCATGTGCTTTAAATATAATTTCAAATGATCCTTTTTAGAGGCTACATTCATGAATGATCATGAGTTGCCTAATCGAACTTGTACTTGTGAAAAAGCTATCAAATCGCTTGCGCACCTTTGTTTTCAATTTGAAATTGGACACGTGAATTTATCATCAATTATTGGGCACTTGATATTCGATCAAAATTCCTACTTCTTTCGATATCCTCTAATTTGCAATTGTTCAATTAATTCTCTTATAAGTTTGCTATCAACATCTCCATGTTTCAACTAAAGATTAGTTAGTTTTATGAAGTTTGAAGAAAAGAGAACCCGCTCACTCAATAGCTTATGCAAATAATTGATAACTATTTCACAAGAACATGTCTTCCTTCAATGTCCACGAAAGCTTTATCCAATTCTTGGTATGAATCTTTTAGTGTGTTATATTTATGATTAGTTTCTTTAAGTAATTCTCAATTCTTAAAGTGGCAACATCATTAAATCATTTATGAATATCATTCCAATTTTGATTTCTTTGCAAATTGATTTTAAATTTTGAGACTTTGCGCTTTCATATTGTTTCAGTATTTATGTGTTTTCTTCTTTTTAATGACTTTTGATTCTTTCCCTCTTTTTTTTCTAAGTCTAAAAAATTTCTACAAAGATTTCGACTGGGAGCGATGTTAGATCTTGTGACACCCTAACGAAAAATGAAATAAGATCATGACACCGCGAATTCATTCTTTTTTCATCTCGTCGAGCCCTAATGAGCCCGGCGAGGCTTTCAAACCTGCAAAGAAACACAAGCATATATATATATATCCACATCACACATGTTTTGACTTATTTCTTCTGCGCGTTGTAATGATCGGCAAGGAGACGGAGTTGGCGATGCCGGAAACCAAAAGAAGAACCCGCCTAATGACGGTATTCTTCTTCGGTTGCGGTAAAGAGAAAGGTCGGAAAGGGAGATAGAAAGGGAGATGCCGAAAATCGGGAGAAGAACTCGCCTAATGACGATGTTCCTCTCCGGTTGCGGTAAAGAGAAATTGAAAAGGTAATAGAAGGGGCGATGCCGAAAACCGAAAGAAGAACCCGCCTAATGATAGTGTTCTTCTCCGATTGCGGTAAAGTGTAATTGGAAATTTGGATTGGGGAAATGAGGGCATTTGCGGGTTGAGAAAATGAGGGAAAATGAGGGGAAAAGGAAGGAAGAAATGAGGGAAATTCTAAGGAATTTTTGGATTGGTTTTGTGAGGGAAAGAGATGAAATTTTCGGTTTTGGCTTTTGAGAGGGAAAGGGAGATGAAATTTTCGGTTTTGGCTTTTGAGAGGGAAAGGGAGGAAATGAAGAAGAGAAGGAGGAAGAGGAGGAGAGCAATCCTATCTTTGCTCGCGTTTTGGAGAGAAGAGGAAAAAGGGAAGGTTTCCTTGCGGTTACTGTGTGCGAATGAGAAGAAGGACGAACAGTTCGGTTGAGGGTTTTTTTGAATGCACGGGGGAAGAAGGAAGAAAGAAATCGAAAATGGGAGGGATTTGCGGTTTACCTGAGGAGGAGGGAATGGTTATCTGCCGTTTGAATTGCGCGTGGAGGAGCGCAGGAGGGATTCACTCCGGAAGAGGAAGGCCGCTCGGTTGAGTTCGTGCGATTCCGTGCATTTGGAGATCCGAACTGAAGGGGCTCTCGTGCGAAGGGGAGGGGCTCTCGTGCGCATAGAGGGAGAGGTCAAATCGAGAATTGAGCGTGTGGAGAGCCAGTCGGGTTGGGTTGGAAGTGCGTGTGAGGGTCGAATCAAACAGTTTTAGGGATTTATGTTAAATTTAGGGCTTTTAAATAGATTTTTTAATTTTTTAATTGACTTTAATATGAACTTTATACCGATCTTAATATAATTAATATATATATATATATATATATATATATATATATATATATATATATTGATTGAAGATTCTGACATTCAACGAACGACGAATTGCTTTAATCGTAGCGTGGTCGCCGGCTTCAAATTAGGCCATTCGCTTAAAATGACGCCATCACTTTCGACGCAATTTCACGCAGATTGTCTCAATTGAGTGTTGGCCTTACTGATTGATTTTGGCGTTTAACGACGCAATCAATTTTCCAAACGGAGATCGCTTTAGCTCTCACGACCTCGATATGGCCTACGCCCCGAACACGGTGAAGTCATTCATCGATCGATATTTGGTGATGTCCAGATATTTTAGTCGATTTACGCTACGTTACTCCAATCATTCGACATTTGCACAGACTCGTCCGAATTGAGCGTGGACAGTCTCATTTGATATTTTTTCGACGTTTCGTAGTTAACGGCGTGATCAATTTCATGAACGGAGGTTGTTCGGACATCGTCGCAGCTTCTTTTCTCGAGCATGACGCCGCGACATTGATAGTTGATCGTCATTGATGGATCGTTGATCGCGCAATATTTATATTCCGATCAATTTTGACGCTCAACGCGATCAAGTTCGTCGCGGAGGTCTGCGATATCCGCATTTTAACTTCCGATTGATCGCCACTTTCAAGCTTCATCGAATACTTATATGACTCAACTTATGACATATATATGAAGTTCAAGACAATGGTTGCAAAAAAGAACATTCCACAATAGATCCCCACTCAACTCTCCAAAGCCATTGTGGTCGAGGCTATGGTAATACATCTCCTGGTTGCGACAGACATCCCAATGAGAATAAATAGTGCATCAATACTCCCTTTTAGCAGAATAGAGATGGACAAACCTTCAGCCCCGTCTATTAAGCATGGTCATTTAGCACTCCACTGCTGGCATTGCATCAATGCCAATTATAACCCTCTGTGATATTTGACCAACCCCATAGCCTCTAGTATCAAATTATTACCCTGGCATAGAAGAAATTATTACATATAGATTATGGATGGTCTCAATTATTATATATTATTATGTACATACTGTATATATTAGGTACATAATAATTGTATATTAGTTATATACATATTATGCACATGTACATGAATAAGAATACAATAATTATATATATATATATATATATATATATATATATATATATATATATATATATATATATATATATATATATATATATATATATATATATACACATTTTAAAAGTGATATTTATACTTAATTAGTAAGGATATTATGTGGTATAAGTGGAATGAGGGTCCCACTTCAGGAATTCAAAGGCATCTTTGAAAATATATTAAATATTTATAATTTATTTTATTTTTTGGGTTCTTAAAAAAATTGATGTGTGAAATAAAAAACTATGATGTGTGATCTCTTTCAAAAAATTGATAAGGATCTTTCCTTAGCCTTAGGGCATTGTATTATTCATCAATTTCAAGCTTAAAGTTAATTGTTGTTCTAGAAAAAAGAAAAAAAAAAAAAAAAAAAAACTAACTCAAAGTTTTACTTTAAGCCCTTTAAAATTTGTAAATTTTTTATGTAAATTTTCTATTAGCCATGAAAGTATCAAAATTAAGTTAAAATTATAATTAAAGGCATCAAGAAAGCCCATTTGGGCCCATAATCAAATCAAATCTACCGGCCTTCACCTGTCGTGATCAACAGCAACGCTTGCCGTCCTACACACGAAAGACATGTTTTAATTTATTTATTTATTTTCTTCTATTTATTTATTTAAGGGCTGTTTGGGATTCTTTTTATTTTTATTTTTTTATATTATTTTTGAAAATATATTTATTTAGAATATTTTTATGTGATTTTATTTTTTTAAAACAAATAATATTATTTTTAAAAATTTAAGTATTTTAAAAAAAATAAGTATGAACAAATAAATTTTATTTTTAAGTAAAATATAAACAAAATAAAATATAAATATAAATAAAAAATAAAAAATAAAAATGATCCCAAATGACCCCTTAATCAATACGTTATATTAGTTAATGGCTTAAAGCAAATAAAAATTCTATAGTATTTTTTAGAAAGGCTCTAAAAAAATTGTGTTTCTTATTTTCTCTCAATTATAAATATCTTTTTTTAAGATGGGGGAAAATTACTATTTTCCTTCCCAAGCTCTCATTCTCTTAACTAAAGAGGTATGATAGTCCTACAGGAGGTTTAGCCATTCTTGCTTCGACGACGCTCAAGTTTTTCTCTGTAAATAGGACAGTTGTCCTAATTACATAAATCCAAATTGAGGCTGAAAGCTATTTCATCTTTATTATTGGGCCATTTACACATATATATATATATATATATATATATATATATATATATATATTGAATATTAGATAAAAATAATATTATCATTAACTTTTTAGAGTAAAATGTATATTTTCATTATTAAAAAAATATTATATTTTACAATATCAAATTTTAAATATTAGATACACAAGTGCATAAATATTATTTACTGCTGTATGGAAGTATTCCCTTATTTTAAGGCTTTGATTTTCTTTGCAAGAGTTAACTATTCTCAAAATTTGGTGAGATGGATGGATATTAATGCATTGCTGGGACATTAACACCAAAATTGCTTATAATTCCCATAAAATATGGAAATTTATTACCAAATTTTACAAATATATTTTTTTTGTTTTCACCAACTTTTAAATTATGCCAATTTTGAAGCGGGCAAATATATAAATTTGTTTTCGTTTAACATGCAATAACTTGGTAAATGAAATATATTCGTTGACATATTTGTATAAAACCCCTTTACTTTTTAAATGTTAACATTTCAAATTACTATTTGCCTCGTAAATTTTGAATGTATTAGACTTCTTCATCCCAACAAAATGGTTGTAAAATATATATTCAATATCTTTTAAAATATGCATTCACCTTCCATTAATCTCTAGGGGTCTGTTTGGAGACAATTCTATTGTGATTTTTTATTTATATATTACTATTACAAATATCTTTATTTGATGTATTTTTAAATATTTATTATTATTATAAATATATTATATTATTTTAAAAAATACTTAAAATAATTTTAAGATATTTTAATTATTTTTGAAAATAATTATCACTACCAAATATATTTTATTTTAAATTATGATATAAATAAAATAAAATAAAAAAATATAAAAGTGATCACAAATGTCCCCTAAATAAATAATATAACTTAAAATAAGCTACCAAAAGAAATAAAAAAGAGGCCAAATTCAAGAACTAAGTAAAGTTATCATATTTGAAAATAATATAGAAATTACAAATAAGAACCACCAAACTCTTTCTTCAGGCACTTAATATTTTTTTAATTTTTAAAATAATATTAGAAAAATTAATAAGACAAAAAATACTTAATCTTCTAAGCATTTTGGCACTCTTATAAAATATCATCAATCATTACTTTTCATACTTTATTTTCTTTAAAGTTTCTTTAATTTTAATTTTATTAATATGCTGATAAAAATAAATTTTTTTATTTACATTCAAAATACTAAGATCGTTAAACTCAAAATCAGGATCAAGGCTAATTATAGCTGGCAAGGATAAATTCTTCTAACATGCAATTATTCATTAGTACAGATATTTTTTGATAATTACACAATCATTGTAAGTTTTAAAATTCTTTCTTTGTAAACTTATCATCTTGGATATCTTATGATTAACACATGTATATTAAAATAAACAGAAAATTAGTAGTAATTTATAGAAATGTCCAATCCATCCAAGAAATTTACAAATTCACTAACTAGCGAACATTAGCTATTGTCAGATTGGGTTAATTAAAATTGGCATGCCTCTTGGGAACTCCACATATGGATATGCCATAGGAATGTCTTCACCATCTAATCTCCATCTACATAAATAAATAAATAGTATAATAAATACATGACATTAATTAAGCACCATTTTGGATTTATTTGCAATTTACGTTTTTATTATATACTTATATAAAGCTTTTAGTATAAAAACTTACAAATTATTTAAAATTATTTTGCAACAAGTTTAAATTCAATTATTATGTTTGTTAAAAAAAATATGAAAAAAGGTTATTAAAAAGACGACTAAAACAGATTTAATGTCTTAAACAATGAATGGGGATTTAAAAAATTGATGTTAAATAATTGAGATAAGGCTTTATGATGAAGATGAAGTATATAGTAATAAAACAAATTACTTTATTTGTCTTTTTATATATAAAAGAAATTCAAATAACTTGTCATATCTGGCTAATGCCAGCCATTGTTTTAATTATTTAACTAATTTTTAATAGGGGGATTTACATACATACCATAATTTTTATGTATTGACATATGTGACATCTAAATTTTAATATTTGCATAAATAATACTTAAATCTTTAATATCATATCTAAAATGACATCATCATTAACTTTTTTTTAAGTAAAATATACATTTTTTATACATAATAAAATGATATATATATATATATATATATATATATATATATATATATATATATATATATATATATATATAATTATTTATGATATTATATACTCAAATTTTCATTGTATAATTTGAAGGTACTTTAATCTTTCATAGAAAAAAAAAAACAAAAAAGAATAAAACGATTGTACAAATCCAATAATGACAAATTAATGCTTTAATTGTTATACCATAAAATTACTTTTAATTCTTAAAAATAATTTATATCACTACTACTAACATGAATAATAGATAATTAGTTTTGTAATTTGAGTGAAATATAGCTGCCTTTTACAAGTTTATATTGAAGAAATACCTGTACTTTAGTACAAAATGGTGAAGAAAAATAGCAGCCTCCACTCTGGCGAGCTCAAATCCAGGGCAAAGCCTTGATCCGCCTCCAAAAGGAGTAAAACTCTTGCTCATTATCTGATTTTGGCCCTAAAAAATAAAATAAAATTATAAATGAAATGAGCTCTTATATATATATATATATAAAGCTTAAGGTTTAGGATTTAGGGCGAGACATTAGCAAATCATAATTGTTGTCCATGAAATGAATTCAATAATATTATATCTATCCCTGCCATAAGATTTTGAACATTTTGAGCATTCAAAGTGATTGTTTACGCCTAAATATTGTAATGGTATAACCTAATATATGAATAGATTGTGAATGTTGATGTGATCACTCTAATCATCTCGATGAGTTTTCTCATCATCTTGTGCCATAAATCATTATGGAACTATTTCTATAGACAGAAAGAAAACTCTCTTGCACTTCGTGGATTTGTAGTGCTCTACCACAACGAAATAACCACGCTTCAGTTATTTTCAAAAGAACATATGTGAGGCATAACTAGAATGCCAAAAGAATCTTTAGTTTCTTAATCTCAAATTTAGTGGTCAATGGTCTAGATCTTATATTCTAATACTAAGTTTATTTTATTAAGTGGTTTATATGTTTGGACCAATTGGTCGCAATGAATTTATCCCGTTTGGTGCTAAATGTCAAGAAGTATCGATCTCAAGAGGAGATAAAAATTGAACCAAACACACTATTGATCAAATCCATTTTTTACTCCAAAGCTAATGGGTGAGGACCAACTAGTTGTTATTTCTACATTAATATGTGTTCATCTATTCAATGCAATATTAAATTTAATAATCTCATATACTTAGGTAATTTTAAACGTTTTCTGACGATCAGAGTATGGCTCATGTGATCTTTAAAGACTTACCTTTCGTAATCATAGTTGAGCTCTCCCATAGGTTTATGATCAAATGTTTATATAGGCTTCCAAATTGGTGGAGCTTGGTGGAATTGAGCTTATAGAGGATCTCCAAGAAATTGTGGACCATTCTTCTAATAATGTAACAACACATCACCCTTTGAAAGATCATTATTGAATAAAAAATGTCACTTAAATGTTTACAATATATCGTAATGCTTAATTATTGTAAGTATAAATCTTTAAATTGAATGAATCATATAAGATCACATATTAAAATATATAGTAAACTAAGACTTTGCATACCCTCAACTCATTTTATCATATTGATGCAGTAATCTATGTTGAATCATCATGTTGAGTGAATAAGTGTTTTTAGTAGTCCAAAAATATTTTTGATTCACTAGAAAAAGAACCTATAAGTATAACTAATCATTAGGGAAATCCTTGGTCAAATATTATAAATCTTAATTGATCAATTTGGCATCCTGATCAATAAAGATCTAGCTTGGTTAATTAAAAAAAAGATTATTTTATTAACTATTAATTGCTCAAATTTATTAATCATATATTTAGGAATATTCATATTTCTATTTTATTATATTGAAGTAGAAATATATAATTGTTATAATTTCACCCGAGAATTAGACTCAAAGATGAATGATCATAAGAATCATACAAAAATCTCCTAAGATTATTTACTTTAATGCATAGATCAATATGCATGATATTTCCTTCTCAAGAAAGGGTGAGCATCCATGTTGTTTTGGTGCTCAATCGAGAGTTTAATGGAAGCAATACAAATCTTTTTTGTTTCCCTCACGTCTTTTTGAAATTAAGGTTCTCAGAGGAATAGCAACATTGAGGTGCAAGCTAAGAGGAATATTTATGTGAGAGGTAATCTTTGATTTGAAATACTATTTTGGGTTTCTCCGTTGCAAGTAATTCTTAGCAATTTGAAAATAAATCCTAAATGCTATGTTAAATATGAAGTCTAATTTACCTATCTTGAATAAGATTTAAGGTTGATCTTCTAAGAATGGTGGATATCAACTTAAGATTCATTTAACAAAATTTTCAATAATAGTGGCTACATAATTCACATTTGCTTTTCCAAAATAGTAGCGAACTAAACTCAAGATTATTTCTCACAATTGATTGTTCAAGATGGTAACTATCAAAATCAAGCTTCATTATCTATCATGCCCAAGCATCATATAAATAGATGATTGCCTTGAGTAAAGAGAAGTGAGGTTGGGAAAGAGAGAAGAAAATTAAAGAAAGAATGTTATTTTGTGCTTGCAAGTGGAGTTCTTTAGCATCTTCATTAAAGAATAAGTGTTATTATTTTTTATTCTAGTATTAGAAGGAACATCTGATCATAGCAAAATAATAATAATAATTCTTACTTAGACTCCTATAACAGATATTCAAGTACCATTTTAAAATTTAATAATTTAATCTCTATATGCCTAGGGAAATAGGTTTATTCAAGTAATATCACATAAAATTTTTAAAAAAAAATTAAGATGCATGATCTATTTTTTTTAATTATTTTGTAATTTATCATACTTCTAAGTTGAAGCACTTTATTTCTTAACAACTATATCAAAATTAAGTTATGAAAAGTATGATGGCCACTAAGTTTGAGATTGAAAAGTTCAATAGCTTAAAATTTTATTTTATTGGAGAACCAAAATATGTGATTTATCTAACAAGGACTAATAAAAGTATTAATAAGACAAAGTAAGATGCCTAAAAATGAGTGAAGAAGACAAGCGAGAGATAAATGTGAAGTATCTCTTAGTGATTTAACTATATTTAGCAAATAAGGTCTCAACAAAAAATTTGTAAATCAAACTAAAGTCTTTGAGCATAATCAAAAGCTTATTGAACAAACTACATCAAAAACATAGATTCTATTTAGTTCAAATGTAGAGATCTAGATATGCTTAGTAAACCATATTAGAATGGGTTTAATTAGACTATTTAAAACTCCGAAAATTTTGGCATGATTGTTGATGATGAATATCAAGCTTTATTATCTTTATATTCTTTATTTCTCTCATTTAAGTATTTTGGAAATACTATAATAGTTGGTCATGATACAATTAATTTATAAAACATTTAAAATTCACTTCTATTAAAAGAAATTATTTCAAAGCTTAATAGAGATGATAAATCATTTGATGGTTTGTATAGTTTAGAGAGAGATCTTATAAACGAGAGTTCTATTTCAATCATGATAGGAGTAAATCTCAAAATACATGAAAAAATAGTTTTTATTTATAAAGAATATTTAGTTTCAAATAAGAGAGAACAAAAGGCATATGACAACAAAAAAAGGAATAAGTTAACTATTATAAGTAAAATTATAGATTTCAAATTATGAAATTGGTAATGATTTTTTGGTGACTAATAGTAATATGTATCAAAGTTTGAACTCAACTTGTTTAAATTACATGTGTCCTAATTTAGATGTATTTTTCACTTATAAGATAAAATATGGTGGTTGTGTTGACTTGGAAATTAAGCTATGTGCAATGTTGGAAGTTGTGATATTGTAAAGTTAAAGGCGCATGATGATGTAATTATATTATTGGCTAGAGTCAAATATGTACCAAATTTAAAAAAGAATTAAATATCATTTTAAGTACTCTTAGCATTGTAAGCTATATACTCTCTGGTGAAGTTGATGCTCTTGGGATTTATAAAACTGTGTTGGTTGTCTTGAAGGCAAATTGAATTACAAGATTCTTATGTGTTGCAAAGTGAAATTTAACATACTAATATATTGTATTTAGCATCTACAGCGATAACTCAAAAAATTAAGAATGATATTAATTATAAGACATCAAATAAAGAATAAGAGTTATTTTAAAAGAATTGTGCAAAAAAAACTTTGTATCAAGTTTAAGCTTCTAAAGTGAAGATCGATGTTGCATAATAGGTAAAAATTCAAAATAAAAGCATAACACAACAATAATGTAATTTAACAAGTTTGTACTTATGACTTAAGGTATTACAAAATCTTTGTAACCTTCACAAATAATGACATGAAGGTGTTGCATAGGGAAATATTCAAACACGATCATTAAGTTTGTAAATTAAAAATTTAACTCTAGATAGAAGATTACTAAGCCTAGAGTTTAATTTTATTAACTATCATGAATAAGAATTTATTTTGACTTTTCAAGATTGATGGTTACTAACTTAAGATTTAGTTATACTTGATTTTTAATGATGGTGGCTACATAACAAGATTCACAATATGGTGGTTAACCTAACACAAGATTAATTCATAATTGATTTTTCAAGATTGTGGCTATCAAATTTAAGCTTGCTACCATTCAAATTTAAAGAATATATAAAGAGATGATTTACATGTGTTGATATGTCACACAATAACAAGATATAAAGAGAGGAGAGAAAGAGGATGATTGAGACAAGGAGTGTCATTCAACAAAGAAAGAAAGAAAAAAAAATTTGGATACTTGCAAGTGGAGTTCATCTCATCAAGAAAGTATTACTATTTCTAACTCTAACAAAAAAAGCTCTTAGTCATAGTAAAAAATAATTCACTTTTGGACTCCTTGAAACATAGAGTGTAAAGGCAATAAACAATAATATCTTCTTGAAGTTTAGCCCTCATATTTTTTGTAGTTTCACATCTCTAATTTTTTATGGAATATAATTTTTCATCTACCTTTTTGAAGTTTAATAAATTAATTGATCTTTATATGGTTGTGGATGTAAGCATATTTTAGCGGAAGTACATAAATTTTGGTGTCTTCTTTATGGTGCCTAATCCCTTTTATCGTTATCTGTGTTACATTGTTCTTAGTCATGCAAGGCTTTCTCTTTCCTAAAATTCTATACACTACTATTATATACTCTGTGTTTAGTGGATTGGTTCTTTTTTAATCTCTTATAGACATAAGCTTGATTGAGGCCAAATAATATAAATCATAGGGACTATTTGAGATCAATTTTATTTTATATTTATATTTTTATTTTAATGTTACTTTTATAAATATATTTATTTGATGTATTTTTTAAATATTATTACTTTTATTTTTAAAATTAAATCATATTATTTTAAAAATGCTCAAAATAACTTATGGGTTATTTGAATATTTTTAAAAACAACTATCACCGCCAACAAAGTCTGCCGACCACGCCACCGCTAATAATCATTAGATGCTTATCATCATCATCATCATTATCACTATCAGTGACTATCACAACCACATAAAAATATGAAAAATATTTGTAAGGTAAAAAATATATTTTATTTTTAATTAGAATATAAATAAAATAAAATAAAAAATAAAAAATAAAATTGATCTCAAATGACCACTTGGTGTTTTTGTATTGTATTTTCTCATTTTATTTCTTGTAATTACTTCAATTACATTATTCTCGATACAACATCAACCAAAAAGCCTTTCATTATTGGTCAAATAGAAATATTTGTAGTTAACGAAGGACACATGCTCCATGCAACATAAATAGGACTGTCAAAAGCTGTTGTAACGTACACGTTCGGCCGCTAAATTGTTAGATTTGTTCGTAACTAAGCGAACACGAACAAATATTTCAAGTTCGATTTATAAACGAGTCGAACACGAACAATATATCGAATTAGCTCGAAATTAATAAATTTATTAAAATAATTTTTTAATTTTATATAAAATATATTAATATAATCATATAAATAATATATTTTTAATATTTTGTGTTATATAATTAATTTAGTTAATTAATAAGAATTTTTGAATTAAAATTTATGTTCAATAAAGATTTTAAAATTGAATTCGGTTAAATTGAATCTTAACCAACAATTTAATCAATGGATAATATCATCGTATGCATTTTAAAGATTAAGCACATCCACTGACGGCATTCGATGCTCCCCTCGATTAGTAAACCTAATATCCTATTCCTCTATTTCTACCGAGTTGAAGTTCTCAACTTCTCATCTCCTCTACTGCTATCGAATCGTGAGCAATCACGACTGAGACTCTGCCTTGCTAGGCTTTGGTTTTAGTCATTCCGCCGCGGCCCGCGCTACCTCTCATCTTAAAACCTTCGGAGTTCGGAGCCTCGATCATCTCTGTTTGTACATCTTCATCTTTACTTCTCTTTATTCTTTTGCTCCATTTTAGGGATTCCAATGATGAGTCTGGAGTTATTTTTCAGTATTTCTAGTAATGATCATGCGCTGGGTTTTAAGATGCAAACTAGAACGGTTGCTGGGTTTATAGGTTTGGCTCCGAAAGTTTCATCGTTTGTTTGATGTTTTAGCGGGTTTGTGGATTTTGCTCCTTCGAGTTTACTATGCGTTTTCATCTCCTTATCGATGATATTAATATTCAAGTTGGTTGGAATATTTCGTGGCGTTGTGTTGCACCTTCACATATTTATGTCGATTGTGTTGTAAATATATTGGGGAACTGTATATATGATGTGATTATATTTTAGGATGTTTTCCTTCTTCTTCTTTCTGTTTAGAGTTCCCCCTAATTTTCTCTAGTTCTACAGTTTTGTTTGTTTTGAGGCTTCAATGTTAGTGCCTATATTGAAAGAGAAGAAATCAAAAAGAATGGACAAAAATGAAAGAATAACTGATTGAATTGCAGTGCTGATTTGTGTTCAGTGCGATTTTTTAAAAAAAAAAAATTAATGAATGAAAGTCTGCATTATGCTAATTGATGTATTGAATGACTGAGTAGCTGCAGAGAGTATTTATTTTATTTTGTTGGTTATTTTTATGTGAGGGCATTAATTTTCGAATGGCTGAGTGGCTTCAATGTTGGTTATCTTTATGTCGATTTTATGTGGGGCATTAATGGGGTGCTCTCTCACTGTTTTTTAATTTCTCTGATACTTTGCTTAGTAGGAACTAGGTATTAAGACTATTAGATAAAGATTGAGATTGAATTGAATTGAATATATTGAGATGAGTTATGAGTTAAGGTTTGGATATATATATATATATATATATATATATATATATATATATATATATATATATATATATATATATGATGATTTGGTATTGATAGTAGATCAGAAAAAATTAACATTTCAGTTTGTTATTTTTTATTTAAACACCTACATACTATGATAAACACCTAGTATGGAGAGTGTATGTGGTCTTAACTCATATTTTCTTTTTTTATTTAGTGTGCTATAATGTCTAATGTGGATCATTCTTAGTCTGCATTATGTAGTGGTGATATAGTTGTAGGAGCTGAATGTGGTAATGAAATTCCAACCATTTCTTCATAATATGTTTAGTCAGAGGCAAATATACTTGAGACTACTAGTGGAGAAGATAAATCTAGGAAATGTAGAAAGAAAATATCTTCAGTATGAGAGTATTTTATAGAAATCACTTCTATATTTAAGAGAGAGACCATACCCTCTTTACAATGCATATGTTGTCGTAGGAAATTCCATAAATTCAAAACTGGCACAACTTCACAACTCTTGAGACATGTGAAAGAATGTGACAAAATTAAGGCCAAGAATAAACAAGTTATTGAATTGACAGACAAAAGGCAAAAAAAAAAAAAAAATTATGCCTTTTAATGCCAATTCTGAAATTGAGATTCCATTATTCCAAAAATTATGATCATCTTCAGATAAGAGAAATAATTGCAAAGATGATAATTGTGCATGAGTATCCATTTATGATTGTTGAGCATATGTGGTTTAATATTCTGTTGAAGGTGTTGAATCCCAATTATGAGAGGGTGTCTAGAAACATTATTAGGAGTGATTGCATGAAAGTATATGAAATGGAAAAAGAGAGATTAAAAAAATTTCTTAAGAGCATTCATAGAGTTTCTTTGACATCTGATTGTTGGACTTCAAATCAAATAGTGGGCTATATGTGCTTAACAATTCACTATATTGATGTTTCTTGGCAATTGCATAAGCGAATTATCAACTTTATTGGGCTATATGTGCTTCACCCAATGCCGATGTGGTTCGTGTTTGATTGTTATGTTTAGGGGTGTAAACGAGAGCTGATTGAAATTGTTGGTCCGTGTTCGTGCTTATTTATTTTGTTGTTCGAAATTGGCTCGTGTTCAAAATAACTCGTTTATAGAGTGTTCGTGTTCGGCTCGAAAAATTATTCGTGTTCATTTTAGGCTTGTGTTCAGCTCGAAATTGGCTTGATTTTACATTGTGGGGAAGATTAAGCTCAATAAAGTTGATGATTCGCTTATGCAGTTGCCAAGAATCATCAATATAATGAATTGTTAAACACATATAACCCACTATTTGATTTGAAGTCCAACAATCAGATGTCAAAGAAACTCTATGAATGCTCTTAAGAAATATTTTTAATCTCTCTTTTTCCATTTCATATACTTTCATGCAATCACTCCTAATAGTGTTTCTAGACACCCTCTCATAATTGAGATTTAACACCTTCAACAGAATATTAAACCACATATGCTCAACAATCATAAATGGATATTCATGCACAATTATCATCTTCGCAATTATTTCTCTTATCTGAAGATGATCATAATTTTTGGAGTCATGGAATAATGAAATCTCAATTTCCGAATTGGCATCAAAAGGCATAAAATTTATTTATTTTTTGTCCTTTGTCTACTAATTCAACAACTTGTTTATTTTTGACCTTGATTTTGTCACATTTTTTCACATGTCTCAAGAGTTATGAAGTTGTGTTAGTTTTGGATTTATGAAATTTTCTGTGACAACATATGTATTGTAAAGAGGGTATAGTCTCTCCCTTAAATAGAGAAGTGGTTTATATAAAATACTCTCATACTGAAGATATTTTCTTTCTACCTTTCCTAGATTTAACTTCTCTACTAGTAGTAAAGTACATTTGCCTCTGACTCAACATGTTATGAAAAAATGACTGGAATTTCATTACCACATTCAGCTCCTACAACTATATCATCATCACATGATGCAGACTGAGAATGATTCACATTAGACATGATAACACACTAAATAAAAAAAAGAAAATATGAGTTAAGACCACATACACTCTCCATACTAGGTGTTTATCATAACATGTAGGTGTTTAAATAAAAAAATAACAAACTAAAATGCTAATTTTATCTGATCTACTATCAGCACTAATGCCCCCACATAAAATCGACATAAAGATAACCAACATTGAAGCCACTTAGCCATTCGAAAATTAATGCCCTCACATAAAAATAACCAACAAAATAAAATAAATACTCTCTGCAGCTACTCAGTCATTCAATACATCAATTAGCATAATGCAGACTTTCATTCATTAATTTTTTTTTAAAAAAAAATCGCACAGAACACAAATCAGCACTGCAATTCAATCAGTCATTCTTTCATTTTTGTCCATTCTTTTTGATTTCTTCTCTTTCAATATAGACACTAACATTGAAGCCTCAAAACAAACAAAACTGTAGAACTAGAGAAAATTAGGGGGAACTCTAAACAGAAAGAAGAAGAAGGAAAACATCCTAAAATATAATCGCATCATATATACAGTTCCCCAATATATTTACAACACAATCGACATAAGTATGTGAAGGTGCAACTGCAACATGCCAACAGAAATATTCCAACCGAACTTCGAATATTAAATATCAGCCGATAAGGAGATGAAAACGCATAGTAAACTCGCAAAGGAGCAAAATCCACAAACCCTGGCTAAACACAATCAAACAAACAGATGAAACTTTCAGAGGAGCCAAACCTATAAACCCTAGAAATACAACTGTTCTAGTTTGCATCTTAAAACCCACAGGCCGCATGATCATTACTAGAAATACTGCGACAAATAACTCCAGACTCATCATTGGAATCCCTAAAATGGAGCAAAAGAATAAAGAGAAGTAAAGATGAAGATGTACAAACAGAGATGATCGAGGCTCCGAACTCCGAAGGTTTTAAGATGAGAGGTAGCGCAGGCCACGGCGGATTGACCAAAACCAAAGCCTAGCAAGACAGAGTCTCAGAGTCAAAGTCGCCAAATACGTGATGAGGAGATGAGAAGTTGAGAACTAACTCAGAAATGAGGAATAGAATATTAGGTTTACGAATCGAGGGATGGAGCGCCGAATGCCGATCGAGTGGATGTGCTTAATCTTTAAAATGCATAATGATATTAGCCATTGATTAAATTGTTAACGTTAAGATTCATTTTAATCAATTCAATTTTAAATCTTTATTGAACTTAAATTTTAATTCAAAAAATTCTTATTAATTAACTAAATTAATTATATAACACAAAATATTAAAAATATATTATTTATATGATTATATTAATATATTTTATATAAAATTAAAAAATTATTTTAATAAATTTATTAATTTCGAGCTAATTCAAGCCGAACACGAACAAACAATATATTGTTCATATTCGGCTCGTTTATAAATCGAGTTTGAAATATCTGCCGCGTCACTCGCTAGTTAAAGAACGAAATAATCTAACAATTTAATGCAACACGAAATGCATAACAATGAGCTTTTTTGACAGCCCTAGGTGAAGGGGCAATTATCATAAAGAGGATTATGCCTAAAATAATCAACATTGATCATAAAGACAGATAAATATACCTTTCACAACACAAAGAAGGCTACTAAAATATGTAAAGCTTTTGTCTTATAGTATCTGTGGAATGATTTAACAATATAATAATGCGATAAAATAATATGTGCCGAATCAAAACAGCTTTATGAAATGATAACCACCATTTTACTATGAGATTAAAGCTGGTGTGATTATGATCAGAGAATCTTTGTTTAAAGCAAACCAATCAATTAAAGTAATAAATTAATATATGAAAATCACAGTTTCTCACCTCCCATCTCCATGGATTAAACTTTAGGGCATCAGCATGAGAAGATGAATCCAAATGTACTGCACTGAAAATTGGTAGGACCTGCCAACCAGAAGGAATGATGTGCTCTGCCAACAGAACATTATCTTTTAGTTATAAATAATTATTAAAACATGCAATCAGTTTAGTAGATAAGAATAATACATGAACATGTGAAAAATATGAATAAAAAGTATTTTCATAATGAAAAAAGAATTTTTTTTTAATAAAATGGCTGCATCATAAACTAAGTACAAGTGGATTAAGTAACCTTTAAATCTGACATCACTTAAAGCCTTCCTGTGAACAAACTTGACTATGTTCCCACATCTAAGTGCCTCATGGATTACCTAAAGAAGAAAGTCATTAATTTATAGATGTCTCTCATTACAGTACAAAAAGCTAGATTTATAAAAGAACTAAGTAAATGTGTTGAGGTTTAAAACTTTATAAAGCAAAATTCAGACTCACACATTGAGTAAACTCCATCTTCTTATATTCTTCTAAGCTCAGAGCTTGGCCATCTTCTTGCAGATTGGCACTGATATTTTGGTGCTCTAACTAATAATTAAAGGAAATAAATAAGAGATCATTATAATTAGTGAAGCATTTCATTAACTTAATCAGAGTTAAATGGCGTGAAATATTAGTTTAAGTACCTTTACTTGATTTAAAGCTGATGGAGATTGACCAAGGAAATAGACAGCCATTGCTATCAAGAGAGAAGATGTCTCATAGCCACCAAGCAGGGAATCGAGAACAAAGCTTACCTTCTCCTCATCAGATAAGTTATTAGTGGAGAGGAGCACATCAAGGAAATCACCCATCTTGTTGGAATCAAATCCATTTTTTCTTCTTTCTTTAATGATGACTCTGACTGTTAAAGAAATACGTTCTCTAGCCTGTAAAATAAATAAAAAAAAGGCAATGGAATAATAGTCCTTTTGTAGATAAAAATAAAGTAAATCATATGGTGAGAGAGGTACTTTAACTGCTCTTGCATATGAGGTTCCTGGGATGTACAGAGGAAAAGAAATGAGACCTTTCATGAAAGTTAAGAAATCTTTAAGGATTTTTGCTGACTCTGCCTCTTCTAGTGAAAGTCCTAGCACCTGCTTTACTATGACACTGAAAGTGAACTGTACAAAAGTTTAGCAATTTGCAGAGGAGAGCATTATCAGTAAAGTTTCATCACGTTTATTTGAAAAACTTGTGCTTTTCGAGATATTATTAGGTGTTCTTTTTTTTTTTTTTGGAATGGGTATCCACCCAACACCTATCTTTGATGGAGTACACTAATCCCATGTGGCCACATCATTCATCACCACACGGTCCCTCCACTGATTTCCCACTATTACGATGCCTCCCGCCTCCTGGAGAGGATTCAACTCGGCCCAGGGGTTCTCAGGACACCCACCAACCGAGCTAAGAGACGGTGGGTTATTAGGTGTTCTTCGCTCACTATTCTTCTTTGCACTTATATCCGTATTACTCTGTATTGAAAATCACAACTTGGGTGTAATTTATAAGAAATTATTGGGAAAATTTG
Source organism: Cymbidium sinense (assembly GCA_021442155.1). Classification (NCBI taxonomy): domain Eukaryota; kingdom Viridiplantae; phylum Streptophyta; class Magnoliopsida; order Asparagales; family Orchidaceae; genus Cymbidium; species Cymbidium sinense. The sequence continues at coordinate 66,441,455 of CM038217.1, read as the reverse complement.
AACACATCTTTGATTAAACACAGTGAAAAGTTGAAGTAAAACTACTGTGCTATTTATTGGCTATTCCTTCAAGCAAACCAAAAAGAGTTACTTTTCCACTCAGTTTCTCCTCAGCCAAATGGGCAAATATTAATTTCGGTTCAACTGCAATACTATTTCCTGTTTCATTCCTCTCTTTCAAGTCCTTCAAACCAAACGACGAGTGAAGAATCTTAAAGCTAAGTTCACATGATAATTTCTCGTACTTTTTAAACTTAATATCTATAATTCAAACCTTTCTGACTTCTTCACAGAAGATGATCCTTTCTTTGTGCTTCCATGAATCCATGATTTGAATGGCAATCCTCTCTATGTTAGTGACATAACTAGCACTTGACCTGGTGGTGCTGACCAGAGCAAGAGCCTGGTTTCTAAGCCTCTTATGAGTCTCTCCTATCACAACAATCATGGAGGACTTGCCTAATATTCCATGAATAGGCTTCGGATAACAGCACTGGAAGAGCTTCTCTTCATTCTGAAGTATTAAGTGGTTCAGCTCTGGGTCACATGACACAATGGTTGGGGTGCAGAAAAGATGTGATTTGAATACTTTTCCATACCTGATCAACAGTCAACAAACACAAAAGCCATTCATTTTTTATATTAACCATTCTGATGAAAGGAAGATTGCAGCAAGGAGAAAATCTCTGTACTCCTCATTTTTCGTACTTGAGCTTTTTAAGATAGTCAGAAAGGCGCCTCAATAAGAGAAGAACATAACCAAAGCAAAAAATTTATCTGATTTAAGAAATAGAGAAGGTGAGGTATTGACCTTGTAATGTGATCTTCCAAGAAGTCACCAATAGTTCTTGCAGCATGTGGGGAGAGAAATCTCAAGGTTTCACCCACTAAAGGCCAGCCAAAATTCCCTCTTGGAAGAACACGAAGATTCATTAGCAATGGGAGAAAATGGTTCAGAAACAAGCACAGGGCCAGAGCTGTGAATCCCAAACACAGAAGAAAAAGTTCTCTAAACATCATTAAGAGCTGCTGCTTGTTTCAGAGGCGAGGGAGCCAGCTTCAATTTATTGGTACCATGAGTAAAGGGCAAGCTGCCTTTGACAGATTAATGCTGGAAGGGGTGAAGCATTTTTGTAGCTTTTTCAGAAGCCTAAGAGATGGAATACAGAATAGCATAGCATCTAGGTTCTCGAGTGGAACAAAGTGCAGTATCAGAGCTAAACGAAAAATAAATTATCTGGAAAAAGAATTCGTGATAGAAGGAGAGAAATAAGCCTCTATATTTTATATTTCATTATTTTGTTGCTCATTAATTTAAAATAAATAAAATAACACTTCAAAACTTTAAATGCCAAATCAAACTGCTTCTCTTGCATTTAAATATATACTTCCACAATTCCACCACTGCATATGCATACTTGAAGCACTGCACTATTTAAGAATATCAATATATTGCCACATATTTGATGAGAAGAATAATACTTTTTTTTTTCATAAAAGTATATCATATTTTTTCTAAATTTGACTAATTGCTTTATAAAAACAACATTTAGATAATTTCTCATATAGATTTTGATGGGAGTATAGCATTAAGATATGAGATCGTTAAAGTGGAATTTCCGATTATTATTTGAAAGATGTATCCAATAAATATAACATCTAAATATGTGTTCATGCTCACAATTTTTAAAAAGTCATTTCTGTAACCCGTCCTCCATCAATGAGGGCATATATATATATATATATATATATATATATATATATATATATATATATATATATATATATATATATATATATATAATCTGATTGAATAAATGAATATGGAATTTAAAACTTTATCTTTTTTTATTAATAAAATAAAAAATAAGTATTCTTATTATAAATAAGAAAAACATAACAAATAATTTTCAACAATTCAAATTAAGTTATGAATAACATATTTTACTTTTTTGAAGCTTAAGATGAACAAAAGCCCATCAGGAGTAAAATGATATGTTTTATAAATATAGATACTTCACATGAAAAATTATAAAAAAATATTTATTTGATTATTTGGTTAAAAATTTTAAAAAAAATTTAAGGGGTGTTTTTTATAGGAGAGAACATAGTACGATTTATTTAAAATATTTGGGCATTATTAAATATTTTAAAAATTAAAAAATAGCAAAAATTTTAGTTTAAAATTATGAGATAAATTATTTCTAAATTTTTAATAAATTTACAATAGTACAAAAATTTATTAAATATTTATTTTGTAATTTTAAAAAAGTTTTAGAGTTTTATTTAACTTATTATTATTTTTAAATAGTGAATTATTGGATTAGAAAAATTATAACTTTTTTACTTAGATTCAAATAACCTTGGGATTTTTATGAAATATTTAGTAACTGATTTAAGACCTCCCCATTAATTATGAATTTTTTTCAATTAGTTAGGAATTTAAATAATAAAGACAAACATTAATTGATTTTAAAAAAGAATAAAATGCATGAATATGTAGATAATAATATTTTAGCTAGGTTAGCTTCATAATTTATTCAGTGCAAAAAATGAAATAAAATTTTAAAAATTGTACACACAATTCAATCCAATTTCATCATATAGAATCTATTTAAAATATATCTAACCACTACAAGATCTTCTTCAATCTTTAATTAGGCTCATGCAAGAAAAATGGGTTGGGCTCAGGTAAGTGAGATCTAAGTCTAACCCATTTAACTTTTTTTCCATTTCAAACCATTCTAGGAGAATTTCAACATTGGGAAGCCTATGGGAGAAGAGGAAAAAAAAGCATGGTTCAATGAGCCTTGTCATGACCTATGTCATTCGAAAAAACAAGGTCGAAGAGAGAGAGGAGAGAGTTTGAAATTGGTACTTTGCTAGTGGTTGAAACTTGGATTTCTCAATTGGAGAAGATTTAAAGGTTGAAATGCAAAAGAACATTCACTAGAATTGATTTGGGGTGGGTTCAATCTCCAAATCAACTAAGCTTTGAGCACCCTTGAGTCACCTATGGCAAGATGTTATTCTTAACCTTAGGTTAACAATGGTTTAACCATGGAGTGGCTCAACTTTATGGCCATAAAATGGCACAACTCCCCCATGGGGAATAAAACTCAATTCCACTTACCCTAAGCTAAGAGATGAAGTTTAAGCAATTTTTCACTCAGGGGCGGTCAAACCTAAATTTGACTTTCTTAGTTTTTGGATTGATTGATTATTTATAAATAACCTCCTACATGAGTTCCTCTAGGGTTTCACTAACGCCAACCTAATGGATCAGATTATTGGGGCATTTGATGCTTAAGGAGGACATGATGCTAGTTTCTACTAATATTTTTGATGTCAATAATAAGTTAAAAAAATATATAATTTTTAATATAAATAGGATCATTTTAGACAATGATGGATAAAAGTAATTATTATTCCCTTCAATCTATATAAGAAAATAAAAATAATAAAAAAGAATAATATTATTTTTTTCTAAATAATGAATCAGAACACTTCTCTCCTCTAACTCACTTCTCAAGAAAAATATACCAAAGAAAATAAGAGCAACTTAAACAAAATTAGAATAGGAACAAACTAGTAATGTCATGTCATTCCCCCACACATAAGTTTTATATTGTTCCCTATTGTTAATGAACAGATGGCCTATGGTGCAAGAGAATACAATCATTACAAGTAATAAAGAGTGAGTAAGAATATTATCTCATATGAACTAAAACACCAATCACTAAAATCTTGTTGTTTACTATTATTCAAATGGTCAAATTTTTGGTTGATATTAAAAATTAAATTAAATTAAACAATAATAAAATAAAATAAACTATCTCTAAACAATAAATATTTTGGTTAATAAATTAGATGAGGCAAGTTTTAGGGATTATATTTCACCTAGATGTATTAGATAGCTTTTCCTTAATTTAATAATTAAAGAGTTTACACAAAATTATACTAAAGATTAATCAAAGTAGTTGCTACATTTCTCTCGAAAGTTTGAAGTCTTTATTTTCTTCAAAGAATCTCTCTACCACTTGGTGAAAGATTTAATCTGAAAAAAATCATCAAAGTTCTTTAGATCTCAAAAAAGATCATACAAGTTTAATGCAGTTGCCTCTAACATATTATTCATTGTGGTATTTTATCTAAGATGAGTCCATTCTTTACCTCTTAATTTTGAATGGACCTCCTGAATTTTTAAATGGTGACTAATACAATCAATAAGTAATAAGTTTTAGAACAAAATATATGATATTCAATTAAAATAAAACTTTTAAAAAGTTTAATAAAATCGAACTATAACTTTATGGCTACAATCAATCCCTAAGAGGATTTTTTTTTCATGCTAAATAAAAAGAAAGCAACATTGTACACAAATCTCAACATGAACAAAAAAGAATCACAAAGAGTAGATAAAACTTAGGTACACTATTCTCACTTTGCTCCCGAAATTTTAAGAGTAAAATGCAATGTTAGAAAAATGGTTTAGCTTATTGTCCTGCATGTACTCATCAAGTCCTCTACTCGAGATTTCCACTATCAACTCCTTTATCTCCTTTCAAGATGGAGAAATATCGCTCTTTAATAAGTAATGAAAAACCCTACACCCTCTACTACTCCAAATAAAAGATGTTACTCTAATTCATCGACTCATCAATACAATGAGGTCGAGTTCCATGAGATTATTATGATCACTTATACAACTAGAAGCATCTCTAAGAAGCTATGTTTTACAACACATAGGATCAAGAAAAGATTGGAAAAGAAACAACCATGATATGCATAATCTCACAAAAATCTCTCTTTTAAAGTTCAAAAATCAAAAGAGTAGAGATCTCACTTAAGAAAAAATCTTATTTCCTCTTTCTCTCAATTAGTAGTGGCAATCATATGCTGTAAGATTATTTAAAAAAATAATTATATCAAGCACAAATCAAAATCAAACCTTAATTTTTTTACTTCAAAAAAAAGTTGGCTAATCATATAATATAAAAAGTTCAATCCATTTATTTTTTCTAATAACTTAGTTATGGATGATTTTACATATCGATCATGGTTGTACATTATAATCTTTTATCCTTAATATAAATTAATTAATCACTTAATTCTTGTTGTTTAATTATATCAATTGTCCTCCTCATCATACAATATAATTTGCATCAAATAGTACGATCATTTTATATTTTGAATTAATCTACTTAAGACAAAGAGTGTATGTTGATCCAAAATTTAAAACAGACCTATTTATATGATATGATTAGTTTATAAAATTTAATTTCATTTTTTTTCTAATCAATGCAAATTGATCTTTTGTATTTTTAAAATTATTCTTCATATCCTATAATATAATCACATGAGCATATAGTATGATTTATTATGATAAATTTGAATTAAATAATAATTTTTAATTAGTTTTATTATATATTCACTCATATGTGTGATAGTTATTTCATAATAAATTTGTCTTGAATATAATAAAAAGAAAGCAAGAACTCATTATAATACATTATTAGAATACTTGAGGAGTTATTTTGTCTAGATTACTACTCATCCAACAAAAACTTGTTATCCAGAAGGTTGAGTTTGTCATATTACTTTGAGCTATATTTGCAATCAATCTATTATGTGCTCTAGATTTATAGCTAGCTTATTCTTTTAAACCTTTAGTGGGCATCTACATTTCTTTGTACTTAAAGACCTACTCATAATTCTATCAACCTAAAAATCAAATTAATTATTAATATATGTAATAATCAAAATACTAAACACACAACTCTAATCTCGTGGGGCTACTATAGCATCATAGTTGAGTGCTTGGATCTTCAATCAAGCCAATGAACTAAAATAAAATTCATTAAAATTATGAAACTGACACCTAGACACTTGATTAAATGCTTAAATGCTAACATTGGTGCCTTGCATTAGCTTTGTGCTCTTATGCATCTTGTTCTCTACCAAAAAATTATAATTTATCTAAATATAGCACTGAGGAGCCAAGCTTGACATTTGGACACTAGGTTAGCCTCTTGAACACTATGCCATGGCATTTTAGCGCACAATCTAGGTGTTCAAACTCCTTTAACCTAAAGATGAATTTCTACAAATTTATAAAATTAGCACCCAAAGTCCAGGATTAAATGCATATGCATTGATTTTACACTTGAGCGATAGGTGTAGGTGCCTAAGCACCTAGTCTAGGCACCCAAATGCCTAAGCCTTCCAACATCCATGTGCTTCATTTATTACTCAAAAATATTTATTTTTACTCCTTTTTGATGCCACTCTTAACAAATTCACCAAAATGATTGTTGTTGCTCGATTTTTTTAAAAACTTTTCTACATCAATAAATATATTTAAATTAAGATATTGGATTTTCCAAAATTAAATGAAATTAGCATGAAAAATATAAGGATCTAGCTAAGAAACTATGGTGTTTATTTTTGGAGAGGTTGTATATGGGGGGACACCACGCAGATTTGAGGGTGTACTTATTGAGGTGATCGGGTACGATATTGAGGGATAATGTATTATCTCAAAAAATAGAAGTTACTACTCTACAATGAACCTGATTACCTAATAAGGACGCCTAAGGTATGATGGGTCTTCAAATATATAAGAGATTTTTCTCCTATTTTATATAGATGAATAAAATAGGGTTTATTTAAACAGGGTTCTAAAGTTCCCTATGGGGGCAAGCCCCCATAGTTAATTACATCAAGAATAGTGAATCTCTTAAGAATACTCTCGATTAAAGTAGACAATTGTTATCTCCAATGATTTCAAAGATAGGACTATCAATAAATTGGTTATATTTAAGCAATCAAGTGGGATAGATAAAAAAAAGAGAGACTTATTATTAAAGCCAAAAAGAGATAAGTAGGGAGTGCTCATGATACTAGAAAATCTAGTGAGCACTCGAATCTATCCTATGGTTGGGCTTTATATGCTTGAAATTAAGGGGAATTATGTATTTGAGTTAAAATTTTTTAGAAAGCTATGACTTATAATCCCACAACACAAGATTATGGAAATGCCTAAGAGGTGAGGATTTATACTTGTAGCCCGAGGAAAAATAATAACCTCATATCTTAAATCTAGGGAGCTTTGGCAAGGGCCAAAGCACATCCTAAATCTAAGGAAAAAATGGGTATATTATTCACCTCCACAAGAGAGAGTAAACTGACTGTTGGACTTATAACAGCATAGAGTGGCAGCTAGCTAACTCTTCATATGCTTTAAATCCGTGTAGGCAAGTTATATGCTTTTGCAAGATGGTTAGGTTATTATTATTTAGAAAAGAAATTAAGTTCTTAAACCCACTCCCTAAGAGACTAGAGCATGAGTGGTATGAATAATGACTTAATCTAATGCACATCTTATTACATTTTATTTGATTTTTTGACACTTCAATTGACATAGGCTATAGGATTTTATATGCATAAATACATGATGAAAGGGGTTATCAATTAAATCAAAGGAGAAAGAGGTATTTTTCCATCATAGGTTCTCAAAGGTCAAGTCCTTTCACTATCTGCCAAAGATAGAAACCCTCTCTTAACAAGAGTGAAACAAAATGACATGCATGATATTAAGCATATAACATCCAGCTAAGGGGTTGCTAAATCTTTTATTATCTTGATTTAATACTCAGGCTTTATATGAGGTTATGAGTTATTTTAGAAAATTTAGTTATGATTTGTGATTGGGATAGAAAATTTATTTTTTATCCTGAGAGCCTAATCGCATCCAAGCCATACAAAATATAAAAAAGTTATGATTAGTTTAGGCTTGGATGCTTATTATTTAGCATCAATCAGAAATAAAATATTAAAAGTTATGCTTTTTCTAATGCATAAGCTAAATAAAATATCAAACAATTTTATAAAGCTAACTTAAAAGAGAATAAGAGGCCGGTGCGATCAGGTACCACTGTACAACCTAAAAAGAAATATGGGTAGCCGAGCTCTACCCTTATACAACCCGGTATATAAAAGAATAATTATAAATTACAAATGATAAGTGTTATGGGGGACCTTTAAGTCTTCAAGTCTCCATACTTCCTTCATTTAATTTGCTTCTTTTGACTTGGTGGGTTTTTAGGCATGACATGGCACCCTAGGATTAAACCTTCAGGCCAATGTTCATCCATAACTCCCATAACACTTATCTTAATTTTAATGCAAAATTACATTAAAAGAAGGAAAGCAAATCTAACTATACTTGTAAAACAAGTGTTAGCTAAACACACCATATAACCCAAGCAGTTAGATGAATAATTTGGACTTAGCACCGTGTACATGGTTAACCAAGTCCACATATCTTAATTTAGATTATGCTTAGGGGTTAAGCAACCTACAAAATAGAGCATTTGTATTTATTTTAAGCATCTCTTCAGTATAATCTCTTACAGGAAAATATAATTAGGCTAGTCATGCCTTAACATCCAGTCTACAACAGTACATCACAAAATAAGCATAAATCAAATCACACACCGCCCTAACATAAAGCTAGAAGTGGCAACTTAATCTAAAGTGTGTGTATTAAGGCTTGTGTGGTATACCCTAGCTAGGCTTAGAGTTGTAGTTTGCTAAGGGTGAAGGATTTAGTTTATAAAGGATTGATTTCTCTTTAAGTGATTTAATTGATTTGAGAATTTTACTTAATATTTTCTTTTATTTCATATGGCCTATACTTAACAACTACGTGTTATGAAGAGAAAGAAATAGAGGATCCTCTCTTTTATACCTACCTTAAGTTACATCTAAAGTAAATTAATTAATTAATTCCCTTTAGTGAATGACTTATTATATATTTTATTATATGTTTTAATTAATCCTAAGTTTAGGCACTTTAAATATACTCATTCAATAAGAAATGCATCTTAAGATTAGTTGAAATGAATTACTATCACATAACACATGTTTGTTCATTTCTTTCCATCATGTATAACATGCATATGATTATATCCTAAGCATTCTTACACAAATAATAAGTATTTTTAACATACTTAAATGATGAATGTGAGCAAATGCACTTAGAATAGATGCTTTGTTTGGTTGAATTATCTTGTCATATTAATTTAAAGATCCATCTAAATTCTTATATAAGAGGATAAGAAAAGAACTCTAAATCATATGGCAAATCAACCCAACCACTTAAACATAATATGAATATATGTCCTAGAAGAGTGGATTTTCATTCATTAGCTAAATACACATTCAAATGCATAAAAGTTTTAAGCAAGTACGACGCCATTGTTTTGCACCAAGGGAGTGAGGTAGGAACCTCCTAGGGCAACTTAAAATCGTGCGTCTCTAGGATGTTCGAACTAATATACCCGCTATTCTTAAATGCATATGAATGTATAAATGACTACAAAAATAGAAAACCATACCCTTCTTGAACCAAATATGAATGCATATCTTTTTAATAGAAAAATGAGATTTTCATTCATTATCTAGATACACATTCAAATGCATAAAAGTATTAAGCAAGTATGACACCATTGTTCTCCACCAAGGGAGTGAGGTAAGAATCTCCTTAGGGCTACTCAAAGTCGTGTGTCCCTGAGATGTCTAGACTAATATACCCGCTATTCTTAAATGCATATGAATGTATAAACAACTACAAGAATAGAAAATCATGCAAACATCGTATTTGATTTGATTAATTTATGTTGTGTAAATGAATTAAAGCTATATCTAAATTTTAATGTTAGAATGCACAAGAGTGAAATCAAACGAGTATGTCACCATTGTTCTGCACTAAGGGAGTGGGGTAGAAATCTTCTTATGGCTACTTAAAGCCGTGCGTCCCTAGGATGTCCAGACTAATATACCCAATAACATTCAAACTTATACAAATCAACATATGAATGTGAGAAAGCGACTTCATTTCATACACTAAGCTTATATTCACATAAACCTCCTATGTACATGTGACTAAAATCATAACATATAATATTATTTCTCATTAGTAAGCTCTTTGAAAATATGTTTGAGGTTTAATAATAATAATAGCCACACATATTTCTAATTAAGTCAACATTGCAAATTAACATAAAGGAAATCATTTTTTATATGATTAATTTGAAAGAAATGAATACATGAATACAAGTGGCAAACACCATTTAACATGATTGAAAAGAAATAAAAGAACTTAAGTACATAATCTCATTCATTCCAATTAATTCCTAAGGACAATCATATTAAATAAGGCCATTTAAAATAAACTAAAGTTCTTTAATGTCATTTTTAATTTTAAGTTTGATTTGATTTATGAAATGTGAAAGAGGTTTGCTAATACTAATCTCATACCCCATGTTTGAGTTAATTTGGTTTAATGAAGAGAAATTAGGTTGATTTTATATTTTAATTTGGATAAGGTATGAATGAAATGAATTAATTAAACCCTTACCTATATCACCTTAAGTTAATTAACTAAATAATGGTGAGCCAGTGGGGCTCTCTTCTCCCCGGATGTAGCCTTCATGGATTTTGCTGGAATGGTAGATGATGGGACTTGGACTAAAGATAGTGGAAGTGGGGTAGAGTGGTGAGGTGGAGGCACCACCGACTCTCTCGGGATAGGAGCTCCTCTCTTGTTATGGGTAGTCCTCATCAGTAAGATGTTGTTAGTATGATCGACGCAAGCGCGACCGAAAGTCCACAATTACGGAGGGTGACGCCACTGTCTACGATTCTCTTGGTCGGTGATACATCACGATGTACGAGCCTCCCCTACCGACCCTTGCCCATGCTATGGGGGATAATTGATCTCAAATCAAATTGAGCCCTGACCGATCATCCATAGCTCCAACTGGGTGAAGAAGACCGTGCCGCTGCATGTCCTCCTCCTCTGAGAGAAAATTATACTTGGCGGAGGTGAAGCTGAAATCCTCCTAACATCCTCTCTATTAAATCTAGAGAGGGGTTGAAACCTGTTCTCTATAATAAGAGGAGACACTACCCTAGGTGACTCCTCCACGACAGCTTGAGAAACTGCCTCCAACTCCTTGGCTATGCGAGTATGATATCGCTTGATCATGCAGTTTTTGTTTTGGTACTGAGTCCTGATAGGTCGAGCAGTATGGGAATTAGACCCAATCTCAAAGGTAGAGGAGACAATTCCTGAAATCAAGGGAGCCTTCCCCTTGGAAGGTAATAATGGGTGCTAGCCTGCATGCAAGGGGAACAAGGGTGCACTAGTGCAGCCGCTACCAGGGAATTACCACAACCTTCCTCTTTAGTGAGGGGATCTCTGAATCAGATGGTAACTCAACCTGGATGACCGGCTTATGCCCGGTCACCACGCTTCCTGTTGACTGTTGTGAGGGTGTTCCCCTCACATGTGATCCTAGCCTCCTCAAAGCCTCGACCAAAGTGGATGAGGTGGGAGAAGTCAGACTGCGGGAGGCTGGCCCAATCCAAGGCCATGTCCACCCCGAAAGGAAATGTAAAGACATAGTTTTGTGCTGCCATTTGAAATTGAACTGGATGGACTGAAACTGACTGTTTGGTTGAAAGTCTACAATGTTGAAAAACAAATTTGAATCAGATTTCTACTTTGTTGATTTTTGAATTTTTGATTTAGAATTTGAACCCACACTCATCAACTTGAAAGTGTTAAGTGGGGCTCAAATGAAATTGAAAGAGAAAATTTTGAATTGATTAGAAAGGAAATTTTTTAATGTAGAATCCATTTTCTACAAATTTGTGTCTGCTAAAAATGGGTTCAAATATTTTTGAAGAGATTGATGATTCCATAAGTTCATATTTGATTTTAATTTTTGAGTTTGAGGACCCTTCATTTAACAAATTTGAATATGTTAAAGTAAAGGGTCAATTGATTTTATTTTTGATTTGTGATTTTTGGAATTTACTCGCTTAGCAAATTTGGGTATGCTAGGTAAGGTGTTTAAAAATAATTTCTTCTTTTGTTTGTTTGTTTGTGAATCATGTGTGAATTTGAGAATGAAATCTTCACTTAGAAAATTTGAGTATGCTAAATGAAGAATCCAAAAATTTTGTTATTTTTTTTAAAAGAGAAACTTTACTTAGCAAATTTAGGTATGCTAAATAAAGGATCCATGTGTTTTATTTTTGATGGTTTTTGAAAAGAGGATTCTTTACTTAGCAAATTTAGGTAGGCTAAATAAAGGATCCTTGTTTTGTTTGATTTTTTTTTTGAAAAGAAGATTCTTAGCAAATTTAAGTATGCTAAAGGAATCCAAATGTGTTTTTGTTTTGATTGTTTTAAAAAGTGGATTCTTAGCAAATTTAAGTATGCTAAGGAAATCCAAAAGTGTTTCATGTTTTGATGATTTTGAAAGAAGATTCTTAGCAAATTTAAGTATGCGAAGGAAATCCAAACGTGTTTCATGTTTTTGTGATTTTGATTTTGAAAAGTTGATCTTTACTTAGCAAGTTTGAGTATCCTAAATGAAAGATCCTAATCTGTTTTGATTTTTAATTTCGAAAAGAGGATCTTCACTTAGAAAATTTGAGTATGCTAAATGAAAGATCCAAATGTTGTTTTAATTTTGAAAAAAGGGTCTTCATTTAGCAAATTTGGGTGTGCTAAATGAAGGATCCAAATGTATTTCATGTTTTGATGTTTTGATTTTTTGAAAAGAGGATCTTCACTTAGCAATTTTGGATATGTTAAATGAAAGATCCAAATGTGTTTTGATTTTTGATGTTTTGATTTTTAATTTTGAAAAGAGGATCTTCACTTAGCAAATTTGAGTATGCTAAATGAAAGATCCAAATGTTATTTTAATTTTGAAAAGAGGATCTTCATTTAGCAAATTTGGGTGTGCTAAATGAAGGATCCAAATGTATTTCATGTTTTGATGTTTTGATTTTTGAAAAGAGGATCTTCACTTAGAAAATTTGGATATGCTAAGTGAAAGATCCAAATGTATTACATGTTTTGATGTTTTGAATTTTGAAAAGAGGATCTTCACTTAACAAATTTTGATATGCTAAATGAAAGATCCAAATGTGTTTAAATTTTGAAAAGATGATTGTCAATTTCAATTTTTGAAAAAAAGATTGTTAATTTTGAAAAGATGATTATTGATTTCATTTTGAAAATGAAATCTTCATTCAATAAACTGAATGAGAATGTTCATTTGTGCTTTTTGAAAGTATGATTTTAGATTTTACTTTTGAAAATGAAATCTTCATCAAAATGAATTGAGTGAAGATGTTCATTTGTGCTTTTGAAAAATAATGATTGTTGATTTTATTTTAAAAATGAAATCTTCATCAATAAATTGAATGAAGATGTTCATCTGTACTTTTGGAAAATGTGATTGTTGATTTTATTTTTGAAAAGATCCTACATATAACAATCATAAAGATTGTTAGATGAGGGTGGTTTATGAAAATTTTGTGCAAACATTTTATTATATGTATTTTGAAAAAGTGCTTTTGGAAATTGATGTTTTTATAAAGGATTTATTTTTCTTTATTTTTTGGAATGAGCCTTACCTTAGCATAGAAATGGTAAGAAATAAGTCTTTATTTACTTCTTTTTGTTAAATTTTTTATTTCCACCTATTAGGGAACCCAACAGGAGTTTTAAGACCTATACAGAGTGAGGTCCTAAAACCTAAAAGATGTTGGCTAGCATAGCTTAAGGATGAAATAAACTAAGTGCCAACATAAAAGAAAGATAGTCTCAGACTTATACAAGGTACAAATCCACTATCAATACTTGGAGACAGCGATCATTTACCAAAGATGGAGAGAGGAACCTTCTCCAGCGGAGTTGCTAGAAAAATTTGTGGTTCAAAATTTTCATCTTCATCTTATCCTTTTGAAAAGAATAAATGAAAACCAAAATTTATACACCTTGTTGGGACACCACGTAGATCTGCAAATATTCTTATTAGGGTGATCAGGTACGATATTGAGGAAAGGTGTGCTATATCAAAAGATAGAAGTCACCACCCTACAATGGACCTAATCACCTTGATAAGGACTTCTAAGGACTATAGGTCTTCGTATGCACCAGAGATTCTTCTCTTACTTTACATGGAATAGTAAAGTAGGGTTTATTTTAAACTGTGTTCATTAAGTTTCCTATGGAGGAAAGCCCCATAGTTAATTATATCACAAGGAATGAGATTCCTTAGGAATACTCTCGATTAAGGTAAATGATCATTGTCTCCAAGATTTCAAAGATAGGACTATCAATCAATTGGTTTATTTTTAAAAGATCAAGTGGGATTGATCAAGAGGAGAGAGTTATTATCAAAACCAAAGGGATATAAGTAGGGGATGCTTATGATACTAGGAAGCTTAGTAAGCATCCCAAACTATCCTATGGTTGGGCTTTATATTTTTAAAATTGAGTTGATTTATTAGTTTGATTGAATTTTTATTAGAAATCTAAGACTTATAATTCCATGACACAAGATCATGGAAATTCCTAAGAGGTGAGGATTTATGCTTGTAGCTCGCAAAGGGGAGAAGCAACCTTGAATCCTAAATCTAGCGAGCTTTGGCGAAGGCCAAAGCACAACCTAAATCTAAGGAGAAAAATGGGCATATGGTTTACCTCTACAAGAGAGGATAAATCACCTGACTGTTGAACTTACAACCACCTAGGGGTGGCCACCAACTAACTCCTCTTATGATTTTAAATACATGTAGGCAAGTCATATGCTTTTTGCAAGATAGCTAAGCTGTTGTTTATTTAGAAAGAGATTAAGTCCTTAAACACACTCCCTAAGAGACTAGATCATGTAGGGCATGATTTAATGACTTAAATCTAATGCAAATTTTGTTACTTTTTTTTTTCATTTTGGATAATTCATTTGACACAAGCTATGGAATTCATATGCCTAATGCATGAGAAATTGGATTATGGGCCAAAATCAGCAAGAAAGGAGGTGAGTTTCCACCATGGCTCTCAAAGGTCAAGCCAAATTCCCTAGCACGGGTGGAAGACCTCCAAATAAAGAGTGAAACAAGATACTTTTTATGCATGATGTGAAAATATACAACATCCAACTAAGGGGTTGCTAAATCTTTTATCTTGATTTTTATAACCTAAGCTTTAGGTGAGGTTGTGAATTGCTAATTTTTTTTAGTTTAGAGTTGACTAATTGAATAAAAAATTTATTTTTCTAAGAGATTAATCGCATCTAGACCATTCAACAAAGCAAGGAAGAAACTAAGAAAATATGCCATCTTAATGCACAAGCTAAACAAACATCAAATAATTTATAAAGCTAGCGCAAAAGAATAAAAGGCCTTTGTGGTCGGGCTCCACCGCACAAACCCGAAAAGAAAAATATGGGTTGGTGAGCTCTACCTTTATACAACCCAGATTATAAATGAATTAATTAATTACAATCAAAATGAATTCATGTTATGGGGGGTCTTCATTCTTCATTCTTCTTTCTTCATTTATTTCTTTCTTCCTTTTGACTTGGTTGGAATGTGGCTTGCTCCAAGGATTAACATGGTACATAAGACATGATCTTATGACCAATGTTCATCCTAATCCCCCATAACATTCATTCGAAATCTTAATTGCAAAATTACATGAAAAGGGAAAGTAAATCTAACTAAAATCTACAAAATAGAGATTAGCTAAACAAACCAAACAAAACCAAGCATGTATATGAATAAATTGGACTTAGCACCCCACACATGGGTAACCAAGTCCACTTGGCCTAATTTGGATTATGCTTAGGGGTAGAAGCAACCTGCACAGCAAAAGCATTTATTATTTTTATTACATTGTTCCTTAAGCACAATCCCCTGTAGAAGATAAAGATTAGACTAAGATCATCCCACTATTCAGTCTACGCACATACACCCTAACATCCAGACTAAAATATCACATCATAAAAAAAGAAAAACATCAAACCATACATTACACTAACCTAAAGCTAGAAATGGTGACTTAGCTTAATGTGTGTGCTATATAAGGTTTGTGTGGTAGGTTTAGTTAGGCTTGATGGTTTAGATTTTTTTTTCTAAGTATAAAGGGTTCAACTTAGAGGGTGGTTTCATTTAAGTGATTTAGTTGATTTGGTTGATTTTATTTTATGATTTGATTTGGTTTGGATGGACCTACTCTTAGTTATTAACTGTTGTAAAAAGAGGAAAAGAGAAGAGAACTTCTCTTTCCTCCCTACCTTAAGTAGTTTCTATGGTGGATTCATTAATGATTTTTGTTTAGTGAATGTTTTATTATGTGTTTTAATTAATCCTTAGTTAAGATGGACTCTAAACAAACCTATTCAATAAGAAAGTCATTTTAAGATTAAGTAAAGTGAATTACTATCACAAAATACACAACACTTTATTTCTTTCCAAGATGTGTAAGATGCATATGGATGAACCCTAAGCATATCTATACATGGAAGTGCAAATGTTTAGCACACCTTAATGATGAATGCTACGAGATGTTTATTTAAGAAAAAAATTTGGAATGTTTCATGTTTGCATGATTTTGTTAAGTATAAAAGAGGGTATTCTTTTATCCATTATTCATATGTACATTTACATATATGAAAGACAAAAGTGAGTACGACACCATTTTTCTACACCAGGGGTGTAAGGTACAAGACCTACTTGGGGCTACTTAAAGCCTCGCAACCCTTAGATTTCTAGACTAATATACCACTTTTTACATGTGCATGTACAAAAGAGAAATGAATGAAAAAAGAATCATGCAAAAGGTTTGTTTTTATTTGTTTGATTTAGTTATTTAATTTACATGTGCAAATGTAAAGATTCATCTTAAATGGCAACATAGGAATGAACAAGAATGGATTTAAGCAAGTGTTATGTTCTATTCAAATGAACTATACACTTTGCAAATCCTATTCAAGACTATGTTAAAAGAGAAGAGAAGGAAAAGTCACATAATGCACATCTTATATTATACTCACATGAAAGCTCATAAATAATTATAAGTAACATACCTTTCATTTGCAATATTTGATTTATAATTTTTGAAAATAATTTTGGATTTAATAGTGATAATAGCCATTCGTATTCTTACTTTAGTCAAAACATGCAATTTGACATAAAGGAGATATTTTATTTTTTTTTATTTTTCAAAAGGTATGAATGCATGATTTTCATATGACATACACATTTAGCATGTGAGGAAAGAAATAAAATTGTAATTTCATTTACCTTAATTAATTCCTAAAGACAATCCTATGGAATAAGATTACTTAAAGTGAATCAAAGTGTGTAAAGAAATTTTGATTTTTTGTTTTAAGTTTGATTTGAATTTAAGGAATGTGAAAAGTGTTTGCTGGCCCTAACCCATTCCCCCCATGTGTGAGTTGATTTAGTTTATTTTTAGAACCATTAGATTGATTTTATATTTTGTTTAGGTTAAGGTGTAGATTAAGTCTATTAATTACCCTTTATCTACACCACTTTAACATATTTAACCAAATAATTATGAGCTGATGTATGACATAAAACTACAAGGATTTTAAATCAGCAATGCGCCTAAGAAATAAAGAGGCCTAATGCATTGGACTCACAATTAATGATTAATTAAACTAAAGGGTTTAATTTAAGTACTTTCATAACCCTTTCCACACATATGGGTTAGATATGATTTCCTTAAGCTACTTAGGTTATTGAACACCTAAGTATGTTCTCAAGAAGGAATTGATTAAGTGATTAAGTTTCTGGATTAATTTGATTTTAAATTTTGATTAATTAAGCCATTTAATAAAGTGATTAAACTATTTAATTAATTTCCACGTTAATTAGATTTTTATCCAAATTAAATAAACTTAGGGGAAAAAATTTGGGAGAAAACTCCTAATGTCATTCCATAAGTCCATTCACTGTCCTAAGGTAATTTAAAAACTTAATTAATGGATTTATCACTACTTATTAGGTTAATTAATCATTTAATTAATTAAGACAGTAATTAAGAATGAATCAAACAGTTCTCCTAATTAAACCATTAATAAATTCCAAGAAAATTAGAAAAGTTAGAAGTCATCCCACTAAATATACTTGAGAAGTTTGAAATTAATCAATGAAATAATTAGGGAGTAATTAACATAATTACATCCCCAATAAAATTAAAATTGCATGAAATTTACTATTCAAAATCAATTAAACTTAATTTTATATTCTTCCCTTTTGAAATATCTTCAAAATGCATTTGAGTTTATATTTTTTTGATTTTTCTACATTTAGTTATGCATTTTTGAAGATTCTATGAATATTACTTAATTAAATCCCTAATTATATAATTAAGCCCATCAGGGCCACATGTATCGCTGACGCGGCGTGCACTTTCCATGTGGCGAGGTGGGATTCGCTATTTTAGTTGTCACATCCTATGCCACGTCAGCTAGCGGTGCTACATGGTTTCTCCCTGGATCGTCTAAACAAGGATCGGACAGTCAAGATTATACCCGCAATTCTAATAGGATAAATCACGGTATCTCACATGTTTTAATTTGGACTGCCCATCCAAAACACACAGGATGGATGGTCCATGATTTATTCCTACGCTCGCCTGTGGGAGATGGCGACCGCCCCATCCTTGGCTTGATGATCGAAGCTCGATTTGAGGGATTGATCACACACCATCTAAGAGCAAGAACGAAGACATCCAACAGTTGAATTGTAATGGGGTGAAAGTTTCTTTCACAAAGGACCAAGGAATCCTACACCTAAGCTCGGTTTTGATCCATACCTCGCCTGAGGCATCACCGGTGCTCCCAACCATTGAGGTAGCTTTGTCTAGTGGAGAAAAAGCCCTATTGAAGGTTTGAAGGCTTGAGGTTGAGTAGATCCTCTAATTGGTGAAAATCCTTCTCCTAAGCTTTTGGCTTTGGTCTAGCTCCCTCCTCCCATGCCTTGGAAGCTTGGAAGAAGCTTTGGATCAACTCGATTGGGTCCTATGAGGGTGCTTGCAAGAGCAATTGGCTTTTGGTTGAGTTATCGATGAGTTGAAAATTCAATGAGCTCCCCTATTTTCGGCTTGAGGAAATTCGAAAATGGATAACTCAAAGTAGGTGGAAGAAGCTCGAAGTAACTTGAAGAAGCTTGCTCTGAGTTCCCTAAGCTCAATTGAGTGTGAATGAATTCAATTCAAGAAAAATTATGGGGAGTATATCTCCCCCCATAAGGATCGGACGGTTGAGCTTGCACATGCCATTTTGCTCAAATTCATCCCATTGAGTGAGTTGGTTAGGTCATTTGAGGTGGCATGTGATTCAATTTTGGTAGAGGAAGGGAGTGGAGAAGTTTCCATGTGCTCATTTGAGTGGAGGAGTGATCCTATGTGGGGAATTTCCTATTGGATGGTTGGTTTTGGCCTTGGGTTGGGTTTGGCTGACCCAAACTGCTTGGGTCATGTGCACCACACTCATTAGTGTCCTCTTAGTCCACTAAGAGGGTGCCAAATGGCCATGAAAAAGATATTAACAAATTCCAAGTGAAATTGGCTATAAGTTACCCCTTGACCTAGGGTGAAAATGGTCATTTGCCTTAGTTTTTTTACTTTAGGCAGATTTAAAATAGTCTGAAATTGGGTTGGGCTAAATTTTAAGAAATTTGGAGTTTATTTGATATCATTTGGCTCATGTTGACCAATTTAGGTCAAAATGGGTTAACTTGGGTCAAGTTGACCAATTGGGTCAAACCAATGGTTGGATCAAGTTCATATGACCATTTGAAATGTGTTGGCATCATTAGTTTGGTTCAATTTGGTTTATGTTTGGTTTTGGTTCATTTGAGTTCACTTAGGTAAAATGGGTCAAGTTGACCAATTTGACCCATTTGACCCAATGTTAGGTCAGGTTGGTTTAGGTTTGGTTGGTCATTTGAAATATGTTGCAAGTTTCAATCAATTTTTGGTTTGATTTTCAATTTGACCTTTTAGGTCAAGTTAGGTTCATGGTCAATTGGGCTAGGTTAGGTGTAGTTGGCCAATTGAGGTTTTGGTCAAGTTCAATAAGTGGTTTAGAATGAATTTGACCCATTTATTGCAATAAATTTGGCTTAGATGAAGATTTGACCCATTTTGACTTTTTAGATCAAGTTGGGTCAACTTGGGTCAAGTGGCCAATTAGGCTAGGTTAGGCTCAAAAGATGACTTGGTCAAGTTCAAATAATGATCATGAATTGGTTTTGATCA
This sequence comes from Cymbidium sinense, assembly GCA_021442155.1. NCBI lineage: Eukaryota > Viridiplantae > Streptophyta > Magnoliopsida > Asparagales > Orchidaceae > Cymbidium > Cymbidium sinense. Next base: position 66,421,294 of record CM038217.1, on the reverse strand, counting down.
ATAATTTTAATCAATTTGGTCTATGGTTGATTTTGGCTAAGTGTTGACTTGGTCAACATTAAGGTTTGACTTAGTTTGACCCAATTTAAGTGATTGATCATCTCATGATGATTGTTGCTTACAATGTGAGGCTCAGGTAGGCTTAGTTCAATCCAATTTGGGTAAGATTAGAATTTGGCTCAAAAAGGATACTTTAGGTAACTTTGGGTCAAGTGAGCCTAAGTGGGTCAATTGACTTGATCAAGACTTGATTCAAGTTTAGTTGAACTCACATATGGACTTATGATTGAAACCAAGTGATTTGAAGTCAAATGGGTTTTGATTCATTTGACAATTTGAAGTTCAAAGGGTGAACATGAGTTTGACTTGGGTTTGATTTTTGAATTTATTTTTGGTTTGATGATTGAAGTTTATGTTTATATTTGGATTCATGACTTAAGGATTGATTGAATCATGAAGAAAATCCAAAGGTTTGAATTGATTTGAGGTTGATTTGGCTAAGTTCAAGGGTTTGACTTGAAGAAGGCATGGGTTGGATTTTGATTAGATTTGGGTTTGATTTTTGAATTTAGTTTTGGGTATTGAATTTATATTTAAATTATATTTGTGAATATAAATGAGAATATAAATGGGTTATGAGAAAATTTCTTGAATTTGAATTGATTTGAATTTTATTTGAGCTAAGTCCATAAGATGGAATCAAAGGGCTTAGGAAAGATTTTTTTTTATAACTTGGAATTGAGTTTTGGATTTAGTTTTGGTTATTTGAATTTATATTTCATTTGTATTTGTGGATATAAATGAGAATATAAATGGGTTATGAGAAAATTTCTTGAATTTGAGCTAAGTCCATAAGATGAAATCAAAGAGCTTTGTAAAGGTTTTAGAATTTGGAATTCAATCATAGGTTTCAATCATTTGGAATTGATTTAAGGTTTGGTTTGAAATTGAAGTTTATTTGAGTTTAAGGTTGATTTGAATTTGGAGTTTGACTTGAAAGAAGGAAGTGAGGATTTGGTTCAAGCTATAGAGTAGGTAAATTTTCCTAACACCCCTAAGGCATAACCTATTCCTATGGCTAACTCTTCTAAGTCTCTAGAGTTAGGTTAAGTGTTCACCTAATCACAAGAAGTGTCTTAAGACTAAGAAACTCTTAGTGTCTAAGATGTGTCCTATGCCTAAGATGGAGAGGTATTGAGAGCTCATTCTAAAAGTGAGGTCAACAACATCCTCCTAAATAAGGAACCACTAGGGCGATCGATTTCTTGTGTGACAAATTGAACCCGACCTAAGGCTACTTATCACTGTGCAATGGTCATTTTGGAGAGAATGCATAATAGACTTACATCTTTCAAAGCAAGGATGACCACCGGGGAAAATTGTTGGTGGCACAACAAGTTGAACCTGACCTAAGGGCAACTACTGAGAGAGTGCCGACCCAGGGACTTATTTCAACTCAAATTAGTCAAGCGATTTCTATAGGAAGTTTTGCTGACATTGCCTTGAAGATAGGATGCCTGGTTGGGAAAGGGGCCACTAGGGGCTAGAGTTCCTAATCCACAAGTGGAGATAAATTTTGTTTGTTTATGTTATCATGGACCCTGTTGGTGTGCAAGGGACCACACTTAGAATGAGCTTAAATAAACTTAGTCCTATCTTAGACTTACTAGACCAAGGGAGAATCTACACATCGTCAAGATAAATTCTCCAAGAAAATGGGCGGCTATTAGAAAGGGGGACTGTCCAATCCAAGAGTAACCAGGGTAGTGTCTAAATGAGGTCTCTAAGGATGTAATTCAAATAGAGTGCCCATAGGGGAGGTGTCATTAGGGGTGTTATCCAAAACCCTGTAAAAAAAAGCCTATAGGTATTCGGTGGCCAACTCGATGAGAAAGCATGGGGACTCACATCTGCCAAGAGTGGTGTATCCACCGGGTATCAACATAACACCAACTAACCTGGTGCCCGTGGCCATGCACAATTCTAGAAAGAAGGCATGTGGGCTTACATCTCCCTAAAGAGGAACTGATTGCCAGGATAGTCTGTCGTAGGCTCGACATGGCTATCGGACCTAGGGCGACCACCAAGTGGGGAGTCCCATGTAAGGACTAGAACCAAGCTTGAAGTAGTCAGGAGGAAATGAGCCACTAGGGGACTTATCCTAAAACTCAAATATACTCGACCTAGTTAGTGCATGATGGCTAGTATAAGAAGAAATCATGCAGACTTACATCCTCTTAAACAAAGTTAACATGGGTGTGGTGTTTTATTTTTATTGTGTGAGGTTTGAGTGTGTTTATGTGAGGGGACACCACGCAGATCCGCAGATGTACTCATTAGGGTGATCCAGTATGACATTAAGGAATAGTGTACTATCTCGAGAGATAGAAGTCACTACCCTATAATAGACATAATCACCTAATGAGGCCTCCTAAGGCATGATGGGTCTTCGAATGTGCTAGAGATCTTTCCCCTACTTTACATGGAAAAGTAAAGTAGGGTTTATTTTAAGTTGGGTTCATTAAGTTCCCTATGGAGGCAAGCCCCCCATAGTTAATTACATCCTAAGGAATGAGATTCCTTAAGAATACTCTCGATTAAGATAGATGATCGTTATCTCCAAAGAGTCTAATCGCATCCAGGCTGTTCAACAACCATCAAATAATTAAGAAACTAGAACAATCATGCCATCATAATTGTGCACTCATAAACATAACATCAATCAATTTATAAAATTAGCGCAAAAGAATAAGAGGTTGATGTGGTCGGGTTCCACCACACAACTCAAAAAAAAAAAAATGTGGGAAACGGAGCTCTACCCTTATACAATCTGAATTACAAATGAATAATTACAATTAAAAGGAGTTCATGTTATGGGGGTCTTCATTCTTCATTCTTCATTTTTGATTTGCTTCTTTTGATTAGCATCTTTTCTTTCTTCCTTTTGGCTTGATTGGAATATGGTTGCTCCAAAGGCATCACATGGTACATAAGACTTGATCTTATAACCAATGTTCATCATAATCCCCCATAACATTCATTCTAAATCTTGATTGAAAAATTTACATTAAAATGGGAAAGGTAAATCTAACTAAACTTGCAAAATAGTAAGCTAAGCACACCACAAAACTTAAGCAGTTATATGAATAATTTGGACTTAGCACCCCACACATGGGTAACCAAGTCCACTTATCCTAATTTGGGTTATGCTTATGTGTATAAGCAACCTGCATAATAAAATTCATTTATATTTTTATTGCAGCGCCCCTTAAGCATAACCTTCTGCAGAAGACATGATTAGGCTAAGATCCCCCTATCATCGAGTCTACGCACATACACCCTAACATATAGTATAAAATATTATGCCACAAAATAAAACATTCATCAAACCATGCGCCACCCTAACCTAAAGCTAGAAATGGTGACTTAGTCTAACGTGTGTGTCATTTAAGGCTTATGTAGTATGTCTTAGCTAGGCTTTAAGTTTAAAATTTTCTAAGTATGAAAGATTCAATTTAGATGGTGGTTTTATTTTAAGTGATTTAGTCGACTTGTCAATTTTAGTTGGTGCTTTGATTTGGTTTGAATGGACCTATCCTTAGTGACTAAATGTTATGAAGAGAAGAAAAGAGAAGAGAGCTCTCTTTCCTCCCTACCTTAAAGAATTTTTAAAGTAGATTGATTAATAAATTTCTTTTAGTGAATTGTTTATTATGTGTATTAATTAACCCTAAGTTTAGATTCATTCTAAATAGCCCTATTCAATAAGAAAGGCATCTTAGGATTACTTAGGGTGAATTACTATCACATAACACACACCCATTCATTTCTTTCCATCATGTATACCATGCATATGAATAATCTTAAGCATACATATACATAAAATGCTAATCTTAGAACACTTTGATGATGAATGCAAGGAGATGTGATTTGAAAATTTGGACATTCCATTTGTTAATTGGATCATGAATGCATGTTTTTATTATGTAGAAAAGAGAGTTTTGCCATACATTAGCAAAATGCACATCCACATGTATAAAAGTTATAAGTGAGTACGACACCATTATTTTCTAGACTAAGGGCGTAAGATACAAGACCTACTTAGGGCTAATTAAAGCCTCGTAGCCCTGGGATGTCCAGACTAATATACCACTTTTCTTAGATACATGTAGATGTACGAAATCTTACAAGGATGAGAAAATCCATGCAAAAAATTTGAAGGAAAGAAAATGAATAGATTTAGGTAAGTGTTTCATTTATTTGGTTGTATGATTTACATATATAATATGAAGATTCTTTCTAAGCCTTAATATAGAGATGCATAGGAATAGATTTAGGCAAGTGTTGTGTTCTTTTCAAATGAACTACACACTTGCAAATCCTATGTTAATCCATGTTAAGAGAAGGAAAGAAAACTTCATGATACACATCTTATGCTATCATCACATCCAAGCTTATAAATATTCATAGCTAGCATCACTTCATTTATAATCTCTGATTTATAGGTTTTGAAAATAATTTTTGGTTTAATAGTGATAATAGCCACTCATATTCTTAATTTTAGCCAACACATGCAATTTGACATAAAAGAAAATATTTTTAATTAATTTTTTTTAAAATGAATGCATGATTTCATATGGAAAATAATATTTAACATGCTTGCAAAGAAATAAAGGGATGTAAGCACATGACTTCACTCACCCTAATTAATTCCTAAGGACAACCATATAAAATAAGATCATTTAAAAATGAATCAAAATTCTTTAAGTAGATATCCCCTCCCCCCATATGTGTGAATTGGTTTAGTTTAATCTAGGACAATTAGGTTGATTTTATGTTTTGTTTAGGTTAAGGTATGAATTAAATGGATTAATTATCCCTTACCTATATCACCTTAAGTTAATTAATTAATTAATAACAAGCCAATATGATATGCAATCATATGAAAAGTAAATTTTCAATGCTCCGAAGAAATGAAAAGAGTCTATTGCAATTGGCTTTTGATTAATAATTTATTAAAATTAAGGGATCTCACTTAATTACTCTTATGATTTTCTCACACATGTGAGCTAATTATAATTTCATTATCTCTCACCTTGGGTTATTGAACTCCCAAGGAGCTACCCAAGACCAATTAAAGGTTATTTATGTTGGGTGAATTGATTTTTGATTTTGATTTCATTAGGCCATTAATGAATTAATTAAATGCTTTAGTTATGCTTTGATTGGAATGATAAAATTAACTTAGGGGAAAGGATCAAGGGCTCAATCCTAATCCCTGAATCATTCAATCATCCCACTAGGTTTTGATTCCCTCATTTTGAAGATCTAATCACTTAATTAATCAACTAATCATTCCATTAACCCATTAATTAATTTAATTTTCAATGGTAAAGGATACTTAGGAAATAAATTAGGAAACTGTCCTAAATAATACTCCCTAAGTGATCTTACTATTTAACATGGATAATTATGTTCAAGGATTAATCAAGCTACTGTTCTTCCTTAATTACAATTAATTTGATTAAGAGAGTGATTAAGGCTTACTCAAATGATTTCTCCAACTAAGCAATCAATAAAATCCCAAAAAATGGGGGAATCACAGGTCATCCCCCTAAATACTCACATAAAATTTGAGATTAATTGAATGCTTATTTAAGGTATAATTAAGCTAATTATATTTTTATAAAACCTTAATTAAGCCAAAGTCGCTGTTCAAAATTAATTCATTATAATTTTCCTAGTTTCTCCTCTAAAATATCATCAAAATGAGCCAGAGTTTGAATTTTTTGGAATTTTCTATAATTAGTTATAATTTTAGGAAGTTTCACTATTAAAATTAGATTAATTAAGCCTAATTAAACTAATCCGCAATTTTCACATGCATGGGATGGGATTGGTATTTAAGTTGTCATATCTCACCGAGTACCGGTGTAGTGTTTTCTTCAGGCCGCTCGATCTAAGAATCGAGAATAATCTTGATGTTTAGGAGAAAATTAGGGGGACCTAAAGCATGATTTGTCTCCTCTTGAGCGGTGAGAGACGAATGTTGTCCATCGATCGTTACTCAATTTGAGCTGACCTGAGCTCGAATGGAGCTCAAATTCATCCCACATCTTCGAGGAAGCACAAGCGATACATCTAATGGTGGAGATCGCATGACATGACATTTTCCTTCATAAAGGACTAAGAAATTTTTAAGCTAAGGACAGTTTCAATGGCATACCTTGTTGGAGGCTATCACTGGTGCTTCCAACGATTGTGGTAGCTTTGTCTAGTAGAGATGAAGCCCTGTTAAAGAAATCTATCCTTGATTTGAAGTGGTTTGCTCAGTTGACCAAGCTCCTCTTCAATGGTGATTGGCTTCGATCAAACTCCTAACTTCGATCGTGGAGGAGCTAGGGATTTGATTTATTTTGACTCACCTTGGTCCAAGGATGGAGTATGCAAGATTAATTTGAATTTGGTTGAGAATTGAGTGGGTTGAGCTCGGGATTGATCTCTCATATTTTGGCTTTGAGTAGAATCGAGAAATGGGAATCAAGGGTGCTCGGGAATGGTTGGGGAAAGCTCTAGGATGCTTGGCTTCAACTCCTATAGCTTTGAGGAATGAATGGCCTCTATTTGAGTGGGAATGAAGGGGGCTATATCTCCCCCTCCTTGGATCGGATGGTGGATGGTTGAATGGATTGGATTGGTTGATCAATTTTAGTTGCAAAACATCCCACATGGGTCATTTTGGGTAGAGGAGTGAGGGAGTGTTGCTACCCATGTGCTTGGAGAGTGAATTTGGTGAGCCAAGTGTTCAAAGGTGATTGGGGAGGTCAGTTTGGCCTTTCCTTGGGTCATGGCTGACCCAAGCTCATTGGGTCATGTTCACCACCCTCCTTGGTGCCCATGTGGACCAATAGATAGGTGCCAAGTGGCCTTAGGAAAGAAATGGCCAAATTCTAAGTGAATTTGCTCATGGGATACCCTTTGACCTAAGGGCAAAGTGGTCATCTGACTATGAGTTTGATTCGGGCAAATTTGAAATGATTGAAAAATGGGTTGCGTTAAATTTCAAGTGATTTAGAGTTCATTTGATTTGATTTGGCTCAATTTGACCCATTTAGGTCAAATTGGGTCAAACCATGGGTTAGGTCATGTTCAAATGATCATTTGAAACATATAGGTATCATTGGTTTGGTTCAATTTAGTTTAGATTTGGTTTTTGTTCATTTAGGTTCATTTAGGTCAAATGGGTCAAGTTGACTGATTTGACCCATTTGACCTAATTGGGTTAGGTCATGGGTTGGTTTAGGCTTGGTTGATCATTTAAAATATATTGCAAGCTTTGATTTCAATCATTTTTGATTTGGATTGATTTCAAGTTGATTTGACCTTTTGGGTCAAGTTGGGTTCATGGCCAATTGGGCTAGGTTGGGTCTAATTGGGCAATTAAAGCTTTGGCCAAGTTCAACAATCAATTTGGAATGAATTTAGCCCATTGGTTGCAATCAATTTGGCTTAGATCAATATTTGACCCATTTTGGCTTTTTAGGTCAATCGGATCAACTTAGGTCAAATGGATAATTAGGCTTGGTTTGGCGCAATTAATGACTTGATCATGTTCAATCATTGATTATGGATTGGTTTAGATCAATGGTTTCAATCAATTTGGCTCATAGTGAATTTTGGCTTGTTTCGATCTCATTTGGGTTAAGTGTTGACTTGGTTAAAGGCTAGGTTTGACTTAGTTTGACCCAATTTAAGTGATTGATCATTCTAGGATGATTGTTGATCATAATGTGAGGTTTAGATGGGCTTAGCTCAATCCAATTTGGGTTGAATTAGAACTTAGCTCAAAAATATCTTTTAGGTCACTTTGGGTCAAGTGAGCCTAAATGGATCAATTGACTTAATCAAGACTTGATTTAAGTTTGGTTGAACTCATATATGGACTTATGATGGAAATATAAATCTAATTGCAAGTGGTTTGGAGTCAAATGGGTTTTGGTTCATTTGACAATTTCAAGTCAAAAGGATGAATATGGGTTTGATTTGGGTTAGTTTGATTTTGGCTTGGTGATTGTAGTTTATATTTATATTTGGGCTTGTGATTGAAGGAGTGATTGTTTGAAGAGAAAATCTAAGGGTTTGAATTGATTTTGAGAATGATTTGGCTAAGTCTAAGAAATTAGCTTGACGGATATAATTGGATTTGGATTTGAGTTTTGAATTTATATTGATTGGATTTTGGCCATTTGAATATAAATGATCTATGAGAGAATCATGTGAATTAGGAGTGATTAGATTGTGAATTTGGCTAAGGTAGGTCAAAAAGTTTGGAAAATGGGTTTTGATTTGGTTTGATTTATATACATTTGATTTGGATGATTTAGATGCCAATTTCATTTATAGTTGTGAATATAAATGATGGAATAAGTAATTTATAAAGAAATCACTTGGTTGGGTTTATTTGAAGGGTTTGGCTAAGCTTATGGATGTGAGGCTTAAGAAGGTTTTGGATTTGGAATTGATCATGAGTTTCAATCATCTGGAATTGAAGTTAGATTTTGAATTGATTCATGATTTGGATTTTGGAATTGATTTGAGATTGGAATTTGGATTTGGATTGGTTTGAAGGAGTGTACATGGGCTAGATTTGAGCTATTGGGTAAAGGGTTGCCTTAAATCCCTAATGCATAGCCTAATATTATGATAAACCCTTCTAAGTCTCTAGGGTTAGTTTAAGTGTTCACCTAATCACTAGAAGTGTCTCAAGACTAAGGAGCTCTTAGTGTCTAGAGGAGTCATATGTCTAAGATAAAAAATTTGAGAGATCACTGTAAAAGTGAGGTCAACAAAGGGCAGCCAATAGGTGCGGTGTGACTGATAAGGCATACTACATGTATTGGTGTTGAATGAAATGATCAACAATGTTCAAACGATCCCAAGCATTAATAGAAATGATCTACTCTTAAACCCAAGGTGTAGAAGGAATCAAGATATTAGTGCAATGCAACTCTACTTATGTCAAAGACATAAGAGAGGGAAGGAGAAATCCACTTGGGATTGAGTATGTGAGCCTTCCACTAGGAAAAAAGGTTCAAGTTATCCACTGGGAATAAGAGGTTGTGAAATTCATTGGGGATTAAAATTTGGAATCCACATAGGATGAAAGTGTGAACCTTCCACTAGGGGAGCAGGTTTAGGTTGGATTAAATTGACTCCACTAGGGGAGGAGGTTCGGGTCGGATTAAATTGACTCCACTGGGGAGGTTGGAAAAGATTTGCATCTTAATGGAGAGAAGCTGATTGATTTGATTATTTAATTTGACTTCACTAGGAGGTTGGTTGGTTTTGTTTTAGATTTTAAATTTTTAAATTTTGGGATGGACCCTGTCAGTTTGCGATGGATGACACTGAGTAGGGGCCATGTTGGTCTTGGCCTACTTCAGATTTACCAATCCAAAGGGGTAGTCTCCCAGCCACATAGTAAGACTATCCAACAAAAGGGGTTGCCTTTCGGTATGCAACATATGTACTTAGAAGAAAGCATAGTAGAGTTACGTCCTCTAAAGTAGTGGAGTTCTTTGGGTGATCCATTAGCTGGATAGAACCCAACTTACCTTGAAAGTGAATCTACTAGGGGACATAAATTAGCTCAAAGATAGTCAAAATTAATTTCATTTTAATTATATTTGATGGATCCCGCTATGTAACTGAAAATGGGCCATTGGTCTACTTGATTTCTTGATCCAAAGGGGTAGTTACCAAAGGGGAGAACTATCTAACCAAAGGGGTGCCTCTCAGTTTGCAGTGGCCAATTCGGGGAAGAAAGCACGAGGACTCACATCTTCTACTACAAAATACCACTGGGGCGACACATTAGCAAGGTAACATGTCAACCCAGCTTAGGGCTGCCTGTCAATTTATACAGTTATGCTAGAAAGAATGCATAGTAAACTTACATCTTTTAGAGAGAAATGACCATCGGGGTAACCTGTTTGTGGCAAAATAGATTGAACCTGACCTAAGGGCTACTACTGAGAGAGTGCCAACCCAGGGACTTATCTCAACTCAAGTGTAATCAAGCAATTCATATAGGGAGTTTTGCTAACACTATCCTAAAGATAAGATGCCTTCTTGTAAAAGGGGCCACTGGGGGCTTGAATTCCTAATCCACAAGAGAATAAATTTATTTATTTATCATGGACCTTGCTAATTTTCGAGAGACCACACTGAGAATGAGCTTATATCAGCTTAGACATATCTCAGATTTATTGGTCCAAAGGGAGAATATGTGCATCCCCTGAATAAATTCTCCAACCACAGGGGTGGCTACTAGGAAAGGGAGACTATCTAATCCAAGAGTAGCCCGATTAGTGTCTAAATGGGGTCACAAAGGACGTGATCCAAATAGAGTGCCCGCAAGGGATGGGCCACTAAGGGCTTTATCCTGATTCTTGAAGAAGATAATGTCTATAGGTATTCGGTGGCCAACCCAATGAGAAAGTGTAGGGACTAATATCTATCAAGAGTGGTGTATCCACCGGGTGAGTCACTGTCAGCATAGCAAACCTCAACCAACCTAAGGTGCTTGTCAATTTGCGACAATTAGCCTTGGAAGAAAGCATCGGGGACTCGCGTCCTCCTACAGTAGAACTAATTACCGAGATAGTCTATCTTTGACTCGACATGTGCTATCCGACCTAGGGCACTACTAGTAGGCTTACATCTCTAAATAAAAGTCAACATAAGGTAACTTAATCGACAAGCAAGAGGAGGCCTACCAAACCAATAAGATGCTCATCGCTTGCAATGGTCAAGCTGAAGAAAGCATTCTACCAGACATCACATCAGCAAGGTAGCACACTATGTCAACCTGACCTAGAGCATCTAATGAGTGAGTGCCACAGGGGGATTTCTCCCACATCAAAATAGCTTAAGACAAAAGATATGTGTTTGTGTTAAAGGAGGATAGGATGTCACTTGGGTTTTCTTACACATATCCTAAAACACACTTAAGAGTTGATAAACTAGTGCCAAGAATGGCAGTTGTGATCCCACAAAGAAAGATGCCGCTTGGGTTCTCTTACAACTAACTTAGGTGTATTAGTCAAAGTAGGATGCCTCTTGGGTTCTCTTACACCTACTCTAGTAACGCTGGGGAATTATGTTTAATTTGTGTTTGTGTTGTGAAAGAAGGATATAATGCCTCTTGGGTTTTCTTACACCTACCCTAAACATGTCATGGCAGATTTGCAAATAAGAAAATAATGCTTCGAATGAAAAGAATATTTTGATGAATTGAAATGGACTTTTTGAAGATAATTATTTTCAAACATGATTTTATGGATAGTATTTCTTCAAATAAAGCCCATTGATTGGAAGCATCAGGTGTTTCCCTTTACAATTAATAAGTTGATAAGATCCTCCTTGGTAGGCCTTCTCTATGACAAAAGAGCCTTCCCAAGTGGGTTCAAACTTGTCTCCCTTCTTTCGACGAGCAGCAATCAGTCTTCTTAGAACTAAAACAAGCTCTCTTACTTGAAAAGCTCTAGGGCAGACTAGCTTGTTGTGAGCTTGAATCATCTTGGATTTGTATAGCTCGAGGTTCTGGCATGCCCGGAGGCGTCTCTCCTTCAAACCTTCGAGCTCTTCTAACCGCAACCTGGCATTCTACTCTGTTGTGATTTTACTACCCATTGCTATCCTTAGTGATGGGAGCTAAACTTCTAATGGTAGAATGGCTTCGAACCTGTACACTAAGAAGAATGGGGTAGATTGAGTTGGGGGTCTATTTGTGGTGCGGTACGCCCATAAGGCTTCAACTAGCTACTCATGCCACTATCTTTTATTGTCATCGAGTGTCTTCTTTAGTGTGTGGATGATAGTTTTGTTGAATGCTTCTATTAGGTTATTCACCCAGGGATAGTAGATGATAGAGTATCTCCAATCTATGTTGTGTCTTTGGACGAAGCTGTTGATCTTGGTGCTTTTGAATGCAGTACCATTATCGAATATATTTCATCAAGGCACCCCGAACCTATATATGATATGGTTCTTGAAAAACTAGAGCACATATTGAGCTATGACCTCTCTAAGTGGGATTGCCTCCGCCCACTTGGAAAAGTAATCGGTGGCAGCTAGAATGAACCGGCGACCCTTGGAAGAAGGAGGATCGATCGGACCCACTATGTCAGCATCCCAACACTTAAATGGCCACGAGGCCAAAGTAGGATGTAGAATTTTGTGTGGCTAGCTACATCCATGCAATCTGTAATCATTGCGGGCCAGTAGTATCCTAGTCTCTTGATCTTTGCCTTCATCTTCAGACCAGATTGATGTGCTCTGCATAGACCTGAATGTACCTTGATCATGATCTTACGGGCTTCGTGTTTGGCTAAACAACGTAACCACATATGATCAAAAGACCGTCGATACAAGGTGCCATCGACAAGAGCATAAGAGAGAGCTCTCTATTTCGCGTGATGGGTTTGTGATTTCTCTTGAGGTAGTTTGCCTATTTTTAGGTAATCCATGAATGGCTACCTCAAATCTGGCTCATCATCTTTTTTGGCAACGACAACCTCGCCTTTAAGAGAGAATCTCTTGATGAGTTCAGCGTCAATAAGGGATATGACTTATCTATTTTAGACCCTTATTGGAATGAACTCATCTTTTGGACATGCCAACTCCTTCATGAGTTTGGCCAAAGCATTCGCTTCTGCATTCTCTCCTCAAGGAATCTTGTAGATGGTGACATCCAGGATTTGGGCCAACAGCTTCATGGTGTACTCATGGTAGTATGGTGAAACATTTCTATCGAAGGTTGCCTCCAAATCTGTTGGGGAGAAAGAGAGGCAACAATATAGAAATTCATCTTTTTGGGATGCCATGCAGATCCACAGATGTGCTTATTCAGGTGATCACATATGTCATTAAGGAATAGTGTACTATCTCGTAAGATAGAAGTCACTACCCTTTAATGGACCTAATCACCTCAATAAAGACTCTTAACAACAATGAGTCTGTATATGTTCCAAAGATTCATCCCTTACTTTACATAGAAAAGTATAGCAATATTTATTTTAAACTCGGTTCATTAAATTCCCTGCAGGGGTAAGCCCTCATAGTTAATCACATCCTAAGGGATGAGATCCCTTAAGAATACTCTCGATTAAGATAAATGATCATTGCTTCAAAGATTTCAATAGGAAAGGACTATCAATCGATTAGTTCATTTTTGGAGATCAAATGGGATTGATCAAAGAGAGGGAGTTATTATCAAAGCTAAAATAAAGATAAGTGGGAGATGCCCGCGATGCTAGGAAACCTAGCGAGCATCTCAAACTATCCTATGGTTGGGCTTTACATTTTTGAAATTGATTTAGTTTGTTTGAGTTGCATTTTTCATTAGAAATTATGACTTATGATCCCTTAACACAAGATTAAGGAAATACCTAAGAGGTGAAGAATTAAACTTATGGCCCACAAAGGGGAGAAGCAACCTCAGAACTTAAATCTAGGGAGCTTTGGCAAAGGCCAAAAGCACAACCTAAATCTAAGGAGAAAATTGGTATTTGGTTTGCCTCCACAAGAGAGGACAAACCACCTGACTGCTTAGACTTACAACCGCTGAGGGTGGCCGCCAACTAACTCCTCCTATAATTTTAAATACATGTAGGCAAGTCTTATGCTTATGCAAGATAGCTAGGTTATTATTTATTTAGAAAGAGACTAAGTCCTTAAACTCACTCCCTAAAGAGACTAGATCATGTAAGGACATGCTTCAAATGACCTAAATCTAATGTAATTCAAATTTCATTTTATTTTTATTTTTTATAATTATTTTGACTCTAGCTAATAGTATTCATATGACTAATGCATGAGAAATGAAGTTATTGCCCAAAATTAGCGAGAAGGGAGGAGGTGTGTTTCCACCATGGCTCTAAAAGGTCAAGCAAAGTTTCTTTGGCAAAGGTGGAAGCCCTCTAATTAAGAGTGAAATAAGATGCATTTGTGCATGATATTGTAAAAGAAATACACATCTAGCCAAGGGATTTTTAATTCTTTTATCCTAATTTTAAACCTAAGCTTTAGGTGAGGTTATGAGTTCTTTATTTTTAGTTTTGGGTTGTTGGGTAAAAGATTTATTTTTTTCCCTAAGAGCCTAATCCACATCCAGGCCATACATAAAGTAAGGAAGAAACTAGTAAAAGATGCCACTTAATGCAAAAGCTAAATAAATCATCAATCAATTTATATAGCTAATTGCAAAAGAAATAAAAGGCCGTTGTGGTCGGGCACCACCGCAAAAACCCAAAAAAGACAAATGTGGGTAGCCAAGCTCTATTCTTATACAACCTGGATTATAAATGAATTAAATTACAACTAAGCAAGGAAATTCTTTATTATTGGGGTCTTCAAGCTTTATTTATTCTTTCTTCTTTTCTTCTTTCTTTTTCTTTTCTTCTTCATTTTGGTTGGTTGGAAGGTGGATGCTCCAAGGCTTCACATGGTACATAAGATAGGATCTTATGACCAATGCTCATCCTAATCCCCATAACAATCATTCCAAAATCCTAATTGCACAAAGTTACATGAAAAGGAAAAGTGGAAATCTAACTAACACCTACAAAATAGAGATTAACTAAAACAAATCACACAAATCACAAGCATGTATATTGGACTTATCACCCCACACATGGGTGACTAAGTCCACCTGGCCTATTGGATTATGCTTAGGGGTATAAAGCACCTGCAAGCAAAAGTATTTTTATTTTTATTTATGATATATTAAGCAATCTCCAGAGAAAATAATAGTTATACTAAGATCGCCCTACCATTCATTCTATGAGCATACATCCTAACATCCAGTCTCAAAACATATATCACAAAATAAAATAAACATCAAACCATGCACCGCCTTAACCTGAAACTAGAAGTGGTGACTTAGGCTAATGTGTGTGCTTTGAAGGTTTGTGTGGTATGCTAAGCTATGGCTTTTAAGTTAGAATTTTCTAAGTGTGAACACATGTTCAAGGAGGGTTTTTTAAGTTGTTTAATTATTTTGGGTTGATTTTATTTCATGTTTTCATTTGGTTCAAGTGAATCATAAATTAATTACTAAGTTATAAAGAGAGGGAAAGAGAAGAGAACTTATCTTTCCTTCCCTAACCTAAGTAATTTCTAAAGTAGATTCACATTTTAATTTTGTTTAGTGAATATTTTGAATAAATTTTTTAATTAATCCTAAGTTTAGATGAATTATAAACAAACCTATTCAAAAAGAAAGACATTTTAAGATTCAATAAAATAAACCAAATTCACAAAACACACATTACTCCATTTCTTTCCCAACATGTATAACATGCATATGAATAAATCCTAAGCATATCTATATATACAAATGAGAATATTTAAAACACTTTATGATGCATGCTAAGTAATTAATTTAAGGAAATTTAGAAGTTTAATATGCATGATTTGTCTTTAAGTAGAAAAGGTATTTCTTATCCAATTTTCACATGCACATATGAAAGTAAGAAAGGCATAAATGAGTAATGCACCATTGTTAACCAAAGGTGTAAGGTACAAGACCTACTTAGGGCTACTTAAAGTCTCATAACTTTGGGGTTGTCTAGACTAATATACCACTTTCCCTAAATACAAACATGTGTATAAAAGAAATGAAATGGAAAGTAAAGAATGCAAAAAAAAAAAAAAAAGAGTGCATTAGTTAATTCATTTTGTTTATGCAATTTATGTATACAAGTATAGGTGACCCTTCTTAGGTGATAGCATAGGGATGAATAGGATATGGAATTTGGTAAGTGTTAGGTTCTTTTCAAATGAACCATACATCTTACCAACTCCTATTCAAAACTATGCTAACATAAAGGAGAAAGGAAACCTATGCTAAGCACATCCATATATTCTTCACATGCAAGCTTATAATTAGAATATAAGTAGAATACTTTCAAATTTGATAATTGATTTATATGTTTTGAAAATAATTTTAATTTAGTAGTGATAATAGCCACTCATATTTCTACTTTAACAAACACATACAAATTTGACATAAAGTAAACAATTTCATTTTTAAATTTAATTTGAAAAATATGAATGCATGAAATCATGACATACAAATTTAACATGTTGGGAAAGATCAAAGCAATGAAATCATGTAAACAAATTTACTTTAATTAATTCTTAAGGACATTCTTTTGAAATAAGAAAGTTTAAAGAAAATCAAAGTTCATTTAAGATAACATTTATTTAGCTTTAAGTTTGATTTAATTTTGAAAAGGTGAGTTGAGTTTCCTATTCCTAACCCATTCTCATAGGTGTTTGATATATTTTTTTTAATTTTTAGATGATTAGATCCAATTTTTTGCATTAGTTAGGTTAAGGTATGAATTAAGCAAGTTAACTAACCCTTACCTGCACCACCTTAGCATAATTAAGCAAATAATTATGAGCCAAGGAGATCACATAAAAAACTCACAAGGAATTTAAATTTGCAATGCACCTAAATAAGAAAAAGGCCTAATGCAATTTGGCTCATGATTAAAGGTTAATTAAACTAAGGGGTTTAGCTTAAGTAATTTCAAAACACCCTTTCATACATATGAATTAGGTTTTGATTTCATTAACTAAACTTAGGCTATTAAACACCTAAGCATCTACCCAAAGTAGATTAATTATGTTCTCAAAATTTTTAGAATTTTTAAAAAATTAATTAAGTGGATAATTAGTGAATTAACCCTAAATTAAGAAAAGATTAAGGAGAGAAAAGGGGGTTTAGGGAATAGCTTAAGGGAAATGCCATAAAATTATTCCCTAAATCTCTTATCTATTGGATCTGATCTTAATCAACTCTAACAATGGATTAAAACCATTAATCACACCTTAATTATCCTTAATTACATAATGAAGTAATTAGGCAACCCATATGCAATTCTCTAAATTAAGCCTTCAATAAATCACAAGAAAATTAAGAGAGGTAGACGTCATCCCCTAAAATACACCCAAGAAGTTTGGGATTAATCAGAGGCTTAATTAAATGGTAATTAGCAAAATGAAGTTTCTAATAAAACCTAAAATTAGAGAAAAGAATAATTCAAAACCCATTGAAAATAATTTTAAAATATTTTAGGTTGAATTATCTTTCCATAGGATTTTATGTCATATTTTTCTGAATTTTATTGAAGGAGATATGAATTTTAGAATATCCCTAGAATAATTAAATTAATTAAAGATCCCTAACTAATCCTTTAGCTCACGACGCGACGCATGGTGGCAGCGGTCAGCGTTCTTTACACGCATCGTGTGGTGAGCATTCCACTTAAATGTCAAATCCAAAAGGTAGCGTGATGGAGGACACGCTTTGATCTCTGCCATCCGATCAAAGATTGGACGGCCAGAGGTCTCCCCGTGGTTTTAAACGGATAAATCAAATTCTAAATGTGGGAATAATCTCGGCCGTCCATCCAAAATGTGCGGATGGACTGCTGAGATCTCCCTAGTTCTTCCCCTTAGATAAATAGAGACCGTCCATGATCTAGGGGAAGCCATTCTCGATTGAGCTCGGATTCAAACAAGACTTAACCCACAGCATCTAAAGGCAATGAGCGGCACATCCAACGGTGGATCTTGCATGACTCAAAGATTTCTTTCACAAAGGACCAACACATCCTATGCTAGGTGATCAAAAAATTTTATACCTCATCGGGGTTGATCACCGACACTCAAGATCGATGAGGTAGCTTCGTATGGTGGAGACGAAGCCCTGTTGAAATTCCTAGGCCTTGGGATTGAGTGGCTTGCTCTATGGACCAACACCACTTGAAGATCCTTGTGGCTTTGATCCAATTTCTCCTCTCCTTGCTATGGAACTCTAATGGAAGCTTGAGTGTGCTCGAATTGGTCCTTAGAAGAAGTCTACAAGAGGAATTGGGATGGTTTTCAGTGTGGAGGAAGTTCAAGATTGGATTGAGCTCCCTTGTTTCCACACTATGCAAAACTAAGAAGATGAAGTTTGATTTCACTTTGCGAAGCTTGAGGAGGCTGAGGAATTGCTTCTCTAACTTCCCTAGGTTCGATCAAATTCGTGAATGATGGATTTGAATTCAATGAAGGGAAGTATATCTCCCAATTAGAGGATCAGATGGCTGCAAGCCATCTTGCCATTTTGATCCAATTACTCATATGGGAAGGTTGTTTGATCAGTTAGATGTTGGCACATGGTCGGTTTGAGCCAAGGAGGGGATTTCCAACCTCCCATGTGCTTGAATTTGAGTGGAAGAGGGATTTTGAATTTGCCTTTTGACCCATAGGTGGACCATACCTAACCCATTGGGTTGGTGCAGCACTCTTCATTAGGTCCCCTTGAGCTAATATGAAGGCATCAAGTGGATATGAAGAGGGTATGACCAAATTACCCATGGATTAGGCCAAAATTTGTTCTATGGCCTAGAGGTAAAATGGTTATTTTGCTAATTTTTTAATTTTTATATGTTGGGTATGTGGAGAAATTAGGTTTGGCCAAGTTTCATGAGATTTGGAATTCATTTGATAAGGTTTGGCTCATGTTGACCCATTTTGGTCAAAATGGGTCAACTTTTCAAGTTGACAAACCAATAAATTGGGTCAAACCAAGTGTCATGACCTTTGAAATGTTTTGGTGTCTTTGGCTTGGTTCAATTTGGATTAGTTTTGAATTTGGCTCATATGACTTCATTTAGGTCAAATGGGTGAAGTTGACCTATTTCACCCATTTGACCTATTTGGGCTAGGTCAAGGGTAGGTTTAGGTTTGGTTAGTCATATGGAGCAGATTGGTATCTTTGTTTCCAATCAATTTTGGTTAAGTTCAAATTTGGCTCAACATGACCCCTTTAGGTCAAGTTGGGTCTAAGGTCAATTGGGCTAGGTCTAGTTGGCCAATTGAGGGTCAAGTTCACAAGTGATTTGGAATGAACTTAATTGGTAAGTTTCAATCAATTTGTCTTTGATCAAGTTTTGACACATTTTGACTTTTAGGTCAATTGGGTCAAGTGGCCAATTGGGCTAGTTCAAATATTGGCTTGGTCAATTTCAAATATAAGTCATGAATGAACTTAGATCAATGGTTTCAATCAATTTGGCCTATGGTGGAATTTGGCTATGTTAGGTTTCATTTTGGGCTAAGTGTTGACTTGGTCAACATGTAGGTTTGACTTGGTTTGACCCAATTAGGTTGATTGATCATCCCATGATGATTATTGATCATGATGAGAGGCATAGGTGAGTTTGGTTCAATCTAATTTGGTTAGGATTAGAATTTGGCTCATAAGAGTACTTTAGGTCACTTTGGGTCAAGTGAGCCTAAGTGGGTCAAATGGCTTGGTCAAAGCTTGATTTGAGTTTCATTGATCTTGTATATGGACTTATGATTGAAATGTAAATCCATTTGCAAGTGGTTTGAAACCAAATGAGTTTTGGTCCATTTGACAATTTCATATTCAAAGGATGAACATGAAAGGATTTTGGCTTTGATTTTTAAATTGGATTTTGATTGAGTGGTTTAAGTATGTATTTATATATGGGCTCGTAATTGTAGGGTTCATTGAATCAAGAAAGAAAATCAAGAGTTTGGCTTGATTTGAAATTGATTTGGCTAAGTTCAAGATTTTAACTTGAAAGGCTTAGCTTGAATTTTGAGTAGATTTGGGTTTGATTATTTGAATTTATATTTTATTTATATATGTGAATATAAATGAGAATATAAATGGATCTTGAGAAAATTTCAAGGATCTGAAGTGGTTTGATCATGATTTAGGCTAAGTCCATTAAAAGGGAATTAGAGGAATTAGGAAAATTTTAAAGTTTGAAGCTTGAATTTTTGAATTTTATATTTATTTTATATTTCAATATTATATATAATATATGAATGAATTTTGAAAATATGAATTTGATTTTGATAGGAATTTTTTAGAATTTTGAATTGATTTTGAACTTTGAGTTTGGTTTGGTTGGTTTGAATTTATATCTCATTTATATGTGCAAATATAAATATTAATATAAATAAATCATGAGAAAATCTCAAGGATTTGATTTGGTTTAGATCATGATTTAGGTTAAGTCCTTAAAGATAAATTTAAGGACTTAGGAAATTTTTGGACTTAGGAATTTCATGGATTTTGATCATGGATTTCAATCATGGATTTGATTTGAGTTTGGAGAAAATCAAGTAAGATTGATTTGGAGTTTGACTTGAAGGAAGGAAAGTGAGGAATGATTCAAGCTAAGGGTAGGTAGATTTTACTAACACTCATAAGGCATGACCTATTCCTATGGCTAACTCTTCTAAGTCTCTAGGGCTAGGTTGAGTGTCCACCTAATCACTAGATGTGTCTTAAGGCTAAGGAACTCTTAAAGTCTAAGAGAAGTCCTATGTCTAAGATGAAGGGGTTGAGAACTCATTCTAAAAATTAGGTCAACAAAGGGCGCCCAATAGGTATGGTGTGACTGACAAGGAACACCGCACGTATTGGTGTTGACCGAAATGATCAATAGCACTGAAATATCACAAGAACAAACAAAAACAATCTATTCTTAACCCAAGGCATAGAGAGAGTCTAGAGCTTAGTGCAATGTGGGTCTACTTATGTCCAAGACATAAGAGAGAGGGAAGAATCCACTAAGGGATAGAGTGTGAACCTTCCACTAGGGTTGCAGGTTCAAATCATCCATAAGGGAATGAGAAGTTTGATTTGATATGAGTCTCACTGAGGAGAAAAAAATTTGATTTATTTTCGCTGAGGAAGAGGGTTGAATTTGTTTTAATTTTGTTAGGTTTGAATTTTGAGATGAGCCATGTTGGTTTGCGATGGACTGTACTTAGTAAGAGGCATGAAGGCCTAGACTTAACTCAGATTTACCAATCCAAAGGGATAGTCTACCAACCACAGGGTAGAGCTGTCTAACCAAAAAAGGGAATGCCTTTTGGTGTACAATGGTCAAGTCTTAAGAAGAAATCGCAGGGACTCACATCTTCTAGAAATAAGGAACCACTGGGGTGATCAGTTGGTAAGGAAACATAATGAATTCGACCTAGGGTTGACTATTGAATGAATGCCATTGGGGGACTTAAGTAAGCTCAAAGGTAGTCACAGATTAGTTTCATTTTAGTTTTGTTTGTTTTTTATGGATTCCATTGGTTTGCGATGGATCACACTGAGGATGAGCTAGTAGAATCTTAGACCTATCTCAGATTTACTAAACCAAGGGGAGTAGCTTCCCGGCCGATAAGAGAACTACCCAACCAAAGAAGTAAGTGCCTTTCGATTTGCAATGATCAATTTGCAAGTGAAGAAAGATCGGAGACTCACATCTTTCACTAGAAATGATCACTGGGGAGATCAGTTAATTTGGGCAACAAATTGAACCTCACCTAAGGCTGCTTGTCAATTTTCCATAATCATGCTAGAAAGAATGCATCATAGTCTTATATCTTCCAAAGTGAAATGACTTAACTGCTGGTAAATAGATTGAAACCTAAGGACTACGGAGTGAGTACCACTGAATTTATCTCAACTGTAGTCGCAATTCCTATAGGGAGTTCTGCTGACACTGCCCTAAAGATAGGATGCTTGCTTGGGAAAAGGGGCCATTTGGGGGCTTGAATTCTTAATCCACAAGCAAAAATTTTATTTATTTTATTGTGGACCCTGTTAGTTTGCGAGGGATCAAACTAAGAAGGAGCTTATACCAGCCTAGACCTATCTCAAATTTTCTGAGCCAATGAAGAATTTGCGCATTCACTGAACAAATTCTCCAACCACATGGGTGGCTACTAGGAAAGGGGAAACTGCCCAATCCAAAAAGTAACCTAGGTAGTGTCTAGATGGGGTCACAAAGGACTTGATCCAGATAGAGTGCCCACAGGTGATGGGGCTACTAAGGGCTTATTTCAACATCCTAGAGAAGATGTCATGGCTAGTCATATATCCAATAGGTATTTGGTGGCCAACTCAAGGAGAATGCTCGGGGACTCATATCAGCCAAGAGTGATGTACCCACCAGGTGAGTCACTATCAGCATAGCGAACGTCAACCAACCTAAGGTGCCGCTTGCAAAATCACCGAGGAAGAAAGCTCGGGACTCACATCCTATAAGGACTTGATTGTCGGGATAATCTGCCTTCGCTATCCGATCTAGGGTGACTACTAAGTGAATGCCACTAGGGACTTATATCAACTGAAATGTAGTCAAGAGGAAAGGAGCCTCTGGGGACTTACCCTAAACCTCAAATATACTCAACCTAATTAGCATATGATGGCTAGTTCAAGAAGAAAATATAGAGACTCACATCTTCTTAAGTGAAGTCAATCATGATGTAGCTTACTGGCTGGGCAGTGAAGACTACTAAACAAAGAAGGTGCTTGTTGGTTTGTAATGGTCAAGTTAGGAATAAAGCACAGGGACTCACATCTTCTAACAAATGACCACTGGGGTGTCATACTAGCGAGGTAGTATGTAGACTCGACCTAGAGCAGCTAATGAGTGAGTGCCACAGAGGGCTTGCTCCCACATCAAAGTAGCTCGAGGCAAAAGATTTGTATTTTTTTGTGTGCACATGTTAAAAGGAATAGGATGCCTCTGAAGGACTCTTACACTTAACCTAAAGTATGCTGGGGAATTTGATGAAATGATGCCACAGATGGCAAATAGGATTCCCACTAAGAAAGGACACTGCTTGGGTTCTCTCACACCTATCATAGTTGTGCTAATCGAAATAGGATACCTTTCAGGTTCTCTTGCACCTATTCTACTAGTGACGGGAGATTGTGCTTGTGTTATGAAAGAGGGATATGATGCCACTGGGGGACTCTTACACCTACCCTAAACACGTCACGGTAGATTCATAAGATAAGTGAACAACACTTCGAAAAAAGAGAAGATTTGATGAATGGAATAAAATTTTTGTTCTTTTTATTAATGATTATTTTCAAACACGATTCATTTCATGGGTAATATTTCTTTAGGTAGAGCCCATTAATTGGAAGCATCGGGTGTTCCTCTTTATAATCAATAAGCTCATAAGATCCTCCTTGGTAAGCCTTCTCTATGACATAGGGTCCTTCCCAATGTGGTTCAAACTTGCCTCCCATTTTTCAATGGGCAACAATTGGTCTCCTTAGGACTAGCAAAAGTTCTCCTACTCGGAAAGACCTAGGGTGGACCAGCTTGTTGTGAGCTTGAATTATTTTGACATTGTACAACTCGAGGTTCTGGCACACCCGTAGGTGACTCTCCTCCAAACCTTCGAGCTCTTCTAATCACAACTTTGCATTCTATTCAGTAGTTGTTACCTAATGCTATCCTTCTAAGGGAAGAACGGCTTTAGACCCATACACTAAGGAAGATGGGGTAATTGAGTTGGAGCATGCGGTAGGCTATAAGGCTTCAACCAACCGCTGCTCCATCATTGTTGTCATCAAGAGTTTTCTTCAGGATGAGAGTTTTATTGAATGCTTCTGCCATTTGTTTGAGGTAGTAGATGGTGGAGTATCTCCAATCTATACTGTCTTTGGCAAAGCTTGATCTTCATGCTTTTGAATGAAGTACCATTATCAATATAATCATCGAGGCACCCCAAACCTATATAATGAAAAAATTGCTGAGTGACCTCTCGAGTGGGATGGCTTCTCCCACTTGGAAAAGTAGTGGCGGCTAAGATGAATCGATGCCCCTTGGAAGAAGGAGGATCGACGATAATATTAGTACCCCAACACTTAAATGGCCATAGGCAAATGTAGGGTGTAGAATGTTTGGTTGGTGGAGGACCACACCATGTAACATTGATGGCATCTCCTAGCATCCATGCACAGAATCATCGAAGGAGTATCCAAGTCTTTTGATCTTCATCTTCTTCTATCTTTGCGTGTTGCATAAACTTGAGTGTACCTCAATTACAATGCCATGGGCTTCATATTTGTTTAAAGAACGTAGCCACATTTGGTCAAAGGATCGGCGGTACAAGGTGCCATCAACAAGAGCATAAGAGAGAGCTCTCTGTTTCACCTAATTTCTTTAATGAGCTTGTGACTTTTCTTGGTTGTAGTGTTCCGTAGTCTCTATGAGCAGTTTACTCCAATAACTCTTGTCCATTTTTGGAAATGGCAACCTCCCCTCTAAGAGAAAGTCTCTCGGTGAGTTCAACATCAATAAGGGATAGGACTTATCTATTTTGGACCCTTACTGGAATGGACTCATCTTCTAGACATACCAAGTCCTTGGTAAGTTTGGCCAAAGCATCTACTACTGCGTTATCTGCTCGGGGAACCTTGTAGATGGTGACTTTGGGAATTTAGACCCATGACTTCATGGCATACTGTAATGATGAAGCTTGGGTTTGAGGACTTGGCGAGACTGATCACGTTGATGACCTAAGAATTCCCAAAGATGTTGATGCTCTTCACGATAGTGATGGCTAACTCTAGATTCAAATCCTCATACTTTGTTATTGGTATGGGTTGGAAAGATAGTATGAGAATCTCATCACATCAGTTTGAGTTAAGAACTATTCCTACCCCTACCTCTCTTGGGAGAATAGATCATGGTGCTTCACCTTTAAGGAAAGAAGCAGTACAATCAAAATACATCTCCCATCGGCGGTTGCTGGCCTCCCAAAGTTGATGATTTGTTCATCGGAGATCATCCAGTGGAGAGTGGGGAAGTGTGTCTTTGAAATCCTTTAGTGCGTCCTTTTACGCACGGAGGTACAAATGTGATAGCTGAGAGAATCATGGACCAATGAGCCAAACATCGGATAGTATTGGCCATGAGATCTAGTGGATTGGTTTGAAAGATCAAGTTCACCTTAGAAAGCATATAGTAGCTTGAGATGCAAAGATCAAAGCTAGGCAATGTTTCTCAATAGATGGATCAAAGCAGAATCGATGATGGTCGAGGTAGTAGAGAGCCTCCTTCCCTTCATCATTTGGCCAAAGAGCACCGAGAGAGTCATCCAATGGTGAGGATGAGTGGCCCGCCGATAGGGCTAGAATCGGTGGCTTCACCAAATACTCTTTGATGTCTTCAAGGGACACTTGTCATCCCACTTGAACTTGGCATCCTTTTATAAGTGCTAAAATGGCTTGCATCTCCTGATAGTTGGAGATAAAGCATCTTAGATATGCCAACCATCATTGAAAGGATCTGAGTTGAGTTAAACTCTTAAGAGGTGGCATTTCTAAGATAACTTTAATCTTTTTAGGATTTATTTCTATTCCCTGACGTCGAACAACAAACCCAAGGAATTTCGACTCCAAATGCACACTTCAGGGGATTCATCTTGAGGTTATATTATCTTAACCATTCAAAAACTACTCTCAAGTCAAAGAGGTGGTCTTCCTTTTCTCTCTTCTTGACTAGATCATCAATGTAGCACTCAACCTGATGGATGAGTTCATTGAAGATCCGAAGTCATGGCCCATTGGTATGTAGCACCGATTTTAAGGTCGAAAGGCATGACCCTATATAGAAGATTCTCGGGTTCAAAAAAGTAGTGTTTCTTTCATCTTCAGGAGACATCTTGATTTGTTATAGCCAGATGACCCATCCATGAAAGAGAAAACTGCATGAGATGAGGCAATGTCCACCATTAATTCTGGTATAGGAAGAGGAAACTCATCCTTAGGACATGCCTTGTTTAAGTCCCTAAAATTGATGCATATGCAAATTTGGCCATTCTTCTTCTTAACTAGGATGACACTAGCTAAGTGTAGGATATTTTTCTTCCCCGATGAAACCAAAGATCGCTTTCTTGACTTTAAATGACCTAGTTCAATTTCTAATCGCATGCATCTAGGAGCTTGCTTAATAGGTATATTAGATCTATTGCTAGCTTGTGGACCGCTACATCGAGATAATGCATTTCTTCATAACTCCATGTGAAGCGTCTTTAAACTCACCAATAGCCTAACTAAGTCATTGGTTTCTTCTTCATTCAAGAATGAACCGATGTATGTCATGGATTTTCTATCGAGGTTGATTTCTTTAAGCTTGATTGTTGAATGAATCTCCTTCAAATTCGTGCCTCTTTGACTTGGAGATCATCGATCATCTGATTTTCTAAACACACATTCTCATAAGAGTTGATGTGAGAAGAAACTATCGACTCAAATGGTAACAACTAGAATATCTTATCATCATCGGACCCACCATCAATCCTAGCTTGATTGTGCTTCCCTATGTATTGTTCCATTTGAAGTACTCGACCTATGCTTGGACCATGTGTGAGGAACTAAACCTTTGTATAAGATTTTGAACACAAGGAGTAAAAGTCAAAAGGTAATTCCATTAATTTAAAAGTATCCTCAAGTTCTACATCAACTTCAACTTGAGGATGATGATCCCAAAAGAACCTCTTCGCTTCATCTCACTGAAGACTTAGGGGACTTCCTTAACTATCAAACCTTCAACTTTCTGAGATGTAAGTGAGGTAAGAGCTAAGGTTCCTAACTGCTTCTTAATAGTTTCACATAAACCAGATTTGAATACTTTGCTTTGCTTGGAGGCTTGGCTTTCATCTTTGTCTGGATCGAAAGTCACCTCGAATGGAACCCACTGAGAGGGGTTGGCCGGTATACTAATCACATTAGACTCATCCTCCGAGATGTATTCCAAGTATGTGAATAGTAGGGGTATTCCTATGAATTGGAACATGACATCTATTGGCTGAAGGCCAACTAGGGGTCACACACCTCTGGAACTGCCTCTATTTCTGCCTCGCCTAATGGAGGTTAAGCCATCCTACCCACATGTCCATATGATGGAATGAACTGTGGGTAAAATGTGATATGCATATCTATTTCTTCTTCTTCAATTCCCCTTTCTTGTTCACTTGGACTTTCCTTTTCTTTTTATTTTGTCTTTTCTTTTTCTTCATTTTCTTTCTCTTTCATTTTGCATTTGAATTTTGTCCAAGTTCATGAGAAAGGGTGTTTTGAAGAAGATAGTAGGTCGCATCTTCATAAATCTCAGCCTCTCTAACTAAAAATAGTTTTTCATCTCCGTTGACAAGGTATTCAATTCCATCTTTTCTGAACTTGATGCATTGATGGAGGGAGGATGAAATGATCTTGTTCTGATGTTTCCAAGGCCTACCAAGCAAAGTAGAAAATGAAGTATTTGAATCAATGATGTAGAACTTGGCTTCAGTCTTCCAGTCACCTATCTCCAAAGGTAACACTATAGAACCTAAAGCCCGCTCACCTTGTTCATTGAATCCTCTCAACATCATTTGATCTCCTCGGAGTGTAGAGATGTTGATCTTCAAATAGGCAAGGGTCTTTAGACTCATAATATTCACCGATGCACTATCCATGAGAACTCGCAAGTTTGAACTCCATGTCAATTGATGTAGAGGGATGGTTGTCCCCCCCTAGAAGAAGGTCTTCATCTCTGAAGGTGATCCCTTGAGCTTCTTTTGTATAATGTGTTTCCTCACCTATAGCAGTCATCTAAGCTAAGCATATTTTAGGATCAAGGAGAGCCTTGATTAGTGATTCCCTCATCTCTTTGGATGAGACAAAGGCATCATATATGCTTAGCTTAGATGATAACTTTCTTAGATGAGAAAGGACATTGTAGTCCACCTTGGGTCGTCTTCCACAAGCATATCCAAGGGTGGAGCATCCTATGGAAGGGCTGATCTCATACCAATGAATTATTTTCCTCTATCTTGAGGTGTGCCTAGGAGGTAGAACCTTGCCACTATGGAGGTTGACTTGGTGATCTCTTAGGGTAATGGAAGGTTCTACTGCACATCAAGGCTCATAGCTTCTCCTAGACCCTCAAAATCGGATGATTCCAAGTCTATCTCAAGAGGTGAACATAGTATTCGTGAGTTGGAAAGTCCAACTCAATTAGAAAGAGAAGATCAAAATTGTTATAGTTATTTTGACTTGAAGAGTTATCATTAGAATAGAAGAAGACAACCCATCAAGAGACATAAATGTAATTCAAACTAGCTTTATTCTTCAATTTCTTGGAATTTTTGGAGGTACAAAGTAAATCAAGTAAAAGTGGGGTAAGGGATTTGATGCCCATCCACCCAATAAGAAAGAAAGAGAAGAAGAAATAAAGAAAAGTGTGAGTGAAACTGCAAAGGCACGGGTTTACAAATGTCCCACACATATGTTACTGCTAAGCTCCTTTAGTTGGCACTAGCAACTTGCAAACCTTCCTTGAGGTTTGGAGGTTGACTTGCACCTACAAGGAAAGCTTCTTGATCTTCTGATGATCTTCTTAGAGGTTTTGGATAAAGAAATATCCAACCTTCTTTAGTTTTGGTAGGATCATATGTATCCCAAGGATTACCTAATGGAATTAGAAGGTTGTTCCACAAGGTATTCCTTTGGGATAACTACAACATCTCTTGAAACTGTTCAAGCCTTGAATGTGAAGCAATCCTCCAAAACATGGCATATGGGGTAAGGGCAAAAGTTTGGATCATGACTTTTGCCTACTTCCTCCCCTCCTAGCTCTAGCAAAGTTTCTTTAAGAGATTATTAAAGATTTTTTGATTACCTCTCTTAAAAAAGAATAAGGTTTGTTTAACTTATCTAAAAGAGTAGGTGGACCATAGCTACTTGGTGTATGCATGCGCTGTTGGTGGTGGTAATTGAGGCGTGGTGGCGTCATGGAGATTGTGGTGGAGGCCGGTAGGGCTGCCTCGGTGATGGAAAAGGAGGTAGAGGCTGCTGAGGTCATGGTCTCTCAAACTGATCTCTAGTTGGATACTTCCCCTTGTCAATCGTTGCTACTACCTCTGGCTTCTTCTCATAGGCCTTTTGTGGCTTCTACTTTGGTAACTAATCTTGAAAGGGCAACTATTTAGCCTCTCCTTATAGACTAGCCACCTTGTTGATTAGCTTCTTAAATATCTTGATAGTGAAGCCCATAAGCATGAAGGCGGCCAGGCCATGAATATTCTTGAAGAGAATCTCAATGACTTGTTATTCAGATAGCTGCGGTTCACACTTCATACTCAGGTTATGCCATCAGAGAATATAATCAACAAGGGACTCACCATGATCCTGTTGTGCTACAATAAGATCACCTACAAGAACCCTTTGCTGAGCTCCAGCAAACCTCTTGATGAAGAGTTGCTCTAACTCAAAAATGTTTTATTGAATGAAGGCGCTCACATACCAATCAAAGTACCGCTAGGCTACTAACGAAGAGATAGAAAAGTAAAGCATCACTACCACCTGTGTTGCAACAATTGGCCCTGAAGTGTGCTATATAATGCCTTGGGTTTCCATTGCCATCAAAGCTCTTGAAGGAAGGAAGCATGAAACCCGTAGGATATTGGATAGCATCAAATTTCTCTAGGTAGGGTCTACTCTTTAGAACCGATGATCCTCCTCGGGCTTGAGCCAAAGCTTCCTTCACCTGCTTCTCAACCATGGATTTTATATATTTTTCTTATATGGAGGTACTTTCCACTACCTTCCTATACATGCTAGTGCTACCTTGCTCAATGGGAGGTAGAGTCTTCACTGGGTCCAAAACATGCACTAACTCAGGCTGACTGATGTCGACTATAGTAGGATGAACGAATGGGGCTTGCTTCTAAAGCATTGAAATTGCTGCTAATAAGTCCTCTAACTATCGTGCATCCTATCAATTTGCTTATCCATCTGCCTCAATTAATGTTGGAGGTGCTGGGCTGATGTTGCGGTGTCTTCTTGATCAACCTCATCACCTTCCATGGCTTGTTGTTCCCTAAGAAGAGATCCTCTAGTGTCAACCATGCAAACTCCAACTGAGTCTCCCAACAAGTCATCTTCGTTGGGATTGAAGCTGACTTTCTCTTCATCTGACCAATCATACCCCAAGATCTCCTTCTTCTCTATAAGATAATGAGCTACTGTCTCCCTGAGAGAATGATCTATCTAAATGAGAACAAATGATCTAGACGGTGATCACTGCAATCGAGAGCACCGACCTCGCCATCATGGAGAGTCAATCCTATGTTGAGCATCATTGGATGAATGACACCTCGACGCTACTAGCGAGAGGTAACAATCTTAGGATGTTCCACTACCACTGGTGCAGACCGCCATCTGAATATCTAGATAACTATCACCATCTCCACATCTGTGGCGGAGTTGGTGAAGGTCACGATGCTTCGGGTCATCACTCCTTCGCACCACCACGGAAGGTCAAGTAGAGAGCTCCCTACCATAATGGTGGTGTAAGGGTAGATCCTCACCATGGCGATCACCAACACGCTTCTCCCGATATGGCCTTCATGGCCTTTGCTGGAATAAGATGTTGTAACTGACCGTGATGGCGGATGAGGGTAGAGCGTGGGGTGGAGACACCACCACTCTCTATGCAATGTGAGTTGTCCTCCCATGATGAATAGTCCGAAGAAGATGCTATCGATGGTCGGTAGCGCAGAGATAAAATTAATCAAAGCAGATGCTATCGACCGACCGAACCTCTCCCCTCGCTAGTAATATGTGGGCCTCAGCCCTCTCTCCGGATGATAGATCGAGATCAACTGCAGTCGACTCGGCATCCTTATGCTCCCACGACATAAGATGAGGATATGCACACCTCCTACCCCGGAAATCTAAAAATGCACCATTGGAGGAGGTGATGAGTGGATCCTCCTAACATCCTCTCCCTTTGATCCAGAGAGGATGGAACTAGTTTTCTATAACCAGTGGTGAACTGACAACGGGGAACTCATCTACAGCTGATCGGGCTGGCGATCTTAGTGTGGTACCGCTTAATCATGCGGTTCTTATTCCTACGTTGTGTCTGGGAAGGATGGGAGGAGTGCGAGCTAGACCCATACTCAAATGTAAGGGAGGTAAGCCCTGAGACCAGGGGAGCTTTACCCTTAGAGGGTATAGATGAGATGGTGCTAGCCCTCACTAGGGCTGCATGAGAAACTTTGGGGCATACTGCAACAGGGGCTGGTGCTATTGGTATTGTTGGTACTGACACAATTAAAGCCTGTGGGACTACCATCGCTTTCCTCTTCAGTGAAGAGACATCAGAATCAGAGGGTAAGTCAATTCTGATGACCAATTTTTGCCTGATCATCGTGGTCCTACTAACTGTAATGAGGGGAGTGCCCTCACAAGTAATTTTGGCTCCCTTGAATCCCCTACCAAAGTGAATCAGATGTGTATGGTCCAGTTGGGGGAAGTTAGCTTGATCCAAAGCTAGATCCATGCTATAGGGGAAAGTAAAATGAACTTGTGATCCGCCATCTCACAACTAAAGACCGAAAATTAAACTGCTATCAATCGCAAATGATTGTAAGAATCTGCAATAGGAAATGAGTTTGTATCAGATTTCGATCTTTGTAAAATTTTGAATTTGAATTTGAAAATTTGAACCCACATCCAACAACTTGGAAGTGTTAACTGGGGTTCACATGGATTTGAGAAGATTGATTGAAAGTGGAATTTTGAATATGAATCAAACTTCAACAAATTTAGGTATGTTGAAAGATGGTTCAAATATCTTGAGAAGGATGCTTCCATAGGTTCATGTTTGTTTAAATTTGAATTTTTGATTTGAGGACCCTTTCCTTTAACAAATTTGGGTATGTTAAAGTAAAGGTTAATTGATTTTGTTTTATTTTTTTTTTGATGATTTTGGAATTTTACTTAGCAAATTTAGGTATGCTAAGTGAAGTGTTTGAAAAATGATTTTTTTTCATTTTGGTAAATTATTTTTTTGATTTTTGAAATTTTAGGATCCTCACTTAGCAAATTTAAGTATACTAGGTGAAGAACCCAAGTGTGTTTTGCTTGCTTTTTTGAAAATAGGATCCTTAGCAAAATTTAGGTATGCTAAGGAAATCCTAAGTGTTTCATTTTTTTTTTGATGTTTTTATTTTTGAAAAAGTAGGGTCCTTAGTAAATTTAGGTATGCTAAGGAAATCTTGAGGCATTTTTTTTATTTTGATTGAAAGTGGAGACTTTACTTTAGCAAATTTGGTATGCTAAAGATGATGTCCGACCTAGTTTTGTGAAATAGAAATTTCACTTAGCAAATTTGAGCATTCTAAATGAAATTCCAAAGGATGCATTCAAATTTTTTGATTTATTTTGTTTTTGAAAATGGAAACTTCTCCTTAGCAAATTTGGTATGCTAAATGAAGTTCCAAAGGTGTTTGAAAATTTTGATTTTGAATTTGGAGACTACACTTAGAAAATTTGAGTATGCTAAATGAAGTTCCAAAATGTGTTTGAAAATTTTTGAATTTGGAATTTGGAGACTTCACTTATCAAATTTGAGTATGCTAAATGAAGTTCCAAAAATGCGTTTCTGAACATTTTTGATTTTGGATTTGGAGACTTCACTTAGCAAACTTGGGTATGCTAAATGAAGTTCCAAAATGTGTTTTGAAAATTTTGGATTTTGGAATTTGGAGACTTTACTTAATAAATTTGGGTATGTTGAGTGAAGTTCTAAATGTGTTTGAATTTTGAAAATATGATTGTTAAGTTTTGGGTTTTTGAAAAGAAGATTTCCATTCAACAAATTTGGGTATGTAGAAATGGAAATCAATCTTATTTTTGAAATGTAAAAAATTTATGTTTTATGTGTAATTATTGCTTTTTTGAAAGAGGGAATTTCAACTTAATCATATATGGGATATGATTAAGTGTGATTTCCAAATGTTATTTTTAGTTGGGAATGAAATTTTCATTTAATAAATTAAATGAAGATGTTCATATGTGCTTTTGAAAATTTTTATTTTATTTGGAAATTATACTTTCATTCAATAGATTTGAATGTATTGAATGGAAAGGTTCATGTGTGTTTTTTGAAAACATTATTTTTTATTTTGATTTTGATTTTTTTCTGAAAGATGATTGTTCATTTTATTTTGAAAATAGAATGTTCATCAAAATGAATTGAAGGAAGATGTTCATTTGTGCTTTTGAAAAACATTTGTTAGTTGTATATATATTTTTTTTTGAAAATTCCTTCATCTAATAATTATGGGAATTTTTTAAATGAAGATGATATAAATTTTGTGGAAAGTATTTTCTTAAGTGCATTTTTGAAATAGGTGCTTTTCGAAAAGCAAAAATTTTTATGGAAAATTTGGTCTTCATTATTTTAGGATGAAACTTTCCTAATCATAAAAAAATGATTAGGAGGAAGTCTTTAAATGTTTTTTTTATTTAGATCTTTTCATTTTTATGGGGGTTTCAGGACCAACAATGAATGCGGTCCTAAAACTTAAAGATGTTGGATAGCTCAACTTAAGGATGAAATAACCTAAGTTACAATGGAGAAAAGGATAGGCTCGGATTTATACCAAGGTACAAACCCACTATCGATACTCAAAGACAATGATTATTTACTAAAGATGGAGAGAGGAACCATCCCCAGTGAAGTCGCCAGAAAAATATGTGGTGAAAAAATTTCTATTAGGGGGTCGCCTTTCAAATTTATGGGGAGAAATGAAGGAGACAAGACTATAGAAATTCATCTTTTTAAGATGCCAGACAGATCCACAGATATACTTATTCTGGTGATCGGGTACATCATCAAGAAATAGTGTACTATCTCAAAAGATAAAAGTCACTACCCTTTAATGGACCTAATCATCTTAATAAAGACTCCTAAGGATGATGGATTTACATATGTACTAGAGATTCTTCCCCTACTTTACATGGAAAAGTAAAGTAGGATTTATTCTAAAGTGGGTTTGTTAAGTTCCCTACAGGGGCAAGCCCCCATAGTTAATTACATCCTGAGGGAGGGGATTCCTTAGGAATACTCTCGATTAAGGTAAATGATCATTGCCTTTAAAGATTTCAATAAAAAAAGACTATTAATTGATTAGTTTAGTTTTGAAGATCAAATGGGATTGATCAAAGAGAGGGAGTTATTAGTGAAGCCAAAAGAAGATAAGTAAGAGATGCCCACGATACTAGGAGTCCTAGCGAGCATCTCAAACTATCCTATGGTTGGGCTTTATATTTTTGAAATTAATTTAGTGTGTTTAAGTTGCATTTTCATTAGATGTTTAGGACTTATGATTCCTTAACATATGATTAAGGAAATGTCTAAGAGGTGAGGAATTATGCTTATGGCCCATGAAAGGGAGAAAAAATCTCAGAACCTAAATATAGGGAGCTTTGGCGAGGGCCAAAAGCACAACCTAAATCTAAGGCGAAAAATGGGTAATTGGTTTGCCTCCACAAGAGAGAGCAAACCACCCAATAGCTTGGACTTACAACCTCGGTGGCCAAACTAACTCCTCCTACAATTTTAAATACATGCAGGCAAGTCTTATGCTTATGCAAGATAGCTATGCAGTTATTTATTTAGAAAGAGACTAAGTCCTTAAACTCACTCCCTAAAGAGACTAGATCATGTAAGGACATGCTTCAAATGACCTAAATCTAATGCAATTCAAATTTCATTTTATTTTTATTTTTGGACAATTATTTTGACTCAGGCTAATAGGATTCATATGACTAATCCATGAGAAATCAAGTTATTGGCCAAAATTAGTGAGAAGGGAGGCCACCATGGCTCTCAAAGTCAAGCCAAATTTCTCTGGAAAAGGTGGAAGCCCTCCAATCAAGAGTAAAATAAGATGTTGTTGTGCATGATATTATTAAAGAAAGACTCATCCAGCTAAGGGTTGCTAATTCTTTTATCTTCATTTTAAACTTAAGCTTTAGGTGAGGTTATGAGTTCTTTATTTTTAATTTGAGTTGTTAAGTTTGGTAAGAGATTTATTTTTTTAGGAGCCTAATCCACATCCAGGCCATACATAAAGCATGAAAGAAATTAAGAAAAGATGCCACTTAATGCAAAAGCTAAACAAATCATCAATCAATTTATAAAGCTAATCGCAAAAAGAATAAAAGGTCATTGTGGTCGGGCACCACCGCACAAACCCGAAAAGACAAATTGGGTAGCCGAGTTCTACCCTTGTACAACCTAGATCACAAATGAATTAAATTATAATTAAGCAAGAAATTCATTATTATGGGGGTCCTCAGGCTTCATTTCTTCATTCTTCTTTTCTTCTTTCTTTCTTCTTTGGTTCCTCTTTTTGGATGGTTGGAAGGTGGATGCTCCAAGGCTTCACATGGTGCATAAGATATGATCTTATGACCAATGCTCATCCTAATCCCCATAACAATTATTCCAAAATCTTAATTGCATAAATTTTCATGAAAAGGTAAAGAAATGGAAATCTAACTAATACCTCTAAAATAAATGTTAGCTAAAATAAACCACATAAATTCCTAGCAAGTATATTCGATTTATCACCCCACACATGGGTGACTAAGTGCACTTGGTCTATTGGATTATGCTAAGGGGTATAAAACACCTACAAGCAAAAGTATTTATATTTTTATTTTTGATTGCACCCCTTAAGCACAATCTCCTGTAGAAAATAATAGTTAGACTAAGAGCATCCTACTATTCATTCTACGAGCATACACCTTAACATCCAGTCTAAAACATATATCACAAAAATAAAATAAAACATCAAACCATGCACTGCCCTAACCTAAAGCTAGAAGTGGTGACTTAGGCTAATGTGTGTGCTTTGAATGTTTGTGTGGCATGCTTAGCTATGGTTTTAAGTTCGAATTTTCTAAGTGTGAAAATATGTTCAACTTAGAGGAGGGTTTTATTTAAGTTGTTTAATTATTTTGGGTTGATTTTATTTCATGTTTTGATTATGTTCAAGTGAATCCTAATTAATTAATTACTGTTAAGAGAGGGAAAAGAAGAGAACTTCTTTCCTTCCCTAACCTAAGTAATTTCTAAAGTAGATTCACATTTTAGTTTTTTTTAGTGAATATTTTGATTAAATCTTTTAATTAATCCTAAGTTTAGATGAACTCTAAACAAACCTATTCAAAAAGAAAGGTATTTTAAGATTAAATAAAATGAACCAAATTCACAAAACACACATTACTTCATTTCTTTCCCAACATATATAACATGCATATGAATGAGTCCTAAGCATATCTATACATACAAATGAGAATATTTAACACACTTTATGATGCATGCTAAGTAATTCATTTAAGGGAAATTAGAAGATTAAGATGCATGATTTTCTTTAGTAGAAAAGGGTTTATTTATCCAATTTTTCACATACACACATGAAAGTAAGAAAGGCATAAGTGAGTACAACACCATTGTTAACTAGAGGTGTAAGGTACATAACCTACTTAGGGCTACTTAAAGCCTCGCAACCTCAGGATTTTCTAAACTAATATACCACTTTCTATAAATACAAACATGTGTATAAAAGAAATGAAATGGAAAGGAAAGAATGCAAAAAAATTGTATTAGTTAAGTCATTTTGTTTATGCAACTTATGTATACAAGTATAGGTGACCCTTCTTAGGTGATAGCATAGGGATGAATAGGATATGGAATTAGGTAAGTGTTAGGTTCTTTTCAAATGAACCATACATCTTACCAACTCCTATTCAAAACTATGCTAACATAAAGGAGAAGGGAAACCTATGCTAAGCACATCCATATACTCTTCACATGCAAGCTTATAATTAGAACATAAGTAGCATACTTTCATATTTGATAATTTATTTATATGTTTTAAAAATAATTTTAATTTAATAATGATAATATCCACTCATATTTCTACTTTAACCAACACTTGCAAATTTGACATAAAGTAAACAATTTCATTTTTAAACTCTGAATTTGAAAAATATGAATGCATGAAACCACATGAAAAACAAATTTAACATGTTGGGGAAAGACTCAAAGAAATGAAAGCATGTAAACAAATTCATTTTAATTAAATCCTAAAGACTTTCTTATGAAATAAGAAAGTTTAATGAAAATCAAAGTTCATTTTAGATAACTTTTGTTTAGTTTTAAGTTGATTTAATTTTGAAAGGGTGAGTTGAGTTTGCTATTCCTAACCCATTCCCACATGTGTTTGATATTTTTGTTTAATTTTTAGATGATTATATCCATTTTTATGCATTAGTTAGGTTAAGGTATGAATTAAGCAAGTTAATTAAACCTTACCTACACCACCTTAGCATAATTAACCAAATAATTATGAGATAATGAGATGACATAAAAAACTCATAAGGAATTTAAATTTAAAATGCACCTAAATAAGAAAAAGGCCTAATGCAATTTGGCTCATGATTAAAGGTTAATTAAGCTAAGGGGCTTAGCTTAAGTAATTTCAAAATACCCTTTCATACATATGAATTTGGTTTTGATTTCCTTAATTGAACTTACACTATTAAAAACTTAAGCATCTACCCAAAGTAGATTAATTAAGTTTTGGAAGATTTTAGAATTTTTAAAAATTTATTTAAGGGGATAATTAGTGAATTAACCCTTAATTAAGAAAATATTAAGAGAGAAAGGGGGTTTAGGGAATAGCTTAGGGGAAATGCCCTCAAATTATTTCCTGAACCTCCTATCTATTGGATTTGACCTTAATCAACTTTAATCATGGATTGAAACCACTAATCACACCTTAATTATCCTTAATTACATAAGGGAGTAATTAGGAAACCCATATGTACTTCTCCTAATTAAGCCTTCAATAAATCTCAAGAAAATTAGGAAAGGTAAAATTCATCCCCTAAAATACACTCAAGAAATTTGGGATTAATCAGAGGCTTGATTAAAAGATAATTAGTAAAATGAAGTTTCTAATAAAACCTAAAATCAAAGAAAAACATAATTCAAAACCAATTGAAATTAATTTTTAAATATTCTAGGTTGAATTATCTTTCCATAAAATTTTATTTCATATTTTTTTAAATTTTATTGAAGGAGATATAAATTTTAGAAAATCCCTAGATTCATTAAACTAATTAAAGATCCCTACGCAATCCTTAGCTCACGGTGCGATGTGTGGTGGTGGCGGTCAGTGTGCTTTACAGGCATCGTGTGGTGAGCATTCCACTTAAATGTCAAACAAAAAGCCAACGTGATGGCGGATGAGCTTTGATCTCTACCATCCGATCAAAGATCAAACGGCCAGAGGTCTCCCTGTGATTTTAAATGGATAAATCAAATTCTAAATGTCAGAATAATCTCAGTCGTCCATCCAAAATGCGCGGATGGATGGCTGAGATCTTCCCAATTCTTCCCCTTAGATAAACAGAGACCATCCATGATCTAGGGAATGATCCAATCTCGATTGAGCTCGGATTCAAACAGGACTTAACCCACACCATCTAAAGGCAATGAGCGACACATCCAATTATGGATCTTCCATGACTCAAAGATTTCTTTCACAAAGGACCAACACATCCTATGATAAGTGATCAAAAAATTCCATACCTCATCAGAGGTGATCACCGGTGCTCGACATCGATGAGGTAGCTTTGTCTAGTAGAGATGAAGCCTTGTTGAAATTCCTAGGCCTTGGGATTGAGTGGCTTGCTCCATGGACCAACACCACTTGAAGATCCTTGCAGCTTTGATCCAATTGCTCCTTTCCTTGCTATGGAAACTCCAATTGAAGCTTGAGTGTGCTCGGATTGGTGCTTAGAAGAAGTGTGCAAGAGGAATTGGGATGGTTTTCAGTGTGAAGGAAGTTAAAGTTTGGATTGAGCTCCCTTATTTTCAAATTGTGCAAAATTGAGAAGATGAAGTTTGATTTCACTCTATAAAGCTTGAGGAGGCTAAGGAGTTGCTTCTCTGACCTCCCTAGGTTCAATCAAATTGGTGAATGATGGATTTAAATTCAATTAGGGGGAT
The DNA here is from genome assembly GCA_021442155.1 of Cymbidium sinense. NCBI lineage: Eukaryota > Viridiplantae > Streptophyta > Magnoliopsida > Asparagales > Orchidaceae > Cymbidium > Cymbidium sinense. The sequence continues at coordinate 66,382,523 of CM038217.1, read as the reverse complement.
TATATCTCCCGCTTGAAGGATCGGACGGCCGCAAGCCATCTTGCCATTTTGATCCAATTTCTCATAATGGGAAAGTTGTTTGATCAGTTAGATGTTGGCACATGGTCGATTTGAGCCAAGGAGTGGTTTGCCAACCTCCCATGTGCTTGAATTTGAGTGGAAGAAGGATTTTGAATTTGCCATTTTGACCCATGGGGTCGTTTGGTTGGGGACTCCCAAACCCATTGGTGCACCCCTCTTCATTAGGTCCCCTTGAGCTATTATGAAGGCATCAAGTGGATATGACCAAATTACCCATGGATTAGGCTAAAATTTGTTCTATGGCCTAGGGGTCGAATGATCATTTTGTAGAATTTTCAATTTGGATATGTTGGGTATGTGGAGAAACTAGGTTTGGCCAAGTTTCATGAGATTTAGAATTCGTTTGATAAGGTTTGGCTCATGTTGACCCATTTAGGTCAAAATGGGTTTGTCAAACCAGGGTCAAGTTCATATGACCATTTGAAATTTTTGGTGGCTTTGGTTTGATTCAATTTGGATTAGTTTTGAATTTGGCTCATATGACTTCATTTAGGTCAAATGGGTCAAGTTGACCTATTTAACCCATTTGACCTATTTGTAGTCAAGGGTAGGTTTAGGTTTGGTTAGTCATATGGAGTAGATATCTTTTTTCCAATCAATTTTGGTTAAAAATTTGGATCAATATGACCCTTTAGTCAAGTTTGGGTCTAAGGTCAATTGCTAGTTAGGTCTAGTTGGCCAATTGAGGCTTTGGTCAAGTTCAACAAGTGATTTGAGATGAACTTAACCCATTAGTTTCAATCAATTTGGCTTAGATCAAGTTTTCACCCATTTTGACTTTTTAGGTCAAGTGGCCAATTGGGCTAGATTAGGCTTAAATGTTGGTTTGGTCAAGTTCAAACATAAATCATGAATAAACTTAGATCAATGGTTTCAATCAATTTGGCCTATGGAAGAATTTGGCTATGTTAGGTTTCATTTTGGGCTAAGTGTTGACTTGGTCAATGGTTAGGTTTGACTTGGTTTGACCCAATTTGGTTAATTGATCATCTCATGATGATTGTTGATCCCGATGAGAGGCATATGTGAGTTTGGTTCAATCCAATTTGGTTAGGATTCGAATTTGGCTCATAAGGGTACTTTAGGTCACTTTGGGTCAAGTGAGCCTAAGTGGGTCAAATGGTTTGGTCAAAGCTTGATTTGAGTTTGATTTATCTTGTATATGGACTTATGATTGAAATATAAATCAATTTGTAAGTGGTCAGAAAGCAAATGGGGTTTGGTTCATTTGACAATTTCATATTCGAAGGAAGAACATGAAATGATTTTGGCTTTGATTTTTGAATTGAATTTTGATTTGGTGATTGAAGTTTGTATTTATATATAAATTCATGATTGTAAGGTTGATTGAATCATGAAGGAAAATCAAGAGTTTGGCTTGATTTGAAGTTAATTTGGCTAAGTTCAAGATTTTGACTTGAAAGGCTTAGGTTGGATTTTGGGTTAATTTGAGTTTGATTTTTGGAATAGGTTTCGATTGTTTGAATTTATATTTTATTTATATATTTGAATATAAATGAGAATATAAATAAATCATGAGAAAATTTCAAGAATTTGAAGTGATTTGGTCATGATTTAAGCTAAGTCCATTAAAAGGGAATTAAAGGACTTAGGAAAATTTTGAAGTTTGAAGCTTGAATTTTTGAATTTGGTTTGATTGATTTATATTCATATTTAATTTATCTATGTGAATATAAATGAGATTGTAAATTAGTTATAATAAAATCCCATGACTTTGAATTGATTTGATCATGATTTTGCCTAAGTCCATTAAAGAGAATTTTAAGGATTTAGGAAAAGATTTTAGATTTGGAATTGATTTGATTGATTTATATTTATATTTCATTTATATATGTGAATATAAATGAGAATATAAATGAGTTTTGAGAAAATCCCATGAATTTGAATTGATTTAGATTTGATTTTGGCTAAGTCCATTAAAAGGAATTTTTAAGGACTTAGAAAATTTCATGAATTGATTTTGAACTTTGAGTTTAGTTTGGTTGGTTTGAATTTATATCTCATTTATTTGTGTGAATATAAATGAGAATACAAATGAATCATGGAAAAATCTCAAGGATTTGATTTGGTTTAGATCATGATTTAGGTTAAGTCCTTAAAGATAAATTTAAGGACGTAGGAAATTTTTGGACTTAGTAATTTCATGGATTTTGATCACGGATTTCAATCATGGATTTGATTTGAGTTTGGAGAAACTCAAGTAAGATTGATTTGGAGTTTGACTTGAAGGAAGGAAATTGAGGAATGATTCAAGCTAAGGGTTGGTAGATTTTCTTAACACCCCCAAGGCATGACCTATTTCTATGGCTAACTCTTCTAAGTCTTTAGGACTAGGTTGAGTGTCCACCTAATCACTAGATGTGTCTTAAGACTAAGGAACTCTTAAAGTCTAAGAGAAGTCCTATGCCTAAGATGAAAGGGTTGAGAACTCATTCTAAAAATGAGGTCAACACTAACCTTTTCCTCTCGAGGTTAGACCATTCATATACATGATTATTTTTAGTAAAATATATATCATCCATGAGCGGTCTAACTCAATATGGTGAATGTGGTGGGATTATGCTCAACAAGAACACTTGACCCCATGAGTGTTAACCTGGGGGTACACAGAGGATACATGCTCAGGACCGCTATGGGTGAGGCAAATCAAAGCATGAGTGTGGTGGTGGAGACAACATCATGGCTATCCTCATGATGGGTGGTATCAACACAATATTATTATGCCATATGTAGCAATCGTGAAAAAATCTATAAGGGGTGGAGGTTGACACCACATATCTTCACCATTTTCTGCTAGTGATGTGGACTGATGCTCGGGCTTCTCTGGCCCTCTCCTGAAGGATCTGCTTGCCTACACTACGAGGAATAACTGATCACAAATCAAACTGAGCACCGGACTCTGATCGTCCATAAGCCCCACCAACTTGGCATAAAACTATCCCGAGGCCAGCATATGACCACCTCCTATCTCTGACAGGTGTCTCATAATAAATCAGAGGTGGTGGTGATACTGCAATCCTCCTGACATCTTCCTCTCCTTTAGAACTGAAAAGGGGATGGAACTTGTTCTGAGTAAGTAAAGGAGAAACCTCCCTGGGTGACCCCTCTATAATGTGAGATATTATTCTAACTCGCGGCAATGCATGGGTGCCGCTTGATCGCTTCTATTGCATCTTTGGAGTGGAGCAATACGGGAGCTAAATTCTACCTCAAAGGTAGGGGGACTATTCTTGAAACCAGGATAGCCTTCCCCTTAGAGGAGGCCAATGAGTGGGTACTAGCCCCGCAGATGGGAACAATGACTAGTCACTGAACTTTAGTGATGAACCTCTACCACCTTCCTCTTCAAGAGGAAACTGAACCGAGGGCATCTCATGAGATGACTCTTGCCACCACATCCTCTAATAATGTGAGGGTTGCCCCTCACAAGTAATCGTCAACCCTCACCCAAAATTATTAAATGAGCAAAATCGATCATGCCCATTCAAAGCCAAATCAATCCTGAAGGAGAAAGTGAACACATACTTCTATGAGTCCATCTGTACTATACTGAACTGAGAAAAGCTAACTGGACTGAGTTAAAACTGAACTGGAACTCTGTAATTGTTGAAAACAAACTCAAATCAAATATTCTGCCTTGGTTTTCTGCTGACTTTTTAAATTTAATTTAGAGTTTGAACCCACACTCAACAATTTGAATATGCTAAGTGGGGCTCACTGAATTTAGGAGAGATTTTGAATACTTGGAGGGGAGATTTTGAGTTTAGAATGCACATTCAACAAATTTGTGTATGTTGAATGGGTTCAACTATTTTGGAGAGTCTTTTGATGCTTCCATTGGTTCATATTTGAATTTGATTTTATATTTGAGGACACTTTATTTAACAAATTTGTGTATGTTAAATAGAGGGTTAATTGATTTTGTTTTAGGTTTGATTTTGGGATTACTCATTTAGCAAATTTGGGTATGCTAAATGAGGTGTTTGAAAATAATTTTCTTTTTTCTTGTTTGCCCATGATGTGTATCATGTGTGAATTTAGAAATGAAATCTTTACTTAGCAAATTTGTGTATGTTAAATAAAGCCCAAATATATTTAATTTTTTTTATTTTGAAAATAGGATCTTTATTTAGCAAATTTGTGTATTCTAAATAAAGCCCATATGTGTTTGTTTTTTTTTTTTATTTTGATTTTGAGAATTGGATCTTTACTTAGCAAATTTGTGTATGCTAAATAAAACCCAAATGTTTTTGATTTTTGTTTTGATTTTGAAAATAGAGTCTTTACTTAGCAAATTTGTGTATAATAAATAAAGCTCAAATGTGTTTGATTTTTGTTTTGATTTGTGTTATTTTTGAAAGAGGGGGGATTTATGTTTAACAAATATGGTGTGTTAAATAGAATCCAATTTATTTTCAATTTTCTTTCTAAAAAATGAAACTCTCATTTGACAAATTTGGGCATGTCAGATGGAATTCCAATGTATTTTGATTTTCATGAATTTTTTTGCAAAGGTGATTTCCATTTAACAAATTTGGGTATGTAAAATAGAAGCCAATCATATTTTATTTTTCAAAGATGAAATTTTTGTATGTGATTATTACTTTTTGATAAGATGGAAATTCCAACTTAACACATGGAATGTGTTGAGTGGAGTTTCAAATGGTGTGATTTTATTTTAAAATGAAACCTCCATTCAACAAATTTGGATATATTGAATGAAGATGCTTATTTTCAAATTTGTGCATTTTTGAAAAAAAAAAACTCTAACTCTAATATATATGGAATATATTGGGTGGAGTTTCAATTTTATGATATGATTTTATTTGAAAATGAAATCTTCATTCAATAAATTTGGGAATATTGAATGAGGATTCTCCTTTTCAAATACGTGCTTTTGAAAAGGAAGAAACTCCAACTTCAACATATGTGAGATATATTGAGTGGAGTTTCAAATGGTGTAATTTTATTTGAAAATGAAACCTCCATTCGACAAATTTAGATATATTGAATGAAGATGTTAATTTTCAAATTTGTGCTTTTTGAAAAAAAAATTTGATTTTATTTTTGAAAGGAACCTACATGTAACAATCCTGAGGATTGTTAGATGGTGTTAAGTTATATATTTTGTGAAAAATTTTGTGCAAGTATATTATTATGTGAACTATTGGAAAAATGCTTTTGAAAAGTGAGATTTTTATAGAGGATTCATTTTTCTTATTTGTAAAATCAACTTTACCTTACCATGGAGATGATAAGTCGGTTAAAAAAAAGTCTTTAGTTATCTCTTTTGGTTAAATTTTATTTTCACCTATTGGGGGTCCCAATAGGGGTTCTAAGACCTATATGGAGTGAGGATCTAAAACCTAAAGGATGTTGGCTAGCTAAGCTTAAGAATAAAATGAGCTAAGTGCCAATGAAAAAGAAGGATAGTCTCAGACTCATATGAAATATAAATCCACTATCGATACTTAGAGATAATGATCATTTGCTAAAGATGGAGAGAGAAACCATCTCTAGCGGAGTCGCCAGAAAAATCTGTGGTGTTTTATTTTTGTTATGTGAGATTTATGTTTGTTTATGTGAGGGGATACCACGTAGATCCACAAATGTACTCATTAGGAGTGATGACATATGAATAATGTACTATCTTGAGAGAGATAGAAGTCACTACTCTATAATGACCCAATCACCCAATAAGGACTCCTAAGGCATGGGTCAATGTCTCAGATTTTTTCTCCTACTTTATGGAAAAGTAAAGTGATTTATTTTAAACTCGGGTTCATTAAGTTCTATGAGGCAAGCCCCCATAGTTAATTACATCCTAAGGAATGAGATTCCTTAAGAATACTCTCGATTAAGGTAGATAATCATTGTCTCCAAAGATTTCAAAGATAGGACTATCAATCAATTGGTTATTTTTAAAAAATCAAGTGAGATTGATCAACATGAGAGAGTTATTATAGAGACCAAAGGAGATGAGTAGAGAATGCTCATGATACTAGGAAGCCTAGTGAGCATTCCAAACTATCCTATGGTTGAGCTTTATATTTTTGAAATTGAAGAGAATTTTATGTTTGAGTTGAATTTTTATTAGAAATTTAGGGCTTACAATTCCACAATACAAGATTGTAGAGATGCCTAAGAGATAATGATTTATGCTTGTAGCCCTAAAGGGAAACAACAACCTCAGATCCTAAATCTAAGGAGCTTTGGCGAGGGCCAAAATATAGCCTAAATCTAAGGCAAAAGTGGGTATATAGTTTATCTCCATAAGAGAGGATAAACCACCTGACTGTTGGACTTACAGCTGCTTGGGGTGGCCGCCAACTAACTCCTCCTACGATTTTAAATACATGTAGGCAAGTCTTATGCTTTGCAAGATGGCTAGACTATTGTTTATTTAGAAAGGAGACAAAGTCCTTAGACTTACTCCCTAAGAGACTAGACCATGAAGAGCGTGAATAATGATCTAAATCTAATGCAAATTTTATCAAGTTTTATTTTGATTTTTGGACTTTTGCTTTGACACAGGCTATAGGATTTTATATGCCTAATGCATGAGAAAATCAATTATGGGCCAAATCGAAAAGAAGGAGGTGTGTTTCTATAATGGCTCTCAAAGGTTAAGTCATTTTCTCTGGTAAAGGTGGAAGCCCTCTATTAGCAAGAGCAACATAATATGATTTATGCATGATATGAAACATACAACATCCAGCTAAGGAGTTGCTAAATCTTTTATTATCTTGATTTATGTCCTAGGCTTTAGGTGAGGTTATAAATTATTTAGTTTAATTTTGAATTGATTAATTGGATAGAAAATTTATTTTTTTCCTAAGAGCCTAATCGCATCTAGGTCATTCAACAATCATCAAACAATTAAGAAACTAGGAAAATCATGTCATCTTAATTGTACAATCATAAATATAACATCAATCAATTTATAAAATTAGTGCAGAAGAAAAAGAGGCTATTCTGGTCAGGTTCCACCACACAACCCGAAAAGAAATATGGGTAGCCGAGCTTTATACTTATACAACCCGAATTACAAATGAATAATTACAATTAAAAGGAATTCATATTATGGGGGTCTTCATTCTTCATTCTTCATTTTTTATTTGCCTCTTTTGATTAGCTTCTCTTCTTTCTTTCTTTTAGCTTGATTGGAATATGGTTTCTCCAAAGGCATCACATGATACATAAGACTTGATCTTATAACTAATGTTCATCCTAATCCCCCCATAACATTCATTCCAAATCTTGACTGCAAAATTTACATCAAAATGGGAAAGGTAAATCTAACTAAACCTGCAAAATAAAGGTTAGCTAAACACATCACACAATCCAAGTAGTCATATGAATAATTTGGACTTAACACCCCACACATGGATAACTAAGTCCACCTATCCTAATTTGGGTTATGCTTAGGGGTATAAGTAACCTGCATAGAAAAAAACATTTATATTTTTATTACACTGCTCCTTAAGCACAACCTCCTGCAGAAGACATGATTAGGCTAATATCTCCCTATCATCCAGTATACGTATAAACACCCTAACATCGAGTCTAAAATATTACGCCATAAAATAAAACATTCATCAAACCAAGCATCGCCCTAACCTAAAGCTAAAAATAGTGATTTAGTCTAATGTGCATGTCATTTAAGGCTTATGTGGCATGTCTTAGCTAGGCTTTAAGGTTGAAATTTTTTAGGTATGAAAGATTCAATTTAGATGATAGTTTCATTTTAAGTGATTTAGTCAACTTGTCAATTTTAGTTGGTGCTTTGATCTGGTTTGATTGAACCTACCCTTAGTGATTAAATGTTATGAGGAGAAGAAAAGAGAAGAGAGCTCTCTTTCCTCCCTACCTTAAAGCATTTCTAAGATAGATTTATTAATGAATTTCTTTTAGTGAATGGTTTATTATGTTTTTTAATTAACCCTAAGTATAGATTCATTCTAAATAGCCCTATTCAATAAGAAAGGAATCTTAGGATTAGTTAGGGTGGATTACTATCACATAACACCCACCCACTCATTTCTTTCCATCATGTATACCAAGCATATGAATAATCCTAAGCATACCTATACATACAATGCAAATCTTAGCACACTTTGATGATGAATGCAAAGAGATGTGATTAGAAAATTTGGACATTCCATTTATTAATTGGATCATTAATGCATGTCTTTATTATGTAGAAAAGAGCGACTTTCTATCCATTAACAAAATGCACATTCACATGTATAAAAGTCATAAGTGAGTATGGTACCATTATTTTCTACACCAAGGGCGTAAGGTATAAGACCTACTTAGGGCTACTTAAAGCCTCATACCGGATGTGTCACTATATACCACTTTTCTTATACATGTAGTACAAAAAAACTTACAAGGATGAGAAAATCCATGCAAAAATTATGTTTCATTTATTTGGTTGTATGATTTACATGTGTAATATGAAGATTCTTTCTAAGCCTTAATATAGATATGCATATGAATAGAGTTAGGCAAGTGTTTTGTTCTTTTCAAATGAACTATACAGTTGCAAATCCTATGTTAATCCATGTTAAGAGAAGGAAAGAAAACTTCATAATGCACATCTTATGCTATCATCACATGCAAGCTTATAAATATTTATAGTTAGCATCACTTCTTTTATAATCTCTGATTTATAGGTCTTAAAAACAAATTTTGGTTTAATAGAGATAATATCCACTCATATTATTAATTTTAGCCAACACATACAATTTGACATAAAAGAAAACATTTTTAATTAATTTTTTAAAAGAAATGAATGCATGATTTCATATGGAAAACAATATTTAACATGATTGGAAAGAAATAAAGGGATGTAAGCACATGACTTCACTCATTCTAATTAATTTCTAAGGACAATCATATAAAATAAGATCATTTAAAAATGAATCAAAATTCTTTAAGGAGATTTTTTTTTTAGAATTTGACTTGATTTAGAAAATATGAGAAAGGTTTGTTTGTCCTAACGCATTCCACCCACCCATATGTGAAGTGAATTGGTTAAGTTTAATTTAGCACAATTAGGTTGATTTTATGTTTTCTTTAGGTTAAGGTATGAATTAAATGGATTAATTATCCCTTACCTATATCACCTTAAGTTAATTAACTAATTAAAAATAAGCTGATATGATATGCAACCACATGAAAAGTAAATTTGCAATGCTCCTAAGAAATGAAAGGGGCCTAATACAATTAGCTTATGATTAATAATTAATTAGACTTAAGGGATCTCACTTGATTACTCTTATGATTTTCTCAAATATGTGAGCCAATTATAATTTCATTATCTCTCACGTTGGGTTATAACCACTACCCAAGACTATTAAATGTTTAGGTTGTGAATTGATTTTTGATTTTTATTATTAGCCATTAATGAATTAATTAAATGCTTTAGTTATGCTTTGATTGGAATGATAAAATTAACTTAGGGGAAAGGATCAAGGGCAAGAACTCAATCCTAATCCTTGAATCATTCAATCCTTCTACTAGGTTTTTATTCCCTCATTTTGAAGATCTAATCACTTAATTAATCAACTAATCATTCCATTAACCCATTAATTAATTTAATTTTTAATGGTAAAGGATACTAAGAAAATAAATTAAATCCCCAAATAATATTCAATGATCTTACTAAGAGGTAATTATGTTCAAGTGATTAATCAATTCATCCTTAATTATAATCATTTTGATTAAGAGAGATTAAGGCTTACTCAAATGATTTTCCCCAAGAAATCAAAAATGGGGAGGCGGGTCATCTCCAAATACTAAAAAATTGAGATTAATTGAATGCTTAATTAAGGTATAATTAAGATAATTAAAATTTTGATAAAATTCTAATTATGCTAAAGTCACTATTTAAAATTAATTAATTATAATTTTCCTAGATTTTCCTCTGTAATATCTTTAAAATGAGCCTGAGTTTGCTTTTTTTTGTATTTTTCTACAATTAGTTATGATTTTAGAAAGTTTCACCATTAAACTTAGATTAATTTAGCCTAATCAAACTCTTAATCCCATCGGGCCATGTAACGACTGATGTAGCGTGTTGACACGACGTGCTTTCCACATAACGTAATGGGATTGGTTATTTAAGTTGTCACATCCATGAGAGGGTGGACACGCTTTCTGGGTCGCGACTATGATCGAATTTCCAAGATTAATCTCATGGTTTAGAAGGAAATCAAAGGGATCTAAAGTGATTTGATCATCCATTTGATCACGCAATGAACAAGGTGATCTATCTCTTCAAGAAAGAAGAGATGTCATCCATCGACATCTTCGCTCACCGAGTTTGAATGGAGCTCAAATTCATCCCACACCTTTGGGGAAGCACAAGTAATACATCTAATGGTGGAGATCGCATGACATGATGATTTCTTTCATAAAGGACCAAGCAATTTTTAAGCTAAGGTTGGTTTCAATGGCATACCTCACCGGAGGCTATCACTGACACTTCCAACGATTAAGGTAGCTTCATCTAGTAGAGATGAAGCCCTGTTGAAGAAATTCAGCCTTTATTTGAAGTGGTTTACTCGATTGACTAAGCTCCTCTTCAACAGTGATCGACTTCAACTGAACTCTTAGCTTCAATCATGGGGGAGCTCAGGATTTGATTTGTTTCGACTTGCCTTGGTCCAAGGATGGTGTGTGCAAGATTAATTTGAATTTGGTTTAAAATTGAGTGGGTTGAGCTCAGGATTGATCTACCCTATTTTGACTTTGAGTAAAACTAAGAAATGGAAATCAAGGGTGCTCAGGAATGGTTAGGGAAAGATCTGGGATGCTTGGCTTCGACTCCTACACCTCTGAGGAATGAATGACCTTTATTTGAGTGGGAATGAGGGGTATATCTCTAACTCCTTGGATTAGACGGTGGATAGTTGAATTGCTATTTTGGCTCAATGGGTTGGATTTACTGATCGATTTTAGTTGCAAAACATTCCTCATGGGTCATTTTGGGCAGAGGAGTGAGAGAGAGTGGCTGCCCATGTGCTTGGTGAGTGGATTTGGCGAGCTAAGTGTTGAAAGGTGATTGGGGAGATTGGTTTGGCCTTGCTTTGGGTCATGTTCACCACTCTCCTTGGTGCCCATGTGGACCAATAGATAGGTGCAAAGTGGCCTTAAGAAAGAAATGGCCAAATTCCAAGTGAATTTGGTCATGGGATACCCTTTAACCTAAGGGCAAAGTGGTCTTCTGGCTATGAGATTTATTTAGGCAGATTTGAAATGATTGCAAAATGGGTTTTGCTAAATTTCAAGTGATTTGGAGATCATTTGATTTGATTTGGCTCAATTTGACCCATTTATATCAAATTTAGTCAAATTAGGTTTGGTTGACTAATTAGTCAAAATGGATCAAACAATGGGTTAGGTCATGTTCAAATGATTATTTGGAGCTTATGGGTGTCATTGGTTTCATTCAATTAAGTTTAGATTTGGTTATGGTTCATTTAGGTTCATTTAAGTCAAATGGGCCTAGTTGACCAATATGCCATTTGACCCAATTGGGTTAGGTCATGGGTTGATTTAGGCTTGGTTGATCATTTGAAATGTATTGTAAGCTTTGGTTTCAATCAATTTTGATTTGGTTTCACTTCAAGTTGATTTGACCTTTTGGGTCAAGTTGGGTTCATGGTCAATTGGGCTAGGTTGGGTCTAATTGGGCAATTGAAGCTTTAGCCAAGTTCAACAATCAATTTGGAATGAATTTGACCCATTGGTTGCAATCAATTTAGCTTAGATTAAGATTTGATCCATTTTAGATTTTTAGGTTAATTGGGTCAACTTAGGTCAATTGACCAATTAGGCTTAGTTTGGCTCAATTGATGACTTGGTCATGTTCAATCATTGATTATAGATTGGTTTAGATCAATGGTTTCAATCAATTTGGCTCATAGTGAATTTTGGCTTGTTTAAGTCTCATTTGGGTTAAGTGTTGACTTGGTCAATGGTTAGGTTTGATTGATTTGATCTAATTTGAGTGATTGATCATTCTAAGATGATTGTTGATCACAATGTGAGGTTTGGATGGGCTTAGTTCAATCCAATTTGGGTTGAATTAGAACTTAGCTCAAATAGGCTTTTAGGTCACTTTAGGTCAAGTGATCTTAAATAGGTCAATTGACTTGATCAAGGCTTTATTTAAGTTTGGTTAAACTCACATATGAACTTATGATGGAATTATAAATCCAATTATAAGTGGTTTGGAGTCAAATGAGTTTTGGTTCATTTGATAATTTCAAGTTAAAAAGATGAATATGGGTTTGACTTGGGTTTGTTTGATTTTGGCTTGGTGATTGTAGTTTATGTTTATATTTGGGCATGTGATTGAAGGAGTGATTGTTTGAAGAGAAAATCTGAGGGTATGGATTGATTTGAGAATGATTTGGCTAAGTCCAGGAAACCGGCTTAAAGGATATAAATTGGATTTGGATTTGAGTTTTGAATTTATATTGATTTGATTATGGCCATTTGAATTTATATTTCATTTATATTTATAAATATAAATGAGAATATAAATGATCCATTAGAGAATCATGTGAATTAGGAGTGATTTGATTGTGAATTTGGCTAAGGAAGATCAAAAAGTTTGGAAAAGGGGTTTTGATTTGGTTTGATTTATATCCATTTAATTTGGATGATTTGGATACCAATTTCATTTATAGTTGTGAATATAAATGATGTAATGAGTGATTTATAAAGAAATCACTTGTCTTTAGGTTGATTTGAAGGGTTTGGTTAAGCTTATGGATGTGATTCATAAGGCTCAGGAAGGTTCTGGATTTAGAATTGATCATGGGTCTCAATCATCTGGAATTGAAGTTAGATTTGGAATTGATTCATGATTTGGATTTTGGAAATGATTTGAGATTGGAATTTAGATTTGGATTGGTTTGAAGGAGTGTACATGAGCTGGATTTTAGCTATAGGGTAAGGGGTTGCCTTAAATCCCTAATGCATAGCTTAATCTTATGATAAACCCTTCTAAGTCTCCAGGGTTAGGTTAAGTGTTTACCTAATCACTAGAAGTGTCTCAAGACTAAGAAAATATTAGTGTTTAGAGGAGTCCTATGTCTAAGATGGAGAAGTTGAGAGCTCACTCCAAAAGTGAAGTCAATAATGGGATAGTTTATCGGCTGCGCAGTAAGGCCTACCAAACTAACAAGGTGCAAGTTAGTTTGCAATGATCAAGTCAGGAGGAAAGTATGTAGACTTACATTCACTAGAAAAGTGACCACTGTGTGACACTCTAGCAAGGTAGCACATCGGCCTGACCTAGAGTAGCTAATGAGTGAGTGCCACGAGGGCTTTATCCCACATCAAAATAGCCCGAGATAGAAGATATGTGTTTATTTGTGTTATGAAAGAAGGAATAGGATGCTGCTTGGGTTCTCTTACACCTATCCTAAATACGTCGAAGAAGGGATGAAATGGTGCCACAAATGGTAGTTGTGACTCCACCAAGAAAGGATGTCGCTTGGGTGCTCTTACACTTAACTTAGTTATGCTAGTCAAAATAGGATGACTCTTGAGTTCTCTCACACCTATCTTAATAGCACCAGAGAATCGCATGTAATTTGTGGTTGTGTTGTGGAGGGATAGGATGTCGCTTGGGTTCTCTTACATCTATCCTAAAAACACCTTGGCGGATTCTTAAGCAAAAGATATTTCTAACACATAAGAGATGGGATTTTATATGAAAAGAAGTTTTATTGATGATTATTTTCAAACAAGATTTATGGATAGTATTTTCTTAGGTAGGGCTTATTGATTAGAAGCATCAGGCACTCTCCCTTATAATTTATAAGCTAATAAGATCCTCCATGGTAGGCCTTCTCTATGGAAAAAGGGCCTTCCCAAGTGGGTTCAAACTTGCCTCCCATCTTTCGACGGGCAATAATGGGTCTCCTTAGAACTAAAAGAAGCTCTCTTACTTGAAAAGCTCTAGGATGGACCAACTTGTTATGAGCTTGAATCATTTTGACCTTGTACAACTCAAAGATCTGGCATGCCCGGAGGCATCTCTCCTCAAAACTTTCTAGCTCTTCTAACCGTAACTTGGTGTTATGCTCTGTTGTGATTTTGCTACCCAAAGCTATCCTTAGTGATGGGAGTTGGACTTCTAATGGTAGAACTACTTCAAACTCATACACTAAGGAGAATGGGGTAGATTGAGTTGGAGTTCTGTATGCGGTGTGGTAAGCCCACAAGGCTTCAACTAACTGCTCATGCCACTACCACTTGTTGTCGTTGAGTATCTTCTTTAATATTTGGATGAGAGTTTTATTGAAGGCTTCTACTAAGCCATTTTCCCTCGGGTAGTAAATGGTACAATATCTCCAATCTATGCTATGTCTTTGAGCAAAGTTGTTGAATTTATTGCTCTTAAATGCAGTACCATTATCAGATATAATTCATCGTGACACCCCAAACCTATATATGATCTGGTTCCTAAAAAATTGGAGCACATGCTAAGTTGTGACCTCTCTAAGTGGGATTGCCTCCACCCACTTGGAAAAGTAGTCGATGGCAGCTAGAATGAACCAGTGACCCTTGGAAGAAGGAAGATTGATCAGACCCACTATGTCAGTGCCCCAACACTTAAATGGCCATGAGGCCAATGTAGGAAGTAAAATGTTGGGTGGTTGGTGCAGGACCACACCGTGCATCTAACATTGGTGGCATCTCCTAGCTACATCCATGTAGTATTTAATCATCGAAGGCCAGCAATATCCTTGTCTCTTGATCTTTTCTTTCATATTTAGATCAGATTGATGTGCTCTGTATAAACTTGGTGTTTGTCTAAATAACATAACCACATATGATCAAAAGGACCGTCGGTATAGGGTGTCATCCATGTGAGCATATGAAAGAGCTCTCTATTTCACTTGATGGGCTAATGACTTCTCTTGAGGTAGTTTGTCTGTATTTAGATAATCCATGAATTGTTACCTCTAATCTAACTCATCATCTTTTTGGGCAATGGCAATCTCTCCTTCAAGAGAGAGTCTCTCGATGAGTTCAACATCAATAAGGGATAAGACTTATCTATTTTGGACCTTTATTGGAATGAACTCATCTTCTGGGCATGCCAACTCTTTAGAAAGCTTGGCCAATACATCAACTATTGTGTTATCTCCTCAAGGAATCTTGTAGATAGTGACCTCTAGGATTTGGGCCAATAACTCCATGGTATACTTGTGGTAATGATGGAGCTTAGGCTTTAGAACTTTATAAGACCCAACAATTTGGTTGATAACTAGTTGAGAACCCCTGAAGATGTTGATGCTCTAAACACATAGTGCAATGACTAACTCCAAACTGATAATCAGAGCTTCATATTAAGCTTCATTATTGGTTTATGGATTGGACAGATGATATGAGAATCTCGTCACATGACTGTATGGAGTTAGGAGAACTATTCCTACCCCTGCCTTCCCTGGAAGAGTAGATTATGGTTCTTCTCCTTTTTGAAAGGATGCTGCACCATCAAAATACATCTCCCAATGGAAAATGCAAGTGTCCCCTAAGTTTATGATTTATTCATTGGGGAGGTCATCACTAAGCGGGGAATCAATAGGAAGTGAATGTGTTAAGAAATCTGGTAGTGCTTGTTCTTTCACCGCACAGAGGGGTATGAAAGTGATGTCAAACTGTGACAAAATCATGGACCAATGAGCCAACCATCCAGATAGCATCGATCATGTCATGAGATATTATAGTGGGTTGATCCTAGAGATCAGATTCACCTTATAAGAAAGCATGTAATGCCATAGCTTTTGGGATGCAAAGATTAAAGCTAGGCAGTGCTTTTCAATAGGTGGGTTGTTTGCCTCAGCAGAGATTAGACGGTGACTGAGGTACTAAAGTGCATTTTCTTTCTCTTCATCATTTTAATAAAGAATTAGGAGTCATCTAATAAGTGTAGTATCAATGGTGCCCTGAGATAGGTTGCTAGAATTACGCATCGTAGCTTGATGTCTTCAAATGCATGCTGGCACTTATCATTCCACTTGAACTTGGCATCCTTTTTGACTAGTGCTGAGAATGGCTGGCATCTTCCTTATAGGTTGGAAATTAAGCATCTTAGATACACCAACCACCCTTGAAATGATTTGAGTTGAGTTAGACTTTTAGGGGGTGGCATTTCTAAGATAGCATTGATCTTCTCCGGATTGATTTCTATTCCCCAGTGTTGGATAACAAACCCAAGGAATTTCTTTGAAGCTACTCCAAATGCACACTTTATATGATTCATTTTAAGGTTAAATTATCTTAACCATTCGAAAACTACTCTCAAGTCAAAGAGATGGTCTTCCTTTTCTTTACTCTTGACTACAAGATCATCGGCGTAACACTCGACTTGATGATGAATGAGTTCATCGAAGATTTGAGTCATGGCCCATTGGTATGTAGCACCAGCATTTTTAAGGCCGAAAGGAAAGACCTTATAATAATAGATTTTGATCGGGTTCAAAGATAGTATTTTTCATCCTCTGGGGCATCTTATTTGGTTGTAGCGATGACCATCCAGAGAGAATACCGCATGAGATGAGGCAATGTCCATCATCAGCTTTGGTATAGGAAGTGGAAATTCATCCTTAGGACATGCCTTATTCAGATCCCTAAAATCGATGCATATGCAAATTTGGCCATTCTTTTTCTTAAATGGGATGACACTAGCCAACCAGATAGAATATTTTTCTTCCCTGATAAAGCCAGTATTGATCAACTTCTTAATTTCAAAAATGACCTACTGCTCAATGTCTAATCGCATGTGTCTAGGAGCTTGCTTGATAGGGTTAGTGTTAGGATCTATTGCTAGTTTGTGGACTACTACATTAGGAGATAAACTGAGCATTTCTTCATAACTCCATGCAAAATAGTCCTTAAACTCAATTAATATCCTAACTAAGGCATTGGTTTCTTCTTCATTCAATAAGGAACTTATGTATGTCGTGTGTGTATCTTTTTTTATTCCTAAGTTGATTTCTTTGAGTTCATCGATGGTTGATCTGATTTCTTCTTTAGACTATGGCGGTGTATTCTTGTACCTCCTCAAATGAGTTTGCATGATTTGAAAATAACCTATCAGACTCTAATTGATTGGTGATGACTAGGCAATGGCTGTCATTGTTGACTGGATCCATTGTGCCAAATTTTAGTCATGGTCTTAATTAAGAATATCTGCTTTGGTTGTCTAATATCCTTTCAAAAGTAATCTGACCTGTGCTTATACCAAGTATATAGGATTAATCCCTTCTTTGCTAAGTTAAAAACACAAGGCGAATACCAATCAAAAGACAACTGTATTAAGTCTTTATATGAATCATCCTCAAGTTCTACATTAGCTTCTTGACTTGAGGATGATTTTCACAATAAAAACCTCTTTGGCTTGATATCTGTGGATGACTTGGGGGCCTCCTTAACTACCAAACCTTCAACTTTCTCGAAAAAAGTGAGGTTAGAGTTAAAGTTCTCAGTTGTTGCCTGATTGTTCTACAAAATAATGACTTGGATACATTCATGCTTTGCTTGGAGGCCTGGTCTTCACCGATGTCTGGCTCATATGTCACCTCCAAAGGGACCTGCTGAGAAGAGTTGGTCAACGTACTAACCACATGAGACTCATCCTCTAAGAATCTAAGTTTATGTGGATAGCAAGGGTACTCATGTGAGCTGAAACATAGCTTCTGTTGGCTGACCACCAACAAGGAGGTATTCCACCTCTGGAATTGCCTCTAGATCTGCCTTTGCCTCTACCTGGTGGGGGTCGAGTTATCCTACCCATGTGTTCATATGAAGGAACGAACTGTGGGCGGAATCCAGCATCTGGCTCTACTTCTTCCTCAGTGTCTGATTCTCGCTTACTTGTATTTTCTTTTTCTTTTTCTTTTTCATTTTTCTTTTCTTTTTCTTTTTCTTTTTCTTCTTTTTCTTTTGATTTTGAACATTGACCAACTTTGTGAGAGTATACTTTCTAAATTTGAGGAAGATAGTAGGTCACGTTCTTATATATCTTGACCTCTCTAACTAAAAATGGCTTTAAGTCTCCTTTAACACAATACTCAATTTCACCTCTTCAGAATTTGATGTACTGATGTAAAGAGGATAGAACCATGTTATTTTCATATATCCAAGGCCTACTGAGCAAAGCAGTGAAAGGTCTATCCGAATTAATTATGTAGAACTTGACTTTTGTCTTCCAGTCATCTATCTCTAATGGTAAGACTATGGAGCCTAAATCCGTCTCTCCTTGCTTGTTGAATCCTCTCAACATCATCTGATTTTCTCGAAGTTCAGAGATGTCAATCCTCAAGTAGGCATGGGTCTTTAGACTCATAATGTTCACTAATGCACCTGGATCAACAAACACCCTTGAGAGTCTAAATCTGCCCATATCCATTGTGATGTAAAGGGGACGGTTGTGCTCGGTTGTCCCCAAAAAAAGGTCTTCATCGGTGAATGTAACTCCACAGACTTCTCTTGAATAACATGCCTCCTCTCCAATAGTGGTTAGCTGGGCTAAGCATATTTTCATATTGATGAATGACTCCCTCATCTCTTTAGATAAGACAAGGGCATCATATATGCTTAGTTTAGCTGACGACTTTCTCATGTGAGCGAGGATATTGTAGTCAACTTTAGGCTGATCCTCGACAAGCATATCCATAGGAGGAGCATCCTATGGAGGGGCTTTTTTATCACTAGAACTAATGACTTGCTTACCTTTATCCTGAGGTGCTACCCTAGGAGGTAGAAGTTTGCCACTACAGTGGTTGACTTCAGTGACTTCATGAGATTATTTAGTGAAAAGTTCTAACTTCTCATCAGGTTCACTTACACCTTCTTCTATAGGATCGTCGGAGTCGGATGACTCCAAATCGATCTCAATGGGTAAACCCAAATGATTTAGGAGTGGATAATTTATTTCTAAATCAAAAAAAGAGTGACCGGAACTAGAGTTATTATTAATTAGACTTGGAGAGCTATCTATAGGAATAAACTCAGGAAGATCATCAAAAGTGATACAAATGTAAGAAGAATTAGCTTTCTTCATTAATTTCTTAGATTTAGATGGGGGTATAAAATATAAATCAAGTAAAGTAAGTGGAGTGAGGGATTTGACACTCCCCTCTATTGATACAATACGGCTACTAGAAGAAGAGCCGACTGGAGAAATTGTAGTTGTAACTATGGAAAAAGTGCTGGAACCGATCGGTGGTTGCGCTACTAAGCTATCCCAGGCAAGTGGAGGATGTCGCTGCTGATGTTGGGTTTCAACTTCCCTCAAGTTATCGTTAGCAACTTGCAAACCTCTTTGGAGTTGGAGGTTTGAGCTGCTTCATGAACCTACAAGGATAATTTCCTGATCTTAGAAATAATTTTCTTGGAGGTTCGGGATAGGGAAATATCCCAACCTTTCTTTGTCTTAAGAGGATTGCATGTATCACCAAAGATTACCCTAACATAACTAGAATGTTGTTCTAGTAGGTATTCCTTAGGGATGACAATGGCACCTGACTTGTAGCTATGCTCAAGCTAGTCCTTAAAGGCAAATCAATCTTCTAAGACATGTCTTAGCATACGGTGGTAGGGACAATAATTTGGATGATGACTCTTGCCACTACCTCTGGTCTCCTAGGCTCTGGTAACTAGAAATCAAGCTTCTTTAAGAGGTTCTTCAGGATCTTCCTGACTACCTCCCTATTAAATGAATAAGTTTTATCCAATTTATTGACAAGAGTAGGTAAATAATAGCTACCTGGTGGCAGGTAGGAATGTTACTGTTGATGCCGAGGAGGAGGCGTGGAGGTGCCAGGAAACTGGTGGGTGGTATGATCGAGGTGGTGAGGAGAGAGAGAGCCGAGCTTGAGGCCTATCTAACTAACCCTAGTTGGATACTTCCCTTATCAATCTGACTACCCTAACTTCTCAAATGCCTTCGAGATTTGGGCTTGATGGTGGAAAGGAAACTATTTGGCTTCTTCTTGTAGACTAGCTGCCTTGTTGATTAGCTTCTTGAAGGTTTTGATTATAAACCCCTTAAGCATGAAAGTGACCAGGCCATGGATATTCTTCAGAAGAATCTCTATGGAGTGTTGTTAAGACAACTATGGTTTGCATTTCATACTCAGGTTTTGCCACCTAAGAATGTAATCAATAAGGGACTCATTGGGATTTTGCTTTGCTACAACGAGGTCACCTACAGTAACCCTTTTACTGAGCTCCAGCAAACCTCTTGATAAAGAGGTGCTCCAACTCAGCAAATGTCTTTACCGAACCATTAAGCAATTTGACATACCAATCAAACATAACACCCACTAGATTGTTAACAAATAATCTAAAAAAAAGGTGTCATTACCTCTGGCATTGCAACAGTTAGCCCTGAAATGTGCAATGTGTTGGTGAGGGTTCCTGCTACTATCAAATATTTTGAAGGAAGGAGGCATAAAACCCTTAGGATATTGGACAACATCAAATTTCTCTATATAAGGTCTACCCTTTAGAACATACGAGCCACCTCGGGCTTGTGCCAATGCATCCCTCACCTATTATTCCACCATGTGTTTGATATCTTTCCCATGCATGGAGCTACAATCCACCACCTTCCTATGCAAGCTACCACTATCTTTCTTTGGAATGCTTCTAGGATGATCTTAAGTATGTGCAAATTTTGCTCTATTAGCTACTATGGGAGAAGGCTGTGAAATTGGGGCTGAGTTCTGCAATGCTGAAACTACTGTCATCAACTCATCAATTTTTTTTCCCATTTTGTCAATGTGATCATCTCTCTGCCTAAACTGGTGGAGGAGGTGCTACGTTGAATGGACGATGTCATCTTCTTCAACCATAATACCTTCTTAACTCTGTCGATCTCTATGGAGGGAGCCCTTAGTATCGACCATATGGACCTCGGTCGAGTCCTCCAAAAAATCATCATCATCAGGGTCAAAACTAACCTTTCCCTCCTCACAATCTGACTGATCGCTCCCTAGTATTTTTCTCTTCTTCGTAAAGTACTATGCTAGAATTTCATCCAAAGAATGATCTAACTGTGCTGGTACAAACACCCGCTGCTGATCAGTAGTGGAACTATGCTCACTAACATATATGCATCTAACACTGCCTACCATCGGAGTGCTATCTGTAGGAGGGTTATGCTCGTTAGAAGATACATGCTTCTAGCTAACTATTGGTAGAGTGCTGTCTCTGGGAGGGTCTATGCCATGGGGACTGCAAAATTGTCTCCCTCCCCATCTGCAACTACTGCTACTGCAAAATGGCGGTGGAGGTGGTGGAATGACTATCACGCTCTTGGGTTGCCACTCCTTCTTCACCACAATTGAGGTGGAAGGTCAAGAAAGAGAGCTCAACCTCACCTCAACGAGTGGAGTAGATAAAGTAGGACCCTGATGTCATAATTGAATCACCAACGGGGCTCTCTTCTCCCCCGATATTGTCTTTTATGCCTTAGCCGGCACAAGGGATGGTTAAACATGTATTGGTGAAGGCAGACGATGAGCGGTGCAATGTGGTGGAGACACTAGTTATCGCCCTCAGAACTCTCATGACCCACTATGTAGAAATTATACTATCGATAGCTCAGTAGCCTATGGGAATCCACAAGAGCGAGGATTGACTCCGCATACCTCCTCTCTCTCTCCCTCTTTTGACCGCCACTTGGCCTCTAGGGCTCTATATGAACACTCCTAGGGATCATAGACCTCAAGTCGAATAATGTGTCAGGCTCTGAGTGTTCGTAGGATCTGCCTATCTAGCGAATGACTAAGCATAGTCCAGCATAGGGTCTCCTTCACTCCCTAGCTGGTACCTCATAATAAGCTGGTGGTGGAGGCGATGTTACTATCCTCCTATAGTCCTCCTATCTATCTAAGCCTGAGAAGGGATGGAATCTGCTGCCACTGAGTAAAGGGGAAACCTCTCGGCGTGAACCCTTCTCTGTAATGTGGGATGTTGTCTCTGCCTCAGCAACTGCTCGCTCATGGTGTCGCTTAATCTTTCTTGTTCTACGGAGTCAAGGGGTGAGCCGGAACCTACCTCAAAAGTAGAGGAGACTATCTTGGAGGCCAAGATAGTCTTCCCCTTTTAGGGGATCATTGAGGAGGTATCAGCCCTCATCACTACAACAAGGTGAACAACTGATGGCACATACTGGGGAACTGCTACCACTAGAACTAACACTAGTCATGGTAAACTGCTCTCATTGTAGAGACCTCTATCGCTTCCTCTTCATGGAGGATACTCAATCGAGGGTATGTCATATGATGACTAGTATGTCCGCATATCTCCTCTCCGACAGCAGAGGGGGGTCCCCTCACAAGTAACTGCACCTCAAAGCCAAACCAAAGTAAATTTGGGTGTGAGGTCAAAGAGATTGGCCTGATTCAGGGACAAATCTACTCTAGAGGGAAAAGGTGAGCACAAGTTTCTTGGGTGCCATGATCACTGAACGGTGTTGAACAAAAATTGATTGAGCTGAAACTCTGCATTTGTTGAAAACATATTTGAATTAGACCTTTTGCCTTGATATTTTTTTTAATCATTAACTAATAAATTTGATTTGGCATTTGAACCCACATTCAATAGTTTAAATGTGCTAAGTGGAGCTCATTGGAGAGATTTTGATATGTGAGGAGAGTCTTTGCCATATGATTTTGATTTAGAGCCCATACTCAACCAATTTAGGTAGGTTGAGTGGGGTTCAAAAATTTTGAGTAGAGATTTTTCGAGATATTTGTATTTTGTGTATCTTGTTTGAAAATATTGATGATTAGAAAGAACCTTTACTTAGCAAATTTAGGTATGCTAAGAAGAGGTTGTGATTATGTGTTAGAAAATTTTTATGGAATATCTTTGCTTGTGATGATTGATCATATGTGTGATATGTTAATTTGGAAATGGGGCTTCTTACTTAACAATTTTGGTATGTTAAGTAGAGGCCACATGTGCTTGATTTGTGTTTGAAAATGAGACTTTAACTTAACAAATTTAGTATGGTAAGTGAAAGCTGAATGTGATTGATATATGTTTGCTTTTCTTTGAAAGTGAGACTCTCACTTAACGAATTTAGTATGTTAAGTAAAAGTCTAAATATGATATGATTTGAAAAATGAGATTCTTACTTAATAAATTTGGTATGTTGAGTAGGAATCAAATGTGTATTGAAAATGAGACTCTCACTTGACAAATTTGATATGTTAATATGGTTGATATATGTTTGAAAATGGGACTCCCACTTAACCAATTTGGTATGTTAAGTGGAAGTCAAATGTGATATGAAAATGAGACTCTCACTTAACAAATTTGGTATGTTAAGTGAGAAGTCAAATATGTCATAAAAAATGAGATTCTCACTTAACAAATTTGATATGTTAAGTAGAAATCAAGTATGATATGAGAATGAGACTCTCACTTAACAAATTTGGTATGTTAAGTGGGAAGTCAAATATGTCATGAAAATGACATTCTCACTTAACAAATTTGGTATGTTAAGTAGGAATCAAATATGGCATGACAATGAGATTCTCACTTAATAAATTTGGTATGTTAAGTGGGTAACAAATATGGCATGAAGATGAGGCTCTCACTTAACAAATTTGGTGTGTTAAGTGAAAGTCAAATGTGACATGAAAATAAGATTCTTAGTTAACAAATTTGGTATGTTAAGTGGAATCAAATATGATTTATGAAAATGAAACTCTCACTTAGTAAATTTGGTATGTTAAGTGAAAGTCAAATGTATCATGAAAATGAGATTCTCACTTAACAAATTTGGTATGTTAGGTGGAATAAAATATGACATGAAAATAAGATTCTTGCTTAACAACTTTGATATGTTATGTGGGAATCAAATGTGACATGAAAATAAGATTCTCACTTGACAATTTTGATATGTTAAGTAGGAATCAAATGTATATGAAAATAAGATTCTCACTTAACAACTTCGATATGTTAAGTGAGAATTAAATGTATATGAAGTGATATTCTCACTTAACAACTTTGATATGTTAAGTGGGAATCAAATGTATATAATGTGTTCTCTTTCTTTTTCGAAAGAGAGGGGAATTCTTTGTTTGACAAATGTGGCATGTCAAATAAGATTCCAAAATATATTTTGTGATCTTAAAAGAGGGAAATTTATTTAACAAATTTTAAGTATGTTAAATAGATTTCAATGATATATTTTGATGTCATGTATGTGATTTCTTGATTTTGAAAAGCGAGAAACTTCAACTCTAGCATATGTGAAATATGTTGAGGGAATTTCAATTTTATGCTATGATTTGAAAATAGAATCTTCATTCAACAAACTTGAGTATTTTGAATGAAGGTGGCTATTTTCAAAAAAGTGCTTTTGGAAAGTGTCATTTTGTGAAAGAGTTTATTTTCTTAAATTTGTGATGAACCTTGCCTCACCAAGCTAGAGATAAGGAGGTTCTAATTTTTTATTATCTCTCCTTTCATTGATAAATTTTGTTTTTTACCTATTAGGGGATCCAATAGGGGTTTCAAGACCTACAAGAAGTGAGGTCCTAAAACCTAAAGGATGTTGGCTAACTTTGCTTAAGAATGAAATAAGCTAAGTGCCAACGGAAGAAAAGATAGTCTCAGATTCACATAAAATGCAAGTCCACTATCAATGCTTGGAGACAATAATCATCTACTAGAGATGGAGAGAGGAACTTTCCCCAACGGAGTCACCAGAAAAATCTATGGTATTTATTTTTGGAGAGATTGTATATTGTCGGGGGGGATACCATGTAGATATGAGACTTATTGAGGTGATCGGGTATGACATGGAGGGATAGTGTACTATCTCAAAAGATAGAAGTCACTATCCTACAATGGACCGGATCACCTAATAAGGACTCCTAAGGCATGATGGATCTTAGAATATATCAGAGATTTTTTCCCTACTTTACATGGATGAATAAAGTACGGTTTATCTAAATCGGGTTCTAAAGTTCCCCATGGGGGCAAGCCCCCATAGTTAATTACATCATAAGGAAAGTGAATCTCTTAAGAATACTTTCGATTAAAGTAGGTGATTATTGTCTCCAAAGATTTCAAAGATAGGACTATCAATAAATTGGTTATATTTAAGCAATCAAGTGGGATAGATTAAAAAAGAGAGACTTATTATTGAAGCAAAAAATGATAAGTAGGTAATGCTCATGATACTAGGAAACCTAGTCAGCACTCTAATCTATCATATGGTTAGGCTTTATATGTTTAAAATTGAGGAGGATTATGCATTTGAGTTGAAATTTATTAGAAAGCTAGGACTTATAATCCCACAATATAAGATCGTGAAAATGCCTAAGAGGTGAGGATTTATACTTATAGCCTGAGGGGAAATAATAACCTCAAATCCTAAATCTAGGGAGCTTTGGAAAGGGCCAAAGCACGTCCTAAATCTAAGGCAAAAATGAGTATATTGTTCACCTCCACAAGAGAGAGTAAATCACCCAACTGCTGGACTTTTAATCACCTAAAATAACAATCAACTAACTTCTCATACGCTTTAAATCTATGTAAGCAAGTCATATGCTTTTGTAAGATGGTTAGGTTCTTATTATTTAGAAAAGAAACAAAGTCTTTAAGCCCACTCCCTAAGAGACTAGAGTATGAGTGGTATGAATAATAACTTAATCTAATGCAAATCTTATCAAATTTTATTTGATTTTTTGACACTTCAATTGACATATGCTATAGAATTTTATATGCCTAAATGCATGATGAAAGGGGTTATGGGCTAATTCAAAAGAGAAAGAGGTATTTTTCCATTGTAAGCTCTCAAAGGTCAAGCCCCTTCACTATCTGACAAAGATGGAAACCCTCTTTTAGCAAGAGTAAAATAAAATGACATGGATGATATTAAGCATATAACATCCAACTGATTTAATACCTAGGCTTTATGTGAGGTTATGAGTTATTTTAGAAAATTTAGTTATGAGTTATGATTGGGATAGAAAAATTAAGTTTTATCCTAAGAGCCTAATCGCATCTAGGCCATACAACAATCACTAATCATAAATAAACTATGAAAAGATATGTTTTTTCTAATGCACAAGCTAAACAAAATATCAAATAATTTTATAAACCTAACGTAAAAGAATAAGAGGATGGTGAGGTTGGGTACCACCGTACAACTCGAAAAGAAATATGGGTAGCCAAGCTCTGCCCTTATATAACTTGGTATATGAATGAATAATTACAAATTATAAATGATAAGTGTTATGGGGGACCTTCAAGTCTTCAAGTCTTCATACTTCCTTCATTTGATTTGCTTCTTTTGACTTGGTGGGCTTCTGGGCATCACATGGCACCCCAAGATTAAACCTTCTAGCCAATGTTCATCCACAACCCCCATAACACTTATCTTAATCCTAATGCAAAATTACATTAAAAGAAGGAAAGTAAATCTAACTACACCTGCAAAATAAGTGTTAATTAAACACACCATACAACCCAAGTAGTTACATGGGTAATTTGGACTTAGTACCTCGCACATGGGTAACCAAGTCCTCATGTCTTAGTTTAGATTATGCTTAGGAGTTAAGTAACCTACAAAAAAGAGCATTTGTATTTATTTTCAATGCCATTTAAGCATAATCTTCTACATAAAATATGATTAGATTAATCATGGCCTAACATCTAGTCTACGAGGCATACACTCTAACATCCAATCTACAATAGTATATCACAAAATAAGCATACATCAAATCATACACCACCCTAACATACAGCTAGAAGTGGTGATTTAATCTAAAGTGTGTGTATTAAGGCTTGTGTGGTATGTCCTAACTAGGCTTTAAAGTTGTAGTTTGCTAAGGGTGAAGGATTTAATTTATAAAGGATTGATTTCTCTTTATGTGATTTAATTGATTTGAGGATTGTACTTAATATTTTCTTTTATTTCATATGGCCTACACTTAACAACTAAGTGTTATGAAAAGAAAGAAAGAGAGGATCACTCTCTTTTATCCCTACCTTAAGTTACATTTAAAGCAAATAAATTAATCAATTCCCTTTAGTGAATGACTTATTATATGTTTTAATTAATCCTAAGTTTAGGTTCACTTTAAATATACTCATTCAATAAAAAAAAGGCATCTTAAGATTAGTTGGAATGAATTACTATCACATAACACATGTTTGTACATTTCTTTCCATCATGTATAACATGCATATGATTATATCCTGAGCATTCCTACACATACAATAGGTATTTTAACACACTTAAATGATGAATGTGAGCAAATGCACTTAGAATAGATGCTTTGTTTGGTTGAATTATCATATCATATTAATTTAAAGCTCCATCTAAATTCTTATATCAATGGATAAGAAAAGAACTCTAAATCATATGGCAAATCAACCCAACCACTTAACAAAATATGAATGCATGTCCTAGAAGAGTGGGGTTTTCATTCATTAGCTAAATACACATTCAAATGCATAAATATTTTAAGCAAGTATGACATTATTGTTTTGCACCAAATGAGTAAGATAGGAACCTCCTTAGGGCTACTTAAAGCTGTGCGTCCCTAGGATGTCCAGACTATTATACCTGCTATTCTTAAATGCATCTGAATGTATAAACGACTATAAAAATAGAAAACCATACCCTTCTTGAACCAAATATGAATGCATATCCTTTTAATAGAAAAATGGGGTTTTCATTCATTACTTAGATGCACATTCAAATGCATAAAAGTTTTAAGAAAGTACGACGCAGTTGTTCTGCACCAAGCGAGTGAGGTAGGAACCTCCTTAAGGCTACTTAAAGCCATGCATCCCTAAGATGTCTAGAGTAATATACCCGCTATTCTTAAATGCATATGAATGTATAAACAACTATAAGAATAGAAAATCATGCAAACATCGTATTTGATTTGATTGATTTATGTTGTGTAAATGAATTAAAGCTATATCTAAATTCTAATGTTAAAATGCACAAGAGTGAAATCAAATGAGTATGTCGCTATTATTCTGCACCAAGGGAGTGAGGTATGAACCTCCTTAGAGCTACTTAAAGCCATGCGTCCCTAGGATGTCTAGACTAATATACCCATTAACATTCAAACTTATACAAATCAACATATGAATGTGAGAAAGAGACTTCATTTTGTACACTATGCTTATATTAACATAAACCTCCTATGTACATGTGACTAAAATCATAACATATAATATTATTTTGCATTAATAAGCTCTTTGAAAATATGTTTGAGGTTTAATAATGATAATAGCCACATATATTTCTAATTAAGTCAACATATGCAAATTGACATAAAGGAAAACATTTTTTTTATTTGATTAATTTGAAAGATATGAATGCATGAATACAAGTGACAAACAATATAAAACTTGATTGGAAAGAAATAAAGAAACATAAATACATAATCTCATTCATTCAAATTAATTTTCAAGGACAATCATATTAAATAAGGCTATTTAGAATAAATTAAAGTTCTTTAATATCATTTTTAATTTTAAGTTTGATTTGGTTTAGGAAATGTGAAAGAGGTTTGCTAATACTAATCTCATACCCCATGTATGAGTTAATTTGGTTTAATAAGAGAAATTAGGTTGATTTTATATTTTAATTAGGTTAAGGTATGAATTAAATTAATAAATTAAACCCTTACCTATATCACCTTAATCTAATTAACTAAATAATGATGAGCCAATATGAGATGCAACCACATGAAAAGTAAATTAGCAATCCTTATAAGAAATGAAGGAGCTTAATGCAATTAGTTCATGATTAATAGTTAATTAGATTTAAGAGATTTAATTAATTACTCTTATGATTTTCTTACATATATAAGCTACCCATAATTTTATTAAATTCCATTAGACTACTAAACATCTAAAGGGCTACCTAAAAATTGATTAAAGGTAATTAGATGTGAATTGAATCTTAGATTGAGTTAATCAAGCTCATTAATCCATTTGATTAAGCATTAAGCTCATTAATGAAGTGAAATTAACTTAAGAAAAGAGATCAATAAAGAGGTCTTAATCTCAATCCCTAAGTCATATATTTGATCACTTAAGCTCTGGTTTTATCTTGAAGATTAATTAATTAATTAAGCAATTAATTACTTCATTAATCATTAATTAATTTGATTCCAAAAAGTAAAGAAAACTTAGAAAGTAAATTAAGAAAAATATCCCAATCACATTCCCTAAGCTCTCTTACTGGTCAACAGAGGTAATTAGGCTTAAATAATTCATTAAGTCAATGTTTATTCACTAATTATCACTAATTAAATTAAAAGAGTGATTAATACTTAATCAATTAATTTTCCTAATTAAGCAGTCAATAAAATCCCAGAAAAATAGGGGATGTAGAGGTCGTCCCCCTAAACATCTACAAAAAATTTGAGATTAATTGGGTGATTAATTAAGAAGTCATTAAGCTAATTAAAATTTTAATTGAATTTTAATTAAGCTAAAATTACTATTCAAAATTAATTAATAATAATTTTCTTAGATTCAACTCTGAAATACCCTTAAAATGAGCCATAGTTTGTATTTTTGGATATTTGTACAATTAGTTATAAATTTTAGAAGTTTCAAGTTTAAAAAGAGATTAATAAAACCTAATTAAGGCCTTAATCCCATCGGGCCACGTGGCAACTGACGCGATGCGCTTTCCACGTGGCACGACGGGATTGACTATTTAAGTTGTCACATGCGCCGCTGACTCGGATTGAGGCGGACGCATCATTCCTATGGACCGTCCAATCTAAGATCGGATGGTCATGATTCAATCTGCAATTTAGAGGAGAAATCATTGGGATCTAAGCGTAATTAGATCACGATCATCCGTTCTGATCACGTGGAATGGACAGTCTGTGATCTGTCCCATTCACGAATGATGATGGATGATGCCGTCCATCTTTCCCTGTTCGATCTGAGCTCACCCGAGCTCGGATTGCCTCCAAATTGATCCCACACCTTCGGGGAGGGGAGATGCACAGATCTACTAGCTAAGATCTAATGACATTCACATTTGCTTCACAAAGGACCAACCTATTTTTGCTAGGGAGCTCAATTTTATAAAATTACCTCACCGAAGCTAATGTTCGGCGGTGGGATCGACGGAGGTAGCTTTGTCTAGTAGAGACGAAGCCCTGTTGAGAAGATTTGTGCTTGATTTGAAGTAGATTGCTTAATCAACCAAACTCCTCCTATTTAACGATCAATCTTGGTCGAACTCCTATCTCCGATGGTCGGGAAGGCTCGGGGATGATTCAGTTGGCTTCTACAAAGTATGAGAATAGTGTGGGTGCGAGGAATTGGGATTTGGTTGAGTGGAGAATGAGTATTGCACGAGAGAAGCTTGTCCTATTTCGACTTTGGCCAGGGAGGATGAAAGACTGATTGAGGAAGCTTGAGAAGGCTCTTGGGAAGTCTCTCAAATTTTAAAAACTCCTTAGGGACTCACACGAAGAGAATGGTCAAGAATCCTGCTCGAATTGAGGGGGTATACCCCTCAATTGGGCTTGATGGATGGGCATGATCCATTCCTTAATTTTGGTCAGTTCACCGCCATCAGGGCGTCGGAGGGGTCACCATCAGCTCCACGTGGCATGCCTAGAGTGGACGAAGCTGTGGGAGGAGTCTCTAAGGCTGATATAGGAGGATTGAGTTTCCTTTTTGCTCCCTTGCACCCATGGGGTTCGACCATGGAGGTGGTTGGTTGGGAAGTTTCTCTTGGTCCATGGAAAATGCTAGGATGGCTTAGGGTGGGCTAAAGTGGCCTAAGAGTTCCTCATCAGAAAGTTTGATGCCTGCCATGGTGATGGGAGAGTGGACTTTGCCTCTTATGGAAAGAATCCAATGCAAAGAGCTTTGCACATTGGTCAATTCCCTTGGATTGGGTCCCATTAGATTTGGGCTAGTTTAGGAGTGATTTATGGCTAATGTGGTTTGGGTTTGATCAGCTTTTGGGGTCCCATAACGTGGCTTTGAGTAGTTTAGCTCAATTTGATCAAAATGAGTTCATTTGGGTTAAGTTGGGTTGGGTTGACTAATTGGTTAAATTGGGTCAAACCAAGGCTTGGGTTAGGATTATATGATGATTTGGTATTTTTTGGTTCAATTGGTTTTGATTAAATTGACTTAGGTTTGAATTTGACTAATTTGGATTCAAAAGGGTCAAATGGGTCAAGTTGACCAATTTGAACAATTTGACCAAATTGTGTTGGGTTAGGTGTTGAGCAAGTTCAATTGGTTGATTGAGAGTAATTGTAGGCTTTGATTTGAATTAATTTGGGTTTAATTTGAATTTTGGCCAATTTGACCCTTTAGGTCAATTTGGGCTAGGTTGGGTTAAGTTTACCAATTGGCCAAATTGGGCTTGATCATGGCTTTGGTCAAGTTCAATAAATAATTTGGAATGAACTTGAGCCATTGGTTGCAATCAATTTGGATTAAACCATGATTTGACCAATATTGGCTTTTTAGGCCAATTTGGGTCAACTTAGGTCAAATGGCCAATTGGATTTGGTTTGGCTCAATTAAGGGTTTGATCATGTTCAATCATTGATTATGAGTGGGTTTGAGTTAATGGTTTTAATCAATTTGGTATATGGTTGGTTTTGGCTAGTTTAGGTTTCATTTGGGTTAAAGGTTGACTTGGTCAAAGGACCAAGTTGACTTGGCTTGACCCAATTCAAGGTGGTTGATCACCCTTGGATGATTGTTGATCATAATATGAGGTTTGGGTGGGCTTAGTTCAATCCAATTTGTATTGGATTAAGACTTGGCTCAAAAGGGTCTTTTAGGTCACTTTGGTTAAGTGGACCTAAATGGGTCAATTGGCTTGATCATTGCTTCATTCAGGTTTAGTTGAACTCACATATGAGCTTATGATTGAAATATAAATCCAATTGCAATTGGCTTGGAGCCAAATGAGTTTTGGTTCATATAAGTCAAGAGGGGTCAACATGGGCTTGACTTGGGTTTGGTTTGATAATTGTGGTTTGTGTTTATATTTGGGTAAGTGATTGAAGGAATGGTTGGTTCATGAAGAAATTCATGGGTTTTGAATTGATTTGGGTATCATTTAGCCAAGTTCAAGAAATTGGCTAAAAAGTCTAAAACTGAGAATCTGATTTGATTTGGGTTTGGTTTTGATCATTTGGATTTATATTTCATTTATATTTGTGAATATAAATGAAGATATAAATGGTTCGTAAAAAAATCACTTGAGTTTGGAGTGATTTGGATGCATTTTTGACCAAACTCATGGATGTAGGTCAAAAAGGCTAATTTGGATTTTCAATTGGTTTGATTTTTTCTTGATCATCGGAAGATAGATTTCAGTTATATTTATGAATATAAATGAAGGAATTATTGATTTATAAAGAAATCAATCAATTTTAGGTTGATTTGGATCAAGGTTTGATTAAGCTTATGGAGGTAAGCCCATAAGGCTTAACAAGAAATTTTGGGATTTGAATTTGGTTTTGAGTTTCAATCATTTGGAGTTGGATTTGGGTTTAAATATGATATGTGATCTGAGTTTGAATTGATCTTTGAGAAAATCAATTGAATTGAGATTGATTTGAATTTGGTTAAGGCTAAGTCCATAAGATGAAATTAAATGGCTTATGAAGGGTTTTGGAATTTGAATTTGGTCATGGATTTCAATCATTGAATTTGGAATTGATTTGGCATATGGATTTGGATTTTGAATTTGAGGTTTGGTTTGAGAAGGAAAGCATGGATTGAGTTTAAGCTATAGAGTAGGCAAGTCCTCCTAAATCCCTAAGGCACAATCTATTCCTATGGCTAACTCCTCTAAGTCTCTAGGGTTAGGTTAAGTGTTCACCTAATCACTAGAAGTGTCTTAAGATTAAGAAACTCTTAGTGTCTACTAGAGTCCTAGATCTATGATGAGAAAGTTGAGAGGTCACTTCAAAAATGAGGTCAACATAAATCTATCTAGATTGTATATCAACTAACAATATATTTGGATTTAGCATTCTTTTACTCTTCTTTTCAACTCTAAGGAAACTCTCCTCAATGTGTATCATATCTTTATTTAGACCACTAAAGTGTTTTTTTTTTTCTCATGGTAGCTTTTCCCACTTGTACTAAAAAAAACCCATCTCTTCTTCAACCAATACTAACATATCAATAAATTTTAATTACACTATTCTTCCCATGATTGAGTAACAATTTGTCAATAAAAAATATAAAATTAACTTCCTCGTGTCATCTCTAAAATATAATCCATGAATGCATTCTTAAAGTTATTGGTACCTTTTAGATAGTTATCAACACACATTTTACTTATGTTCACCTCATAAAACTTATTTTCTATAAGAAATTTATCAAACTAGAATTCAATAATCACAATAAATTCACATAATTTAATCCTTCATTTTTATCTCTAATGTTGAACATAATAAACTAAAAATCATTTTTTATGTCATTAACTTTTCTTAAGAGAAGCCCTTGTATTAAATCATATAGAATTACAAGTTTGGAGCATTAAAGAGTTGTTTGTAGAGGGACTGCTTGGGCCCTCTCAAACAAATAACAAGTTTCAAACCAATTTACAACTTTTTCATCACACCACTAGCTCGTTATATGACCCAAATAATATAATTCCACTTCATAAGAATATATATTTTGGGCATATGTATTCAAAACAATGTAAATCAAATGAAGTTAATGAGGCATTACAAGGTTTGATTCTATAGCTAAAACCTCACTTGAACCCAATTTCAAGCTCTTGTTTTGAAGCATATGTTTAAATGCTGGGATCAAAGCTTGGCTTAAAGTAGGTTCAAATAAAATTTGAACAAAAAATTATAGTTTAAACAAAGTTTAAATATAGCTCAAAGTATGCTTCAAACCTTAATTTTGAAACTAATGTTTGACCTAGATTTAAAAGAAAAGTTTGGACTAGGTTAGAACAAGGGCTTTGAACCAATGGTTTAGGCCCTATTTGAAACTATTTCAAACCAATTTTCATGACTGTATTTTGAAGCACAAGTTCAAGCTAAATTTGAACAATATTCAAACACATGCAGTTTGAACCTTATTTGAAGTTAGTTTGAACCAAATTCAAATATTGTATTATATTTTCTAATTATATTTGAAACTAATTAAAATCTTTTTAAGCATAAACTCTTTTGAACTAGTTTGAAGTTTGGATTTTAACCAAGTATTCAATGATCTTGTTTGAACCTTGCATTCGAAATCATTTCCTTCTTTTTGTGATAATGGGCAACAGTGTAAGATTATCGATATTAGAAAAGACAGTGATTGCATCTCATGGAAGATTTTTTCTGATTTAAATGAACTTGATATTGACATCCTCTTAAAAATCGTAGAACTTTAAATTTTTATCTTTGTAGTAACATTGTTTATCTAAACAGGTACATTTTCAGCAAATTTAACTGATCAAAGATTCAATCCTAAAACAATCTCACATATAATGTAATTATTCCCTTTTTTTTTTTTTTTTTGCTGAGTCAATGCAAAAGCCACTCTTTTCTGATTCAAACGTACATTACGATGATGCAGGAACAAACTGATAATTGATTAAGACTCCTCATCAAACCAACCATATATGCAGATGAAAGAACAGTTAATATTCAAGATACTGATATTACCCACCGGCTTAGCTCAGTTGGTGAGGCAGGTGTGAGATTCAACCCATTCGATTCTCGCGAGGGATAACCTACGGGAAAAGTGGTCCGAACCTATGGGGTTGGTGCTTGCCAGGGATTAGTCATGACATCCACCCATAGGGTGGGGTGTTGGGTGGATACCTCGTTATCAAAAAAAAATAAAATAAAATAAAATACTGATATTATATTTTATTAAAGAAAGAGAAAGGAGAGAAATAAATTTCTTGTTGTTCCTCCATTGCGGTCCATCTTCAAATATCTTCACATCACTCCAAAAAACATGAGGTAGTGTTGAGATGTCAGGTTAGAGATCTTCTCCTCTTTTTATTCGGACTGAATCAAAATACACCTAATATATTAATCTTCTAATTTAGTTGTCATTAAGACTCAAATTAAAAATAAAATAAAATACACGAGCAGTATTAATGGCTGCACGAGTGGGGGCATTAACTTTCATTGCTTGGTAGGTAATCAGTATTCTCTTTCCAACGCAAATTTAGTGTGATATTAAAGATAGTGACAGTTCTTTTCCAAAAAAAAAAAGATAGTGACAGTTCCCCAAGAAAAAAAAAGGATAGTGACAGATGCTGTGATATTGTTATGGGCGTGGATTTTACTGAGCAAATCTACGTGCAGATTCAGCTTGTATTTGTTGGATTCTTTATATGTGAGTTTAATACTACTAAATATGTATCAAATATATTAGAACGATCGAGGGTATAAAATTTCTCTCGAATTCTGGCCTTCTTCTTAAGAAAATATAAATATTATGTATTTTCGATGGTTGATCTTATCAAAAATTATGTATCAATGATCAACATATGATGAAAATTATTTAATTTAGTGGTTGAGAGCAAATATTATCAACTGAAAGGTATACGGTTCAATTTTATACTACATAAGAATTGAAGTTTAAGTGTTTGATATGTAAATACATAAGAATTGTGTGGTATTTATGTGAATCTCCCAATATTTAATAGTAAAAAAATTTATATGCCCAAATTAAAAGATATTTCTGATTATGTCATCTAGTATATATATATATATATATATATATATATATATATATATATATATATATATATATATATATATATATATATATATATATATATATATATATATATATATATATAGTATGCGATGGCACATTTAAATAAGCATATAATAATTAGTAAAATTATAACTTCTCAATTGTTTTAGCTAACCTCAGAAGCACTGTCCACAAAAGTACATCATAAAGTATACACCATTGAAACATCACTACTTGGAAAGCGATCAGACAAAACTTGAGCTACCTACTCTTTAGATTTGGCTCATTCTATTAGTGGTGAGTCAAATCATAATGATTTATAAATTGAAAAAAAAGCATTGTCCCCTTATCTCTAACACACCCATTTATATAAAATAATAAAATAAAATACATATGATTCCTTCAATAAATTTTTTATAAAAATAACTACATAAAAAGCTCCCATTTATTTCTCCCCTGATAAATAGAATTTTATAAGTTGAAGTATTTCACACATTAGTGTATTAGGAGTTCCCCTACTCACTTGTAGAGGGTGGCAGGAAAATGCTATTGATGTCTTTAAAAAAAAAATACATGCTTCTACATTATCTATAATTTCATCAACAAATATAATAATGCATAAAAACATTTTTAGTGATGTGGCAATATACCCTTAAGCTTCATTACTAGTGTACTATGATATATTTAATGAAACATAATATCTCAAGTATTACACTCAATTTATCTATTATGATATAATATGATGATTTGACTTTCGTTATTCTCTCCTACGAAGGTGATATTAACTATTGCCAAAGTTTCAAACAAATAATTTATGTCACGCTCATGATTGATAAATACATGAATCATGGAAATAGCCACTCTACATATATATATATATATATATATATATATATATATATATATATATATATATATATATATATATATATATATATATATATATATATATATAATAAAAAAGAGTGCAAAATAAATATAAAACATGTTTCTAGGAAATGGAATGCCATAATTAAAGTTGATAAAACACATAAAAGTCAACTACATGAACTCTGCATGGAGTCTAATAAGCTACTATGTGTGGAGTTCAAACGACGCCTATAATAAGAAAGAGAATAAAAATATTTTATTCAAGGATAGAAAGCATAACTCTCATAATCTTACAAATACACATGTAGTATGCGCACACGTGTGCGTGTGTCTATGACTTTTTATTCCTCTTAATATAGTCATTTGGACTAGCATTCCACCCCTCTCCTCAACAAATATCCCTCAAATTGGCTTTTATACTAAAATATCCTTATATACTCATTAAGAAATCATCCCTTTCAAATTATATTTTACTAGTAATACAAAAATCATTTTAAATATTATTATTGCTATCATCTCTTTGTGTGATTTCATCTTTCTTTCATTGAAATGTCTTCCTACAATGAAGGAAGAAGATCATAATAGTGATTAGAAAGATTAACAAAGTAGTTGAATTAGATGTCAATACATATATATAAGTATTTTTTTGATGTTTGAATATTTTGGGTAAATGAATAATAGGATTTTTTTTTTTTATTTATTTGTATTGGTTATGAGAAAGAATGTTTCTTATGAAAATGAGTTATCGAGATT
This sequence comes from Cymbidium sinense, assembly GCA_021442155.1. Classification (NCBI taxonomy): domain Eukaryota; kingdom Viridiplantae; phylum Streptophyta; class Magnoliopsida; order Asparagales; family Orchidaceae; genus Cymbidium; species Cymbidium sinense. The sequence goes on along the minus strand of CM038217.1, from coordinate 66,345,035 downwards.
TTAAAAAACATTAAATTATATAGAAGGTTAAAATGGATTCAAATAAATTCAAGAATGTAGTCAAAATCTAATTGGAATCTTGTTTGAGCATTGTCCAAATAAATTCAAATCTTGTTCAAATAGATTCAATTTTGGCTCAAATGATATTCAAAACTAATTTAAACTTCCTTCAGTCATTATTTGAATGAATTCAAACTTTACAAATAGATTTGAACTTTGATCGAACAATATCAAATTTCAAACCTATTTTGACTATTTATTAAGTAAATTGAGCTTATAGTTTGAATATTATTGAACCAAGCTCAAACTTTTTGTTTTTGCGGTTGATCAAATCGATTCAAATCTTATTTTACCTTTTTTTTATTTTATATTAGCTCAAATATTATACAAAATAGGTTGAAGAAGGTTTTAATTTGTTATATATCTATGATAACATATTCTTTGTTGAAATTTTACATAAATTATTTATATTTATTAAAAATTATTCTTTGATGATGAAAATTCCTTTTATATTAAACCATGTGTTATGTCTATGAGAAGCTTTAAGTTAAACGCTCATAACACATCAATATTTAATTAAGACTTGATTTAATTCAAGTGATATTTTATTATTATAATTATATATTTGGCATAATTACCAATCAAATAATAAGTTTTGATATAAATATATAAATTAATTTAAGATATTATAAAAGTATCATATGTAATATTGTATTAATTATACTTAGGTGAGGTGTTTAATATTTTTTATGTATCCCCATGACATGTTAATTAATACTTTTTCAAACTCTAATTTTAATCTATGTTATATTTTATTATTATTTTAAGTAATCTTTCATATAATCATCTGGAATCATTGGGCAATAAGTTGAGCCAACTTTGGGTAATGAATTCCATGCACTACAAGAAGTCCATAGCCTCTCAATGTCTTAGCCCTTATGGCCATTCCTCCATTTTCTCAATTCGTCATTCTCATTGCTTCTATCTTATGGGCTTGTCTCTTCAACTTGAATTTTCTTAAGAGAGTTCACTCAAGTTTTGGATCAGCAGAAAACAGAGGCTCACCATCAGAGTAGTGCATACATGATAGTCAACCTACAAATAGATTAAAAACAGCAATGTTTCAAAAATCAGACCGGACTGGCTAGTCCAACCTTCAACAGGCCATACAACTGATTCGATTATTTTGAAAATAGTCTTATACATTGAATCGTCTTGAACCACTGGTTCAATTGGCTGAACCGGTTCTGATTTTAGAAAATCGACGATTTAATTAATATTTATATTCAATTATTCAAATATATTAAATAATTATAATTTAATATTAAACTTAACAAATTATGTAATTTCAATATTTTAATAAGAAATCTTATACATTTTAAAATTATTTTTTATTATAAATATATTAAATTATTTAATTGTGAAATTTAAATATATTAAATATTTATATTTAAATATCAGACTTAACCAAATATGTCATTTAAATTTTTTACATAAAATTTTAAAAGTACTTAACCAAATATATTAAAAACAGCAATGTTTCAAAAATCAGATCGGACTGGCTAGTCCAACCGTCAACAGGCCATACAACTGATTCGATTATTTTGAAAATAGTCTTATACATTGAATCGTCTTGAACCACTAGTTCAATTGGCGAACTGCTGAACCGGTTCTGATTTAGAAAATCGACCGATTTAATTAATATTTATATTCAATTATTCAAATATATTAAATAATTATAATTTAATATTAAACTTAACAAATTATGTAATTTCAATATTTTAATAAGAAATCTTATACATTTTAAAATTATTTTTTATTATAATTATATTAAATTATTTAATTGTGTAATTTAAATATATTAAATATTTATATTTAAATATCAAACTTAACCAAATATGTCATTTAAATTTTTTACATAAAATTTTAAAAGTACTTCTATTATTTTAATAAACTTCAATTGAATTAATTATAATATAACTAATTATATTATAAGCTCATACTTTAGAGCTCTACTTCTCAATATAAAGAGTGCAACACTAAATTTTCTTCATAATGTGGGACTTAAAAAGTTGAATATGGTGGACCCTTTTGAGTTCAACACTTAGGCTTTAAGATTGAGATTTTTGAAATTTATGAAATAGACTTTAGTGATATAAAATGAGCTTTGAAATATAAAAATATAAAAATTATATTTTAATTTTTAACTTTATATTTTTTTAAAATATAAAATCTAGAATAATATTTTATAAAAATTTTAAAATACTTTTGATATTATAATATTATAATTTTATATTATAAAATATATTTATATTCATAAATTTATATTATCAAAATTTTAAGATTTTAAAATTTTTTAATATAGATATATACTTATATTTATAATAATATTTTTACATATTTTGTATATTATATTTTTATATTAGCTATATTTTATAAGATTTTTAAAATAAATTTATATTTTAAATTTAATATTTTTATTATTAACTATTATTTTTATAGATTATATTCTTATTATAAATTATACTTATATCTATAAATTTTAATATTTTAAGTATATTTAATATATACATATAAATACATCTTATCGAACTTAAAATTAATCTTGAAACTAACAATTATTAGAAATGTTATTTTGTGCTTGTCCAATTTATTTTTTATTATATATTTATATTATTTAATTATTTAATTTTATCAATATGTAATAATTTTAATTTTTATAAAGTCATCCTGTTCAAACCCGGATGAACTTTTAAACCTTCAACTTTTCTTTCTTCCGGTTCAAAATCGGTCTAGTTTTGACAAACATGAAAAATAGAAGAAAGAAAATAAATATAAAATTATTCAAAATAATTTAGTTTTTATAAGTAAAATAATAATTAGTTTATTTTATAAATAAATAAAACTAATTTTAATTTTATAATAATATTTCAATAAACGTTGATAATATTACTGTATATAATTTAAAAATTCTAATACTACTATTAGCATTTATCATCAAGGTAATCTAATGTAATGCCATATTCCATAATAAATTTTAATAGTGATCTCAATATTTTACAACAAATATTAATAATACTATTAGAGCTTAAAAAATCTTGCAAAATACGGCAAATTAGTGATTCTTATCTATAAAATATGATTTTTTTTATTATAAATGTTAAATTATTATTTTCTTATAATTACATAATAAATTTTTTTATTGTAAGATGGGGCCGTCGGAAATGACAAACGTTGTATATCCAAGGGATTATTAATCAATTTTTTAAATTTATGGCACATGAGATTAATCATATACTATCAAATAAACTATTACCAACACAAATTTCATATTATTTATTTAATATTTTCATCATCAAATAAAAAATTTTAAATTTTCTTATTTTATTAATTTTTTATTTCTTTAACATATAATTTATTATCTTTTGAATTAAATATTTAATCTATAAAATATTTTTAAGTAATTTTATTTTACATTAATTGTTTTAAAAAAATTACATTCATAGCACACAATCCTTATGAATTACATATTTAACATTTTAAATTTAATATTTATAAATATATATTTTTTAATTTATGAGAATATGTATTTCACTTTAAAAAATTAATGATGCTATTTTTAATATAATATTGAAATATTTATATGATATTTATATAAATTTAAAATTTTAGATATTAAATATATTGATATATAAGAATTTTAAGCAATGTATGTAAATAAGCCTTTAAAAATCAAATGTTAGTTTAATTTTTAAACATCTAATATATGGCACTGCTTTTGTACACCGATTTCGAGTTGATCTCAAGTTGACTCATCTACCTGAAATATTATCTTACAACTCTAGATAGACTCATGACTTGAATTAATTGATTTTGATCGAACCGGACTTATTTTTTGACCGATTTCAAGCTCACTCTTTCGATTTCGAGTCTGCTCAATTTGAACATTTCATCTTAGTTTAACTCAAAATCAAATTGATTTGGCTCATTTTGATTGAGCTTGCTCAAATTTAATAAAAAATATTATTAAAATATTATAAAAATTAAATTGAGTATATAAAATAAAAAAAAATGATTTTTAAGGAGATGATATTTGTACTTATAAAAATATTACATTTATTTTAGAAAATTATAAATTATAACTAAATATACTAAATTTTAAAAATAGTTTTATTGTTAAAAACTTAAAAGTATTATATAAAAATTTTAAATTTTTTTAATAATAAAAATATTTGCATTGATTTCAAGGGGTATTTACACACTTATCACACAATTTTTATGTATTTACATATCTAACATATAAACTTTAATTTTTATATATACAACACCCTAATCTTTAATATCACATCAAAAATATCACTTCATTCACTTTTTAAAAATGAAATATAACTTTTTAAGCATAGAAAAGTATTAGATAAGTAAATAATAAAAGTAAGATATTAGATATATAAATACATAAAAATTATGTAATATGTATGTAAATTTTCCTAATTTCAAACTGATCCCATGGCCCGCCCTTCAAAATCATATCAGCTAAAAAAAAAAAAAAGTTTCTTCCGAACCCCCACGTCCCAATCCAAATTTCGATTTGATCGAGCGATGTTGAACAGCCTTAGCTGCGTCTATTCCCTTCCCTTCTGCTAACGTCCGATTTTCTTCCAAACAACGGAAATCCCCCAAACGCTTCTCTTTTCCGAATTTCAACCTTGTGCTTTTGAACGTGTTTTTCAGCACGACGCGTCAACGATGCCATGCGCTTTTCTCTTGAAGGGTAATCATCATCGGAGATACAGGCAGCTTTATAATGATTTTTCCTATGTCTTATCTATAGCTCGGTTTAAGGGCATTTTTGAAGAATTTGGATCGTGTATCTTACATAGCCTTTTCTGAAGAGCGACAGTTAAATGTTTTGCATTTTTTTTCCTTCATATTTTGATTGTCTTAGTAGGGGAAGTCTTTGTCTTGTTTCAGTAATTAATTTTGTAGTCATTGGGATTAGGTGTTTTTTTAAGGTAACGATGCTCAATTTTATTTTAGGGAGATTTACATACATATCACACAATTTTTATGTATTTACATATCTAACACCTAAAGTTAGATATTTACTTATCTAATACTTTTCTATGTTTAAAATGATGCATTTCACTTTTAAAAAGTGAATAAAGTGATATTTTTGATGTGATATTGAAGATTAGGGTGTTATATATGTAAAAAATGAAATTTAGGTGTTATATATATAAATACATAAGAATTGTGTGGTATGTATGTAAATCCTATTTTATTTTATTTTTTCTTTTCATGGAGCATTTATGGTTTGAAGGCTACTGTCACAATTTGGGTTTAGAAGATGGGATTTGATGAAAAAATATGAAAACCTATTTTGTTTTCACAAAAAAAAAATGCACATATAATAAAAATAAAGCTAAACTGATAATAACAACATTTCATCACATTATTAAAGCTCATATAATAGCCTAATAAGAAAGCATATATTATTCAAACTATAAATTAAAATTCAAAAAGGAAACTGTAAGAAATAATTCTATACAAATCTAAAAACATAAATATGGAGAAATTACTGCATAAACTCAAAATATCAAAGACACTAAGGGTTTGTTTGGGGCAGCTTTAACTTTTTGAAAATCAAGTTGTAATGATGTTGTGGAGAAAACAGTTTTTTGAAAAAACTATTATCTAAGTTACAAATATTTTTTATTTTGGAAAATTTAAATAGTAGCTTTCTGATAGCCACCACACTCTAACAACTCTCGTTTTCAAAACAATTTTTTCACCACAATACTTTCTGAAAAGCAGACAAAAAATTGGTAGTCAAATGAAACTGTTTTCTAAAAAAGCAAAGTAATTAGAAAGTTATCCCAAACGCACCCTAATTCTGATAAAAGCTGGCTCCCATGATGAAGGTCTTTCAGCTATACCAATTTAATCTTAAAGCAAAAAAAATTATAATAAATGAATTTGATGAATCAAACTCAGCAAATACTTACTATTTATGAAAATATAAATGACAAAAGATTGTGATATGCAATATGAATAGTTGAAAATGTTCAATGATCACAACTCATAAAAAAAGTGACGTCCTCAAATTATTACTTCTAAAGTAGAAGTGAATTAGTAAATGAATGATATATGCTTATGCAACTTATCCTACTTTTATATTTAAGATTATGTACATGAAATATCTACAATCATACATTATTATGTCAAAATAAATGTTATCACATCAAGTATGCACAATTATGTCTACGTAATAAGTCATCAGTCATTTATTACTATTTGCTAACAATTTATTTATAATTGTGCATATATAATTTACACAAATATATAATCAGTTGTCTACGACACCTTGTACAAGAGAAGGTAGACACTTTTCTCATAGAAATTCAATAATGTCTCTAAGGACATTTCTATCCAGCTAGCCATTAACATAAGAGTATAATCCTCATACAAGTTTTATATTGATAACATGCTTATTACGCACATTACCAACAAGTAATTATTAGAGGTATTATTAACAACATGATCGACATTAATTGTATACAAATATGAGTTATAAATTGAATCTAAAGCATATATAACATGTAGAGATAATAAATACTACAAGCATAACAATCAACTGAATGTGTGAGAAGCTAGTGCAACTATAAAGTAAGGCTAACCAATCCTAAAATTCATTATGAATCTGCAAATAATAAATATCTACTCGCATTTATATGACGAGTAATAGAATCTCAATGGTAGGACTCATAAACCTACATAATAACTAATAATCCTAGTACAAATAATAAGGTTAACGTCTCTAATAATGAAGAGTATATTTATCTCTTAATAAATAACAATTATTTACTTCAAGATGTCCAACAAGAAACTCTGATTTAAATTTAGATCCCGCACAATTAAATCAGGTGAAAGTCAACTTGAAATATCTATAGATAAGTATCCTAAATTAATGCATATATTATAATATGAGTTATACACAAAATAACATTAGACCTAACCTTAAATTAAGTAGGGATTTCTCTGAACTTTATATATTTGAAAATATAAAAGTAGTTATCAAAATCTAATAAATCAACACAAACTCATTCTAAGAATGGATAAATCAATATAATATTTTAATCTTATTATCATAAGATGCCAAAATTTGTAAACAACTATAGAACTTTAGTTTAATCAAATCATTTTTTCTTAAAAACCAGGAAGATTAACCAATAACACCTTTTACGACAATGCAAACAAAGAGAAATTAATAATAAACAATAAGGAATATAAAGAGAAATGAAGAAGTCTAATTATTGTTAATGGAAGAAGTGCATACAACTATTATTGCAAAAAAAGAGGAAGGAGAAAGTAGAGATCCGCGGTTCCAAGGAGGGAAAAGAGCTATGGTTATTGATATTGATCATTGAGGGAGAAGAAGGAGAGCGAAGTAGGGTTCGACATCTATAGCTTATGGATAGTGCAAAATAGCAAATGTGAGGAGCAAGAGTTGGGTTGAAGAGGCGAAGCGATGACTAGTTCTAGTGACAATTGAACTCGTGTGAAATAGGAATGGGTGGAGAGGGTCGTGCCTAAAAAAATATTGTCTTGTGAACTGGTTGCTTCAATTCTTACATATTGCCCTCCATTGGAAGATTTGGTTCCCAAATTCATACCTGAGTTCTGGAAGAGCTATGGAAACTTTATGATAACATTTTTTTTCAATCTGTCGAGTTTCTTCTCGCTCTATTTGGTTCTTCTAAAGTACTCTAATTAAAGAAATTGATGGGCGACAAAGCTATCAAATCTCTCACTCCAAGTTGCTCTTTAACATCTTCATAGCTCAAATATTCTCAGATCAATGGTGGCTCAAATTGAGAAATGTGAGAATCATCATGCATATAAAGCTGTAGAAGAGAGACATGGAATACATTGTGAACTCTAACAAGCTTCAGAGGAAGAGCCAATCTATAGAAAACTTTATCAGTTCTCTCAATAATGTCAAAAGGACAATGAAGCAGGGTAGAACCTTTCACTCTTTCCAAAATGTCTAATTCCTCACATTGATGAAACCTTGAGGAAGACATGATCTCCAACTTTGAATTCATCTCTATATGCATAAGATCAAAGTATCTCTTATGACGCTCCTGAACTGAAGACAATTGTTCTTGAGTTTGATAAAACTTTTATGTGGCTTAATAAACTATTTAAGGTCTAAAGAGTTTTCTTTCATCGATCCCAAACCAACATAAAAAGGCTCCACACTTCCTAGCATAAAGAGCCTCATATGGTGCTATGCTGACACTAGCTTGAAATTTGTTTTTGTAAGCAAATTTTACTAGTGGGATGTAATCCTCCTAGTTACCTCCAAAATCTAAAATATAAGCTCTCAGTAGATCTTCTAATATATGAATGGTGCACTTTGGCATACCATCTATTTGAGGATAAAAAAGCTATATTGAAGTCTAATTTGGGACCTAAAGTTTCTTATACTTTCTTCCAAAATTTGTAGTTGAATATTTCATATCAATCTGGCATAATAACAGTTGGAACTTTATGTAATCAAACAATATTATTGATATAGATCTTTGCTAGCTTTTCAACTGAATAATTCTGCTTAATAAATAAAAGGTGGGCAGTCTTAGTGAGTCTATTAACCACAACCCAAATTGTGCCATGATGTTGCTTTGATCTAGGCAATTAAATAACAAAGTTCATTGCACTCTCCTCCACTTTAATTTTTAGATCAGAAGAGGTTGCAACAAGTCACCCAACCTTTGATATTTTATCTTGACTATCAAAAAAGTCAAACATTTTACTACAAAATCAGCTACATCATTCTCTATACCATACCACAAAAAAAATCTTTTTAAGACCTTAATACATCTTAGTACTCCCAAGATGTGCATAATATGATGTAGAGCGTGCTTCACTAAGTATCTCCCATTGAAGTTCTGTTATATCTAAAATAAAAAATTAATCAAACTCCAATATGCCTACTTGGTCCATGGAAAACTCAGAATTCAACCCATTATAGATTTTCTCTTTAATGATCATCAATTTATTATCTCTCAATTAAGCTTCACAAATATGATTTACTAAGGTCATCTAGATAATTATGTGGCACAAAAAAATTTGTTTCTTGAAACTACAATCTCAAGCTGAAGTTGCTCGATCTCTAACACTAGTTGTGGCTCCAAAGTGATCATCTAAGCTACATGGTGGATGATTTTCTTCTCAAAAAACTTGTAACCACATTCACCTTATCCAAGTGATAATAAATCTCCAAGTCATAATCTTTCCTCAGCTCAGGCCATTGCCTCTGTCTCAAATTTATCACTTTCTGAGTGAAGATATACTTCAAACTCTTATGATCATTAAAAACTTCACAACAAATGCATAAATATAATGTCTTTAGATCTTCAATGCAAAGATAGCCACAATAAGCTTCAAATCATGAGTAGGATAGCTATGCTCATGTGCTTTAAGTTGTCTGGAGCTATAAGATATTGCTTTACCATGTTACATCAGAATACAATCTAATCTTTGATGTGAAGCATTATTATAGATATGAAATTTATTTGTGCTTGAAAGAATGGTGAGGACAGGAGCTAACATTAAGCAATTCTTGAGCTTCTAAAAACTCTGCTTATAAGAATCTGACCAAACAAACTTAACAACTTTTGAGTCAGTTTAGTGAGAGGTGTAACAATAGTAGAAAAACCTTTATCAAATCTTCTATAATACCCAACTAGCGAAACAAAACTGTGAATCTTTGTGACAACACTTAACCTCGATCAATCCATAATTGTCTTAATCTTAGCATACACCGTAGAAAATTTTTAGAGTAAATTTAGCACTTCTTGAAACTAAATTTTACACTTTGAAAATTTTGCATAGCACTTATTTTCCTGAAGAATGCTTAATGCTTCTTTGCGGTGTTGGGCATGTTTCTTTTTCTTCTTAGAGAATCAATATGTCATCAATGAATGTAAGAATAAAATGGTCTAAACAAGATTTGACTATCCTATTCATCAAGTCCATGAAATTAACTGTTGCATTAGTCAATCAAAGTGACATCACCAAAAACTCATAATGATCATATTGGGATCTAAAAGTAGTCTTAGATAGATCTTTATTTCTGATCTTTAGCTTGTGATACCAAGATCTAAGGTCGACCTTAGAAAATATGTAAGCATCCTGTAAGTAATCAAATAGATCATCAATGCAAGAGAAAGTATATTTATTATTGTTAATCATTATTTAACTTTTTATAATAAATGCATAGCCTCATGTTATCATCTTTCTTCTTCATGAATAGAACTGATGCTCCCTAATGTGAAACACTAGGTTTGATGAATCCATTATCGAATAATTCCTACAACTACATCTTAAGCTTTTAAAGTGCAATAGTGGTCTTATGATAAGAAGTCTTGAAAATTAGAGTGATACCTTAAACTACATCTATTGTGAACTCAATCTCACAATCAGCTGGCAAGCCAACCAAATCCTCAAAAAATACATCAACAAAATCTTGAACTACAGACACACTATTTAGAGTAATATTATGCATATTGGTATTTACTACGTATATCCAACACACCTATGAAAGATCATCTTATAAGTTTTTACTACTGATACTAAACAGGAAATTGCTTCTCTTCTATCATTAAAATTGAAGTATTGTACAAGGAATGCAAAAATTTACTTTTATTTTATGACAATATATGATAACATGATAAGTAAACAGTTAGTTCATACCCAAAATTCCATCAAATTTAGTCAATGAAAATACAATGTGTATAGCAGGTATATGCATGTATTTGATGTTACATTCCTAACACATTAAGTAATAATCATGGATGATTTAGATGTCATAATAATCGATAAGTGTAATTGTAACAATAAAATTGAAAAAGTTGATACCAACTTGTCAAAATGAATGCAATATCCTATAATCACATACTACATATGTTGGTCATTTATAGGTAAAAAATAATAATTGTCACCACATCGAGAGCCTCCTATTATGTCATAGTGAAAATACATGGTGGAATCGCTTGTTTGGCTACTCCTATGTCTGAGGTCATTGTGGCTGATACTAGGACATTTATTATGTTTGCTGATATGACATTGAAAACTATTATTGATGTTATTGTAAAGAAAATGAGCATTGTTGATATTATGAAGGCGCCAAAAAATGCTTTGATTTTTGATTAGATTGAGTATAACCCATAAAATTTTCTAAAAGTGGCTAAACATTTTACTTTATAAAATACAATCATTTTAAATAATATGTGTAGCATAACCATTTCATTATAGTACAATTTTTTAATGTGAGACACATTAGTTATTTTAAAATATAGAGTGGAATGAATCAAATTTGAGAAATAAAAACCATTACAAAAATTGAATTATGTCTTCTTAGTGTTCATGGTAATTGTGGTATTTATTTTTGGATGTGGAGTGGACACCATGTAGATCGTATGGGGGTACTTATTAAAGTGATCAGGTATGATATTAAGGTATGATGTACTATCTCATTAGATAGAGACATCACCTTATAATGGACCTAATCACCTAATAAGGACTCCTAAGGCATGATGGGCCTTCAAATATATTAGAGATTTTTTCCTTGCTTTACATAGGCAAGTAAAGCATGATTTATATTAATTCAGGTTCTTAAGTTCCCTATGGAGGAAAACCTCCATAGTAAATTACATCCTAGAGAATGGGATTCCCTAAGAATACTCTTGATTTAAGTAGTCAATTATTATCTCTAAGGACTTGAAGGTTAGACTATCAAAGGATTAGTTATGTTTGGAAAGTCAGATGGGAGAGACTAAGAGGAAGACTTATTTTAGAAGCCAAAAGAAATAAGCAAGAAATGCTCATGATACTAGGAATCCTAGTAAGCATTCCAATCTATCCTATGATAGAGCTTTATATATTTGAAAGTGAAGAAATTTATTCTTTCAAGTTAAAATTTTATTAGATTGCTAGGGCTTATAGTCCTCCAACACATGGTTGTGGAGATGCCTAAGAGGTGAGGATTTATGCTTGTGGCCCGAAAGAAATAGCTACCTCGGATCCTAAATCTAGGTAGCTTTAGTACAAGCTAAACACGACCTAAATCTAAGTGATAGGTGAACATAAGGGTTCATCTCCACAAGAGAGAGTAAACCCGTTTGACTTTTAAACTTACAACCACCTAGCGTGGCCTCTAGCTAACTCCTCCTACGATTCAAAATCATGTAGTCTAGTCTTATGAAATTGTAAGATGGTTAGACTTATTATTTAATTTAAAAGAGACTAAGATCCTAAACCCACTCCCTAAGAGACTAGAGCATGAGTGGTATGGGCATATGACTTAATCTACAAGTGCAAAATCTTTTCAATTTTTATTTTATTTTGACACAATATTTTAAACAAAGGCTTTAGGATTTTTTTTATGTCTAAATGCATGATGAAAGTTGATTGTTAGTCAAATAAAAAGAGAAAGAGAGTGAAGCTCCATCGTCAATGGTTGCTCTCATGGGTCAAGCAGTCCGTATTGTGTAAGGATGGAGACCCTCATTTTTGCAAGAGAGGTAGAAGATGTTATGAATGATGTGAGATATACAACATTCAGCTAAGAGGTTGGTAAATATTTTAATTATTTTGTTTAAATACTAAGCTTTATGATGAGGTTATGAGTTGATTAAATTTTAATTATGAGTGATTAGTTGGGTAAAAAAGTTATTTTTATCCTAAGAGCCTACCGCATCCAGGCCACACATTAAAGCATCAATCATTAAGAAACTAAGAAAAGTATGTCATTTCTTATGCATAAGTTAAACAAACCATTAAACAATTTATAATCTAATGCAAAAGAATAAGAGGCCAGTATGATCAAGTACCGCCGTACAACTCGAAAAGAAAGAATAATTATACTTAGAATGAATACATGCTATGAGGGTCTTCATTCTTTATTTCATCATTTTCTTCTTGTCCCTTCTTTCCATTGGTTTGATTGTCCTCCAAAGGCATTACAGGGCATCCCAAGACTAAACCTTCAAGCCATTGCTCATCCTAGTTTCTCCATAGTACTAATCCTAATTCCTATTGTAAAGATTACATTCATATTTAAAAAGTAAATCTAACTACACCTGTAAAATAGAAGTTAGCTAAACATACATACAGTCCCAAGCAGTTATGTATATTTTGGACTTAGTTCCCTGCACATAGGTAACCAAACTCGCCTATATTAACTTGGACTATGCTTAAGGGTTTAAGCAACCTACAAAGAAAGTATTTATATTTTTTTAAGCAACCCCTTAAGCATAACCCCCTGCGAAAAATATGATTAGGCTAATAACAGCCTAACATCAAGTCAATGAAACATACACCCTAACATTCAATCTAAAATATTACATCACCAAAGAAAACATATATCACACATACACCATCCTAACTTGGGACTAGAATAGGTGACATAGTTCTATTGTGTGTTCTAAGGCTTTGTGTGGAATGTCTTAACTAAGAATTAGAGTTATAATTTTCTAAGTGTGGGAGGATTTAATTTAAGATAAAGGTTGGTTTTACTTCAAGTGTTATAAAGAGAAGAAAGAGGATTGACCTTTTTCATCCCTACCTTAAGCCACTTTCTAAAGCATTTTTTATGGCTTAATTCTCTTTAGTGAATGATTTGTTACATATTTTTATTAATCTTAGGTTTAGGTTAACCTTAAATAATTATATCTAATATGAAAGACATCTTAAGATTAATATAGTTGGATTACTATCACATGACATATATCAAATCATTCCTTTTTATCACATGAAATATGCATATGACTTTAACACTTAGCATATCTATACTTGCCATATATTTTGAGCATACTTAAATGTTGATGGATGCATATGTTTGAAAGTTATATTTTACTTGATTGAATTATTTATACATATAAATTAAAGCTCTATCCAAATTCTAATAAAAAATACATATAAAAGAAATTAAATGGGTACATGCCATTGCTAAACTAGGGAACTGAGGTAATTAAATGACCTCCTTGGGGCTACTTAAAGCCTCGTATTCTCAGGATGTCCAGACTATATACCCATTATTATTCAAATCTATGTAAATCCAGATACAAACATAGGAAAGAGAACACTAATTTATATGTAATGTATTTTAATGACTTAGATGACCATGGATGCATGTATTTTTAGTAGAAAAGGGGATTACCATTCTCTAATCAATTACACATGCAAATGTAAAAATGATGTAAGCAAGTACGTGCCGTTGTTAAACCAAAGAAGTGAGATAATCAAATGATCTCCTTGGGGCTACTTAAAGCCTCGTATTCCTGGGATATCCAGACTAAATACTTGCTATCTTAAATACATAAGATCATATAAGTAGCTATAAGAATAAAATAATTTAAATATATATATATATATATATATATATATATATATATATATATATATATATATATATATATATATATATATATATATATATATATATATATATATATATATATATATATATATATATATATATATATATATATAGTTCAATTATTTATGTATATGAACTAAAGCTCTATCCAAATTCTAATATAAAAATACATAGAAATGAAATCAAATAAGTACATGTCGTTATTAAACCAGGAAAGTGAGGTAATCAAATGATATCCTTGGGGCTACTTAAAGCCTCGTATTTCAGGGATGCCCAAACTATATACTTATTAACATTCAAATCTATGTAAATCTATATATAAACTTATAAAAGAGAGCTTCATGTCACATACTCAAACTATAATCACATGCAAGTGCTATATGTATTCATAACTATCATACTTCCATTTATTATTGTCGATTCATAAACTTTAGAAAATAGTTTTGGATTTAATAGTGATAATAGCCACACATATGATTAAGTTAAATCAACACATGCAAGCTTACATGAATAACCTTCATTTGATTCACTTAAATTTAAAACATGAATGCATGGATTCACATGATATACAACTTTTAAAAGTAATTGGAAAAGAATAACTAAATATAAACACATGGTTCATTCAACTAAATTAATTTCTAAGGATAATGTCATCAAATTAAAGTGTTTAAAGATAACCAGAGCTTATTATTAATTTAATTTTTGGATTTGAGTTTATTTAAGGATGAGCACTTATCATTTGTTGTTTAAATCCCATTCCCATGTTTGTGATTTTATTTAGTTTAAGGAAAGGTAATTTAGTGTATTTTATGAATTAATTAAGTTAGATCACTAATTAAATTAATTAATAACCCTTGCCTATTCTTATTTAATTTGATTAACCACTTAATTATGTGCCAAAAATGACATGAACATGTGAGAAAATAATATTGCAATGCTCCTAAAGGGCCTAATGCAAATGGCTCATGAATAAAGGTTAATCAAGTTAAAGAGCCTAATTAAGTACTTTTATAATTTTCTCACACTTATGGGTTAATCATAATTTTCTTAAGGGTTTTTATGTCATTAAACACATAAAGAGGAACCATTAATTTCATTGTTAACTATCTGATGTGATTTATATTTTAATTTGATTTGAATTGGCCATTTAATTAATCATTTAAACACCTAGTTAATTTTCACCTTAATTAACCCTCTTAAAATGAAATGAACTTGGGAAAAGAGATTAAGAAAGAGGTCCTAATTCCACTCCCTTATCCATTCACTATTAAATAGTATTTAATGAGCTTAATTAATTAATTTGTTGCTACTTAGAGTGTTAATTAATCATTAAATTGATTAAAAGAGTGATTAGGGTTTAAATAATCAATTTTCTTAATGAACCAAATAATAAATTCAAAGAAAATTAGGGGAGGCAGAGGTCATCCCATTAAATCAACAGGAGAAGTTTGGAATTAATTGCCCAAGTAATTAAGATTTAATTAAGCTAATTAAATTTACACTTAAACCTAAATTAAGCCTTAATTACTACTCATAATTAATTAGAATTATTTTTAATTAATTCTCCTCTAAATTACCTATAAAAATGAGTATTTATTTGTATTTTTTTATTATTATACAATTAGTTATGATTTTTAAAGTTTCAGTATTTAAAACCCATTAATTAAGCCTAATTAAGCATAATCCCGTTGGCGCCATGCGGAGTGCTAATGTGGTGCACTTTACATGTGGCATCGTAGGATAGGTTATTTAAACGCATCCGAGTCAGCGCTAGCGTAGGTGGCGACAGACGGGGTTTTATCACCACCATTCAATCTAAGATTGGACAATGGAGATTAAATCTATGATTCTTTGGGGATTAATTAGATCAAATCTAATGGATTAATTACAACTATCTATTCCAATCATGCATAACAGAAGGCAGGTGATCTATCATCCCCTGAGCAATGGGAAACGGACACCGTCTACCTTCCCCCGCCTAATTCAAGCTCACCGAAGCTCAGATTTGCTCGAGATCGAACCCACACCTTCATAAGAAGGATCCAAAGGGATCTACCAGTTGAATTTGCATGACATTCATATTCTCTTCAAAAAGGCCTAGAAAAAAATGTCAAAAGCTCAGATTGAGAGAATTTACCTCGCCTGAGCTCAAGATCGGCGACACAATGCTTGAAGTAGCTTCGCCTAGATGAGGTGAAGCCCTATTGAAAAGCTCTGTGGACCAAGGACCATCACTTTGCAATCTAGTGTTGATCAAAAGAGTACTTTCGAAAGTCGGAGGGCTTGGGGGAAGATTCGTTTCACCTCGATAGATCTTGGTGAATGTGTGGGTGAAGTTAATTTAAATGGGGTTGAGTATTAGTGGAGTTGGATGGAGGGGTGCCTTTCCCTATTTCAGGTTAACGAATTCTAGTGATGGGAAGGCTTGGGGAGCTCAAAAATTGCTCTGGAGATTTCAAAACTAGCCTTAGAAGCTCTCTGAGGGTGACTGTGTGAGAAATGGGCTAAATGGTGGGGGGTATATCCCTCATCAGATCGGGCAACTTGGATTCAATCCTCCATTTTGTCGCCCCACCGTAGGGTGAGGTGACGTGACTAGGCGATGTGGCTCGCCTTGGTGGTGGGTGCTGGCTCAAAGCAGTCTCTTTCATCCTTGGGTCCGGTCAATGAGGGGAAGTGATTTAACTCACCTCCCCTTGGTCCATGTCTGACCTAGCCCATGTGGGTCAGGTTAACCATGTAAATAGGGTTCCATTTCGGGTATTAGGTGGCTGTCAAGTGGAAAGAGGGAGAGTTGTCCTTCTTAAAATGTGTTTTATCTCATGTGGGGAGATTTAGTCAATAGGTAATACGTCAAATTGGGTCTCAATTGGGTTGTTCTAGTTTTGGGTTGACCCAACGTGAGCCAAGGATGGGTCAAGCCAAATTCCATTGGGTTTGAGCTTGGTTTGAGTGGGTTTGGCTCAATTTGACCCATATAGGTCAAATTGGGTTAAGCTGGGTTAGGTTGATCAATTGGTCAAATTGGATCAAAACAAGGGTTGGGTCATATTCATATGAGTATTTGAGATGTTTTAGTTCAATTGGTTTGAGTCAATTTGGCCTGGATTTAATTTTGGCTCATTTGAGTTCATATGGGTCAAATGGGTCAACTTGACCAATTTGGCCCAATTGGCCTAATTGGCTTGGGCTAGGGGTTGGTGTGGGTTTGATTGATCAATTGAAGATGCTTATAAGCTTTGGTTTGAATTAATTTATATTTGGGAATGTTTTAGGCCAAATTAACCCTTTAGGTTAATTTGGGCTAAATGGGTCAATTGGGTTCAATTGGTCAAATTGGGTTCAATTATGGCTTCAATCATGTTCAATGATCAATTTGGAATGAACTTGAACAATTGGTTGCAATCAATTTTGGTTAGATCTTGATTTGACCCAATTTGGTCTTTTAGGTTAAATTGGGTCAACTTGGGTCAAAGGGCCAATTAGGTTAGGTTTGGCTCAATTGGTGATCAAGTCATGTTCAAGAATTGATTTTAGGTTGATGTGAATCATATGTTTCAATTAATTTGGCTTGGGCTGAGATTTGATTAGTTTGATATATGTAGGTTAAGTTGGTTAACTTGGTCAGATGACCAAGTTGACTTGGTTTGACCCAAGTGATTGCAATTGATCAATCAAGGATGATCAACAACCTTCATAGAAGATTTTGATTGATGTGCCTCAATCCAATTTAGGTGGGATTGAAATCTGATTCAAATAGGTCAAATTGGTCACTTTGGATCAAGTGGATCAATTGGGCTAGTTGAATCGATTTTGGGTTTAATTGAGTTTAGATGGGTTTATATATGGATTTAGGATTGATTTATAGCTTTGATTGCAATTGATTTAGGTTGAAATAGATTTAGGCTCATTTGGGTATTTTGGGTCATATGGGTTTGGTTTGATTGAATTAGTTTTTGGCTTAGGTGACTTGATTTCATTTATATTTGGGATGATGATTGGGGATATAATTAATTCATGAGAAAATCAACTGAGTTCGATTTGGATTGAATGAAATTTTGGCTAAGTCCATGTGATTAAATCATATGACTTAAGAATGATTGATTTGATTTAATTTGGTTTGGTTGATTCAAATTTGAATTGTGAATTTGATTTGTATTTGGGATGAATTGAGTTTGGGGTTTGGTCTAGCTTAAGAAGGTAAGTATGGAATTGGTTAAGTCATAGGCTAGGTAAGTTTCCCTAATTCTAAGGCATACCTTAATCCTATGATTAACCCTTCTAAATTTCTAGACTTAGGTTAAGTGTTCATCTAATTACTAAAAGTGTCTTATGACTAAGGAGAATCTAGTGTTTAGAAGACTCCTAAATCTAATATGGGAAGATTGAGTCCTCACTCCAAAAGTGAGGTCAACAGTAATCTAAGAACAAAGTTTTTGTTCAAGACTTTTATGAAATAGGCAATGGTGTATAAAGCTCAATATTATAGTTAGTTTCTATAATTGCCTAGCATGTTCTACATTATAATGTAGCATCCTACTTTGAATCAGGCCAATAATACCTTACCTCATTCTATGGGTCTGAAAGATTTGTTGGTCAAACATTCAGGAGGCAAGTAAAATTATAGATAAGATACTAGTCAAAGATTTCACCTCATTTTATGAGGACTTTAGATCTGATTCCAAGCTTCCTACAGGAACAACTTATGATTAATCCCCTCTTTAAATGCTGAGAGAGAACTTTCGCTTAGTGCTAGTTATTAGGTTGCTAATTCTTAGCATATAGTAGCAACAAATGGAGTTTGAATTATATAATTATGAAATTTATCATCTTTTAATTTAAAGTGGATGGTGGGGGAAATGATGACATGCTCAATCAAGATCTCATGATTTTGTCGCCATGGGTTGTCATGTCTCTATATCTACTTAATCTAAGGATATGATCAATCCAACTTGATTGAATGATTTTTATCAGCTACTATAGGTTATTTCATCCAAAGGAACCTTATAAATCAAGGTTGATGCTTATTTAAGAAGATAATTTTAAGTCCATCTTAGTTGACAATGTGCTTTTACCCTATCAGGTGCACCTTATGATTCACAATGTAAAAGGCAGACCCATTGGTGAATATATGGGCTACAATCATTACTATAATTTTGTGGGGTCACTAAGGGGCCAAATCACCTAGTCAGAGGGCTTTAATTATAACTATTATTTATGTGATATTATTTAGGGGAAAAATTACATGAACAGAGGGCACTGGGCATGTTTCTATTAACGTGAGATTTACTAAGAGTGAACATAATGATACACTTGATATTCACTCCTTTGTGAACTAAAATTTTCTTAATTTTTTATCACCAACACATAGTTGTAGATGGATGTTGGATGACTTTAGCTCTAACTTTTTTATATAATGAAATCTATTTGAATATCGTAAGGTTAACATCAATTTGGACCTAGATTGATTTATCATTAAATTTTAAGTATAATTTGATGGTGATGCCCCTGGAATGAGATATTCCTTTGACACAACTATCATCGGGGTGTGAATGATTTGAATATTCAGACTATAATTTAAGAATTTTATTTTTAAGGTTGAACCACTATAATAGAGATTTTTTTTTCAACGTATCTGTTAGCAGGCTGTGAATAATTTGAGCATTCACACTTATGGTATTTTATTTTAGATGCTAGGTGGACACCAAGTAGATTTTAGGGGGTATTTATTGAAGTGATCAAGTGCGACATTAAGGTATGATATACTATCTCAAAAGATAGAAACATCATCCTACAATGGACCTAATCACTTAATAAGGACTCCTTAGGTATGATGGGTCTTTGTATATACCAGAGATATTTTTCTTACTTTACATGAAAAAGTAAAGAAGGGTTTATTTTATGTCAGGTTCTTTAGTTTCCTATGTTGACCTCACTTTTGGAGTGAGGACTCAATCTTCTCATTATAGATCTAAGAGTCTTCTAGACACTAAGAGCTCCTTAGTCATTGTGGTGTTTATTTTTGAGATGTGGGACACCATGCATATCTTTGGGGGGGGTACTTATTGAAGTGATTGGGTACAATATTAAGGAATGGTGCACTATATCAAGAGATAGAAATCATCACTCTATAATAAACCTAATCACCTAATAATGACTCCTAAAGCATAATGGGTCTTCAAATGTACTAGAGATTTTTCCCCTACTTTACATGAAAAAGTAAAGTAAGGTTTATTTTAAGCTGAGTTTGTTAAGTTCCCTATGGAGGAAAGCCTCCATAATTAATTACATTATATAGAATGGGAATTTTTTTAATAATACTCTCGATTAAAGTAAATAATTAAGGTATCTAAAGATTTCAAGGCTAGATTATCAATAAATTGGTTATGTTTGGAAAATTAAATATGATAAATCAAATGGAGAGACTTATTTTTGGAAGCCAAAGAAGATGAGTATAGAATGCTCATGATACTAGGAAACCTAATGAGCATTCCAATATATTCTATAATTGGTCATTACATATTTGAAGTTGAAGAGATTTATTTTGTTTGAGTTGAAATTTTAACAGATTACTAGGGCTTATAATCCACCAACATAAGGTTATGGAGACACCTAAGAGGTAAAGATTTTTTCTTGTAGCCCGAAGGAAACAGCAACCTCAGATCCTAAATCTAAAGAGCTTTGGCATAAGCCAAAGCATAGCCCAAGTCTAAGCAAAGATGAGAATATTATTTACCTTCATAAGAGAGGATAAACCACCTGACTGCTGAACTTACAACCGCTTGGAGTGGCAACAAGCTAACTCTTTCTATGATTTTAAAACCATGTGGTATGATCATATGAATTGCAAGATAGCTAGGGTAGTTATTTATTTAGAAAGAGACTAAAGTCCTTAAACCTACTCCCTAAGAGACTAGAGCATGAGTGGTAAGAATAATGACTTAATCTAATGCAAAAACTTTTTCAAGTTATATTCCAATTTTGACACTTCATTTTGACAAAAGGCTTTAGGATTTTGATGCCTATATGCATGTGAAAACATGTCATGGGCTAAATTAACTAGAAGAAGGTGTTCTCCACCACAAGGGATGCCCTCAGGTCAAGCATTCTCCTATCATGCAAGGATGGAGATCCTTCATGTTCAAGAGAGAAAGAATATGCATGCTTGATGTGAAATATCCAACCATACAACTAAGGGATTGTTAAATCTTTTAATTATCTTATTTAATGCCTAGCTTTATGGTGAGGTTATGAATTATTTAAAACTTTACTTATGAGTTGTAGTTGGGTAGAAAATTTATTTTTATCCTAAGAGCCTACTCGCATCCAAGCCACATATTAAAGCATCAATCATAAGAAACTATGAAAAGCATGTTATCTCTAATGCACAATTTAAACATAACATTAAATAATTTTATAGCTACCGTAAAAGAATAACAGGTCGGTGTGGTTGTGTGCCACCGTACAACCTTAAAAATAAAAGATGGGTAGCCGAGCTCTACCCTTATACATCCCGAAATTAGAAAATAATAATTACAATTTATAAAATTCTATGGGGGTTTTCATTCCTTCATTCTTCATATCTTCACTCCTTTCTTCTTTGATTTGGATGTGCTTGCTTCAAAGGCATCATAAGGCCTCCTAAGACAAAGCCTTCTAGCCACTGCTCATCCTAATCCCCCATATCATTAATCCTAATTCTTAATGTAAAATTATATTAAAAATAGGAAAAGTAAATCTAACTATACCTATAAAATAAGCATTAGCTAAACATATATACAATACAAATAGTTATATTTATAATTTGGACCTAGCACCCTACACATGGGTAACTAAGCCCACCTGTCCTAACTTAGAATCCCCTACAAAAAATATGATTAGGCTAATATTGGCCTAACATCTAGTCTACGAGGCATACACCCAAACATCTAGTCTACAATAATACATCACAAAATAAAGCATACACATACCAAGCACTGCCCTAACATAAAACTAGAAGTGGTGACTTAATTCTAATGTATGTGTTAAAGCTTGTGTGGTATGTCTTGCTAGGCATTATAGTTGTATTTTTATAAGTGTAGAAATATTTAATTTAACATGAAGGGTTGGTTTAACTTTAAGTTGTTTAGTTAATTCGATAAATTTAATTTATGTTATCTTTTATTTCATATGATTACACTTAGCAACTAAGTGTTATAAAAAGAAGAAAGTGGATTGCCCTCTTTGATGCCTACCTTAAGCCAATTTTTAAAGCATGTTAATTTGATTTAGTTCTCTTTAGTGAATGACTTATTACATTTTTTTTAGATTAATTTGAAGTTTAGGTTCACTTTAAGTAATTCTATTCAATGTGAAAGGCTTTTTGATTTAATCAAATTGAAATACTATCCCATGATTTATGCTTAATCATTCCTTTCCATCACATATAACATGCATATGATTTAATCCTAAGTGTATATATACATACAACATGTTTTAGCATAGTTAAATGATGAATGTAGATATTCATATTTGAAGTTTATATTTCTTATTTGATTGAATTATTTAATCATGTTAATTTAAAGGTTTATCCAAATTCTTATACAAAAAGATATAATAATGAAATTAAATAGGTACGTGTCATTGTTAAACCAGGGAAGTGAGGTAATCAAATGTCCTCCTTAGGGATAACTAAAGCCTCATATTCCCGGGATGTCCAAACTATAAACCTATTGCATTCAAACATATGTAAATTTGTATGTAAGAACATATGGAAAGAGACCCCAAATCATAAGGCTAATTAATTCAATCACTTAGTCTATTATGAATGCATGTATTTTTAGTAGAAAAGAGGGATTTCCATCCTTTAGCCACACATACATACACATGTAAAGAGAAATAAGCAACCACGTGCCTTTATTAAACCAGGAAAGTGAGGTAATCAAATGACCTCCTTAGGGCTAGTTAAAGCCTCGTATTCCCATGATGTCCAGACTATATACTTTTCTATCTCACTACAAATAAATGTATATGTAAATAAGAGAAAGAAAATCATGCAAAAATTACATTTTTATTTGGTTATAACATTTATGTATGTGAAATAAAATTTCATCCCAATTTTAATGTGGGAACACATGTAAATGAAATCAAATAAGTACATGTCATATTAAACCAGGGAAGTGAAGTA
Organism: Cymbidium sinense; assembly: GCA_021442155.1. Taxonomy (NCBI): domain Eukaryota; kingdom Viridiplantae; phylum Streptophyta; class Magnoliopsida; order Asparagales; family Orchidaceae; genus Cymbidium; species Cymbidium sinense. The sequence continues at coordinate 66,321,426 of CM038217.1, read as the reverse complement.
ATGAAATGACCTTTTTCAGGCTAATTAAAGCCACATATTTTTGAGATATCTAGACTATATACTTATTAACATTCAAATACATGTGAAACTACATATATATTAAAGAAAAGAAAGCTCTATTTCACATACATAAGCTATAAGCACATGCAAACCTATATGTAATCATAACTACTATCACTTCATATGTTATTACTCATTTATAAGCTTTTTAAAAATATATTTGGATTTAATAGTGATAATAGCCACACATATATTAGATTAAATCAATAGATGCAAGCTTGACATAAAGGGAAACCATTTGATTTAATTAATTTTGAAAAGATGAATGTATGATTTCAAATGACATGCAATATTTAACATGATTGGAAAGGAATAAATAAACATAAACATATGATTTAATTTAATTTAATTAATTTCTAAGGATAATAATATCAAATAAAACATTTAAGATAAAAAAAAAGCTTATTTAATGTCATTTTTAATCTCATGTTTTGATTTGATCTAAGGATGTGAGAAGAGAAGTTTGTTGATCCTAACCCATTCCCATGTTTGTGAATTAATTTGGTTTAATAAAATGCAATTAAGTTGATCTTATGGGTAAATTAGGTTGCAATATGCATTAAATCCATTAATTAACCTTTACCTATGTTACCTTAATTTAATTAATTAAGTAATTATGAGCCAATATGATATGCAAATGAATGAAAAATAAATTTTCAATGATCCTAAGAAATAAAAGGGGCTTAATGCAATTGTCTCATCATTAATAATTAATTAAGTTAAGGAACTTAATTAAGTACTCTTATAACTCTCCCACACATATGGGCTAATTATTATTTTCTTAGGATTTCCTTAGGTTGTTGAGCACCTAAGGTTCAAAGACTTCATTAATTGAGATTTCATTTGATTATAATTTCAGTTTGATTAATTAAGCAATTTGATTAATTGATTAAGCTTCAATTTATTTAATTAATAAAATAAACTTAGGAAAATAGATTAGGAAGGAAGCCCTAATCTTATCCCATGAGTTCATTCACTATTGAGCAACAATTAACCACTTAATTATTTAATTTATTACTGTTCATGGGATTAATTAATAATTAATTAATTTAAAGATTAATTAGAGCTTAATTAGTTAATTTCCATAATTAATTAAGCAATAAATCCCAATAAAATTATAAGAGGTAGAGGTCATCCCATTAAATTAACACATAAAGTTTGGGGTTAATTACTTAAGTAATTAAAGAGTAATTAAGCTAACTAAATTTTTAATTAAACCTTAATTAATTCTTAATTACTTTTCAAAATTAATTAAGAATATTTTTTATAATATTTTCTTTGAAATACCTTCAAAATAAATATTTATTTGTATTTTTATGATTTCTCTATGATTTTTTATAATCTTCCAAATTTTAGTTGATTTTTTAGGATTTTTCATGATTTTTATAAAGTCTATTAATTTATTTTTACTAAAATAGACTATTTGAGCTTCAAAATGCAATATCTCCCAATCTAGAAATCCTTTTGACTAAAATTTTTATAATAGGTGTATTCTAACTTCAATTTTAATTCTTAAAAATTTCAAATCAATCTGATGTTTATTGTTAGTTTAATTAATAAAATTTGATTTTTAGTAAAACTAAAATTAAGCTCAAAATAATCAATAAAAATTAGGAATTTTGGATTTGTTAGATTCCTCTCAAAAAGATGAATCCAACAAGCTCTATTTGCAATTTTTGGTTATGTATTTTAATTTCTAAGAATTTGTGAAATTTTAGATGATTTAATTAATTTTTAAAAGCCGAAAATACCCTAATTTCTTACTTAACCCAGTCAGCGCCATGCCGTGCTGACGGGGCAATGTGGTGCCATGTGCTGCCATGTGATTGGGCACACGGTTCCACGTGGTACGCGGCGCCACACGATTGGCTTGTGTGGTGTTATCGCGATCTAGTGGATGAAATCAGATGTATCTGACATTTAATTATAAATGCTTTCTCACGAATGGTGATCAAGCTTACTTTTCTTCCCGGGATAATGCGATGAACGGTGTCAAACTGATGAAAATAACAAAATCGATGAGATGGGGTCCGATCGGGCTTGATTTCATGTCAATTCTCATCGAAAAACTTTTATTTTAACATTTGGATTGATTAAAATGAAAGGTACAAGGGATGTCTAAGAGAAATTCTTAGATTCTAGCAAACATCGCCATAAATAAAAGAACCTATGGTCGGCTAAAGGATTTGAAAATTACCTCACCAGGGATGGTTTTCAGTGGCTGTGTTGATCCGGGCACACTCCTGGATGCAAGAAGAAGCCTTAGGATGAACCTAAACCATTGCCTCCTCTTGGAATGTTGTATCCATCAATGCTCGTTGCCTCCTTGATGAAATCTGCTTAGTTTTGGTGTTCTTCTAATATAAAGGAAGTGGGAAAGGGGTCTTGTTTCTTGGAGGAGCTCCAGGAGTTTGTGTGATAGTAGAATGAGTTCTTGGAAGTCTCTCCTTCTCTTGTGCTTGGTTTTGGCCAAAAATCACCTATAATAGTAAATTTTGGCTCCTAGTGGATGTCCTATGGCTTGGGAATGGTAGGGAATCATCCTAGGTGGCTTGATTTAGTTGGCCATGAGGGATTAGTGGTCACCAAGAGGGTTTAGTGGGTGTCCTATGGGTTTCAAATCCTCCAATGGGTGAGGTGAGGTGAATTCACCTCCCCATGAGTCATGGATAATCCAACCACCGCTTGGGTCAGGTTGGGCAGTGTCCTAGGAGCCTAGGTTGATCAACAGAAGCGTCCCAAGTGGCCAAGGAATGAAAATAACCACTTCCCTAAGTGATTTTTCTCATGTGATACCCTTGACCTAAGGGTAGAATGGTCATTTAACATTAGATTTGACTTGGGCAGATTTGAAATGAGTCAAAAGTGAGTTGGGAAAAATTTCATGTCATCTGAAGTTCATTAGGTTCAATTTGACTCAATTCAACCCATTTAGGTCAAATTATGTTAAATCGAGTTAGGTTGACTGATTGATCAAATTGAGTCAAACCAAGGGTTGGGTCAAGTTCATATGATCATTTGGGTTATGTTGGTGTCATTGGTTTGGTTTAATTTGGTTTAGATTTAATTTTGGTTCATTTGAATTCAATGGGTCAAATGGGTCAAGTTGATCAATTTGACCCAATTGACCAAATTGGCTTGGGTCATGGCTTAGTTTGGGTTTGGTTGATCATTTGTAATGTGTTGTGAGCTTTGGTTAAGTTCAATTTGGTTTGATTGGATTTTAGGTTGGCTTGACCCTTTAGGTCAAGTTAGGTTCAATAGGTCATTTGAGTTTAGTGAGTTAATTGGGCTCAATCGAGGCTTTGGTCCAGTTCAATAGTCAATTTGGAATGAACTTGCGCCATTGGTTGCAATCAATTTGGATTGGATTTTGATTTGACCCATTTTGGCTATTCTGGTCACTTTAGGTCAACTTAGGTCAAGAGGGCCAATTTGGTTAGGTTTGTCTCAATTGAAGGTCAAGTCATGTTCAAATGTTGATTTTAGGTTGGTATGAAATCATGGGTTTCAATAGATTTATCTTAGGTTACAATTTGGCAAGTTTAGGTTCATATGGGTTAAGGGGTTGACTTGGTCAAAGGGCTAGGTTAACTTGGTTAAACCCAACTTATATCAATTGATCATCCTAGGGTGATCAACAATCATGCCATGAAGTTTGGATTGGCTTAATTCATTTTGATCTAGATTGAATTGAATTTTGGTTTATGTTGGTCAAATTGGCCACTTTGGGTCAAGTGAACTAGTTGGATTTAGTCGGCTTGATTTTGGGTTGAGTTTGATTTAGTTGAGTTTATATATGGATTTGGGATTGATATATAATTCAACTGCAATTGGTTTGAGCTCAAATGAGTTTTGGTTCATTTAAAAATTTCAAGTCAAATGGGCTAAGTTGGGTTCGACTTGGGTTGATTTTTATTTGGCTTAATGATTGTAGATTTCATTTATATTTGGAATGGTGATTGAAGGTATAATTGATTTATGAGAAAATCAATTAGTTTTGGGTTTTGGAATGAAGAAATTTGTCTAAGTTCATGGGGTTGGTCATATAGCTTAGGTTTGGATTTTGATTTAGTTTGATTTAGTTTTGATCGTTTGAATGTAAATTTGATTTATATTTAAGAAGATCATTGAAGATATAAATTGATTATAAGGAAATCAATTAATTTTGGATTGGTTTATATGAGACTTTGGCTATGTTCATGAAGGTTGATTCACATGACTTAGGAAAGATTTCAAGTTTGGATTTTAAAGCTTCGATTATTTAGCTTGAGATTTGAATTAGGATTTGGACATGAAATTGCATTTGATAATAAGTTTGATAGGGTGAATCTGGATTGCATTTAGGTTGTGGGGTAGGAGGGTTATCCTAATCCCTAAGGCATAGCCTAACCCTATTATTAACCCTTCTAAGTCACCAGGTTTAGGTTAAGTGTTCACCAAATTACTAGAAGTGTCTTATGACTAAGTCTTAGTGTCTAGAAGACTCCTAAGCCTAAGATGAGGAGATTTAGAACTCACTCCAAAAGTGAGGTCAACAGTCATAAGACACTTCTAGTGCATATGTGAACACTTAACCTAAACCTAAAGACTTAGAAGGATTAGCCTTAGGTTATGCTATGCTTTAGGACTTAGGGAAACCCACCTAGCCTATAGCCTAACCATATCCTTAGCCAAAAATCAACCTCAAATTAATATAACTAATTCCAATTGAATCCCAACTCAAATCCAATCCTAAACCAAATTATTGAAGTCCATGATCTAAACTTGAACCCATGATTCAACCCTATGGACTTAGCCAAAATCCCTTTAATCCAAATCAAACTAATTAATTTTCTCAAAACCATTTCAATCCTTCACTCACCATTCCAAACCATGCCAAAAATTGCAATAAAAACCAATCAAGCCAAAATCAAGTCAATCAACTTAACCTAACCCATTTAACCCAAAATATCCAAACAAACCAAAATCCAATTGAACCCAAATCAATTGCAACCAAAGCTATCAATCAACCCAAAATCTAATATCAAACTCAACTCAATTCAATTCAACCCAAAATCAAATCAATTGGCCTACTTAGTTTAACTTGACCCAAAGTGATCTAAAGGGCCAATTTGAGCCAAATCTCAATCCAACCCAATCTGGATTGAACCAAACCAACCAAAACATCTTATGATGATTGTTGATCATCATTGATTGATTAATTGCAATAAATTGGGTCAAAGAAAGTCGATTTGGTCATTTGACCAAATTAACCCACTTAATCTATATGAGCCAAATGAATCAAATCCCATCCTAAACCAAATCAATTAAAACCAATGATTCATACCAACCTAAATTAAATCCTTGAACATGACTTGACCATCAATTGAGCCAAACCAAACCCAATTGGCCCTTTGACCCAAGTTGATCCAAAGGTCATATTGGGTCAAATAAAAATCTAATCAAAATTGATTTAAATTCATTTCAACTTGATTATTGAACTTGATGAAAACCTTAATTAAACATAATTTGACCAATTGAACCCAACTTACCCATTTAGCCCAAATTGACCTAAAGGGTCAAATTGGCATAAATCATTCCTAAATTCAAATAAATTGAAATCAAAGCTTATAATCATCTTCAAATGATCAATTGAGCATAAATTAATGCCTAACCCAAGCCAATTTATCTAATTTGGCTAAGTTGGTCAACTTGACCCATTTGACCCATATGAATCCAAATGGGCAAATCCAACCCAAATTAACCTAAACCAATTGAACCAAAACATCCCAAATACTCATTTAAACTTGACTCAACTCTTGGTTTGACCCAATTTGACCAATTGGTCAACTTGACCCATCTTAGCCTAATTTGACTTCGATGGGTCAAATTGAGCCAAACCCATTCAAAAGCCCACTCCCATTGGAAATTGGCATGGCCCATCTTTGGATCATCTTGGGCCACCCCAAATCCAGTTCAACCCAAATTGAACCTGAATTGATCCATTACCTATTGACCTCACTTTTGGGTGAGTTCTCAACTTCCTCATCATAGATCTAGGACTCTTATAGACACTAAGAATTTCTTAGCCTTAAGACACTTCTAGTGATTAGGTGAACACTTAACCTAAGCCTAGAGACTTAAAAGGGTTATCATAGGGATAGGTTATGCCTTAGGGACTTAGGAAACCTTGCCCACCCTATAGCCTTAAGCCCAATCCATGCTTCCTTCCTCAAACCAAATATTAAATTCAATTCAAATCCAAATTATAAATCAATTTCAAATCAAATGATTGAAACCCATGATCAAATTCAAGTTCAATATTTCTCCATAAAATCCCATGATTAAATTCAAAACCTTTCCTAAGCCCTTTAATTTCATCATATGGACATAGCCTTAACCAAATTCAAATCAACCTAGTTCAATGGATTTTCTCAAATATCAATTCAATCTCAAATCAAATCCCAAATCAAATCCAACTCCAAATGATTGAAATCTAAAATCAAATTCAAATTCCAAAATCCCTTCCTAAGCCATATGAACCACCTTCATATGCTTAGCCAAAACCACCTTTAAACCAAATCAAACTTGATTGATTTCTTTATAAACTAATCATTTCTTCATTTATATTCACAAATAGAAATGAAATCTAAATCCAAATTCCAAACCAAATAAATCAATCTCAAATCAAATCCAAGATCAAATTTCCCTCTTAAGATTTATGATCCACTCTCATAGGCTTAATCAAATCTCAACCTAAATTAACCCAAACTCAATTGATTTATTTATAAATCAATTATTCATTCATATATATTCACAAATATAAATGAAACTCACCCTCAAATGACCAAAAATAAATCAAACTAAATCCATTCCCTACTTAAGCCCTTTTGAACTACATCCTTAAACTTGGTCAAATTTGCTTCCAAATCACTCCAAACTCAAGTGATTTCCTCATGAATCATTTATACCTTCATTTATATTCATAAATATAAATGAAATATAAATCCAAATAGCCAAAGCAAAACCCAAATCAAATAAAATCTCCAATTTTAGCCTTTTAAGCCAATTTCTTGAACTTGGCCAAATCCTAACCAAATCAATTCAAAACCCATGGATTTTTTCATGAATCAATCATTCCTTCAATCACTCATCTAAATATAAACATAAAATACAATTATCAAACCAAACTCAAGTCATCCCAAGTCAAGCCCAAGTTAGCATTTTTGACTTGAAAACTTCAAATGAGCCAAAATTCATTAGTCTCCAAATATTGTAGTTGGATTTATATTTCAATTCTAGGCTTATATATGAGTTCAACTAAACTTGAATCAAGCCAAAAAAAACCAAACCATTTGACCCAAAGTGACCTAAAAGACCTTTTTGAGTCAATTTCTATTCCAACCCAAATAGGGTTAAACCAAGCTCATCCAAACCTCATATCATGATCAACAATCACCCTGGGATGATCAACTATCTTGAATTGGGTCAAACCAAGTCAACTTAGTCCTTTGACCAAGTCAACTTGGTCCTTTTGACCAAGTCAACCTTTAGCCCAAATGAAATCCAAACTAGCCAAAACCCGCCATATACCAAATTTATTGAAACCATTGATTCAAACTCATTCATAATCAATGATTGAACATGATCAAACCCTCAATTGAGTCAAACCAAGTCCAATTGACCATTTACCTAAGTTGACCCAAATTGACCTAAAAAATCAAAATGGGTTAAATCATGATTTAACCCAAATTGATTGCAACCAATGGCTCAAGTTCATTCCAAATCATTTATTGAACTTGACCAAAGCCACAATCAAGCCCAATTTAAATAATTGGTCAACTTGACCCGACCTAGCCCAATTTGACCTAAAAGGTCAAATTGGCCAAAATTCAAATTAAACCCAAATCAAATCAAACCAAAGCCTACAATCATTTTCAATTAACCAATTGAACATGAATCAACACCTAAGCAAACCCAATTTGGTCAAATTGATCAAATTTGTCTCCCTAGCCCATTTGACCTATTTGAATCCAAATGAGTCAAAATCAAACTTAAGCCAAATTGATTGAAATCACTTGAAATAAAACTTTCCAAATCATTATTTGAACCTAACCCAAGCCTTGGTTTGACCCAATTTAACCAATTTGTCAACCCAACCCAACATGAATCCATTTGACCAAATGAAGCTAAAGCACCCAAAACCAACCCATGGGACCATAAGGGCTAACCAAACCCGGCCCAAATTGATCCTAGGTCAGCCCAAAATCTTCCCAAACTAAAAGTGGACCCCACCCAGGGGAATTAGCCATTGGACAAACCTCATTTGCATTGGATTCTCTCCATAAGAAGCAAAGTTCACTCTCCCATCACTTGGGCAGCCATCCAATTCCCATATGGAGCACACCTAAGCCTCCTAGCCCACCTTAGAACAACCAAGACTCACCATGGACCAAAGGGAGGTGAACCAAGCCACCGCCCTTCATACCCGGGCACCCAAAAGACCAAGAAAACTCAATCCCCCCATATCTTGCCTTGGGCTACTTGTCATAGCTTCCTCCACTCCTAGAGTGCCAAGTGGAGTCGATGGAGACCCATCCTGCTGAAAATCAGGGATGGATCTTGTCTGTCCATCAAGTTCAATTAAGGGGTATACCCTCTCAATTCGAGGGACAAACAACATCATTCACACTTTCTAAGCTTCTAAGTGGGAAATAAAATCCCTCAGAGCATTTCCAAGCTTCCCAAGCCTCCCTCAATCAGAATTTTTCTCTCTCATGCGAAATCAAAATAGGGGAGGGTGCATCCAATCCAAACTGATCCATCTCCCAACTAAACTTCAATTAAACTCACACACACCATCTTTGTGTGTCATCGAAGTGATTCAAACCTTTTCCCAAGCTCCAAATCCACTCCAAGCACAAGTTCGATCAAGACCGAATGCTCAAAAAAAGGGTCTTGGTCTCTAGAGCAATCCACCTCAAATCAAAGCTCGTGCAGCTCAATAGGGCTTCATTTTTAGCAAATGAAGCTTCTTCAATCGTTGGGATTGTCATTCATAAGCTCTGGTGAGGAATGCCATTAAAACTGATCCTTGTATGAAAATGTGTTGGTCTTTTTTAAAGAGAACTTGCATTTGAGCCCATCATAGTCGTTAGATCCTTGTGGATCCTTTGTGCGAAGGTGTGGGTTGAGTTTGGAGTGGATCCGAGCTCGGGTGAGCTCGGATCGAGCTATCTATGGTGGACGGGCTCCGTGGCTTTTCGCTCATAGGAGGATGGATCATGGGTTGTCTGTTATGCATGATTAGAATGGATGGTCAAGATCAACTCATGCTTAGATCCTATCTATTTTTTTTTCCAAATCCATGGGATTTAATGATGATCGTCCGATCTTAGATTGAACGGTCCACAGGAAAGCACATCCACCGTCGGCTAACTCAACCATGCAATGTGATAACTTAAATAACCAATCCCATCATGTCATGTGGAATGCATGCTGTGTCAACAGCTACGTGACGCCGATGGGATTAAGGTTTAATTAGGGTTGTTTAATAAATTTTTAATGCTCAAACTTTCAAAATTCATAACTACTTGTAGAAAAATCAAAAAAATGTAAACGATAACTTATTTTAAAGGTATTTTAGAGGGGAATATGTAAAAAATGTCATTAAGTGATTTTGAACAATGATGTTAGCTTAATTAGAGTTTAATTAAAAAGTAATTAGCCTAATTACTCTACGATTAAGCATATAATTAACTCTAAAATTTTAGAGCATATTTAGGGGGGTGACCTCTGCCTTCCCTTATTTTCTTGGAATTTATTGGGCCCTTAATGAGAGAACCTGGTTAATTGAACCTTAATTCCCCTCTTAATTTAATTCAAGATTAATTAAACACATGAACAGTAAATTAATCCACTAATTAAGCTTATTACCATCTGTTGATAGTGAAAAGTCTTAGGGAAATGGTTTAGGTTTAATTCTTATGACCATTTCATTAAGCCTCTTCATTTGTTTCAAATTAATTAAAGTTTAAGTAAGTAATTAGCCACTTAATTAATCAATTAAAAGAAAAGGGAGTCTTATTATTTCAGAGCCTAATTAATTGTTTGAAATGACTTAGGGATTGGGATTGAGGCCTCTTCCTTGATTTCTTTCCCTAAGTTAACTTCATTATCCTAATTAAAATATAATCAAAGGATTCAATTAACCAATTAAGGGCTTAATTAAATTAATTTAAAATCTAATTAATTCTTAACTTTGATTAATCAAACTTGGGCAGTTCTTTAGATGTTTAATAGTCTAAAGAAATTTAATGAAATTATGATTAGCTTACATGTGTAAGAAAATTATAAAAGTAATTAAACAAATCCCTTAAGCTTAATTAACTATTAATTATGAGCCAATTGCATTAGGCCCCTTTCATTTCTTAGGAACATTGCTAATTTACTTTTCTATATGGTCACATCTCATGTTGGGTCATCATTATTTAGTTAATTAACTTAAGGTGATGTAGGTAAGGGTTTAATTAATTGATTTAATTCATACCTCAACCTAATTAAACCATAAAATCAGTTTAATTATTTTCATTAAATCAAATTAACTCATACATATGGGGAAGGGGATTAGGATTAACAAACCTCTTTAACATCCCTTAAATCAAATCAAACATGAAATCAAAAATAGCTTTAAGAAACTTTGGTTTATTTTAAATAAGCTTATTTAATGTGATTGTCCTTAGGAATTAGTTATATTGAATGAAATTACATGCTTGTGTTGCTTTATTTCTTTCCAATCATGATATTGTATTCCACTTGTAGTCATGCATTCATTTCTTTCAAAATTAATTAAATAAAATGTCTTCCTTTATGTCAAATTTGCATGTGTTGACTTAATTAAAAATATGGGTGGCTATTATCACTATTAAATCTTGAATATATTTTCAAAAGCTTATTAATGAATAGTAATATACATTGTGACTTTAGTTATATATACATAGGAGGTGCATGTGAATATAAGCTTAGTGCATTGTTGACCTCACTTTTGGAGTGAGCTCTCAACTTCACCATCTTAGACATAAGACTCCTTTAGACACTAAGAGTTCCTTAGTCTTGAGACACTTCTAGTGATTAGGTGAATACTTAGCCTAACCCTAGAGACTTAGAAGGGTTTATCATAGGATTAGGCTATGCATTAGGGATTTAGGGCAACTATAGCTCAAATCCAGCCTATGTACACTTTTTCTAACCAATCCAAATCAAATCTCAAATCAACTCCAACTCAATTGATTTTCTCAAATCTCAAATCAATTCCAACTTAATTGATTTTCTCAAATCCAAAATCAACTTCAAATTCAATTCCAAACCTAAATGATTCAAATCCAAGATCAATTCCAAATCCAACTCCAACTCCAAATGATTGAAACCCATGATCAATTCCAAATCCAAAACCTTCCTAGGCTTTATGAATCACATCCATAAGCTTAGCCAAAATCCTTCAAATCAACCCAAAGACAAGTGATTTCTTTATAAATCACTTATTCCATCATTTGTAGTCACAACTATAAATGAAATTGGCATCCAAATCATCCAAATCAAATGAATATAAATCAAACCAAATCAAAACCCCTTTCCCAAACTTTTGACATACCTTAGCCAAATTCATAATCAAATCACTCCTAATTCACATGATTCTTTCATAGATCATTTATATTCATAAATATAAATGAAATATAAATTCAAATGGCCAAAATCAAATCAATATAAATTTAAAACTCAAATCCAAACCCAATTTAGATCCTTTAAGCTAATTTCTTGGATTTAGCCAAATCATTCTCAAATCAATCCAAACCCTTGGATTTTCTCTTCAAACAACCACTCCTTCAATCACATGCCCAAATATAAACATAAACTACAATCACGAAGCTAAAATCAAACTAACCCAAATAAAACTTATGTTCATCCTATTGAATTGAAATTGTCAAATGAACCAAAACCCATTTGACTCCAATCTATTTACAAATGGATTAATATTTTTATCAAAAGTCCATATGTGAGTTCAACCAAACTTGAATGAAGCCTTGATCAAGCCAATTGACCCATTTATGCTCACTTAACCCAAAAGTGACCTAAAGGACATTTTTGAGCCAAGTTCCAATCCAACCGAAATTAGATTGAATGAAGCCCATCTAAGCCTCACATTGTGATCAACAATCATCCTAGAATGATCAATCACTCAAATTGAGTCAAACCAAGTCAAACCTAGCTTTTAACGAAGTCAACACTTAGCCCAAATAAGACCTAAACTAGCCAAAATCTACCATATGCCAAATTAATTAAAACCGTTGACTCAAACCCATTCATAATCAATGATTGAACATGACCAAACCACCAATGAACCAAAGCCCATTGACCTAAGTTGACCTAAATTGACCTAAAAGTCAAAATGGGTCAAATCTTGATCTAAGCCAAATTGATTACAACTAATGGGTCAAATTCATTCTAAATTGATTATTGTACTTGACCAAAGCTTTAATTGACCAATTAGACACATCCTAGACCAATTGACCATGAACCTAACTTGACCAAAAAGGTCAAATCAACTTGAAATCAAACCAAATCAAAATTGATTGAAACCAAAGCTTACAATACATTTTAAATGATCAACCAAGCCTAAACCAACCCATGACCTAACATAATTAGGTCAAATGAGTCAAATTGGTCAACTTGACCCATTTGACCTAAATGAACCTAAATGAACCAAAACTAAATCTAAACCAAATTAAACCAAACCAATGATACCCATAGGCTCCAAATGATCATTTGAACTTGATTTTGACCCAATTTGACCAATTGGTCAGCACTAATTGACCAACTTGACCTAACTAGGTCAAATTGAACCAATTCAAATCAAGTGAACTCCAAATCACTTGAAATTTGGCCCAAACTATTTTTGAATCATTTCAAATCTGCCTAAATCAAACTTATAGCTAAATGACCACTCTACCCTTGGGTCAAAGGGTATCCAAATACCAAATTCACTTATAATTTGATCATTTCTTTCCCAAGGTCACTTGGCATCCTTCTATTAGTCTACATGGGCACCAAGGAGGGTGGCAAACATGACCCAATGAGCTTGGGTCAGCCATGACCTAAAGGTAGGCCAAACTGACCTCCCTAATCATCTTTGAACACTTGGCTCACCAAATCCACTCACCAAGCACATGGGCAGCCACTTTCCCTCACTCCTTTGCCTAAAATAACCCTTGTGGGACATTTTCAAGCTAAAACCAATTAGCTAATCCAACCCATTGAGCCAAAATGGCAAATCAGCCTTCCACCATATTATCTAAGGAAGGGGAGATATACTCCCCCTCATTCTCACTCAAATGACAATCAATCCATTCCTCAGAGCTCGAGATGTTGAATCAAGGCCTCCCTAAGATTTTCCAAACCATTCCTGAGCTCCCTCATTTCTCATTTCTCAATTTTACTCGAAGAAAAATTAGGGAGGTGAACTCAAAATCCAATTCACTCAATCTTCAACCAAATTGCAATTAACCTTGCACACACCATCCTTGGACCTCATTGAGCTCAATCGAATCATTTCCCAAGTCTTCAAGCAACGAGAAGTACCACTTCGATCAAGGTCAATCACCATTGAAGAGGAGCTTGGTCGACCGAGCAAACCACTTCAAATCAAGATCAAATTTCTTCAACAGGGCTTCGTCTCTTCTAGATGAAGCTACCTCCTCCATTGGAAGCACCGGTGATAGCCTCCAGAGAGGTAATTGCTTGAAACCATAGCTATAAGAAATTTCAGTTGGTCCTTTTCAAAGGGAATTATCACCCCATGTAATTTTGATCGTTGGATGTGCATCCCCCCTCCTTCTGAAGGTGTGAGATCATTTTCATCCCAATCCGAGCTCAGGTGAGCTCAAATTAAATGAGGAAAGATGAACAGTGTTCATCTCTCATCGCTCGCAAAGGAGAAGGATCATACACCATCCATTCTGTGTGATTGGAACAGATGGTTGTGATCAAAATGTGCTAGATCCACTGTGATTCTAAGCCTAAACTATGGGATTAATCTTGGCCATCCGATCTTAGATAAATGCGTCTGCCGCTAACTGACTCAGCCGAAGGATGTGACAACTTAAATAACCAATCTCATCACATCACGTGGAAAGTGCGCCATGTTAGCCACCACATGGCCTGACAAGATTAGGGGTTTAATTAGGCTTAATTAATCCATTTTTAATGGTGAAACTTCCAAAATTCATAACTAATTATTAAAAAATCCAAAAAATATAAATAAATACTCATTTTAGAGATAGTTTAGAGGTGAATAACAAAAAATTAAAATTAATTAATTTTGAATAGTGATTTTGACTCAATTTGGGTTTTATTAGAAATGTAATTAAGCTAATTACTCTTTAATTATTCCAGCAATAAATTCTAAACTTTTTAAGATTGATTAATGGGTCGACCTCTACTTCCCATAATTTTCTTGGAATTTATTGCTTGATTAGTTAGGGGAATTTATTATTTGATTCTTAATCACCCTCTTAATTAATTAAATGATTAATTAGCATGTTAAATAGTGATGAATTCATTAATTAAGCTTGCTAATCTTTATGAAATAATTAATGGACATAGGGAATGAGATTAGGATCTCCTTTCCAATCTTTTTCCCAAAGTTTATTTCATTTGGATAACATTAATCAATTTGCAACTAATTAAATGGCTTAATCTCTTCATTAAATAGTTTAATTAATCAAACTCATAACCAAATCATTCTAGAACTCAATCATTTAATTCTTGGATAGATTATTAGGTGTTCAATAACCTAAGAGAATTCTAAAGGAAATTATAATTAAACTATATGTGTAGGAGGGTTATAAAAGTACTTAATTAAACCCTTTAGCTTAATTAACCAATAATTGTGAGCCAAAAACATTAGGCCCCTTAATTTCTTTGGTGGATTATTGATTTAATTTCCATGTGGTTGCATGTCATATGTTGGCTCATAATTACTTGGATAATTATGTTAAAGTGGTATAGGTAAGGGGTAATTAATAGATTTAATTCATACCTTAATCTAATCAAAATATAATCAACTTAATTTTTCTAAGTTAAGCCAAATAAATTCATACATGGAGGGAATAGGTTAGGACTAACAAACCCTTCTCACATTTCCTAAGTCAAATCAAATTTGAAGATGAAAATCTCCTTAAAGAATTTTAATTTATTTAAAATAATCTTATTTTATAGGATTATCCTTAAGAATTAATTAGGGTGAACGAAGTCATGTGCTTACATTCCTTTATCTCTTTCCAATCATGCTAAATATTGTTTGTCATATGAAATCATGCATTTATTTCTTTAAAAAATTAATTAAATAAAATGTTTCCTTTTATGTCAAATTGCATGTGTTGGCTAAAATTAAGAATATGAGTGGCTACTATCACTATTAAATCAATAATTATTTTTAAAACTTATAAATCAAGGATTATAAATGAAGTGATGCTAGTTATAAATATTTATAAGCTTGCATGTGATGATAGTATAAGATGTGTATTATGAAATTCTCTTCCCTTCTCTTAATATGGATTCACATAGGATTTACAACCAAATCAAACATAATCTATTGCATTATTCTTTATTTATTTAGTTTTTTTGTACATCTATATATATCTAAGAAAAGTGGGATATTAGTCTGGACATCCCGGGGCTTGGAGGCTTTAAGTAGCCTTAAATAGGTCTTGTACCTTACGCCCCTGGTGTGAAAAATAATGGCGTCGTGCTCCCTTATAACTTTTATACAAGTGGATGTGCATTTAGCTAATGGATAAAAGAATCCCTCTTTTTTACATTACAAAGATATACATTAATGATCCAATTAACAAATGGAATATCCAAATTTTCAAATCACATCTCTTTGCATTCATCATCAAAGTTTGCTAAGATTTGCATTGCATGTATAGGCATGCTTAGGATTATTCATATGCATGGTATATATGGTGGAAAGAAATGAATGGGTGTGTGTTATGTGATACTAATCCACCCTAACAAATCCTAAGATACTTTTCTTATTGAATAGGGCTATTTAGAGTGAATCTAAACTTAGAGTTATTTAAAACACATAATAAACCATTCACTAAAGAAAATTCATTAATCAATCTACCTTAGAAATGTTTTAAGGTAGGGATGAAAGAGTGCTCTCTTCTCTTTTCTTCTCTTCATAATATTTAGTCGTTAAGTGTAGGTTCATTCAAACTAAATCAAATCACAACTAAAATTGATAAGTCAGCTAAATCACTTGAAATAAAATCACCATCTAAATTGAATCTTTCACACTTAGAAAATTTCAACCTTAAAGCTTAGCTAAGACATGCCACACAAGCCTTAAATAACACAGACATTATGCTAAGTCACCACTTCTAGCTCTATGTTAGGGCGGTGCATGGTTTGATGTATGATTTTATTTTGTGATGTAATATTTTTAGACTGGATGTTAGGGTGTATGTGTATAGACTGGACGATAGGATGATCTTAGTCTAATCTTATCTTCTATAGGGGATTGTGCTTAAGGGGCCACTGTAATAAAAATCAAAAGAATATAAATGCTTTTTATTGTGTAGGTTGCTTAGCCCCTAAGAATAGTCCAAATTAGGATAGGTGGACTTAAGTACCCATGTGTGGGGCTCTAAGTCCAAATTATTCATATAACTGCTTGGGTTGTGTGGTATGTTTGGCTAACCTTTGTTTTGCAGGTTTAGTTAGATTTACCTTTCCCATTTTAATGTAAATTTTTTAATTAGGATTTGGAATTCATGTTATGGGGGATTAGGATGAACATTGGTTATAAGATCAAATCTTATGTACCATGTGATACCCTTGAAGCAACCATATTCCAATCAGGCTAAAAGGAAGAAAGAAAAGATTCAAATTGAAATGAAGAAATGAAGAATGAAGAATGAAGAATGAAGACCCCAATTACATGAATTCATTTTAATTGTAATTATTCATTTGTATACCGGGTTGTATAAGGGTAGAGCTTGGCTACCCACTTTTTCTTTTTCCGGATTGTGTGGTGGAACCCGACCATATCGGTGTCTTATTCTTTTATGCTAATTTTATAAATTGATTGATGTTATGTTTATAATTATGCAATTATGATGGCATAATTTTTCTAGTTTCTTAATTATTTGGTGGTTGTTGAATGACCTGGATGCGATTAGGCTCCTAGGGAAAAATAAATTTTTTATCCAATTAATCAATTTAAAATTAAGCTAAATAACACATAACCTCACCTAAAGCCTAGGATACAAACCAAGATAATAAAATATCTAGCAACCCCTTAGCTGGATGTTGTATGTCTCATATCATGCATAAATTATATTATCTCACTCTTTCTAATGGAGGGCTTCCACCTTTGCCAGCGAAAATGGCTTGACCTTTGAGAGCCATGGTGAAAACACACCTCCTTCATTCTGATTTTGGCCCATAATGGATTTTCTCATGCATTGGGCATATAAAATCCCATAGACTGTGTCAAATAAAAATGTCCAGAAATCAAAATAAAACTTGAAAAAATTTGCATTAGATTAAGTCGTGAATTCATACCCTTCATGATCTAATCTCTTAGGGAGTGAGTTTAATGACTTAGTCTCATTTCTAAATAAATAATAGTTTAGCTATCTTGCAAAGCATAAGACTTACCTACATGTATTTAAAATAGTAGGAGGAGTTAGTTGGCATCCATCCCAGGTGGTTGTAAGTACAACAATTGAGTGATCTATTCTCTCTTGTGGAGGTAAACCATATACCCATCTTTGCCTTAGATTTAGGTTATATTTTGGCCCTCGCCAAAGCTCCCTAGATTTAGGATCTAAGGTCACCATTTTTCTTTATGGGCTACAAGCATAAATCTTCACCTCTTAGGCATTTCTACAATCTTGTATTGTGTAATTGTAACCCTTAATTTTCTAATAAAAATTCAACTTAAATATATAATTCTCTTCAATTTCAAAAAAATAAATCCCAACCTTAGGATAGTTTGGGATGCTCACTAGGCTTCCTAGTATCATGAGCATCCCCTACTCATCTCCCTTTGGTTTCATTAATAACTCCCTCTTTTTGATCAATCCCACTTGATTTTTGTAAAAAAAAATAACCAATTGATTGATAGTCCTATCTTTGAAATCTTTACAGACAACGTTCATTTACCTTAATCGAGAGTATTCTTAAGGAACTTCATCCCTTAAGATATAATTAACCATGGAGACTTGCCTCCATAGGGAACTTAATGAACCCGGCTTAAAATAAACCCTACTTTACTTTTTCATGTAAAGTAAGGGAAAGATCTCTGGTATATTCAAAGATCCATTGGCATTAGGAGTCCTTATTAGGTGATTAGATCCATTATAGGATAGTGACTTCTGCCTCTCAAGATAGTACATCATTCCTCAATGTCGTACCTGATCACCCTAATGAGTACATCTGCGGATCTACCTGGTGTCCCCTACATAACAAATCAACACAAAACCTAAAAATAAACACCACATGCATGATGTGAAGTCTCTTTCTTACATTCATACGTTGATTTGTATAAGTTTGAATATTAGTGGGTATATTAGTCTGGACATTCCAAGGACGCACGGCTTGAAGTAGCCCCAAGGAGTTTCTTACCTCACTCCCTTGGTACTGAATAATGGAGACGTACCTGTTTGATTTCATTCTTATGCATTTTGATATTAAAA
Source organism: Cymbidium sinense (assembly GCA_021442155.1). Lineage (NCBI taxonomy): Eukaryota > Viridiplantae > Streptophyta > Magnoliopsida > Asparagales > Orchidaceae > Cymbidium > Cymbidium sinense. The sequence goes on along the minus strand of CM038217.1, from coordinate 66,302,620 downwards.
TTTATAGAGCTTTAATTCATTTACATAAATAAATTAAATAAATCAAATTCTACTTTTGCATGGGTTTTTCTATTCTTATAGTTGCTTATACATACATATGTATTTAAGAATAGGTATATTGACATTCAGATGAGTTAGTAGCCCCAAGGAGGTTCCTACCTCACTCCCCTGGTGCAAAATAATGGTGATGTACTTGCTTAAAACTATCATACATTTGAATATGTATTTAGCTAATGAATGCAAAACCCCCTTATTTCTATTAAAAATACATGCATTCATATTTTATTCAAGTGGTTGGATTGATTAGTTCTTATGCTCTTGTATAAAAATCAAGATCGAGCTTTAAATTAATATGCCAAAATAATTCAACCAAGTGAAACATCAATTCCAAGTACATTTACTTACATTCATCATTTAACTATGCTAAAGTATAAATTACATGTATAGTTATATGTAGGACTTAATCATATGCATGCTATATATGATGGAAAGAAATGAACAAATATGTGTTATGTGATAGTAATTAATTTCAGTTAATCTTAAGATATCTTTCTTATTGAATGAGATAATTTAAAGTGAACCTAAACCTAGGACTAATTAAAATATGTAATAGTTCATTCATTAAAGGGAATTCATTTAGTTAATTGGCTTTAGATGTAACTTAAGGTAGAGATGAAAGAGAGTGATACTCTCTTTCCTTCTCTTTATAATATTTAGTTGTTTAGTGTAAATCAAGTGAAACAAAAGAAAATGCTAAGCAAAAAAATTCACAAATCAATTAAACCATTTAAAGTGAAACCACCCTTTATAATTAAATGTCCTTCATATTTAGAGAATGATAACTCTAAATCCTAGTTACAACATATCACACAAGCCTTAATACACACACATTAGATCAAGTCACTATTTCTAGCTTTATGTTAGGGTGGTGCATGGTTTGATGTATGTTTATTTTATAATGTATTATCATAGATTGGATATTAGGGTTTATGCTTTGTAGACTGGATGTTAGGCCGTGATACTCTTAATTATGTCTTCTGCAGGAGATTTTGCTTAAGGTTTGCTTAAAATGAATATGAATGCTCTCTTTTGTAGGTTGCTTAACCCTTAAGCATAATCTAAGTTAAGACATGTGGACTTTGTTACCCATGTGTAAGGTGCTATGCCTAAATTATATATACATCTGCTTGGGTTGTATAGTGTGTTTAGCTAACACTTATCTTGTAGGTGTAGTTAGAATTACTTTTCCTATTTTTGATGTAATTTTGCATTAGAAATTAGGATTAGTGTTATGGGGGATTAAGATAGTGGAGGCTAGAAGGCTTTATCCTAGGAGGCCCCTGTGTTGCCTTTGAAGTAAGCAAATCCAAAGGAGGAATGAAGGAGACATGAAGAAAGAAGATATAAAGACCCCCTATAGCATTTATTCATTTGTAATTATAATTATTCTTTCATATACCGGGTTGTATAAGGGTAGAGCTCAGCTACCCATTTTCTCTTTTCGGGTTGTACGATGACACCTGATCACACTGACCTATTATTCTTTTAAGTTAAGTTTATAAATTGTTTGATACTTTATTTACAATTTCATAATAGAAATGGCATGTATTTTTTTAGTTTCTTCATGTATGTTGATTTAATGTGTAGCCTAGATCTAATTAGACTCTTAGGAAAAAAAAAATTTTCTATCCCAACTATAACTCATAACCTCATTTAAAGCCTAAGTATTAAATCAAGATAATTAAATGATTTAGCAACCCCTTAGCTGAATGTTGTATGCTTAATATCATGCATATCATCTTATTTCATTCTTGCTAAGAGAGGGTTTCCATCCTTGCACGATAGGGAAGACTTGACCTTTGAGGGTCTCCTTTGTGGTGGAAAATACCTCTTTCTCTCTGATTTAGCCAATAACCCTATTTTATCATGCATTTAGACATATAAAATCCTATAGCCTTTGTCAAAATGAAGAGTCCAAAATCAAATAAAATTTGATAAAAGTTGTATTAGACTAAGTCATTATTCATACCACTCATGCTTTAGTCTCCTAAGGAGTGGGTTTAAGGACTTTAGTTTTTTTTTTTTTAAATAATAACAACCTAACCATCTTGCAAAACATATGACTTGACCACATGGTTTTAAAATACAAGAAGAGTTAGCAGGCTGCCACTCTAGGCAGTTGTAAGTCCAGTAGTCGAGTGGTTTACTCTCTTATGGAGGTAAATAATATACCCATTTTCACCTTGGATTTAGGATGTGCTTTGGCCCTGTAAAAACTCCTTAGATTTAGGATTTGAGGTACTATTTCCTCTCAGGCTACAAGCATAAATCCTCATCTCTTAGGTATTTTTACAATCTTGTATTGCGGATTAGAAGTCTTAGTTGTCTAAAAAAATTCAAACTCAAATATATAATTCTCTCCAATTTCAAATATATAAAGCCCAACCATAAGATATTTTGGGATTCTCACTAGGCTTCCTAGTATCATGATCATCTCTTACTCATCTCCTTTTGGCTTCAATAATAAGTCCTCTCCTTTTGATCTATCCCACTTGATTTTCTAATCATATCCAATTTATTGATAGCCCTATCTTTAAAATCTTTGGAGACAACAGTTGCCTACCTTAATCGAGAGTATTCCTAAGGAATTCACCTTCCTTAGGATGTAATTAACTATAGGGTCTTTCCCCCATAGGGAACTTTACAACCCGATTTAAATAAACCCTACTTTATTCATCCATGTAAAGTAGAGGAAATTTTTTTGGAATATTCGAAGACCATCATGCCTTAGGAGTCTTTATTAGGTGACTAGGTCCATCATAGGGAAGTGATTTCTATCTTTTGAGATAGTGCATTATTCATTGTTGTCGTACAGATCACCTTAATAAGCACACCCTTGGATCTGTGTGGTGTCCCCCCCCACCCCGAAATATACACATATCATCATCCCAAAAATAAACTCCATAGATTTTTTTGGAGACTCCCCTGGGGATGGTTCCTCTCTCCATCTCTAATAGACAATTGTTGTCTCCAAGCATTCAGTAGTGGACTTGTATTTTGTATGAGTCCAAGATTATCTTTCCTTTCATTAGCACTTAGCTTATTTTATTCTTAAGCAAAGCTTGCCAATGTCCTCTAAGTTCTAAGATCTCACTCCTTGTAGGTCTTAGAACCCCTATTGGGTTACATAATAGGTTAAAGATAAAATTAACTAATGAAAAGGAGATGACAAAAATTTAGAACCTCCTTACCACTAGCTTGGTGAGGCAAGGTTCATTCCAATATTTAAGAAAATAAGCTCTTTCGCAAAATGCCACTTTCCAAAAGAACTTTTTTAAAACTCACATAACAAAAGAATTTGCACAAAATTCATAAGAAATTTTTAAAAAGCACAAAACTCATATAACCAAACCTCATCTAACAATCTCCATGATTGTTACATGGAGGTTATTTTCAAAATCAAAATCAAAATCATTTTTCAAAAGCATCTTTTTGAAAATAGCTATCTCCATTCAACATGCTCAAATTTGTTGAATGAAGATTCTATTTTCAAATAAAATCATAGCATAAAATTGAAACTCCACTTAAAATATTTCACATATGATAAAGTTGGAGTTTTTCTCTTTTTCAAATGCATTTTTTGAAAATAGCTATCTCCATTCAACATGCTCGAATTTGTTGAATGAAGATTCTATTTTCAAATAAAATCATAGAATAATATTGAAACTCTACTTAACATATTTCACATTTGCTAAAGTTGGAGTTTCCCTCTTTTTCAAAAGCATCTTTTTGAAAATAGATATCTCCATTCAACATGCTCAAATTTGTTGAATGAAGATTCTATTTTCAAATAAAATCATAGCATAAAATTGAAACTCCACTTAACATATTTCACATATGCTAAAGTTGGAGTTTCCATCTTTTTCAAAAGAATCTTTTTGAAAATAGCTATCTCCATTCAACATGCTCAAATTTGTTGAATGAAGATTCTATCTTCAAGTAGAATCATAGCATAAAATTGAAACTCCACTTAACATATTTCCATATGCTAAAGTTGGAGTTTCCCTCTTTTTCAGAAGCACACTTTTGAAAATGACTATCTCCATTGAACATGCTCAAATTTGTTGAAAGAAGATTCTATTATCAAATAATATCATAACATAAAATTGAAACTTCACTTAACATACTTCACATATGGTAGAGTTAAAGTTTCTCTCTTTTCAAAAGCAAGAAACCACACATGAAAGAAAGACATATCATTGAACTCTATTTAACATACCCAAATTTGTTAAATAGATTTTCCCTCTTTAAAAAAAAATCATAAATACACTCTCCTACTTAACATAACAAATTTGTTAAGTGGGAGTCTCATTTTCAAGAAATCATATCACATTTGATTCCTACTTAACATACCAAATTTGTTAAGTAAGAATCCAATTTTCAAAAATCATATAACACTTGACTCCTACTTAACATACCAAATTTGTTAAATAAGAGTCTCATTTTCAAGAAATCATATCACATTTGATTCCTACTTTACATACCAAATTTGTTAAATAAGAATCCCATTTTCAAAAATTATAAATACACTTGACTCCTACATAACATACCAAATTCGTTAAGTAAGAGTCTCATTTTCAAGAAATCATATCACATTTGATTCCTACTTAACATACTGTGGTGAGATATTTTTATATATATATTCTTGCCATCATCTATCCCCTTCACTTTCAGAAAAGAAGGATAAATGAATATATATATATATATATATATATATATATATATATATATATAATATCTTATTGGGACGCCACACAGATCTGGAAATATTATTATTAGGGTGATCGGGTATGACATTGAGAAAAGGTGTACTATCTCGAGAGATAAGAGTCACCGCCCTACAATGGGCCTAATCATTTCAATAAGAACTCCTAAGGACTATGGGTCTTCGGAATGTACCAGAGATTCTTCCCCTACTTTGCATGAAAAAATAAAGTAGAGTTTATTTTAAACTGGTTCATTAAGATTCCTACAAGGGCAAACCCCCATAATTAATTACATCCTAAAGAACAGGATTCCTTAGGAATACTCTTGATTAAGGTAAATGATCATTGTCTCTAAAGATTTTGAAAGGGTAAGACTATCAATCGATCAATTTATTTTTAGAAAGTCAAGTGGGATCAATCAAGAGGAAAAAGTTCTCATCGAAGCCAAATGAAAGTTGAATTTAGGAAATGTTAAGGATACTAGGAAGCCTAGTAAACACCCCAAACTACCCTATGGTTGGGCTTCACATTTTTGAAATTGAATTAATTTGTTTGAGTTAAATTTTTATTAGAATTGTAGGGCTTACAATTCCATAGTACAAGGTTCTGAAAATGCCTAAGAGGTATGGATTTATGCTCGTAGCCCGCAAAGGGAAGTAGCAACCTCAGAACCTAAATCTATGGAGTTTTGGTGAGGGCCAAAAGCACGACCTAAATTTAAGGTGAAAATGGGTATTTGATTTACCTCCACAAGAGAGGATAAATCACCCGACTATTAGACTTATAACCGCCTGGGGGTGGTTGTCAACTAACTCCTCCTACGGTTTTAAAATATGTAGGCAAGTCAAATGCTTTTGCAAGATAACAAAGCTGTTGTTTATTTAGAAAGTAGTAAATCCTTAAACACTCTCTCTAAGAGACTAGATCATGTAGGGCATGCTTTAATGACTTAAATCTAATACAAATTTTTATCATATTATTTTCATTTTTGGATAATCAATTTGACACAGGCTTTAGGAATCATATGCCTAATGCATGAGAAATTAGATTATGGACCAAAATCAGCAAGATAAGCAGTTGTGTTTCCATCATGGCTCTCAAAGCTTAAGCCAAGTTCTCTGATAATGTTGGAAGCCCTCCAATCAAAAGTGAAACAATATGCTTTTATGCATGATGTAAGAAAAGTAAGACAACATCCAGCTAAGGGTTTGTTAATTCTTTTATCTTGATTTTAACTTAGGCTTTAGATGAGGTTATGAGTTATTTATTTTTAGTTTGAATTGATTAGTTTGGTAAAAAATTTATTTTTCTAAGAGCCTAATCATTATCCAGGCCATACATCAAAGTAAGGAATAATCTAAGAAAAGATGTCATTTTAATGCACAAGCTAAACAAACATCAAATATTTTATAAAGCTAGCGCAAAAGAATAAAAGGCCATTTATGGGCGGGCTCCATCGCACAAACCAAAAACAAATTGGGTAGCTGAGCTCTACTCTTATACAGCCTGAATTACAAATGAATTAATTACAATCAAGTGAGAAAATTCATGTTATGGGGGTCTTCATTTCTTCATTTCTTCATTTCTTCTTTTCTTCTTTGTTCTTTCTTCTTTCTTCTTTCATCTTTTGGTTGGTTGGAATGTGGTTGCTCCAAAAGCATCACATGGTATATAATATGTAATTTTATAACCAATGTTCATCCTAATCCCCCATAACAATCATTCCAAAATCCTAATTGCAAAATTACATGAAAATGGAAAAAGTAAATCTAACTAAAACCTACAAAACAAAGATTAACTAAACAAACCACACAAATCCAAATCATGTATAAGCATGAATTGGACTTACACCCCACACATGAGTAACCAAGTCCACCTGGCCTATTTTGGATAATGCTTAGGGGTATAGGCATCTGCACAGCAAAAGCAATTATATTTTTATTACAGCACCCCTTAAGCACAATCCTCTACAGAAGATAATGATTAGACTAAATCATCTTACCATTCAGTCTATGCACATACACCCTAACATCTAGACTAAATAAAATATCATAAAATAAAAGCAAATATCAAACCATGCACCGTCCTACCCTAAAGCTAGAAGTGGTGACTTAGCCTAATGTGTGTGTCATTTAAGGTTTGTGTGGTATGCTTAGCTATGGCTTTAAGGTTTAGATTTTCTAAGTATGAAAATGCTCAACTTAGATGGTGGTTTTATTTAAGTTGTTTGATTAATTTATGTTGATTTTATTTTTTATTTTGATTTGGTTTAAATGAATCTTACATTTAATTACTAAGTATTGTAAAGAGAGGAAAAGAGAAGAGAACTTCTCTTTCCTCCATACCTTAAGTAATTTCTAAGGTGGATTTATATTTGATTTATTTAGTGAATATTTTCTTATGTGTTTTAATTAATCCTCAGTTTAGATCTTTTTTAAACAAACCTATTTAAAAAGAAAGGCATTTTAAGATTAAGTAAAGTGAATTACTATCACAAAACACACATCATGTCATTTCTTTTCCAACATTTGTAACATGCATATGGATGAATCCTAAGCATATTTATTCATGCAAATTGGAATGTTTAGCACACCTAATGAAGAATGCTAAGTAGTGTTACTTAAGAAAATTTGGATGCTTTATGATGCATGATTTTGTTAAGTAGGGAGGATTCTTTATCCATTTTCTACATTTATATGTATGAAAGATAAGAAAGTATGCACTATTGTTAAGTGGGTGTAAGTTACAAGACCTACTTAGTCTTTAAGCAAGGGGTTGTCTAGACTAATATACACTTTCCTTAAATATATATGTAAAAGAAAAGAAATGAATGAAAAGAAAGATGCAAAGTTTGTGTTTTTGTTTGATTTGTTTATAATTTATATGTATATGTGGACATCCTCTTTCTTAAGTAATAACATAGAATGAATAGAGGATTTAAGCAAGTGTTGTGTTCTTTAAATAAACATACACTTTGCCAAATCCTATTCAAAACATTAAAAGAAAAGAGAAGGACATGTGCATCTTATATTCTCACATGCAAGCTCATAAATAATTATATGCAATTTTTTTCAATTGATGTTTCATTCATAAGTTTTAAAAAATAATTTGTTGGATTTAATAGTGATAATAGCCATTCATATCCTTACTTTAGCCAAATATGCTAGAGGAAACATTTCATTTTAGTTTGATTTTTAAAAAAGCATGAATGCATTTTACATATACACATTTACATTAATCAAAAGAAATGAAGTGATGAAAGCACAAAATTCATTCAAATTAATTCCTAAAGACAATTTTATGAAATAGATTTAAAGAAATTAAATTTATTTAAAGAATTTTGTTTGTTTAATTTTGATTTGAACTTAAGTAATATGAACAAGTTTGTTATAACCATTTCCCATGTATGTTATTTTGAATTAGATGATTAGAACAATTTTATGTTTTGATAAAGTGAAATTATGTATTGATTACTCACCTTAAACTTTAGATATTTAATCAAATTACCAATTAAGGATTAAAATAAATCAAGGAATTTAACAATAATGCACCTTGAAAGAAACCCAATGCAATTCTCATTAATTATGATTAATTAAATAAATTTAATTTGGGATTTTATAAATCTTACATGTGGGTTAATTTTGATTTTCTCTACTTAATTAACACCCAAGCATTACCCATGGAGAATTATTAAGTTTTGAAGTTTGATTTTAAAATAAATTAATTAAAAAGTTTAATAAAATTAAAATTTTAAAACCCAGAAATTAAAAAAAAAAAAAAAAAATGTTAATAAAGATTAAAAAAAGAAAAAAAATTAAGTGACCACCCACGCCCATTCACCACACCAAATCATGATCACTTTCACACCATCAAGGAATTCAGATCAGGAGGTCTTCTGGATTAAATTAGGGATCCTACACATCTTGATCATGGCCATCCATCCAAAATGCGAGGATGGACGGCCCATGATCCATCCTTGAGCTCGCCTATGGGAAAAGGGAGCCGTCCACATTCCATGGCAAGATCCAAGCTCGATTCGGCTCGAATTAAGCCCAAACTCAACCAACACCATCATCATGCAAGGGAGAAGATATCCAATGACTAGTTTTATAGGAAGTGAAAATTCCTTTCACAAAAGACCACACACTCTCTAGTTTAAGCTTGATTTTGATCCATACCTCACCTGAGGCTATCATCGACACTCGAATTCGATGAGATAGCTTCGTTTAGTGGAAACAAAGCTCTGTTGAAAGTTTCAAGCCTTGGGATTGAGTAGATCTCTTTATGGACCAAGCTCACCTTCAAATCCTTGCGGCCTTGATCAAAGTCCAACTTCCCTTTCCTTAAGAACTTGGATTAAGCTTTATGCAAGTTAGATTGAGTCCTTTGATGAAGCTTGCAAGAGGAATTGGCTTGATTTGAAGTATTGAGTGAGATGGATCTTCGGTGGAGCTCCCTTATTTTCAGTTTTAAGAAAATCAAAAATGGAGAAATGGAAATGGACTAAAGAACCTTTAAGAAACCTTGGGGTGCTTGCTCTGAGTTCCCAAAGCTCAATCGAGTGTGTGTGTGTTTTGGAATGAAGTGGAATTAGGGGGAGTATATCTCCTTCTAGGTGAATCAGATAGTCATGAAGAGCTCTGCCATTTTGATCCAATTTACCCTATTCAATGGGTTTTTTTGGCCATTTAGAGTGGCATGGCATTCAGTTTTCACTAGAGAAGGTAGCGGGGAAGTTGACATGTGCAAAACAAGGTGGAGGAAGGATTCCCATGTGCTCATGTCCATGAGGGTGGTTAGTTTTGACCTTGGGTTGGGTTTGGCTGACCCAAACCCAATGGGTCATGTGCACCATATCCATTAGTGACAATTTGGTCCATTAAGAGGATGGCAAGTGTCCATGAAAAGGAATTGACCAAATTCCAAGTGGTTTTGATTTTAGGTTACACTATGGCCTAGTGGTAAAATGGTTATTTGGCTTAGATTTCAGTTTGAATATGTTTGGTATGATTGAAAAATGGATTGGGCCAAGTTTCAATGAATTTCGAGTTGGTTTGATATGATTTGGCTCATGTTGATCCATTTAGGTCAAAATGCATCAACTTGGGTCAATTCGACCAATTGGTCAAATTGTGTCAAACCAAGGGTTGGGTCAAGTTCATATGACCATTTGAAATATTTTGGTAACTTTGGTTTGGTTCAATTTGGTTTAGATTTGGTTTTGATTCATTTGATTTCATTTAGGTCAAATGGGTCAAGTTGACCAATTTGACCCATTTGACTTATTTGGGTTAGGTCATGGGTTGGTTTAGATTTAGTTGGTCATTTGAAATGTATTGGTATCTTTGTTTGTAATAAATTTTGGTTTAATTTGATTTTTGCTCAATTTGACCTTTTAGGTCAAGTTGGGTTCAAGGTCAATTAGGTTAGGTTGGGACTAGTTGGCCAATTGAGGCTTTGGTCAAGTTCAACAATCATTTTAGAATGAATTTGACCCATTAGTTTCAATTGATTTGGCTTAGATCAAGTTTTGACACATTTTGACTTTTTAGGTCAAGTGGCCAATTAGGCTAGGTTAGGCTCAAATGATGACTTGGTCAAGTTCAAACATTGATCATGAATGAGTTTTGATCAATGGTTTCAATCAATTTGGCCTATGATGGATTTTGGCTAGTTTAGGTTTCATTTTGGTCAAATGTTGACTTGGTCAACCCTTAGGTTTGACTTGGTTTGACCCAATTTAAGTGATTGATCATCTTATGATGATTGTTGCTCATAATGTGAGACTTAGATGGGCTTAGTTTAATCCAATTTGGTTAGGATTAGAATTTGGCCCATAAGGGGTACTTTAGGCCACTTTGGGTCAAGTGAGCCTAAGTGGGTCAAATGGCTTGGTCAAAGCATGATTTGAGTTTGATTGAACTTACATATGGACTTATGATTGAAATATAAATCCATTTGCAATTGGTTTGGAGTCAAATGAGTTTTGATTCATTTGACAATTTCAAGTTCAAAGGGATGAATATGAGTTTGACTTCATTTTGATTTTTGAATTTAGTTTTGGTTTTATGATTAAAGTTTGTGTTTATATTTGGATTCATGATTGAAAGATTGATTGAATCATGAAGAAAGAATCAAGGGTTTTGTTTTATTTGGGTTTGATTTGGCTAAGTTCAAGAGTTTGACTTGAAAGGCTTAGGTTGAATTTGGGTTAAATTTGAGTTTGAGTTTTGAATTGTTGTTTGGATATTTGAATTTATATTTTATTTATATTTGTGAATGTAAATGGGAATATAAATGGGTTATGAGAAAATTCCTTGAATTTGAATTGATTTAGATTTGATTTAGGCTAAGTCCATAAGATAGAATCAATGAGAGACTTAGGAAAGATTTTTGATTTGGATTTGAATTTTGAATTTGGTTTGATTGATTGATTTGGAATGCCCACACAAGTGATCCTGGCCCCCTAAAATCCCTAGCCGAAATGGATCAAGTGGGTATGGTCTAAACGAGGAAAGTCAGCCTGATCTAAGGCAAGGTCCATGCCGTGAGGGAAGGTAAAGACAAATTTCTAAGAACTGGCCATTGCACTGACTGAAGTAAGCTGAAATTGAGACTATACTAGCACTAACTGAAAAGGATCTGCAATGAGAAATAAACTTGCATCAGTTTTCTGTCTCCATATATTTTGAATTTTTGAATTTTGAAAATTTGAACCCACATCCAACAACTTGGAAGTGTTAAGAGGGGTTCAAATAGATTTGAAAAGAATTGATTAAAAGGGGAATTTGAATATGAATCCAAACTTCAACAAATTTAGGTATGTTGAAATATGGATTCAAAATTTTGATAGATGCTTCCAAAGGTTCATTGTTTATTTTGAATTTGAATTTTTGTGATTTTGAGGACCCTTTCCTTTAACAGATTTGGGTATGTTAAAGTAAGTGTCAAATGATTTTGTTTCGTTTGAATTTTTTGGAAATTTTACTTAGCAAATTTAGGTATGTTAAGTGAAATAAAAGTGATTATTTCTTTTAAAAATTTTGTTTTATTTTTGGAAAAATTTGGAATTCTTACTTAGCAAATTTAAGTGTGCTTAGTGAAGAATCCAAGTGTATTTTGTTTAATTTTTGAAAATAGGATCCTTATCAAATTTAAGAATGCTAAGAAAATCCTAAGTGTTTCATTTGTTTGGAAAGTTTTAATTTTTTGAAAAGGGTAGGATCCTTTAGCAAATTTGGTATGCTAAGGGAATCCTAAGAGTTTTGTTTTGTTTTTGAAATGATTGAAAGTGGAGATTTAGATTTGGCAAATTTTGTATGCTAAATGTGAAATCCCACTTGGTGTGTGAAATGGAAATTTAACTTAGCAAATTTGAGTATGCTAAATGAAATTCCAAATGGTGTGTTTAAAATTTTAATTTCATTTTTGGTTTTGAAAAATGGAAACTTCCCCTTAGAAAATTTGGTATGCTAAGGGAAGAAGTTCCAAAGGTGTTTGATAAATTTTTGTTTTGACTTTGGAAACTTTACTTAGCAAATTTGAGTATGCTAGGTGAAGTTCCAAAATCTATTTTGAAAAGATTTAAATTTTAGATTTGGAGACATTACTTAACAAATTTGGGTATGTTAAATAAAGTTCCAAAATGTGTTTAGAATTTTGAAATTTTTGGATTTTGGATTTTGGAAACCTTACTTAACAAATTTGTGTGTATGTTAAATGAAGTTCCAAAATTTGTTTTGAAAATTTTTGAATTATGATTGTTGATTTGATTTTGGATTTTGAAACTTTACTTAACAAATTTATGTATGTTAAATGGAGTTTCAAAAATGTGTTTAGAAAATTTTTTATTTGGAGACTTCACTTAACAAATTTGGGTATGTTAAATGAAGTTCCAAAATGTGTTTTGAATTTTGAAATGTGATTGTTGATTTTGATTTTTGATTTGGAAGGTTCACTTAACAAATTTAGGTATGTTAAGTGAATTTCCAAAATGTTGTTTAAAGAATTTTTGGATTATGATTGTTGACTTTTGATTTTGGATTTGGAAATTTTATTTAGTAAATTTGATTATGCTAAATGAAATTCCAAATGTGTATTTTGAAAATTTTTTGAAATATGATTATTGATTTTGATTTTTGATTTGGAAACTTCACTTAGCAAATTTGATTATGCTAAATAAAATTCCAAATGTATGTTTAAAAATTTTTGAAATATGATTATTGATTTTGATTTGGATTTGGAGACTTCACTTAGCAAATTTGATTATGCTAAGTGAAATTCCAAAATGTGTTTTAAAAAATTTTGGAAATTGATTGTTCAAATTTTAATGTTTTGAAAAGAGGACCTCCATTCAACAAATTTAAGTATGTAGAATGGGGATTAAATTTGTTTTTGAAATGTGAAATTTTTGTGTGTGGTTGTTGCTTTTTTGAAAGAAAGGAATTCCAACTTAAAACATATGTGAGACATGTTTAAATGGGATTTCCTAAATGATTATTATTATTATTTGGGAATGAAATATTCATTTAATAAATCTAAGTATATCAAATGACGGTATTCATATGTGCTTTTTTTGAAAAATTTAATTTTGTTTGGAAATGAACTTTCCATTCAATAAGTGAGTGTATTGAACAGAAAAATTCATGTGTGCTCTTTTTTTTTTTTTTTTTTTTGAAAATTTTATGATTATGATTATGATTTTTGGAAAGGATGATTGTTCATTTTATTTTGAAAATGACATCTTCATCAAAGTGGAATTGAAAGAAGATGTGCATTAATGCTTTTGGAAAATATTATTAATTTTATTTTATTTTTTTGAAAAATCCATACATGTAACAATTATGGGAATTGTTAAATGAGGGTGACAAAATTTTGTGAAAAATATTTTATTAAGTGAATTTTTTGAAAAGGTGCATTTGAAAAGTAAATTTTTTTATAGAAGATTTATTTATTTTAGGATGAACCCTTTTTCATCATGAAGATGGTAAGGAGGAAGTCTTTAGATGTTTTCTCTTTTATTTAGATTTTTTTCATTTTACCCATTGGAGAACCCAATGGGGGTTTTAAGATCAATAAGGAATGTGGTCATAAAACTGAAAGACGTTGGCTAACTCAACCCAAGAATGAAATGAGCTAAGTGCCAATGGAAAGAAGGATAGTTTTTGATTTACACTAAAGTACAAACTGACTATCAATACTCAAAGACAATGATCATTTATCGAATATGGAGAGAGGAACCATCCCCAGTGGAGTCACCAGAAAAATCTGTTGGCTAATAAATCTCTAATAGGGAGTCGCCTTTTAAATCTGTGGAGGAAAGAATGAAGAAACCTTATAGAAATTTTTCTTATTAAGATGCCACACAGATCCGTAGATGTACTTATTTAGGTGATTGGATACGTCATCAAGGTATAGTGTACTATCTTGAAGGACAGAAGTCACTATCCTTTAATGCAACCAATCACCTCAATAAATACTCCTAAGAATGATGGGTCTGCATATGAACCTGAGATTCTTCCCCTACTTTATATGGAAAAGTAAAGTAGGGTTTATTTTAAACTGGGTTTGTTAAGTTCCCTATAGGGGGAATCCCCCATAGTTAATTACATCTTAAGGGATGGGATCCCTTAGGAAAACTCTCGATTAAGGTAAATGATCGTTGTCTCTGAAAATTTCAACAGGGAAAAGACTATCAATCGATTGGTTTATATTTTTTGGAAGATAAAAAAGGGATAGATCAAAAGAGGGAGTTATTATCAAAGCCAAAATGGAAGATAAGTAGGAGATGCTCATGATGCTTGGAAACCTAGCAATCATCTCAAACTATCCTAAAATTGGGCTTTATATTTTAGAAATTGATTTAGTTTGTTTGAGTTGTATTTTCCATTAGAATTTTAGGACTTAAGATTCCTTAACACAAGATAAAGGAAATGCGTAAGAGGTGAGGAATTATGCTTGTGGCCCATAAAGGGGAAAAGCAACCTCAGAATTTAAATCTAGGGAGCTTCAGCAAGGGCCAAAAGCACAACCAAAATCTAAGGCAAAAATGGGTAATTGGTTTGCCTCCACAAGAGAGGACCAACCACCCGACAGCTTGGACTTACAACTGCCTGGAGGTGGCCGCCAACTAACTCCTCCTATGATTTTAAATATATGTAGGAAATTCTTTATGCTTATGCAAGATAACTAGGCTATTTTTATTTAGAAAGAGGCTAAGTCCTTAAACTCACTCCCTAAAGAGACTATATCATGTAAAAGGACATGCTTCAAATGACCTAAAATATAATACATTTCAAATTTTATTTTAGTTTCATTTTGAACAATAATTTTGACTCAGACTAATAGGATTTTTATGACTAATACATGAGAAATTAAATTATTGGCCAAAATCAGCAAGAAGGGAGGAGGTGAGTTTCCACCACAGCTCTCTCAGGTCAAGCCGGGTTCTCTGGAAAAGGTGGAAGCCCTCTAATCAAGAGTGAAATAAGATGCATTTGTGCATGATATTATAAAGAAATGCTCAACCGACTAAGGGGTTTCTAATTCTTTTATCTTGATTTTAAACTTAAGATTTAGGTGAGGTTATGAGTTATTTAATTTTAATTTGAATTATTAAGTTGGGTAAAAGATTTATTTTTCTCTAAAGAGCCTAATCCATATCCAGGCCATACATAAAGTAAGTAAGAAACTAGGAAAAGCATGTCACTTAATGCAAAAGCTAAACAAATCATCAATCAATTTATAAAGCTAATCACCAAAAAGAATAAATGGCCATTTGTGGTCGGCACCACCTTACAAACCCAAAAATATCAGCCGAGCTCTACCCTTATACAACCCAGATTACAAAATAATTGAATTACAATTTAAGCGAAGGAATTCATTATTATGGCGGTCTTCAAGCTTTATTCTTCTTTCTTCTTTCTTCTTTCTTTCTTCTTCTTTTCTTCTTTCTTCTTTTGGTTCCTTCTTTTGGATGGTTGGAAGGTGGATGCTCCAAGGCTTCACATGGTGCATAAGATGGGATCTTATGACCAATGTTAATCCTAATCTCCATAACAAATCATTCCAATATTCTAATTATATAAATTTTTACATGAAAAGGAAAAAGGAAATCTAACTAACACCTACAAAATAAAGGTTAGTTAAATCACACCACACAAATCCCAGGCATGTATATTGGGCTTTTCACCCCACACATGGGTGACTAAGTCCACCTAGCCTATGGATTATGCAAAGGGGTATAAGCACCTGCAAGCAAGAAATAGCTATATTTTTATTTAAGATAGCGCCCATTAAGCACAATCACTTGTAGAAAAGATTAATTAGACTTAAAACATCCTACCATTCATTCTACGACCGTACACCCTAACATCCAGTATAAAACATAGATCAAAAAATAAAATAAACATCAAACCATGCACCGACCTACCTAAAGCTAGAAGTGGTGACTTAGGCTAATGTGTGTGCTTTGAAGGCTTGTGTGGTATGCTTAACTTAGGACTTTAGGGTTGAATTTTCTAAGTGTGAAGAACATGATGAACTTAGAGGAGAGTTTCATTTAAGTTTTTTAAGTGTTATAGGTTTGGTTTGTTTTATTTTATGTTTTAAATTAGTTTAGGTAAAACCTACAATTAATTACTAAGTTATAAAGAGAGGGAAAGTGAAGAGAACTTCTCTTTCCTTCCCTAACCTTAAGTAATTTCTAAGGTAAGTTTTTATTTTAGTTTCATTTAGGTGAATGTTTTGATTAAATCTATTAATTAATCCTAAGTTTAGATAAACTCTAAACAAACCTATTAAAAAAGGCATTTTAAGATTAAATAAAATGAATCAAAATTCACATAACACACATTACTTCATTTCTTTCCCAACATATATAACATGCATATGGATGGACCCTAAGCATATCTATACATGCAAATGAGAGTAGTTAACATACTTTATGATGCATGCTAAGTAATCCATTTAATAAAATTTTAGAAGTTAAATATGCATGATTTTTCTTAAGTAGAAAGGGTTTTCCTTATCCAAAATTTCACATACATGCATGAAAGTAAGAAAGGCATAAGTGAGTATAACACCATTGTTAAGCAGAGGTGTAAGGTACAAGACCTACTTAGGGCTACTTAAAGCTTTGCAATCTTGAGGTTGTCTAGACTAATATACCACTTTCCTTAAATACAAACATGCATATAAAAGAAATGAAATGGAAAAAGAATATGCAAAAGTTATTTAATAGATTTGTTTTGTTTATGCAATTTATTCATGCAAGTGTAGGTAATCCTTCTTAGATGATAGCATAGGGATGAATAGGGTATGAAATTAAGTAAGTGTTGGGTTCTTTTCAAATGAACCCTATATTTTACCAACTCCTATTCAAAACTATGCTAACAAAAGAAAGAAAGAACTATGCTAAACATGCTTTTATAATCTATCACATGGAAGCTTATAATAAAGATACGAAAAGCACACTTTCAGATTTGATCTTTTATTTAAAATTTTTGAAAATATTTTGGATTTAATAGTGATAATAGCCACTCATATTTTACTTTAGCCAACACATGCACATTTGACATAAAGTAAACAATTTTCATTTTTTTTAAACTTTGAAACATGAATCTATAAATGCATGAATCACATGACATACAACTTAACATGTTGGGAAAGATTCAAAGCAATGAAAGCATGTAAACAAACTCACTTTATTTAAATCCTAAAGACATTCTTAAGGAATAAAAAAATTTTAGAATAAATCAAAGTGAATTTCAAAATGATTTTTGTTTAGTTTGAAGTTTGATCTAATTTTGAAATGGTGAGATGAGTTTGTTGTTACTAACCCATTCTCACATGTGTTTTTTATTTTTGTTTAATTTTTAAATAATTAAATCTATTTTTAAGCATTGATTAGGTTAAGGTATGAATTAAGTGGCTTAATTAACCCTTACCTACACCACCTTAGAAAAATTAACTAAATAATTATGAGCCAATGAGATGACATAAAACCCACAAGGTATTGAAATTTCCAATGCACCAAATAATGAAAAGGCCTAATACAATTTGGCTCACAATTAAAAGTTAGTTAAGCAAAGGGGTTTAACTTAAGTACTTTTAAAACACCCCTTCACACTTATGAAAGGGGTTTTAATTTCTTTAATTGAACTTAGGCTATTAAACTCCTAAGCATCTACCCAAGGTAGTTTAATTAAGTTCTGAAACTTTTTAGAATTTCTAAAAATTTATTAAAAGGAATGATTAATGAGTTAACCCTTAATTAAGAGGGGATTAAGGAGAGAAAAGGAGGTTTAGGGAATAGCTTAGGAAAAATGCCCCAAAATTATTCCATAAACCCCCTACTCACTAGATTTTACCTTAATCAATCTTAATCATTGGGTAAATCTACTAATTACACCTTAATTATCCTTAATTACATGAAAGGAGTAATTAGGGAATGAAATAAAAATTTCCCCAATTAAGCCTTCTATAAATCTCAAGAAAATTAGGGGAGGCAGAGGTCATCCCCTAAAATGAACCCTAAAAATTTGAGATTAATTGATGACCTAATTAAAAGATAATTAGCTAATTAAAATTCCTAAAGAAATTAAAATTCAGAGTAAAGAGTAATTCAAAATCCATTGAAAATATTTTTAAAATATTCTAGAAGGAATTTTCTTTCCATAGCATTTTTCCTTATATTTTTTTTTGATTTTTTCTATGAAGAGTTATGAATTTTAGAACTTATATGGATTAATTAGAAATTAATTAGGTAAATAACTAATCCTAATCCTCACAAGATGGGTGGCGACTGGCCAGCGGCTTTACGCATCATGTGAGGGTGTGACTTAAATGTCACATCCCAAACGGGCGTAATATCTATCTCGTCGATCAAAGATCGGACGGCTAAGGATTCACCCACAGTTTTAAAAGGATAATTCATTTCTAAAACATGTTAAATAATCTCAACTGTCCATCTAAAATGCGTGAATGGATGGCTGAGATAAGTCAAGTTCTTCCGTGAGGATCAATGGAGACCGTCCATGATCCAAGGGGAGATCCGAGCCTGATCTAGCATAGAATCATACAAAACTCAACCCACACCATCGAGGCATGATTACCAACCTATCCAACGGTTGATTTCTCATGCCATGAACATTTCTTTCACAAAAGACCAATACCTCCTCATGTAAGTCAAAAAATTTCATACATCACTGGAGGTGATCACCGATGCTCGAGATCGATGAGGTAGCTTCATCCTAGGGAGATTTGTTTGCTCATGGAACAACACCACTTGAAGATCCTTGCAGCTTTGATTGAATTGATTCTCTCCTTGTAATAGGAACTCCAATGTGAGCTTAAGTGAGCTCAGATTGGTCCTTAGAAGGAGTGTGTAAAGGAATTGGAAGTAGATTAGGTGTAGATAAAGCTAGCTAATGGATTGAGCTCCCCTATTTTGCATTGTGTAAAACTGAGAATTAAGGAATTCAAATCCTCTATAGAGACCTTGGGAATGCTCTCTGATGATTGCTAAGTGTTCCTATGCTCCAATCGATAGTGAGTGTCATGAAATTTCATTGAATTAGGGTGAGTATATCTCCCCCTATGGAAATCGTATGGTCGAACCTTTCCTTGCCATTTTGATCCAATTAGCTAGATTAGGAGGGTTGTTTAGGCTGTTTTGAGTGTGCACATGGTCTGTTTGATCCCTTGAGTGGAATGCCAACTTTCCATGTGCTAAAATTGAGCTTAGGAGGGAATTTGAAAACTCAATTTCAAGCTAGGTGGTTGAGTTTGGTCTATGGACCAAATGGTTTGACCCAAACCCATTGGGTTGGGTGCACCACTCATCACTAAGTCCCCTTGAGCTTTTAGGAAAGTCTCAACTAATTGTGAAGAGGATATGACCAAAATACCCATGGGCTAAGCCAAAATTTGTTATATGGCCTAGGGGTAAAATGGTCATTTTACTATATTTTTACTTTGGGTATGTTTTTTATGTTAAGAAAATAGGTTTGGCCAAGTTTCAATGGATTTGTAATCCATTTGATAGGGTTTGGCTCACCTTGACCCATTTAGGTCAAAATGGGTCAAGTTGACCAATTGGTCAAATTGGGTCAAACCAAGGGTTGGGTCAAGTTCATATGACCATTTGAAATGTTTTGGTGGCTTTGGTTTGGTTCAATTTGATATAGATTTGGTTTTGGCTCAAATGACTTCATTTAGGTCAAATGGGTCAAGTTGACCCATTTGACCCATTTGACCTATTTGAGGTAGGTCAAGGGTAGGTTTAGGTTAGGTTAGTCATATGGAGTGGATTGGTATCTTTGTTTCCAATCAATTTGGGTTAAGTTCAATTTTGACTCAACATGACCCCTTTAAGTCATGTTGGGTCTAAGGTCAATTGGGCTAGGTTGGGTCTAGTCGGCCAGTTGAGGCTTTGTTTAAGTTCCACGAGTGATTTGGGATGGACTTGACCCATTAGTTTTGAACAATTTGGCTTAGATCAAGTTTTGACACATTTTGGCCCTTGAGGTCAAAATGGGTCAACTTGGGTCAAATGGGTCAATTGGGCTAGGTTAGGCTCAAATGTTGGCTTGGTCAAGTTCAAACATAGGTCATG
The DNA here is from genome assembly GCA_021442155.1 of Cymbidium sinense. Classification (NCBI taxonomy): domain Eukaryota; kingdom Viridiplantae; phylum Streptophyta; class Magnoliopsida; order Asparagales; family Orchidaceae; genus Cymbidium; species Cymbidium sinense. The sequence goes on along the minus strand of CM038217.1, from coordinate 66,282,238 downwards.
AGTGAACTTAGATCAATGGTTTCAATCAATTTGCCCTATGGTGGAATTTGGCTATGTTAGGTTTCATTTTAGGTTAAGTGTTGACTTGGTCAAGCCGTAGGTTTGACTTGGTTTGACCCAATTTGATTTATTGATCATCCCATGATGATTGTTGATCATGATGAGAGAGATATATGAGTTTGGTCTAGTCCAATTTGGTTAGGATCAAAAGTTGGCTTAAATGGGTACTTTAGGTCACTTTGGGTCAAGTGAGCCTAAGTAGGTCAAATGGCTTGGTCAAAGCTTGATTTAAAGTTGATTGATCTCGTATATGGACTTATGATTGAAATATTAATCCATTTACAAAAGGTTTGAAGTCAAATGGATTTTGATCCATTTGAACATTTCATATTCAAAGGAAGAATATGAAGGGGTCTTGGGTTTGATTTTTGATTTGGGTTTTTATTGTTTGATTGAGGTTTGAATTTATATATGAGCTCATGATTGTAGGTTCGATTGAACCATTAGAGAAAATCAAGGATTTGGCTTGATTTGAAAGTGATTTGGCTAAGTTCAAGATTTTGGCTTAAAAGGCTTAAATTTGATTTTGTGTGGATTTGAATTTTATTTTTGGAATAGGTTTTTATTGTTTGAATTTATATTTCATTTATATATGTGAATATAAATTGATCATGAGAAAATTTCAAGAATTTGAAAGAGTTTAATCATGATTTATGTTAAATCCATTAAAGGGAATTAAAAGGATTTAAGAGAATTTTTAATTTGAAATTTAATTTTGAATTAGATTTGATTGATTTATATTTATATTTCATTTATATATGAGAATATAAATGAGAATACAAATAAGTTTTGAGGAAATCCCATGAGTTTGAATAGATTTGATCAAAGTTTAGGTTAATCCTATTAATGGAAAATTAAGGGATTTAAAAGAATTTCAAGGATTTTAAATTTGGAATTTAATTTTTGAGTTAGATTTAATTGATTTATATTTATATTTCATTTATATATGAGAATATAAATGAGGATCTAAATAAGTTTTGAGAAAATCCCAAGGGTTTGAAGTGATTTTATCAAGGTTTAGAGTTGTTTTAGGCAAAGTCCTTTAGTGGAAATTAAAGGGTCATAAAAAAATTTTCATGAATTGATTTTGAATTTTGAATTTGATTTGATGGGTTTGAATTTATATTTCATTTATATATAAGAATATAAATGAGAATATAATAAATTATGAGAAAATTTCAAAAGTTTGAATAGGTTTAGATCATAGTTTTGATTAAGTCCTTAAGGAAGGGTTAAGGACTTAGGAAATTTGAACTTAAGAATTTTTTATGGATTTTTGATTATGGATTTCAATCATATCTTTCAATCATGGAATTGACTTGAGTTTGGAGAAAATCAAATAGAATTGATTTGGAGTTTGACTTGAAAGAAGGGAAGTGAGGAATGGTTTAACCTAAGGCTAGGAAATTTTCCTAACATCCCTAAGGCATGACCTATTCCTAAGGCTAACTCTTCTAAGTCTTCTAGGACTAGGTTGGAGTGTCCACCTAATCATTAGATATGTCCTATGACTAAGGAATTCTTAAAGTCTAAGAGAAGTCCTAAGCCTAAGATGGAGGGGTTGAGAGCTCATTCTAAAAATGAGGTCAACAATGTTCCTGTTTTTTTTTTTTTTTTTGAAAGTTTATTTTTGATTTTGATTGGAAATGAAACCTCCATTAAATAGATATGTGTATATTGAATGGAGAAGTTTTATATGTGCTTTTTGAAATTTTATTTTGATTTTGATTGGAAATGAAACCTCCATTCAATAAATGTGGGTATATTGAATTGAGAGGTTTCAGATGTGCTTTTTTGAAAATTTATTTTTTGATTTTGATTGGAAATGAAACTTCCTTTCAATAAATATGGGTATATTGAATGGGGAGGTTTCATATGTGCTTTTTAAAAATTTATTTTTGATTTTGATTGGAAATAAAACCTCCATTCAATAAATGTGTGTGTATTGAATGGAGAGGTTCATATGTGCTTTTTGAAAAGATGAAAATTCCAACTTAACACATGTGGAATGTGTTGAGTGGAATTTTAAAGTTGTGATTTTTCTTGAAGATGTAACATCATCCAATACATTTGGATGTATTGAATGGGCCCATCTTCAAATTTTGTGCCATTTTTTTTTTTTTTTGAAATTTTAGGATTGTTGGAATTATATATATATATATATATATATATATATATATATATATATATATATATATTTAAAATGAAGTCTTCATCAAAATAAATTGAGTGAAGAAGTTCATTTGTGCTTGTGGAAGTTATGATTATTAGTTTTAGTTTTTTTGAAATGTTCTTACATGTAACAATTGTGAAAATTATTAGATGTAGTGCAAATAGTTTATTAAGTGTATTTTGAAAGAGTGTTTTTGAAAAACAAGACTTTTATGAAGGATTTATTTTGTATTTATTTTCAGAATGAACCTTTCCTTACCATAAAAATGGTAAGGAGGAAGTCTTTAATCATTTTATTTTTATTAAATTTTTATTTTCACACATTTTGGAACCCAATGGGGTTTATATATATATATATATATATATATATATATATATATATATATATATATATATATATATATATATATATATATATTATTACATCTTATTAGGATGCCACGTAGATCCACAAATATTCTTATTTGGGTGATTGGGTATGACATTGAGAAAAGGTGTACTATCTCAAAAGATAGGACCAATATCCTATAATGGACCTAATCAGCTCAATAAAGACTCCTAAGGACTATGGGTCTTTGGAATGTACCAGAGATTCTTCCCCTACTTTACATGAAAAAGTAAAGTAGAGTTTATTTTAAATTGGGTTCTTTAAGTTCCTCATAGGGGCAAGCCCCCATAGTTAATTACATCTTAAGGAATAAGAGTCTTTAGGAATACTCTCGATTAAGGTAAATGATCATTATCTCCAAAGATTTTGAAAGGGTAGGACTATCAATCGATAGGTTTAGTTTTAGAAAGTCAAGTGGGATCGATCAAGAGGAGGGAGTTCTTATCAAAGCCAAATAAAAAATAAGTAGGGGATGTTAAGAATACTAGGAAGACTAGTAAACACCCCAAACTATCCTATGGTTGGGCTTTATGTTTTTGAAATTGAATTAATTTATTTTAGTTGAATTTTAATTAGAAATATAGGGCTTACAATTCCATAGTACAAAGTTTTGGAAATGCCTAAGATGTGAGGATTTATGCTCATAGCTTGCAAAGGGAAGTAGCAACCTCAAAACCTAAATCTAGGGGCTTTGGCGAGGGCTAAAAGCACGACCTAAATCTAAGGCAAAAATTGGTATTTTGTTTACCTCCATAAGAGAGGATAAACCACCTGACTGTTGGACTTCAAATATGCAGGCAAGTCAAATGCTTTTGTAAGATAGCTAAGCTATTATTTATTAAGAAAGAGACTAAGTCCTTAAACACACACCCTAAGAGACTAGATCATGTAGGGCATGCTTTAATGACTTAAATCTAATGTAAATTTTCATCATATTATTTTTATTTTTTTGATAATCAATTTGACACAGGCTTTAGGATTCATATACCTAATGCATGAGAAATTAGATTATAATAAAATCGCAAGTTAAGGAGGTGTGTTTCCACCATGGCTCTCAAAGGTCAAGATAAGTTCTCTGGCAAAGGTGGAAGCCCTCCAATCAAGAGTGAAATAATATGCTTTTTATGCATGATGTTAGAAAAGTAAGACAACATCTAGCTAAAGGGTTGCTAATTCTTTTATCTTGATTTTAACTTAGGCTTTAGATGAGATTATGAGTTATTTATTTTTAGTTTGAATTGATTAGTTTCATAGAAAATTTATTTTCTTAAGAGCCTAATCATCATCCAGGCCATACATCAAAGTAAGGAATAAACCAGGAAAAGATATCATCTTAATGCACAAGCTAAACAAAAATCAAATATTTTATAAAGCTAGCACAAAAGAATAAAAGGTCATTTGTGGTCGGGCTCTACCGTATAAACCCAAAAACAATTTTGGTATCTGATCTCTACCCTTATACAACCTGGATTACAAATGAATTAATTACAAACTAAGGAAATTCATGTTATGGGGGTCTTCATTTCTTCTTTTCTTCTTTCTTCTATCTTCTTTCTTATTTCCTCTTTCTTCTTTCTTCTTTTGGTTGGTTGGAATGTGGTTGCTCCAAAGGCTTCACATGATACATAAGATGTAATCTTATAACCAATGTTCATCCTAATCCCCCATAACAATCATTCCAAAATCTTAATTGCAAAATTACATGAAAAGGGAAAAAATAAATCTAACTAAAACCTATAAAATAGAGATTAGCTAAACAAACCACACAAATCTCAAGCATGTATAAGCTTGAATTGGACTTAGCACCCTACACATGGGTAACCAAGTTCACTTGGCCTATTTTAGATTATGCTTAGAGGTATAAGCACCGCAAAAAAGTATATATTTTATTACTACCCTTAAGCACAATCCCCTATAAAAGATAATGATTAGACTAAATCATCATAACATTCAATCTATGCACATACGCCCTAAAATCTAGACTAAAACAAAACATCATAAAATAAAAGCAAACATCAAACCATGCACTACCCTAACCTAAAGCTAGAAGTGGTGACTTAGCCCAATGTGTGTCATTTATGGTTTGTGTGGTATTCTTAGCTATGCTATAAGGTTTACATTTCCTAAGTATGAAGATGTTCAACTTAGATGGTGGTTTCATTTAAGTTGTTTAATTGATTTGGGTTGATTTTATTTTTTATTTTGATTTGATTTAAATGAATCCTACATTTAATTACTAAGTATTGTAAAGAGAGGAAAAGAGAAGAGAACTTCTCTTTCCTTCCTACCTTAAGTAATTTCTAAGGTGGATTTATATTTGATTTTATTTTTGTTTAGTGAATGTTTTATTATGTGTTTTAATTAATCCTAAGTTTATATTTTTCCTAAACAAACCTATTCAAAAACAAAAGCATTTTAAGATTAAGTAAAGTGAATTAATATTACAAAACACACATCATTTCATTTCTTTTCCATCATGTGTAACCTGCATATGGATGAATCCTAAGCATATCTATACATCCAAGTCAGAATGTTTAGCACACCTTAATGATGAATTCTAAGTAGTGTTACTTGAGAAAATTTGGATGCTTTATGATCCATGATTTTGTTAAGCAGAAAAGGGTGATTCTTTTATCCATTTTTCACATGCACATTTAAATGTATGAAAGGCATAAGTGAGTATGGCACCATTGTTAGCACCAGGGGTGTAAGGTACAAGACTTACTTAGGGATACTTAAAGCCTCGCAACCCCAGGGTTGTCCAGACTAATATACCAATTTCCTTAAATACATATGCATGTACAAAAGAAATGAATGGAAAAGAAAGATGCAAAAGTTTGTGTTTGTTTGTTTGATTTGTTAATGCAATTTATATGTATAAGTGTGGATGTCCTTCTTAAGTAATAACATAGGAATGAATAGAAATGGATTTAAGCAAGTGTTGTGTTCTTTTCAAATGAACTATACACTTTGCCAAATCCTATTCAAAACTATGCTAAAAGAAAAGAGAAGGAAAGCCACACTATGTACATCTTTATATTTTTACTCACATGCAAGCTCATAAATAATTATAAGTAGCATACCTTTCAGTTTTGATGTTTCATTCATATGTTTTAAAATAATTTTTGGGATTTAATAGTGATAGTAGCCATTTATATCCTTACGTTAGCCAAAACATTCAATTTGACATAAAGGAAACATTTCATTTTAAATTTGATTTTTTTAAAAAGCATGAATGCATGATTTTCATATGATATACACATTTAACACATTTTAAAAGAAATGAAGTGATGAAATCATGCAAATTCATTCAGCCTCATTAATTCCTAAAGACAATCTTATGAAATAGAATTATTTAAAGCAAATTAATTTGATTTTAAAGAAATTTTAATTTGTTTGAATTTGATTTGAATTTAAGGAATGTGAAGAGGTTAGCTGGTCCTAACCTCTTTCCCACATGTGTATGTTATTATAGTTAATTTTAGGGGATTGGATCAATTTATGCTTTGGTTAGGTTAAGGTGTGAATTAAGTGTATTAATTACCCCTTACCTACACCAGTTTAGCATATTTAATCAAATAATTATGAGATAATGTATGACATAAACCACATAAGGAATTTAATCAGTAATGCACCTAGGAAAGAAAGGGCCTAATGCAATTGGCTCATAATTAGAGATTAATTAAGCTAAAGGTTTTAATTTAAGTACTATCATAACCCTTCCCACACATGTGGGTCGGATTTCAATTTCCTTAAGTTACATAGGTTATTGAACACCTAAACATCTACCCAAGATGAATTGATTAAATTTTGGAATGTTTTGATTTTAAAATCAAATTAATTAAGCAAGTGATTAGGGGATTAACCCTTAATTAAATATGGATTAAAGAAGGAAAGGGGTTTAGGGAATGGCTTAGGAAAAATTCCCCAAATCCATTCCATAAACCTCTTCTCTACTTAAGTAAGGCTTAATTAACTTAATAAAGGGACTAAACCACTATTCATATGCTTAATTACCCTTAATTACATAAAGAGAGTAGTTAAGAATTCATTAATTAATCTCCCTAATTAACCCATCAATAAATCCCAAGAAAATTAGGGGAGGAAGAAGTCATCCCCCTAAATGCACATGAGAAATTTGAATTAATCAGTGGGACAATTAGGGAGTAATTAGACTTGTTAAGTTTTTAATAAAACTCTAATTAACAAAAATGTACTATTAAAAACCCATTGGAAATAATTTTAGAATATTCTCCTCTGAATTATCTTTACAGTGTATTTTACCTTATAGTTTTATGATTTTTCTAGAATTAGTTATGTTATTTTGAAGTTTCCATGAATATCCATTAATTAAATAGCCTAACTAAGTGATTAATCCCGTTGGTGCCACGTGGAGGATAACACGGTGCATGCTTTCCACATGGAATGACGGGAATGGCCACTTAAGTTGTCACATCATAGCATCGCATCAGCGGTAGTGCTATGCGCTTTCTCTTCAACTGTCTGATCAAGTATTGGATGGCTGAGATCAAGCCCACAGTTCTTAAGGGATTAAATTAGGGATCCTATGCATCTTGATCATGGCCATCCATCCAAAATGCACGGATGGATGGCCCACGATCCATCCCTGAGCTTGCCTTTGGGAAAGGGGAACCGTCCACCTTCCATGGCAAGATTTGAGCTCAATTAATCTCGGATTGAGCCCAAACTCAACCCACACCATCATCATGTAAGGGAGAAGATATCCAATGGCTAGTTTTAGATGAAGTAAAAATTACTTTCATAAAAGACCGCACACTCTCTAGTTTAAGCTTGATTTTGATCCATACCTCATTGGAGGCTATCACTAGCATTTGAATCGGATGAGGTACCTTCATCTAGTGGAGACAAAGCTCTATTGAAAGTTTCAAGCCTTAATATTGAGTAGATCTCTCTATGGACCAAGCTCACCTTCAAATCCTTGTGGCCTTGATCGAAGTCCCACAAGTTTGATTGAGTCCTCTGATGAAGCTTGCAAGAGGAATTGGCTTGATTTGAAGTATTGAGTGAGATGGATCTTTGGTAGAGCTCTCTTATTTTCAGTTTTAAGAAAATAGAAAATGGAGAAATGGAAATGGGCTGAGGAAGCTTGGAGAAACCTTAGGGTGCTTGCTCTGAGTTCCCTAATCTCAATCAAGTGTGTGTGTTTTATAATGAAGTGGAATTAGGGGGAGTATATCTCCCCCTAGGTGAATCAGGCGGTCGTGAAGAGATCTACCATTTTGATCCAATTCACCCTATTCAATGTGTTATTTTGCCATTTAGAGTGGCATGGCATTCAGTTTTGGCCAGAGAAGGTAGAGGGGAAGTTATCATGTGCAAAATAAGGTGGAGGAAGGATTCCCATGTGCTGATGTCCATGGTGGTGGTTGGTTTTGACCTTGGGTTGAGTTTGGCTGACCCAAACCCAATGGGTCATGTGCACCATGTCCATTAGTGACCATTTGGCCCACTAAGAGGATGCCAAATATCCATGAAAAGGAATTGACCAAATTCTAAGTGGTTTTGATTTTAGGTGACCCTATTGCTTAGGGGTAAAATGGTCATTTGGCTTGGATTCTAGTTTGAATATTTTTGGCATGATTGAAAAATTGGTTGGGCCAAGTTTCAATGAATTTGGAGTTGGTTTAATATGATTTGGCTCATGTTGACCCATTTAGGTCAAAATGGGTCAACTTGGGTCAAGTTGACCAATTGGTCAAATTGGGTCAAACCAAGGGTTGGGTCACGTTCATATGACCATTTGAAATATTTTGGAAACTTTGGTTTGGTTTAATATGGTTTAAATTTAGTTTTGGTTCATTTTAATTCATTTAGGTCAAATGGGTCAAGTTGACCAGTTTGACCCATTTGACCTATTTGGGTTAGGTCATGGTTTAGTTTAGGTTTTGTTGGTCATTTGAAATGTATTGATATCTTTGTTTGCAATCAATTTTTGTTTCATTTGATTTTTTTCCCCAGTTTGATCTTTTAGGTCAAGTTGGGTTCAAGGTCAATTGGGCTAGGTTGGGTCTAGTTGGCCAATTGAGGCTTTGGTCAAGTACAATAAATATTTTAGAATGAATTTGACCTATTGGTTTCAATTGATTTGGCTTAGATCAAGTTTTGACATATTTTGACTTTTTAGATCAAGTTGGATCAACTTGGGTCAAGTGGCCAATTGGGCTAGGTTAGGCTCAAATGATGACTTGGTCAAGTTCAAACATTGATCATGAATGAGTTTTGATCAATGGTTTCAATCAATTTAGCCTATGGTGGATTTTGGCAAGTATAGGTTTCATTTTGGTCAAATGTTGACTTGGTCAACCCTTAGGTTTGTCTTGGTTTGACCCAATTTGAGTGATTGATCATATTATGGTGATTATTGCTCACAATGTGAGACTTAGATGGGCTTAGTTCAATCCAATTTGGTTAGGATTAGAATTTGGCTCATAATGAGTACTTTAGGTCACTTTGGGTCAAGTGAGCCTAAGTGGGTCAAATGGCTTGGTCAAAGCTTGATTTGAGTTTGGTTGAACTTACATATGGACTTATGATTGAAATATAAATCCATTTGCAAATGGTTTGGAGTCAAATGAATTTTGATCCATTTGATAATTTTAAGTTCAGAGGGATGAATATTAGTTTGACTTGGGTTTGATTTTTGAATTTAGTTTTGGTTTGATGATTTAAGTTTGTGTTTATATATGGATTCATGATTGAAAGATTGATTGAATCATGAAGAAATAATCAAGGGTTTTGCTTGATTTTAGTTTGATTTGGCTTAGTTCAAGAGTTTGACTTGAAAGGCTTAGGTTGAATTTCGGTTGAATTTGACTTTTAGTTTTGAATTGATTTTTGGATATTTGAATTTATATTTCATTTATATTTGTGAATATAAATAGGAATATAAATGGGTTATGAAAAAATTCCTTGAATTTGAAATTATTTAGATTTGATTTAGACTAAATCCATAAGATAAAATTAATGTGACTTAGGAAAGATTTTTTATTTGGATTTGAATTTTGAATTTGGTTTGATTATTTGAATTTATATTTCATTTATATGGGTGAATATAAATGAGAATATAAATGGGTTATGAGAAAATTCCTCGAATTTGAATTAATTTAGATTTGATTTAACCTAAGTCTATAAGATAGAATCAAAGTGACTTAGGAAAGATTTTATTTTTGAACTTGGAATTTCAGTCATAAGCTTCAATCATTTGAAATTGATTTGAGTTTGAGAAAATAAATTAAGTTGGAATTGATTTGATTTAGAGTTTGGAGTTAGTTTGATTTGGAGTTGGGAGTTAGACTTTAAAAGAAGGAAGTGAGGATTAGTTCAAGCTATAGGGTAGGCAAATTTTCCTACCACCCCTAAGGCATAACCTATTCCTATGGCTAACTCTTCTAAGTCTCTAGGGTTAGGATGAGTGTCCACCTAATCACTAGATGTGTCTTAAGACTAAGGAACTCTTTAAGTCTAAGAAAAGTCCTATGTCTAAGATGGAGGGGTTGACAGCTCATCCTAAAATGAGGTCAACAAAGGGTGCCTAATAGTGGTGACGACAAGGAACACCACATGTATTGAGTGAATCAAATGATCAACAACACTGAACGATCACAAGCACTAACAAAGATGATCTACTCCTAACCCAACGTGTAGAAGGAATCTAGAGCTTAGTGCAATGTGACTCTACTCATGTCTGGGACATAAGAGAGCGAAGGACCACTAGGGATAGAGTATGTGAACCTTCCACTAGGGAAACAAGTTCAAATCATCCACTAGGGAATGAGAGGTTTAGTTTGATTCGAATCTCACTGGGGAGAAATTGATTTGATTTGTTTAATTTATTTTGATTATTTTGATTTGATTGGCTCCACTATGGGAGGTTCATTGGATTTATTTTGTTGTATTTGTTTTGTTTGTTGTTTGACTCTATTGAGGGATGAGGGTTAAATTTGTTTTAGATTTTTAGATTTTAGATTTTGAGATGGGCCTAATTGGTTTGCGATGGATCACACTGAGTAGAAGCCACGGGGGCCTAGACCTATCTCAAATTTACCAATCCTAAGGGGTAGTCTACTAAACACATAGCAAGACTAACCAACCAAAGGGATGCCTTTCAGTATGCAATGGTTAAGTTAGGAAGAGAGCGCGGGGACTCACATCTTCCAAAATAAGGAACCACTGGGATGATCGATTGGCAAGGCAACAAATCAAACTCAACTTAAGGTTGACTATTGAGTGAATGTCACCTAGGAACTTAGAACAACTCAAAGATAGTCAAGATTAATTTCATTCTTTACTTTGTTTTTAAATGTATCACATTAGTTTGTGATGGACTGCACTGAGTTGGGGCCATGGAAGCCTAGACCTAACTCAGACTTACCAATCCAAAGAGAGTAGTCTACCAACCACAAGGTAGGACTATCCAACCAAAGGGGTGCCTTTCAGTTTGCAATGGTCAAGTTAGGAAGAAAGTGCGGGGAATCACATCTTCCAAAATAAAGAACCACTAGGTTGATCGGTTGCTTTGGGCAATAAATCAAACCCAACCTAGGGCTGACTATTGTGTGAATGCCGCTGGGGGACATAGATCAGCTCAAAGATAATCAAAGATTAATTTCTTTTTTTAGTTTATGTTGATTGATTTTGTTGCTTTGTGATGGATCACACTAACAAGGAGCTTATATTAGCATAGACCTATCTTAGATTTATTGAACCAAAGGGAATAGCTTCTCGACCGATATGGGAACTATCCGACCAAAAGACTACCTTTCAGTTTGCAATGATCAATTCAAGGGAAGAAAGCTGGGGGTATCACATCTTCCACTATAAAAGACCATTGGGGTTATTAGTTGCTTTGGGCAACAAATCGAATCTGACCTAGGGCTGCCTGTCGATTTGCGACAGTCATGCTAGAAAGAATGTGTCATAGTCTTATATCTTTCAAAGCGAAATGACTGTCGGGGTAACATGCCTATGGTAAAACAAATTGAACCTGACCAAAGGGTGATTAGGAGTGAGCACTGACCTGGGGATTTATCTCAACTCAGGTAGTTAGGTAATTCCTATAGGGAGTTTTGCTGACACTGCCCTAAAGATAGGATGCCTACTTTGGAAAATGAGCCCTTTGGGGGCTTGAATTCCTATTCAACAAGAGAATATTTTTATTTGTTTATTTAGTTTGTTTTAACATGGGCCCTATTAGTTTGTGAAGGATCAAACTGAGAAGGAACTTATATCAGCCTAGACCTATCTCAGATTTACTGAACCAAAGGAAAATTTGCTCATCCACTGAACAAATTCTTCATCCACAAGGGTGGCTACTATGAAAGGGGGACTGTCCAATCCAAAAGTAACACGGGTAGTGTCTAAATAGGGTGACAAAGGACGTGATCCAAATAGGGTGCCCATAGGTGGCAGGACAGATGTAATTTATTAACTTTGACATGCCTTCTGACTCTGAGTACCCTCCACTAAAGAGAAAGGTAGTAGAGGTCCCCACAATGAGAGCAGTAGCCTCAACACAATCAGTTCTAGTGGTAGCACCAGCAATGTCAGATGCATTTCTGTCTGTGAGAACAGTCTTACTATCGGCCAATAATGAATGTTTGTACTGGTACAGTTAGATCATTCCTTAGATGACATTCTAGCACAATATTTTGCAAAGATGAGGGAAATCTCAGGAAGTGATCAGTCCGATTATGAGGAGGGAAAGGTCAGTTTTGATCCCAATGAGGATGACTTGTTAGAGGACTCGGTTGAGATCCACATGGTCGATACTAGGATCTCCCTCTATAGAGACCAGCAGAGTAAGGAAGGTATTATGGTTGAAGAGGATGATGTTGTCCATTCAACTCAGTACCTCCTCCACTAGCTTAGACAAAGAGATGATCACATTGAGAAGATGGGGAAGAAAATTAAGGAGTTGATGGCAATAATTTCAGCATTACAGAACTCAGCCCTAGTTTCATAGCCTTCTCCCATAGTAACCGATATAGTAGAGTTGGCACATATCTCAGATCATCCTAGATGCATTCTAACAGAGGATGATAGTGTTAGCTTGCATAAGAAGGTGGTCGATAGTACCTCCATGCATGAGAAAGATATCAAACACATGGTGGAACAATAGGTGAGGGAAGCACTGGTACAAGGCCGAGGTGGCTCATCTGTTCTAAAAGGTAGACCCTACCTAGAGGAATTTGATGCAATCCAATATCCTAAGTGATTCATGCCTCCTTCTTTCAAAATATTTGATGGCAGTGGGAACCCTCGCCAACATATTGCACATTTCATGGTCGGTTGCTGCAACGCCGGAGGTAGCGATGCCCTTCTTTTCAGATTGTTGTTAGTGGTTTAGTAGGTGTTGCATTTGATTGGTATGCTGAATTGCCCAACAGTTCGATAAAGATATTTTTTGAGTTGGAGCACCTCTTCATCAAGAGGTTTATTAGAGCTCAGCAAAGCATTATTGTAGGCAACCTCATTGCAACAAAGCAAAATCCAAATGAGTCCCTTATTGATTACATTCTCAGGTGGAGAAACTTGAGTGTGAACTGCAAACCATAGCTATTTGAACAGCACACCATAGAGATTCTCCTGAAGAATATCCATGGCCCATTTGCTTTCTGCTCAAGGGGTTTACAATCAAAACCTTTGAGAAATTAATCTGGCTAATCTATAATAGGAAGTCAAATAGTTGCCTTTCCAGGACCAGTCAGCCAAGCACAAACCTCAGAAGGCATTTGAGAAGAAGTCGTGTAGTCACAGTTGATGGGGAAGTAGCCAGGGTTCGATAGGCCTCTCAAGAGCCTCCTCTTCCACTGCCTCTGCCACCACTTCGATCATCATATCGGCCACCTCAGTTTCCACTATGGCCACCACTACTGCCTCCTCATCAGCATCCTCAGTAGTAGTATTCCTACCAGCCACTAGGTAACTATTACTTACCTACTCTTGCCAATAGATTGGATAAGCCTTATTTATTCAAGAGGGAGGTAGTGTAGATCTTTAAGAATCTTTTAAAGAATCCTGACTTCTAGCTACCATAGCCTAAAAGGCCAGAGGAAGTGGGCAAGAGTATGATCCACAGTATTGCCCTTACCACCACATGTTAGGCCATGTCTTAGAAGATTTGATTACCTTTAAGGACTAGCTTGAGCATAGCTACAAGTTGGGTGCGATCATCATCCCTAAAGAATAATTATTAGAACAACATTTCAGTTCTATTAGAGTAATCCTTGGGGATACATGTGATCTTCTTAAGACAAAAGAAGGTTGGGATATCTCTCTATCGTGAACCTCCAAGAAAATCATTTCTAAGATCAGGAAACTACTCTTATATGTGCCTAAGGTAGCTCAAACCTCCAACTCCAAGGAAGGTTTGCAAGTTTCTAAGGACAACTTGAGGGAGGTAGGATCCCAACAGTAGTAGGGACAACCTCCACTTGCCTGGGATAGTACAGTAGTGCAAGCACCAACTAGTTCCAGCACTCTTTCAATAGTAGTAACTATAGTTGCTCCAGTCAGCTCTTCTTCTAGCAGTCATATTGTATCAATGGAGAGGGTTCCAAATCCCTCACTCCGCTTACTTTACTTGATTTCTACTTTATACCTCCGTCCAAATCTAAGAAATCAATGAAGAAAGCTGATTCCCTTCCTTTTGTGCCACTTTTGATGATCTACCTGAGTTTATTCCTATAGAAAGCTCTCTGAGTTTAATTAATAATAACTCTAGTTTTTTTCATTCCTCTTATGATTTAGAAATGGATTACCCATTCCTGAATCATTTGGGTTCACCCATTGAGATTGATTTGAAGTCATCTGACTCTAATGATCCTATAGGAGAAGTTGTAGCTGAACCTGATGAGCAGGTAGAACTTTCCACTAAACCATCTCATGAAGTCAACCTCCACAGTGGCAAAGTTCTTCCTCCTAGGGTAGCACCTCAGGATATGGGTAAGCAAATCATTGGTTCAAGCGATCAAGTATCCCCTCCACAGGATGCCTCACCTATAGATATGCTTGTGGAGGACCAGCCCAAAGTTTACTGCAATGTCCTCGCTCACCTGAGAAAGTTGCCAGCTAAGCTAAGCATATATGATGCCCTTGTCCTATCTGAAGAGATGAGGGAGTCATTGATCAAAGACCTTCTCGATCTAAAAATATGCTTAGCTCAAGTGACCTCTACTGGAGAGGAGGCATGTTATTCAAGAAAATATTGTGGAGTTACATTCACCGATGAAGACCTTCTTTTGGGGACATTCAAACACAACCGTCCCCTCTACATCATAGTGAAAATGGGCAGATTCAGACTCTCTAGGGTGTTAGTTGATCCAGGTGCATCAGTGAACATTATGAGTCTAAAGACCCTTGCCTATCTGAAGATTAACTCTCCAAACTCTAAGGAGATCGGATGATGTTGAGAGGATTCAATGAGCAAGGCAAGAGGACTTTAGGCTCCATAGTGTTTCCATTAGAGATAGATGATTAGAAGATAGAAGCTAAATTCTACATAATTGATTCAGATACATCTTTCACTACTTTGCTCGGTAGACCTTGGATACATGAGAACAAGATGGTTTCATCCTCTCTACATCAGTGCATCAAATTTCAAAGAGGTGGAATCGAATACTGTGTCAAAGGAGACTTAAAGTCATTTTCAATTAGAGAGGTTGAGATATATGAGGATGCAACCTACTATCTTCCTTAAAATTTGAAAGTCTATTCTAGCAAACTTGGTCAAAGTTCAAAAATAAAAGAAAAGAAGAAGAAGAAGAAGAAGAAGAAGAAGAAGAAGAAGAAGAAGAAGAAGAAGAAGAAGAAGAAGAAGAAGAAGAAGAAGAAGAAGAAGAAGAAGAAAAAGAAAATGAAAAAGAAAAATAAAAAAAAAATGTAAGTGAGCGAGAATCAGATACTGAGGAAGAAGTAGAGCCTGAAGTTAGATTCTACCCACAGTTCGTTCCTCCATACGAACACATGGGTAGGATGACTTGACTCCCACTAGGTAGAGGAAGAGGTAGATCCAGAGGTGGAAGACCTCCTTGCTGGTTGCCAGCCAGTAGGAGTTATATTTCAACTCATAGGAGTATCCCTGCTATCCATATAAACTTAGAATCCAGTTCAGAGGATGAGTCTCATGTGGTTAACATGCTAATCAACCCCTCTCAGCAGGTCCCATTCGAGGTAACATTTGAGCCAAACATTGATGAAGACCAGACCTCCAAGCAAAGAATGAATGTATTCGAGTCAATATTATGTAGAACAGTCAAGCAGCAGTTGGAAACTATAGCTCTAACCCCACTTTTCTCTCAGAAAGTTGAGGGATTGGTAGTTAAGTAGGCCCCCAAGTCATCTACAGATGTTAAGCCAAAGAGGATTATGTTGGGTGCATCATCCTCAAGTTAGGAAGCTGATGTAGAACTTGAGGATGATTCATATAAAGATCTAATACAATTGACTTTTGATTGGTATTCACCTTGTGTTCTAAATTTAGCAAAGAAGGGATTAATCCCACATACTTGGTCTAACCATTGGTTAGATTACTTTGAAAGGTTATGGGACAACCCAAGCAGACATCTTCAATCAAGACTAGGACTGAGATTCGACATAGTGGGTCCAGTCGACGATGATAACCATTGCTTAGTTGTCACCAATTATCTGGAGTCTGATAGGTTCTTTCAAATCATGCTAACTCATATGAAGATGTGTGTTTAGAAACTGATGAAATGATCAAATGTCGAGTTTGAAGAAGAGATCAGATCAACCATTAAAGAACTCAAAGAAATCAACTTAGGAACTGAAGATAATTCACGCCTGACATTCATTAGTTCCTTGTTGAATGAAGAAGAAACCAATGAATTCATTAGGCTATTAACTTAGTTTAAGGACTACTTTGCATGGAGTTATAAAGAAATGCCTAGTTTATCTTTTGACATAGCAGTCCAAAAACTACCAATAGATCTTAATGCTAACCCTATCAAGCAAGCTCTTAGATGCATATGATTAGACATTGAGAAGTTAAGAAACTGATTGATGCTGGCTTCATCAGAGAAGCAAATATCCTCTCTAGTTGGCCAGTGTCATTCCAGTTAAGAAAAAGAATGGTCAAATTTGCATATGCATCAATTTTAGGAATCTAAATAATGCATGTCCTAAAGATGAATTTCCACTACCAATCCCAGAATTGATGGTGGATATTACCTCATCTCATGCAGTCTTCTCTTTCATGGATGAGTCATCTGGCTACAACTAAATTAAGATTGCCCATGAGGATGAGAAAAATACTACTTTTTAAACCCCGATCAAAATCTATTGTTATAAGGTCGTGCCCTTCGATCTTAAAAATGCTGGTGCTACATACCAGTAAGCCATGACTCAGATCTTCAATGAAATCATTCATCATAGAGTTCAATATTACATTGATGATCTTGTAGTCAAAAGTAAAGAAAGGGAAGACCACCTCTTTGACTTGAGAGTAGTTTTTGAAAGGTTAAGACAATTTAACCTTAAAATGAATCCCCTAAAGTGTTTATTCAGAGTAACTTCAAAGAAATCCCTTAGGTTTGTTGTCCAGCACCATGGAATAGAAATTGATCTAGAGAAGATCGAGGTTATGTTAGAAATGTCACCCTTTAAAAGTCCAACTCAACTTAGATCATTCCAAGGGCAATCGTCGTATCTAAGTTGCTTCATTTCCAACATATCAAGGAGATGCCAGCCATTTTCAGCACTTGTCAAAAAGGATGCCAAGTTTGAGTGGGATGACAAGGGCCAGTATGCTTTTGAAGACATCAAGCACTACCTGATGACACTGCCAGTTTAAGCAGCCCCAATCCCAAGCAAGCTGCTCATACTTTATACTGTTGCATTAGATGACTCCCTTAGCATTTTGTTGTCCTAAACCAATGATGAAGAGAAAAAGAATACACTCTACTATCTCAGTCATCGTCTAATCCCTGCCGAAGCAAACTACCAACCTATGAAAAGCATTTCCTAGCCTTAATCTTTGCATACCAAAAGCTACGACATTACATTCTTTCTCATAAGATGAACCTGATCTCTAGGCTCAATCCACTATAATATCTCATGACACGGCCAACGCTATCTAGATGGTTGGCATCTTTGTCCATGATTTTATCACAGTTCAACATTATTTTCGTACCCCTCTGTGTGGTGAAAGGACAAGCACTAGCAAATTTCTTAGCAGCACATCCACTTCCTACTGATTCTCCGTTTAGTGATGACCTCCTAGATGAACAAATCAAAAACTTAGAGGACACTAGAATTTGCCACTAGGAGATGTATTTTGATGGTTCATCTTCCTTTCAAAAAGGAGAAGAACCACGATCTACTCTTCCAGGAAGGGCGAGAGTAGGAATAGTTCTCTGAACCGTGATGTTATGAGATTCTAATATTATATGTTCAATCCATGCACCAAAAATGAAGCTAAATATGAGGCTCTGATTGCCGAACTGGAGTTAGCCATTACACTATGCATCTAGAGCATCAACATCTTTGGAGATTCTCAGCTAGTTATCAACCAAATCGTTGGGTCTTACAAATTTCTAAAGCCTAAACTTCATCATTACCATAAGTATATGATAAAGTTGCTAGCCCAAATCCTAGAAGTTACCATCTACAAGATTCCTTGAGGAGAAAATACAGTAGTAGATGCATTGGCCAAGCTTGCCAAAGAGTTGGCATGCCTGGAATATGAGTTTGTACCAATAAGGGTCCAAATAGGCAAGTCTTATCCCTTATTGATGATGAATTCATTGAGAGATCTCTCTTGAAGGGGAGGTTTCCATTGTCAAAAATGATGATGAATCAAATTGGAGGCAACCATTCATGGATTACTTAAATATAGGAAAACTACCTCAAGAGAATTCATTAACCCATCAGGTGAAGCAGAGAGCCCTCTCATACACTTTCGTAAATGACACCTTATACTAGCGATCTTTCGATCATATGTGATTATGTTGCTTGGACAAACATGAAGCCCAAAAGATTATGACCGAGGTACACTCAGGTTTGTGTGGAGTGCATCAATCTGGTCCAAAAATGAAAGCCAAAATAAAGAGACTAGGATACTACTGGCCTTCGATGATTACAAACTACATGGATATAGCTAGGAGATGCCACCAATGTCAGGTACACAGTGTGGTCTTACACCAACCATCCAACATTCTGCATCCTACATTGTCCTAATGGCCATTTGAGTGTTAGGGTACCGACATAATGAGCACAATCGATCCTCTTTCTTCCAAGGGCCATCAGTTCATTCTAGCTGCCATCGACTACTTTTCTAAGTGGGCAGAGGCAATCCCACTCAAAGAGGTCATAGCTCAGCATATGCTTCAGTTTTTTAGGAACCATATCTTATATAGGTTCGGGGTGCCTTAACAAATTATATTTGATAATGGTACTGCATTCAAGAGCACCAAAATCAACAGCTTTGCCTGAAGACATAGCATAGATTGGAGATATCTACCATCTACTACCCAAGAAAAAATGGCTTAGTAGAAACCTTCAATAAAACTCTCATCCAAATATTAAAGAAGACACTTGATGACAACAAGTAGCAGTGGTATGAGCAGTTAATTGAAGCCTTGTGGGATTACCGCACCACATACAGGACTCCAACTCAATCTACCACATTCTCTTTAGTGTATGGGTTTGAAGTAATTCTACTATTAGAAGCCCATCTCCCATCATTAAGGACAACTTTGGGTAGTAAAATCACAATGGAGCAGAATGCCAAGTTGTGGTTAGAAGAGCTCGAAGGTTTGGAGGAGAGATGCCTCCGGGCATGCCAGAACCTCGAGTTGTATAAGGCCAAAATGATTCAAGCACATAACAAGTTGGTCTTTTCTAGAGCTTTTCATGTAGGAGAGCTTGTTTTAGTTATAAGGAGACCAATTATTGCTCGTCGAAAGATGGGAGGCAAGTTTGAACCTACCTGGGAAGACCCTTTTGCCATAGAAAAGGCCTAACAAGGAGGATCTTATCAATTTATAAATTATAAGGGAAAGCACCCCATGCTTCCAATCAACGAGGTCTACCTAAAGAAATACTATCCATAAATCTTGTTTGAAAATAATCATCAATAAAATTTCTTTCATCTTAAACCCCATCTCTTCATATTATTTAGGAATATCTTTACTTGTGAATTCACCACGATGTGTTTAGGGATGGTGTAAGGAACCCAAGTGGCATCCTATCCTTTAGTGACACAACACCAACATAAACTATGCACAACCACACATAAAACAAATATATATCTTTTATCTTGGGTAATTTTGATGGGGATAAAGCCATCTGTGGCACTCACTCATTAGTTGCTTTAGTTCGAGCTAACTTGCTACCTTGCTAATGTGTCACCCCAGTGGTTCCTTATCTGGAGGATGTAAGTCTATAATCTTTCTTCCTAACTTGACCACTGTAAATTGATGAGTGCCTTGTTAGTTTGGTAGGCCTTACTGCATAGCCAATAAGCTGCTCCTTGATGACTTTGTTTAAGAGGATGTAAGCATACACACTTTCTTCTTGAACTAGCCATCATGCACTAACTGGGTAGAGTATATTTGAGGCTTAGTATAAGTCCCCCACTGGCTCCTTTTCTCCTGACTACTTCAAGTCTTAGTCTAGTCCTTACACGGGACTCCCCACTTAGTAGTCGCCCTAGGTCTGATAGCACCTGTCTTGCTGATTGTATACTATCCCGATGATCATTTCCATCTGTGAGGATGTAAGTCTACAAGATTTCTTCTCAGATTGATCTTCATAAACTGATAGATACCTTAGGTTGGTTGATGTTCGTTATGCTAATAGCGGCCCACCTAGTGGATACACCACTCGTGGCAGATATAAGTCTACAAGCATTCTCCTGGAGTTGGCCATCATATACCTATAGGCTTTCTTTTACAAGGTCCTGGATAAAGCTCCTAGCGACAGCTCCCCTGTGGGCACTCTATTTGGATCGCATCCTTAGTGACCCAATTTAGACACAGCCCCAGCTACTCTTAGATTGGATAGTCCCCCATTCCTAGTAGCCACCCCTATGGTTGGAGAATTTGTCTTGCGAATATATAGATTCTCCCTTGGTCCACTAAGTCTGAGATAGGACTAGGCTGATATGAGCTCCTTCTCAGTGTGGTCCCTCACACACCAACAAGATCCATGCAAATATATAAACAAAATAAAATATATATCTTTGCTTGTGGATTAGGAGGAAAACCCATGGTGGTACGTTTTCCCAAGCAGGCATCCTATCTTTAGGGCAATGTCGGCAAAACTCTCTATAAGAATCGCCTGACTATTTTCAAGTTGAGATAAGTACCTGAGTCAGCACTCTCTCAGTAGTCACCTTTAGGTCAGGTTTGACTTATTGTTCCACCAATGAGTTACCCCAGCGGTCATCCTTGCATTGAAATATATAAGTCTATCATGCATTCTTTCCAAAGACGACCGGTACAATCGACCATTTTAGTCGGGTTCAATTTGTTATGCTATCAATCGATCACCCTAATGGTTACTTATTTAGGTAGATATAAGTCTCCAAGCTTTCTTCCAAACTTGACCATTGCACACCGAAAGGCGCCCTTTTTCTTGGTCAGCTCTACCTCACAGTGGGTAGACTATCCCTTTGGATTTATAAATTTAAGATAAGACTAGGCCGATATTAGCCATTTCTTAGTGGATATATCGCACACCGATAGGGTCAATCTTAAATTAAATTGATTATGACTATCTTTGAGTCAATGTGAGTCCACAGCAGCATTCGTTCAATAGTTGCCTTATGTCGGGTTCAATTTATTGTGCTATCAACTGATCACCCAGGTGGTTCCTTGTCCAGGAAGCTGTAAGTTTATGAGTTTTCTTCCTGACTTGACCACTGCACACCGAAAGGCATCCCTTAGGTTGGTTAGTCCTACCTGTTGGCTAGTAGACCATATCTTTAGATTTGTAAATCTAAGACAGGCCTGAGCTGATATTATCCCCTTCTTAGTAGATCCATCGCACACCGATAGGGTCCATTTTATCAAATTTCCATCCTTCCCTAGTGGAATCCAATTAAGTCCATCCTATTCCCAGCATATCTGAGCTCATATCTCTAGTAGATGTGCCCTCAAAATCAAATCATATCCTCTCCCTAGTGGAGCCTCAAATCATAAGTAAACGAATCAAATTCTCATCCCCAGTCAATGCCCCACCAATTAAATCAAATCAAATTCCTCCCCAATGAGGAGCAAATCATATCCTCTCCCTAGTGGAGCCCTTATAAAATCAAACTAAATCAAATCCCTATCCCTAGTGGATAATCTGAACCTACTTCCCTAGTGGAAGTTTCATGCACTCATCCTTGATGAATCTTTTCTATCCAAGTTATATCAAACACAAATTTCTATTTCTAGTGGATAATTTGAACCTGCTTTCCTAGTGGAAGGTTCACATACTTGATCCCTTAATGGATCCTTACTTCCTCTCTTATGCCTTTGGCATGAGTTGAGTTGCATTGCACTAGGATCTTGATTCCTTCTACATCTCAAGTTCAGGAGTAGCATCTCTATTAGTGCTTACGATCCTTCAGACGTTGTTGATCATCTCAGTCAACACCAATACGTGCGGTGTGCCTTGTCAGTTGCATCATACCTATTGGGTGCCCTTTTGTTGACCTCACTTTTGGAGTGAATTCTCAACTTCCTCATCATAGATCTAGGACTCTTGTAGACACTAAGAGCTCCTTAGTCTTAAGACACTTCTAGTGCTCACGTGAACACTTAACCTAAGATTAGAGACTTAGAAGAGTTAGTCATAGGAATAGGTTATGCCTTAGAGATTTAGGAAGACTTGCCTACCCCGTAGCCTTAAACATAATCCTTACTTTCTTCTTTAAACCAAACCTTAAATTTAAACCCAAATCATAAATCAATTCCAAATCAAATGATTAAAACCCAAAATCAAATTCAAATTTCAAAACCCTTCCTAAGCCCATTGATTTTATCTTATTGACTTAGCCTTAACCAAATTCAAATCAACCTCAAATCAATTTCTTTTCTCAAATATCCATTCAATCTCAAATCAAATCCCAACCCAAATTCCAAATAAAATGATTGAAACCCAAAATCAAATTAAAATTTCAAAATCCCTTCCTAAGCATATGAACCACCTTCATATGCTTAGCCCAAACTCCCTTTAAACCAAATCAAACTTGATTAATTTCTTTATAAATCAATCATTCCTTCATTTATATTCACAAATATAAATGAAATCCAACTTCAAATAGCCAAAACCAAATCAAACTAAATCAAACCAAATCAAGACCTTTCTTAAGCCATATGGACCTACCTCCATAAGCTTAATCAAATCTCAACCCAAACTCAATTGATTTCTTTATAAATCAGTTATTCCTTCATTTATATTCACAAATATAAATGAAACCCACCCTACAATGCCCAAAAATAAATCAAACTAAATCAATTCCCTACTTAAGCCCTTTTGACCTACATCCATATACTTGGTCAAATTTGCTTCCAAATCACTCCAAACTTAAGTGTGTTTCTATGAATCATTTATATATTCATTTATATGCATAAATATAAATGAAATATAAATCCAAATGGCCAAAAGCAAACCCAAACCAAATCAAATCTCCATTATTAGCATTTTTGGCTAATTTCTTGAAGTTGGCTAAATGTCATCCAAATCAACTCAAAACCCACGGATTCCTTCATGATTCAATCTTTTCTTTAAGTACTTACCCAAATATAAACAAAAACTATAATTATCAAACCAAACACAAGTCAACCCAAGTCAAACCAAAGTTAGCCCTTTGGCTTGAAATTGTCATATGAACCAAAATCCATTTGACTGCAAACCAATTGCATTTAGATTTATATCTTCATCCTAGGCTCATATTTGAGTTCAACTAAACTTGAACCAAGCCAAAACCAAACTAATTGGCCCATTTAGGTCCACTTGAACCAAAGTAACCTAAAGATCCTTTTTGAGCTAAGTTCTAATCCAACCTAAATTGGATTGAACTAAGCCAATCCAAACCTTATATCATGATCAACAATCATTCTAGGGTGATCAACTACCTTGAATTGGGTTAAACTAAGTCAACTTGGTCCTTTGATCAAGTCAATTTTTAGCCTAAATGAAACCTAAACTAGCCAAACCCAACATATACCAAATTGATTGAAACCATTGATTCAAACCAATTCATAATCAATGATTGAACATGACCAAACCTTGAATTGAGCCAAACCAAGTCCAAATGGCCATTTGACCTAAGTTGACCCAAATTGGCCTTAAAAGCCAAAATGAGTCAAATAATGATTAAACCCAAATTGATTGCAATCAATAGCTCAAGTTCATTACAAATTATTTATTGAACTTGACCAAAGCCATAATTGAGCCCAATTTGACCAATTGGTAAACTTGACCCAACCTAGCCTAAATTGACCTAAAAGGTCCAATGGCCAAAATCCAAATCAAACCAAACCAAAGCCTACAATCATTTTCAATTAACCAATTATACATGAACCAACACCTAACCCAACCCAATTTGATCAAATTGGTTAACTTAGCCCGTTTGACCTATTTGAATCCAAATTAGCTAAAATCAAACCTATGCCAAATTAATCAAAACCACTTGAACCAAAACTCTTCAAAACATTATTTTAACCTAACCCAAGCTTTGGTTTGACCCAGTTTGACCAATTGGTCAACCCAACCCATTTGAACCTGTTTAACCATATGAAACCAAACCACCCCAAATTAACCCATGGGACCCTAGGGGCTGGTCAAACATGACCCAAACTAGCCCTAGATCATTCCTAAACCAGTTCAAATCCAAGTGGGATCCATCCCAAGGGAATTAACCATTCGATAAGCTCATTTGCATTAGATTCTTTCCATAAGAGGCAAGGTCCACTCTCCCATCACCATGGCATCCATTCCACTGCCAAATGGGGTATGCCTAGCCTCCATAACCTACCCTAGAACCACTAGGATCAGCCATGGACCAAAGGGAGGTGAACGAAGTCACCTTCTTTCATACCTAAGCACCCAAATGACCAACCCAACTCAATCTTCCCATATCTTGCCATGGGCTCCCTGCCATAGCTTCCTCCACTCTTGGCAAGCCATGTGGAGCTGACGGTGACCCTTCTAACGCCTCGACAGCTGTGAATTTATTGAAATTTTAGGGACGGATCCCGTTTGCCCATCACACTTGATTTCAGGGTATACTCTCTCAATTCGAGCGGCAATTGTCACTATTCTTATTCTCTGAGTCCCTTAAGTGGTTTCAAAATCCCTCAGAGCCTCCTAGAGCACCCCAAGCCTCCCTCGATTGGCCATTGCTCTCTACGTGTGAAATCAAAATGGGGGAGACATCTCTTGATTCAAACCCAACCATTTCTCAACCAAACTCCAATTAAACTTGCACACACCTTCACCACACCTAATCATAGCCAAGCAAGTCATTTCCTAAGTTTCCAAGCCACTAGAAGTCATACTTCGATCAAGACTGAATGCCAAATAGGAGGAGCTTGGTCCATAGACCAATCTACCTCAAATTAAAGCTCGTGTAGCTCGACAGGGCTTCATTTCTACCAAATGAAGCTATCTCAGTCGATCCCACCACCAGACATTAGCTCCTGTGAGCTAATTCCTCAAAATCATTGGTTTAGGAAAAAATGTGTTGATCCTTTTCAAAGTGAACTTGTATTTGAGCCCATCCTAGCCGTTGGATCCTTCACGTGAAGGTGTGGGTTGAGTTTGGAGTGGAGCTAAGCTCAGGTAAGCTCGAATTCTAGCGATCCATGGCAAATGAGCTCTGTCATTCATCACTCGTAGGAAGATGGATCATGAGCCATCCATTCCATGTGATTGGAATGGACGACCTTGATCAAATTGTGTAGAATCTCTCTCTGTTTCCTCCTTAACTGTGGGATCTAATCATGGCTATCCAATCTTAGATCGAACGGTCCACAGGAAAGTGCATCCATCACAATCCGAGTCAGCTTCCCAATTTGATAACATAAATACCCTATCTCATCGCACCACATGGAAAGCGTGTGTTGCGTTAGCAGCCACATGGTGTCGATGGGATTAAGGGTTAATTAGGATTGTTTTAATTAATTTTTAAGGCTGAAACTTCCTAAAATCATAACTAATGCTATAAAAATTCAAAAATATAAATGAGGGCTCATTTTAAAGGTATTTTAGAGGAGACTCTAATAAAATTATTATTAATTAATTTTGAATGGTGATTTCTATTTAATTAAGTTTTAATTAAAAATTAAATTAGCCTAATTACTCTCTGATTAATTATCCAATTAATTTCAAACTTTTAGAGATGTTTAGGGGGATGACCTTTGCCTCCCCTATTTTTCTTAGAATTTATTGGATAGTTAATTAGGGAAATTGATTGATTAAGCCTTAATTACTCACTTAGTTTAATTAGTGATAATTAATCAAATGAACAGTAAATTGATCCATCTATTACATTTATTAGCCTCTATTAATAGTGGAGAAACTTAAGGATATGTGTTGGGACCCCTCTTTCCATCTTTTCCATAAGTCTTCTGCATTCCCTCTTTAAAATTAATTAATTAAGACTCATTAATTAATTGATTAATTAAATCAATCAAAACCCAAATTATATCTAAACTTTAATTGACTAATTAAAAAGATTTAGGGATTAAGACTTATCTCTTCCCCTAAGTCCATTTCATATTAACGATTAAGGATAATTATGATTTAATTAGATAATTAATGAACTTAATTAACTTGATTAAACCTACCTTCCTTAATTAACTTTTGGGTAGCTCTTTGGGTGTTCAATAACTTAAAGAGAGAGCTAATAAAATTATGGTTAGCTCACATGTGTGAGGAAACCATAAAAGTAATTAAATGAGTCTCTTAAGCTTAATTAATTATTAATTATGAGCCAATTGCATTAAGCCCCTTTCATTTCTTAAGAGCATTACTAATTTATTTTTTATGTGGTTGCATCTCATATTGGCTCATCATTATTTAGTTAATTAGCCTAAGGTGATGTAGGTAAGGGTTTAATTAATTAATTTAATTCATACCTCAACCTAATTAAGCTATAAGATCAACCTAATTGCTTTCCATTGAATCAAATTAACTTACATATGAGGAATGGGATTAGGATTAGCAAACCTCTTTCACATTTCCTAAATCAAATCAAACATAAAGATTAAAAATGGCTTTAAGAAACTTTGGTTTATTTTAAATGAGTTTGTTTAATATGATTGTCCTTGGGACTTAGTTGGATTGAATGAAATCACATGCTTGTGTTTCTTTATTTCCTTCCAATCATGTTAAAATGGTGTACGCCAATTGTATTCATGCATTCAATTCTTTCAAATTATCAAATAAAAATGATTTAATTTATGTCAATTTTCATGTGTTGACTTAATTAGAAATATGTGTGGCTATTATCACTATTAAATCTCAAATGTATTTTCAAAAGCTTATTAATAAAGAATAATATGTATATTGTGACTTTAGTTACACATACATAGGAGATGCATGTGAATATAAGCTTAGTGTATGAAGTGAAGTCTCTTTCTTACATTCATGTGTTGACTTGCATGTTTGAATGTTAATGGGTATATTAGTCAGGACATTTCAGGGATGCACGGCTTTAAGTAGCCCCAAAGAGGTTCCTACCTCACTCCCCTAGTGTAGAATAATGGCGATGTACTCATTTGATTTCATTCTTATGCATCTTAACATTGGAATTTAAATAGAGCTTTAATTCATTTACATAAATAAATCAATTCAATTCAATTCTACTTTTGCATGATTTTCATTTTTATAGTTGTTTAAACATCCATTTGTATTTAAGAGTAGCGTGTATATTAGTCTGGACATTCCGGGGATGCACGGCTTTAAGTAGCCCCAAGGAGGTTCCTACCTCACTCCCCTAGTGCAGAATAATGGCATCGTACTTGCTTAAAATTTGTATACATTTGAATGTGTATTTAGCTAATGAATGAAAACCATATTTTTCTATTAAAAATACATGCATTCATATTTTTGTTCGAGTGGTTCGGTTGATTAGTCATATGATTTAGAGTTCTTTTCCTATGCTTTTGTATAAAAATTTAGACAGAGTTTTAAATTAATATGACAAAGCAATTCAACCAAATGAAACATTAATTCCAAGTACATTTTCTTACATTCATCATTTAAGTGTGTTAAGATACGTATTACATGTATAGGTATGTTTAGGACTTAATCATATGCATGCCATATATATGATGGGAAGAAATAAACAAACATGTGTTATGTGACAGTAGTTCATTCCAATTAATCTTAAGGTGCCTTTCTTATTGAATGAGTTTATTTAAAGTAAACCTAAACCTATGACTATTTAAAATATGTAATAAGCCATTCAGTAAAGAGAATTGATTAATCAATTTGCTTTAGATGTGACTTAACTTAAGAATGAAAGAGAGTGATCCCCTCTTTTCTTCTCTTTATAACACTTAGTTGTTAAGTGTAGGTCAAATGAAATAAAAGAAAATATTAAGTAAAATTTACAAATCAAGTAAGCCACTTAAAGTGAAACCATCCTTCAAATTAAATCTCTCCATACTTAGAAATGATAACTCTAAAGCCTAATTAGAACATACCACACAAGCCTTAGTTTACACACATCAGAATTAAGTCACCACTTTTAGCTTTATGTTAGGGTAGTGCATGGTTTGATGTATGTTTATTTTGTGATGTATTATCGTAGACTGGATGTTATGATGTATGCTTTGTAGACTTGATGATAGTCCATGATTATCCTAATCATGTTTTCTGCAGGAGATTGTGCTTAAGAGGTGCTTAAAATAAATATAAATGCTCTATTTTGCAGGTTGCTTAACCCCTAAGCATGATCTACATTAGGACAGGTGGACTTGGTTACCCATGTGCAGAGTGCTAAGTCCAAACTATTCATATAACTGCTTGGGTTGTATGGTGTGTTTAGCTAACACTTATTTTGCAGGTGTGGTTAGATTTACTTTTCCATTCTTTCAATGTAATTATGTATTAGGAATTTGGTTTTGTGTTATGGGGGTTAAGGATGAACATTGGCCAAAAGGTCTAATCCTAGGGTGCCATGTGATGCCTAGATGCCTGCCCAATCAAATAAAGTAAATCAAATGAAGAAATGGAGGAAGCATAAAAACTTGAAGACTCCCTTACAACACTTATATTTCTAATTTGTACTTATTCTTTATATACCGAGTTGTATAAGGTTATAACTCGGCTACCCATTTCCTATTGGGGTTGTATGGCGGTACCCGATCGCACCGACCTATTATTCTTTCACATTGACTTTATGGATTGTTTGTTGATTTGTTTACATTATGCAATAGAAATGGCATGTATTTTCTTAGTTTCTTCATATATGATGATTTAATGTGTGGCATGGATCGGATTAGGCTCTTAAGGAAAAATAAACTTTTTACCCCAATCACAACTCATAACTAATTTTCTAAACAACTCATAATCTCATTTAAAGCCTAGGTATTAAATCAATATAATTAAAAGATTTAGCAACCCCTAGCTAAATGTTGTATGCTTAACATCATGCATATCATACTATTTCACTCTTGCTAAGAGAGGAATTTCATTCTTGCATGATATGGGAAGACTTGACCTTTGAGGGTCTCCCTTGTGATTGAAAGTACCTCTTTCTCTTTAATTTAGCCAATAATACTATTTCATCATGCATTTAGGCATATAAAATCCTATAGCCTTTATCAAAATGAAGAGTCCAAAATAAAATAAAATTTAATAAAATTTGTATTAGATTAAGTCATTATTCATACCACTCATGCTCTAGTCTCTAAGGGAGTAAGTTTAAGGACTTTAGTTTTCTTTTTAAATAATAATAGCGTAACCATCTTGCAAAACATATGACTTGACCACATGGTTTTAAAATGTAGGAGGAGTTATAAGTCTAGCAGTCGGGTGATTTATTCTCTCTTGAGGAGGTAAATAATATACCTATCTTCGCTTAGATTTAGGTCATTCTTTGGCCCTTGCTAAAACTCCCTAGATTTAGGATCTAAGGTTGATGTTACCCCTCGTGGTACAAGTATAAATCCTCACCTCTTAGGAACTTCCATAATCTTATGTTATAGAATCATAAGTCCTAGTTTTCTAATAAAATTTTAACTCAAACACATAATACCCTTCAATTTTAAATATATAAAGCCCAACCATAGGATAGTTTGGGATGCTCACTAGGTTTTTTAGTATCATGAGCATCCCCTACTCATCTCCTTTTGGCTTCGATAATAAGTCTCTCTCTTTTTGATCTATCCCATTTGATTTTCCAAACATAGCCAATTTATTGATAGCCCTATCTCTGAAATCTTTGGAGACAATAGTTGACTACTTTAATCGAGAGTATTCTTAAGGAACTCACCTTCCTCAAGATGTAATTAACTATGAAGGCTTGCCCCCATAGGGAACTTTAGAACCCGGTTTAAATAAATCCTACTTTATTTATCTATATAAAGTAAGAAAAAATCTCTAGTATATTCGAAGACCCATCATGCCTTAGGAGTCTTATTAGGTGATTAGGTCCATCATAGGGTAGTAATTTCTATCCCCATATACACATATCATCATCCCAAAAATAAACACCACAGTCCATTATATAGTAGTGGTTTCTGTCTTTCAAGATAGTGCACTATTACTTAATGTCATACCCGATCACCTCAATAAGTACACCCACAGATCTGCATGGTGTCCCCCCCCCCATATACAAATATTTGAAAATAAACACCACAGATTTTTCTGGTGACTCCACTGGCGATGGTTCCTCTCTCCATCTCTAGTAGACAATTGTTGTCTCCAAGCATCAATAGTGGACTTGTATTTCATATGATTCTTAGACTTTCTTTCCTTCCGTTGGCACTTAGCTTATTTCATTCTTAAGCAAAGATAGCCCACATCCTCTATGTTTTAGGACCTCAATCCTTGTTGGTCTTGAAACCCCTATTGGGTTTCCCAATAGGTGAAAGATAAAATTAACTAAAGAAAGGAGATGATAAAAATTTAGAACCTCCTTACCACTAACTTGGAGAGGTAAGGTTCATTCCAATATTTAAGAAAATAAACTCTTTTGCAAAAATGTCACTTTCCAAAAGCACTTTTTCAAAATTTGCATAATAAAAGATTTTGCACAAAATTCATAAGAAATTTTCAAAAAGCACAAAACTCATATAACCAAACCTCAACTAATAGTCCGTGATTGTTACATGTAGGTTCTTTTCAAAATCAAAATCAAAATCATTTTTCAAGAAGGATCTTTTTGAAAGTAGTTATCCCCATTCAACATACTCAAATTTGTTGAATAAATATACTATTTTTAAATAAAATCATAGCATAAAATTGAAACTCCACTTAACATATGTCACATATGCTAGAGTTGGAGTTTCTCTCTTTTTCAAAAACACACTTTTGAAGATAACCACCTTCATTCAACATGCTCATATTTGTTGAATAAAGATCCTATTTTCAAATAAAATCATAGCATAAAATTGAAACTTCACTCAACATATTTCACATATGCTAGAGTTGAAGTTTCCATCTTTTCAAAAGTAAGAGATCACACATATGGAATCATGGCATATTTTGGACTCCATTTGACATACTCAAATTTGTCAAATGAGAGTCCCATTGACTCCCACTTAACATACCAAATTTATTGCTTAGAGTCTCATTTTCAAAACACAAATCATAATCACACTTGGTTCCTACTTAACATACCAAATTTGTTAAGTGAGAATCTCATTTTCAAATCATAAATACATTTGACTCCCACCTAACATACCAAATTTGTTAAGTGAGAGTCTCATTTTCAAACACATATCAAACACATTTGGCCTCTACTTAACCTACCAAATTGGCTAAGTAATAAGCCCCTCTTTCAAAACAAATCAACATATATCACACACATAATTAGTCATCACAAGCAAAAATAAGTGTTAGATATACATACAACACAAGCAATTATATTTATAATTTGGACTTAGCACCCTACACATGGGTAACTAAGCACACCTATCTTAACTTGGATTATGTTAAGGGGGTTTAAGCATCCTACAAAAGAGAGTATTTCTATTTATTTTAAGCACCCCTAAAGTACAATCCTCTGCAAAAAATATAATTAAGCTAATATCGGCCTAACATCCAGTCTACGAGGCATACACACTAACATCCAGTCTACAATAATACATCACAAAACTAAGCATACGTCATACCAAGAACTGCCATAACATAAAGCTAGATGTGGAGACTTAATTCTAATGTGTGTGCTAAAGCTTGTGTGGTATGTCTTGCTAGGTATTAGAGTTGTAGTTTTCTAAGTGTAGAAAGATTCAATTTAACATGAAGGGCTGGTTTCACTTGAAGTTGTTTAATTAATTTGAGAATTTTAATTTGTGTTTTCTTTTATTTCATATGATTACACTTAGCAACTAGGTGTTATAAAAAGAAGAAAGAGGATTGCCCTCTTTCATCCCAACCTTAAGCCACTTTCTACAACATGTTAATTTGATTTAGTTCTCTTTAGTGAATGGTTATTACATTTTTTTAGATTAATCCTAAGTTTAGGTTCACTTTAAATAATTATATTCAATGTGAAAGGCTTCTTAAGATTAATCTAATTGAAATATTATCCCATGATTTATGTTCAATCATTCCTTTCCATCACATATAACATGCATATGATTTAATCCTAAGTGTATCTATACATACACATGTTTTAGCTCACATAAATGATAAATGTAGATGTGCATATTTGAAGTTTATATTTCTTATTTGATTAAATTATTTAATCATGTTAATTTAGAGCTTTATCCAAATTCTTATACAAAAAGACATAATAATGATATTAAATAGGTATGTGTCATTGTTAAACTAAAGCCTCATATTTTCGAGATGTACAAACTATATACCCATTTGCATTCAAACATATGTAAATTTGTATGTTAGAATATACGAAAAGAGACCCTAAATCATATGGCTAATTAATTCAATCACTTAGTCTATTATGAATGCATGTATTTTTAGTAGAAAAGAGGGATTTTCATCCTTTAGCCACACATACATACACATGTAAAGAGAAATAAGCAAGTACATGCCTTTGTTAAACTAGGGAAGTGAGGTAATCAAATGACCTCCTTGGGGCTAGTTAAAGTCTTGTATTCCTGGGATGTCCAAATGATATACTTTGCTATCTGACTACACATGAATGTATATGTAAATAAGAGAAAGAAAATCATGCAAAAATTATATTTTTATTTTATTATAGCATTTATGTAAGTGAAACAAAATTTCATCCTAATTCTAAATTAGGAACACATGTAAATGAAATTAAATAAGTACATATCATTGTTAAACCAGGAAAGTGAGATAATAAAATGACCTCTTTCGGGATAACTAAAGTTTTGTATGCTCAGGATGTCCATACTATATACTTATTAACATTCAAATACATGTGAATCTCCACATAGATTAAAGAAAATAAAGCTCTATTTCACATACATAAGCAATTAGCATATGCAACCTATAGGTATTTATAACTATTATCACTTCATATGTTATTACTCATTTATAAGCCTTTTGAAATTACATTTAGATCTAATAATGATAATAGCCACACATATATTAGATTAGATCAACACATGCAAGCTTGACATAAAGGGAAACTATTTGATTTAATTAATTTTGAAAAGATGAATGTATAATTTCAAATGACATACAATATTTAACATGATTGGAAAGGAATAAATAAACATAAACATATGATTTAATTCAATTAAATTAATTCCTAAGGACAATCATATCAAATAAAATCATTTAAGGTAAATCAAAGCTTCTTTAATGTCATTTTTAATCTCAACTATTGATTTGATTTAAGGATGTGAGAAGAGAAGTTTGTTGATCCTAACCCATTCCCATGTTTGTGAATTAATTTGGTTTAATAAAATACAATTAAGTAGATCTAATGGGTTAATTAGGTTGTAATATGCATTAAATCCATTAATTAACCCTTACTTATGTTACCTTAATTTAACTAACTAAATTATTATGAGCTAATATGATATGCAAATGAATGGAAAATAAATTTGCAATGATCCTAAGAATTAAAAGGCACCTAATTCAATTGGCACATGATTAATAGTTAATTAAGTTAAAGAACTTAATTAAGTACTCTTATAACTCTCCCACACATGTGGGCTAATTATAATTCCCTTAGGATTTCCTTAGATTGTTGAACACCTAAGGGTCTACCAAAGACTTCATTAATTGAGATTCCATGTGATTATAATTTCAATTTGATTAATTTATTAAGTCTTGATTAATTTAATTAACTAAATAAACTTAGGGAATATATTAAGAAGGAAGCCCTAATCTTATCCCATGAGTTAATTCACTGTTGAGCAACAATAAATCACTTAATTAATTTATTATTGTTCATGGGATTAATTAATAATTAATTAATTTAAAAGATTAATTATAGTTTAATTAATTAATTTCCTTAATTAATTAAGCAATAAATTCCAATAAAATTATGGGAGGCAGAGGTCATCCCATTGAATTAACACATAAAGTTTAAGATTAATTAATTTAAGTAATTAAGCTAATTAACTTTGTAATTAAACCTTAATTAAGATTTAATTACTTTTCAAGGATAATAATGAATATGTTTTAGAAATTCTTCTCTGAAATACCTTCAAAATGAATATTTATTTGCATTTTTATGATTTCTCTATGATTTGTTATAAGATTTTTAAGTTTCAACTGATTTAAATGATTTTTCATGATTTTTATAAAGTCTTATGGTGTATTTTTTGACAAACTCTTGGGGAATTTGAAAAAAAATCAAATTTTGGTATATGTTTGTTGGGACACCACATAGATCCACAGATGTTCTCATTATGGTGATCGGGTGCGACATTGAGAAATGATGTACTATCTCAAGAGATAGAAGTCACCATCCTATAATGGACCTAATCACCTAATGAGGACTCCTAAGGATAATGGGTCTTCGAATGTACCAGAGATCTTTCCCTTACTTTACATGGAAAATTAAAGTAGGGTTTATTTTAAATCAGGTTTGCTAAGTTTCCTATGGAGGCAAGCCCCTATAGTTAATTACATCTTCAGGAATGAAGATTCCTTAAGAATACTCTCGATTAAGGTAAATAATTATTGTATTCAAATATTTTAAAGATAGTAATATCAACAAATTGGTTATTTCTAAAAAATTAAGTGGGATTGATCAAGCGGAGGGAGTTATTATTGAAACCAAAGGGAGATGAGTAGGGGATGCTCACGATGCTAGGAAACCTAGCGAGCATACTAAACTATCCTATGGTTGGACTTTATATTTTTAAAATTTGAAGAGGATTATATGTTTGAGTTGAATTTTTATTAGAAATCTAAGGCTTATAATTCCACAACACAAGATCATGAAAATGTCTAATAGGTGAGGATTTATGCTTGTAGCCTGCGAAGAGAAACGACAATCTTAGATCATAAATCTAGGGAGCTTTGGCGAGGGCCAAAGCATGACCTAAATCTAAGGAGAAAATAGGTATATGGTTTATCTCCACAAGAGAGAATAAACCACCAAACTATTGGACTTACAACCGCCTGGGGGTGGCCGCCAACTAACTCCTCCTATGATTTTAAATACATCTAGGCAAGTCTTATGCTTTGCAAGATAGCTAGGTTGTTATTTGTTTAAAAAGGAGACTAAGTCCTTAAACACACTCCCTAAGAGACTAGATCATGAAGGGCATTTCTATTTAACACAAGCTATGGGATTTCATATGCCTAATACATGAGAAATTGGTTATGGGCCAAAATCAGAAATAAAGAGGTGTGCATCCACCATGGCTCTCAAAGGACAAGCCATTTTCTTTGGCAAAGGTGAAAGCCCTCCATTAGCAAGAGTGAAACAATATGTTTTTTATACATGATGTGAGACATACAACATCCAGCTAAGGGGTTGTTAAATCTTTTATTATCTTAATTTATGTCCTAGGCTTTAGGTGAGATCATGAGTTGTTAATTTTAATTTTAAGTTGATTAATTGGATAGAAAATTTATTTTTCCCTAAGAACCTAATTGCATCCAGGACATTCATCAATTAATGAAGAAACTAGGAAAATCATGCCATTTCTAATGCATAAGCTAAACAAACATCAAATAATTTTATAAAATTAGAGTAAAAGAATAAGAGGCCGATGTGGTCAGACTCCACCGCACAAACCCGAAAAAAAATGTGGGTAGCTGAGCTCTACCCTTATACAATGTGGATTATAAATGAATAATTACAATCAAAAAGGAATTCTTGTTATGGGGGTCTTCATTCTTCATCCTTCACTCCTTCTTTTCTTCATTTCTTTCTTTCTTCATTTTTGATTTTTCTTCATTTCCTTCTTTCTTTTGATTTGACTTGAGATGTGGTTTGCTCCAAGGCTTCACATGGTACATAAGACATGGTCTTATGACCAATGTTCACCTTAATCTCCTATAACATTCATTCCAAATCTTAATTATAAATTACATCAAAATAGGAAAGATAAATTTA
Organism: Cymbidium sinense; assembly: GCA_021442155.1. NCBI lineage: Eukaryota > Viridiplantae > Streptophyta > Magnoliopsida > Asparagales > Orchidaceae > Cymbidium > Cymbidium sinense. The sequence goes on along the minus strand of CM038217.1, from coordinate 66,245,933 downwards.
ACTAAACGTGCAAAATAAAGATTAGCTAAACATACCTCACAACCTAAGCAGTTATAGGAATAATTTGGACTTAGCACCCCACACATGAGTAACCAAGTCCAACTGTCCTAGTTTAGATCATGTTTAGAGGTATAAGAAACCTGCACAGCAAAAGCATTTATACTTTTATTATAGCACCCCTTAAGCACAATTCCTTGCAGAAGATATGATTAGACTAAGATCATCCTATCATCTAGTCTACGGACATTCACCCTGACATCCAGTCTAAAAATATTACATCACAAAATAAAATCATGCATCAAATCATGCACTTCCCTAAGATAGAGCTAGAAATGGTGACTTAGCCTAATGTTGTACCATTTAAGGCTTGTGTGGCATGTCTTAGCTAGGCTTTAAGGTTAGAATTTTCTAAGTTTGAAGGATTCAACTTAGAGGGTGATTTCATTTTAAGTGATTTAGATGGTTTGTCAATTTTATTTGATGATTTGATTTAGTTTGAATGAACCTACATTTAGTTACTAAATGTTCTAATGAGAAGAAAAGAGAAGAGAACTTCTCTTTCATCACTTCTTAAGTAATTTCTAAGGTAGATTCAATAATAATTTTTTCTTTAGTGAATGTTTTATTATGTGTTTTAATTAACCCTAAGTTTAGATTTTCTCTAAATACACCTATTCAATAAGAAAGGCATCTTTGGATAAATTAAGGTGAATTACTATCACATAACACACAAACATTTATTTCTTTCCACCATGTATATCATGCATATGAATAATCCTAAGCATATCTATACATGCAATGCAAATCTTAGCACACCTTAATGATGAATGCAAAGATATGTTGTTTAAGAAAATTTGGATATTCCATGAATGCATGCTTTTTTAAGAAGAAAAGAGGGACTCTTTTATCCATTAATCAAATGCACATCTACATGTATAAAGGCATAAGTGAGCACGGTGTCATTGTTTTCACATCAGGGGTGTAAGGTACAAGACCTACTTAGGGCTACTTAAAGCCTCGCAATCCTAGGATTTCTAAACAAATATACCACTTTTCTTAAATACATGTACATGTATTTTAACAAATGGATGAAGAATCATGCATAAGATTTTATGTTTGTTTGACTTGGTTGTATAATTTACATGTGTAAATGTGGGGATCCTTCTTAAGTCATAACATAGAAGTGCATAGGAATAGATTTAAGTAAGTGTTATGTTCTTTTCAAATGAAATATACACTTTGAAAAACCTATTCAAAACCATGTTATGTGAAGAGAAGAAAACAACATAAAATGCATCTTATGCTATAACCACATGCAAGCTTATAAGTACTTATAAGTAGCATCGCCTCAATTATAATCTTTGATTTTATAAATTTTGAAAATAATTTTTGGTTTAATAGTGATAATAGCCACTCATATTCTTACTTTAGCCAAAACATGCAATTTGACATAAAAGGAAACATTTTATTTAATTGATTTTTCAAAAGATATGAATGCATGACTTCATCTGGCAAACAACATTTAACATGCTTGGAAAGAAATAAAGTGATGTAAGACATAACTTCATTCACCCTAATTAATTCATATAGATAATCCTATGAAATAAGATCATTTAAAGTGAATCGAAATTCTTTGAAGAGATTTTTTTTACTTTGATTTGACTTAGGAAATGTGAAAAGAGTTTGCTAATCCTAACCCATTTTCCCCATGTGTGAATTGGTTTAGTTTAAGTTTAGAGCAATTAGATTGATTTTATGTTTTGTTTAGGTTAAGATATAAATCAAGTCCATTAATTACTCCTTACCTGCACCACTTTAACATAGTTAACCAAACAATTATGAGGCAACATATGATATGCAACCACATAGAATTTAAATCAGCAATGCGCCTAAGAAATAAAGGAGTCTAATGTAATTGGCTCATAATTATTGATTAATTAAGCTAAAGGGTTTTCATTAAGTACATTCATAACCTTCCCACACATGTGAGTTGGATATGATTTTCTCAAGCTTACATTAGGCTTTTGAACACCTAAGGATCTACCTACCAAAAGATTGATTAATTTTAGATTGGTTTTGAGAGTTTGATTTGACTAATTAAGTAGATCATTAGTGGATTAATCCTTAATTATATTTGGATTAAGGAAGAAAGGAGGTTTAGGGAATAACTTAGGGAAAATATCTCAAACCCATTCCATAAATCTCCTACTTTCTTAAACAATGTTTAATTATCTCAATTAAGGGATTAAATTACTATTCACATGCTTAATTACTCTTAATTATATTAAGGGGTGATTAGGGGTTCATTAATTAATTTTCTTAATTAGCTCATTAATAAATTTCAAGAAAATTAAGGGAGGCAGAAGTCATCCCACTAAACATATTAGAGAAATTTGGAATTAATTAATAAAGTATTTAGGGAGTAATTAAGGTAATTCAATTTTTAATTAAACCCTGATTAAGGAAAATTCATTGTTCAAAATCAATTATAAATAATTTTATTATATTTTCCTCTAAAATATCTTTAAAATAAGCCCTCATTTATATTTTTTGTACTTTTCTACATTTAATTATGATTTTATGAAGTTTTTGTGATTAATGGGTAATTAGAACAGATTAATTAATTAATTAATCTCATCGGTGCCACGTCGACTGTTGACGCGGCGTAGTTTTCGTGAGGCGTGATGGGACTGGTTATTTAAGTTGTCACATCACGGTCGTCGGCAAAGACAACGCGCTTCTGGATGGATCGAACGGCCAAGAATAATCCCATGGTTCTAAAGGATTTAAATCAGTGGATCTAATTGATTTAATCAGGGTCATCCATCTAAAACATGCGAGATGGATGGGTCATGATTCATCCATGCCTAAGCTGAAGGAGATGGAGGTCATCCATCCTCCACCACTTGATCCAAGCTCACCTAAGCTCAGATTAGGCTAGGATTTACCCCACAACATCAAGAGGTGTAGGGAAGAACGTCCAATGGCTAAAATCTAATGGGATTATAATTCCCTTCACAAATGACCAAGCAATTTCTAAGGGAGGATCAGTTTTGAGCAATACCTCGCCAGAGGCTATCACTAGTGCTTCCAACAGAGGAGGTAACTACATCTAGGGGAGAGGAAGCCCTGTTGAAGGTTTCTAGTCTTGATTTAAAGCGGATGTCTTGGTTGATCAAACTCCCCTTCAATGGTAATCGGGTTTGATCGAAATCCCCCTTCTCATGGCTTGGAGACTTGGGAAACACCTTGGATGAGCTCGACTAGGTCCCTTGATGGTACTTGCCAAGTGAATTTAGGTTTGGTAGAGAATTGAGTAAGTTGGAATTTCCTTAGGCCTCCCCTATTTCAACTTTAAAGAAAATCGGGAAAGAGAAATTCAGAAGGCTTGGAAATGACCTTGGGAAACTTATAGGAGCTTGTTTTCGATCCTTGGAGCTCAATCGAATGCAATGTGTGTGGTTTAAGTTGGAATGAGGAGAAGTATATCTCCCCCTACTTGGATTAGATGGCTGAGGCTTGCTTTATCATTTTTGATCAATTGCTTGGATTGATTGGGTTGTTTAGGCTGTTAGGCACTCCATGTGGTTTGTTTTTGGCAGATGAGTGGAGGAGAGAGAGTGCACATGTTCTAGGTGAGTGTAAGAGGTGATCCAAAGTGGTTAATTTGCATAGGAGGGGTCAATTTGGCTTTGGGTTGGGTCATGGCTGACCCAAACCCATTGGTTCATGTTCGCCTCTTCCCTTGGTGTCCAAATGGACCACTAAGAAGATGTCAAGTGGCCTTGAGAAAGAATATGACCAAATTCCAAGTAAATTTAGTCATATGATATCCTTTGACCTAGGGATTAAATGGTCATTTGGCCTTGATTTTGATTTGGGCAGATTTAAGATGATTCAAAAATAGGTTGTGCCAAATTTCAAGTGATTTGGTGTTCATTTGGTTTGAATTGGTTCAATTTGACCAATTTAAGTCAAAATGGGTCAATTTGGGTTAGGTTGACTAATTGATCAAATTATGTCAAACCATGGGTTAGGTCAAGTTCAAATGATCATTTGGAGCCAACGGATATCATTGGTTTGGTTCAATTTGATTTATATTTGGTTTTGGTTCATTTGGGTTCATTTAGATCAAATTGGTCAAGTTGACCATTTTGACCCATTTGACCTAATTGGGTTAGGTTATGGGTTGGTTTAGACTTGGTTGATCATTTGAAATTTATTACAAGCTTTGGTTCAATCAATTTTTGTTTGGTTTGATTTCAATATGATTTGACCTTTTAGGTCAACTAGGGTTCATAGTCAATTGGGCTAGGTTGGGTATTGTTACCTAATTGAAGCTTTGGCCAAGTTCAACAAGTGATTTAGAATGAATTTGACCCATGGGTTGCAATCAACTTGGCTTAGATCAAGATTTGACCCATTTTGACTTCGTAGGTCAACTTAGGTCAAGTGGCCAATTTGGCTTGGCTTGGCTCAATTAATGGCTTGGTCAAACAAAATCATTGTTTAAAAATTGGTTTAGATCAGTGGTTTCAATCAATTTGGCTTATAATAGATTTTGGCTAGTTTGGTATCATTTGGGCTAAGTATTGACTTGGTCAAAGGTAAAGTTTGACTTGGTTTGACCTAATTTGAGTGATTGATCAACCTAGGATGATTTTTGCTCACAATGTGAGGCTTATATGGGCTTAGTTCAATCCAATTTAGGTTAGATTAGAATTTGGCTCAAAAAAGTGCTTTAGGTCACTTTGGGTCAAGTGAGCCTCAGTGGGTCAATTGGCTTGATCAAAGCTTGATTCAAGTTTGGTTGAACTCACATATGGGACTTATGATGGATATATAATTCCAATTGCAAGTGATTTGGAGTCAAATGGGTTTTGATTTATTTGACAATTTCAAGTTCAAAGGATGAACATGGGTTTGACTTGGTTTGAGTTGATTTTGGTTTGATAGTTGAATTTTATGTTTATATTTGGTTTTTGATTGAAGAAATGATTGTTTGAAGAGAAAATCCAAAGGTTCGGATTGATTTGAGAATGATTTTGCTAAGTTCAAGAATTTGACTTGAAGGCTGTAAGTTGGATTTAAGTTGGAATTAGACTTGAGTTTTGAATTTAGTTTTGGTTATTTGAATTTATATTTCATTTATATTTGTGAATATAAATGAGAATATGAATTAGTTATGAGAAAATCTTTTGAGTTTGGGATGATTTGAATTTGATTTGAGCTAAGTCCATAAGATGAAATCAAAATGGCTTAGGAAAGATTTTGGATTTGGAATTGAGTTTTGGATTTAGTTTTGGTTATTTGAATTTATATCTCATTTATATTTGTGAATATAAATGAGAATATAAATGGGTTATGAGAAAATATTTTGAGTTTGAAGTGATTTGAATTTGATATGAGCTAAGTCCTTAAGATAAAATCAAAATGGCTCAAGAAAGAGTTTGGATTTGGAATTGAGTTTTGGATTTAGTTTTGGTTATTTGAATTTTTATCTCATTTATATTTGTGAATATAAATGAGAATATAAATGTGTTATGATAAAATCAATTGAGTTGAAATTGATTTAAGATTTGATTTAGAATTTATTTGAATTGTAAGTTGATTTGAATTTGAAGTTGATTTGAATTTGAAGTTGATTTGAATTTGAAGTTGGTTTGAGTTTGAAGTTGATTTGAATTTGAAGTTGATTTGAATTTGAAGTTGGTTTGAGTTTGAAGTTGGTTGGAATTTGGAGTGATTTGAATGAAGCAAATAAGGAATTGGTTCAAGCTATAGAGTAGGCAAGTTTTCCTAATACTCCTAAGTTATGACCTATTCTTAAGGCTAACCCTTCTAAGTCTCTAGGGTTAGGTTAAGTGTTCACCTAATCACTAGAAATATCTTAAGACTGAGGATCTCTTAATGTTTAGATGAGTCCTATGTCTAAGATGGAGAAGTTGAAAACTCACTCCAAAAGTGAGGTCAAAAAGTCTATTAATTTATTTTTATTAAAATAGACTATTTGATCTTCAAAATATAATATCTCCTTGTCTAGAAATCTTTTTGACTTGAAATTTTCATGGTAGGTGTAATCTAACTTCAATTTCAATGTATAAAAATTTCAAATCAATCTAATGAGTATTGTTGGTATAATTAATGAAATTTTATTTTCACTACAACCTAAATTCAACTCGGAATAATCAATAAAAATTAAGGATTTATGATTTAATAGCTTCCTCTTGAAAAGAAGAATCCAACGAGCCCTTATTTATAATTTTTGGTTAAGTATTTTATTTTCTATAAATTTGTGAAGTTTCAGATGATTTAATTATTTTTAAAAGCCGAAAACACCCTAATTTCTTACTTAACCCACTCAGTGCCACACGGAACTGATGGGGCAACGCGGTGCCACACAGTGTTGTGTGATTGGGTGCATGGTTTTATGTGGCTTCGTGGTGCCATGCGGCCTCGCGCGATTGGCTGTCGCAAAGTTGACACATCAAAAGATTAAGAAACGCGTGGAACAGCGCAAGGCTTAATCTGACTGTCAGATCATGGATCGAATGGTCCAGATTGGTTTACATAATCTAGTGGATGAAATTATATTGATTGGGCATTTAATCACAGTCATCTATTTCCCTGAATGGAAGATCGGATGCCTATTGCTTTGTTTGCTTCCCAAAGGATGACAGCGACGTGATGAATAGTGTCGAATCGACAAAAATCAAGAAACTGATGAAATAGGGTCCAATCGAGCTCAATTTCACATCGATTCTCATAAAAAAAAACTTCTATTTTTGTATTAAGATTGATTAAAATGAATGATGTAAGGTATATCTAAGAGAAATTCTTAGAATCGAGCAAACATTATCACAAATAAAAGAACCTATGGTCGGCTAAAGGATTTGAAAATTACCTCACCAGGGATGGTTTTTGGCGGCTGTGTTGATCTGAGCACACTCCTAGATGCAAGAATAAGCATTGGGATGAATGTAAACCCTTGCCTCCTCTTGAAATGTTGTATCCACCAATGCCCGTCGCCTCCTTTCTGAAATCTGTTTGGTTTTGGTGTTCTTCTAGCCCAAATGAATTGGGAAAGGAGTCTTATTAATTAGAGGAGCTCCTGCAGTGTGTGTGATAGTAGAATGAGTTCTTGGAAGCCTCTCCTCTCATATGCTTGGTTTTAGCTGAAATCACCTCTAATGGTGATTTGTTGGCTCCCAGTCAATGTCATATGGCTTGGGGTGGTTGGGAATCGCAGGAAATCATCCTAGGTGGCTTAGTTTGGTTAGCCAAGAGAGATTAGTGGGTGTCATATGGGTTTCAAATGCTCCAATGGGGGAAGTGAGGTGAATTCACCTCCCCATGAGTCATGGCAAACTCAACCACCTCTTGGGTCAGGTTTGGTAGTGTCCTAGGAGCCTAGGTGGATCAATGGAAGACTCCCAAGTGGCCAAGGAATGGAAATGACCACTCCCTTAAGTGATTTGTCTCATGTGATTCCCTTGACCCAAAGGTAGAATGGTCATTTGGCATTAGATTTGATTTGGGCAGATTTTAAATGAGTCAAAACTAAGTTGGGCCAAATTTCATGTCATTTGGAGTTCATTAGGTTCAATTTGACTCAATTCAACCCATTTAAGTCAAATTGGGTCAAATCGAGTTAAGTTGACTAATTGGTCAAATTGAGTCAAACCAACGATTGGGTCAAGTTCATATTATCATTTGGGATGTGTTGGTGTCATTGGTTTGACTTAATTTGGTTTATATTTGATTTTGGTTCATTTGAATTCATTGGGTCAAATGGGTCGAGTTGACCAATTTGACCCAATTGACAAAATTGGCTTGGGTCATGGCTTGGTTTGGGTTTGGTTGATCATTTGGAATGTGTTGTGGGCTTTGGTTGAGTTCAATTTGGATTTGATTGGGTTTTAGGTTAGCTTGACCTTTTAGGTCAAGTTGGGTTCAATAGGTCATTTGGGTCAAGTGAGTCAATTAAGCTCAATTGAGGTTTTGGTCAAGTTCAATAGTCAATTTAGAATGAACTTGAACCATTGATTGCAATCAATTTGGATTGGATGTGATTTGATCCATTTTGGTCATTTAGGTCAATTTGGATCAACTTGGGTCAAGAGGGCCAATTGAGTTAGGTTTGGCTCAATTAAAGGTCAAGTCATGTTTAAATGTTGATTTTGGGTTGGTATGAATCACGGGTTTCAATAGATTTGGCTTAACTTGCAATTTGGCTAGTTTAGATTCATATGGGTTAAGGGGTTGACTTGGTCAAAGTTCTAGGTTGACTTCGTTTGACCCAACTTATATCAATTGATCATCCTAGGGTGATCAGCAATCATGGCTTGGAGTTTGGATTGTCTTAATTCACTTTGATTTGGATTGAATTGAATTTTGGTTTTTGTTGGTCAAATTGGCCACTTTGAGTCAAGTGAACCAGTAGGAATTAGTTAGCTTGATTTTTGGTTGAGTTTGATTTAGTTGAGTTTCTATATGGATTTGAGATTGGTATATAAATTCAACTGCAATTTGTTTGAGCTCAAATGAATTTTGGTTCATTTGAAAATTTCAAGTCAAATGGGTTAAGTTGGGTTTGACTTGGGTTGATTTTGATTTGGCTTGATGATTGTAGACTTCATTTATATTTGGAATGGTAATTGAAGGTATAATTGATTTATGAAAAAATCAATTAGTTTTGGGTTGGAATGAATGAATTTGTCTAAGTTCATGGGGTTGGTACATATAGCTTAGGTTTGAATTTTGATTAAGTTTGATTTAGTTTTGATCATTTGAATGTAGATTTGATTTATATTTAATAAGATGATTGAATATAGAAATTGATTATAAGGAAATAAATTAATTTTGGATTGGTCTGGATGGGACTTTGGCTAAGTTCATGAAGGTTGATTCAAATGATTTAGGAAAGATTTCAAGTTTTGATTTTAGGGCTTCAATCATTTGGCTTGAGATTTAAATTTGTATTTAGATTTGAAATTGCATTTGATTTTAAGTTGATAGGGTTATTCTATATTGGATTTGGGTTGTGGGGCAGGATGGTTATCCTAATCCCTAAAGTAATAACCCTATTATTAACCCTTCTAAGTCTCTAGGTTTAAGTTAAGTATTCACCTAATCACTAGAAGAGTCTTATGACTAAGGAAGTTGTATTGTCTAGAAGACATCTAAGCCTAAGATGAGGAGATTCAGAACTCACTCCAAAAGTGAGGTCAACAGTCATAAGACACTTCTAGTGGCTATGTGAACACTTAACCTAAACCTAGAGACTTAGAAGGATTAACCTAAGGTTATGCTATGCTTTAGGACTTAGGGAAACCCACTTAGACTATAGCCTAACCAAACCCATCCCCATCTCCTTAGCCAAAAATCATTCTCAAATTAATATAACCAATTACAATTGAATCCCAACTCAAATCCAATCCTAAACCAAATGATTGAAGTCCTTGATCTAAACTTGAACCCATGATTCAACCCAAGATTCAACACTATGGGCGCCAAAATCCCTTCTATCCAAATCAAACTCAATTAATTTCTCAAAACCATTTCAATCATTCAATCACCAACCCAAACCATATTAAAAACTACAATCAAAACCAATCAAGCCAAAATCAAGTCAATGAACTTAACCTAACCCATTTAACCCAAAATATCCAAACAGGACAAAATCCAATTGAACCCAAATCAATTACAACCAAAGTTATCAATCAACCCCAAATCTAATATCAAACACAACTCAATTTAATTCAACCCAAAATCAAACCAATTTACCCACTTATGTTCACTTGACCCAAAGTGACCTAAAGGGCCCATTTGAGCCAAATCTCAATCCAACCCAATTTGGATTGAACCAAACCATCCAAAACCTCCTATGATGATTGTTGATCATCATTGATTGATCAATTGCAATCAATTGGGTCAAACAAAGTTAATTTGGTCATTTGACCAAATTAACCCACTTAACATATATGAGCCAAATGAACCAAATCCCATCCTAAGCCAAATCAATTGAAACCAATGATTCATACCTACCTAAAATCAATCCTTGAACATGACTTGACTATCAATTAAGCTAAACCAAACCCAATTAGCCCTTTGGCCCAAATTGACCCAAAGGTCAAATTAGGTCAAATAAAAATCTAATCAAAATTCATTCAAACTAATGATTCAAATTCATTTCAACTTAACTATTGAACTTGATCAAAGCCTTAATTAAACCCAATTTAAATAATTGAACCCAATTAACCCATTTAGCCCAAATTGACTTAAAGGGTCAAATTGGCCTAAAACATTCCTAAATTCAAATAAATTGAAATCAAAGCCTACAATCATCTTTAAATGATCAAATGAACATAAACCAATGTCTAACCCAAGCTAATTTGGCCAATTTGGCCAAGTTGGTCAACTTGACCCATTTGACCCATATGAATCCAAATAGGCAAATCCAACACAAATTAAACTAAACTAATTGATCCAAAACATTTCAAATACTCATTTGAACTTGACTCAACCCTTGGTTTGACCCAACTAGACCAATTGGCCAACTTGACCCGTCTTAGCCCCATTTGACCTACATGGGTCAAATTGAGCCAAACCCATTGAAACGAAGCCCAAACCTATTGGAAATTGACATGACCCATCCTTGGATCTCCTTGGGTCAGCTAATATCCAACCCAACCCACATTAAACCTCAATTGACCCATTACCCAATGGGTAAAGCCTCCCACATGAGATAAAACCCAATTTTGGATGGTCAATAGTTTTGGGTCAGGTGAGTCAGTGTTCATTGTGTCCATTTGGAGCTTAAGGTGGCTGCCATGATCCAAGTGGAGGTGAGAAAACACATAGAGCCCCATTGGAACACTTGGAAAGCTAAACTAAGCCACCTCAGCCAAGGACGACCACCTCTCCTCCCTCGGCCACTCAAACCGAGCCACCTCAGCTCCCTTCTGCCACTCACGGTTGCCTACGGCGTTCAGATGCCTACAAATGGCAGAGAAGATCATGGCCATTGGATTGGAGGGAGGAGGGGATATAATCCTCTCATTCTCATTTGAATCGATGGATTTAAAAATCCTAAGAGCTTTGGCACCTGAGACGAACTCCCCTAAGCATTTTCAAAGATTCTAAGGCCTTCCCTTTGTTGGCGATGATGAAACTGAGCATGCCTAAAATAGGACAAGATATAACTTTATCCAACTCCACCAAATCTCCATGGTTTCCAAATTAACTCCACCCACATGTTCACCAAGCTCCGGTGAGGCAAAATGAATCTTCTCCTAAGCGGTTCGATCACTGAAGACCACTCCATGCTAACTTCGATGAGTTTTCTAGCGATGGTTGATCCATAGAGCTGCCGACGAGGAGTCAAGGTGTGATCTTCAAAGCAGGGTTTTTCTTCTTCAAGATGAAGCTATCTTGATTAGTTCACTATCGGTCTTGAGCTCTGGCAAGGTATTTTCTGGCAAACTTAGTTTTGCTTAAATTTTTTTATGCCTTTATGAAGGAAATTGTGATTTCATGTGAATCCCACCGTAGGATCCCCTTAGGCCTTTTTTGTCAACGTTTTAGGATTAATTTTGGCATCTCACAAGCTCTGGCAAGCTCAGATTGAGTGGAGGAAGGAAGACGGTGTCCGTCTTCCTTTACTTGGGGAATGATGGATCATCCGCCATCCATTTCATGAGATTAGAATGGATAGCCATGATTATTCGCTAGATTAAATCCAATTTAATTCATTTAGGAACCGTGAGATTAATCCTCACCATCTGATCTTAGATCAAACATCGTGGATAAAAGTGCGTCCGCTACCGCCACATCAGCACCATGTCGGATGGGTTTAAATAACCAATCCTGTGATGCCGCATGGAAAGCGCTACCACATCAGCAGTCCACATGGCGCCAATGGGATTAGGGGTTAATTAGGCTTAATAATTCATTTAATGGACAAAATTTCTTAAATTCTTAACTAATTGTAGAAAAATCCAAAAAATACAAACAAATACTCATTGGAAAGGTAAAATAGAGGAGAGTTCATTAAAAATAATTTCATTTGATTTGGAATAATAATTAAGGCTTAATTAGGATTTGAATATTTACTTAATTAGATTAATTAAGCTCTAATTACTTGGGCAATTAATCATAAACTTGGTGTGTTGATTTAATGGGATGACCTCTGCCTCCCATGATTTTTTGGAATTTATTGTTTGGGTAAGTAGGGGAATTGGTAATTCAAATTTTAATTACCCCTTTAATCAATTTAATAATTAATTAAAACTTTAAATAATAAAATGTAATTAATTTAGCTCCATTAATCACTAATTAATAGTGATGTGATGAGGGAGAGTGATTAGGACCCCTTTCCTAATTACTTTTCCAAATTCATTTCATTAAAGAGAGTTAATTAATGTGAGGTTTAATTAAGTGCTTAATTAAGTGCTTAATTAATCAATTAAAGACTTAAATCAAATCAAATTAAAAAGTTAATCACTTTAAATAATTAATAATGAAATTAAGAGTTCCTTTTTATATGTTTAATAACATAAAGACCCCTAAGGAATTTATGATTAACCCATAAGTGTGGGAAGATAATAAAAGTAATTAATAAGGTTATTTAACTTAACTAGCCTTTAATTATGAGCTAATTGCATTAGGTCTCTTAGGAGCATTGCAACTTTACTTTTATCCATGTTCATATCATTTGTTTCTTATGATTAAATGATTAATCAAATTAAAGAAGCATAGGAAAGGGTAATTAAGTGGTTTGATTAATGATATAACTTAATTAATTCATAAAATCAATCTAATTTGCTTTCCTTTAAACCAAATATGATTACCGACTTGGGAATGGGATTAAAATAGCAAATCATTTGTCTTCTCTTTAAGTCTAATCCAAATCCAAAATAACTAAATTAATAAGAAGCTTTGATTTTCTTTAAAAAATTTTATTTGATGTGCTTGTCCTTAGGAATTAGTGTAATTGAATGAATCATATGATAGTGTTTAGTTATTCCTTTTCAATCATTCTAATGTTGTATGTCATGTAAACTAATATATTCATACTTTCAAAATTAAATGAATCAAATGGAATTTATTTCTGTAAGCTTGCTTGTGTTGGCATAATTTAATTATATGAGTGGCTATTATTACTAATAAATCCAAGCCTATTTTCCAATGTCTATAAATTTATAATAAAGATTGGAATGATAACAGTTATGAATACATATTGGATTTACATGTGTTTGTAGCTTAATCATATGAATGTGCATCTCTCTTTCTTAAGTTCTTATATAGATTTACATAAGTTTGAATGCTAATAAGTATATAGTTTGGACATCCCGGGAATATGAGGCTTTAAGTAGCCCCAATGAAGTCATTTGATTACCTCACTTCTCTGGTTTAACAATGACATGTGCTTATTTAATTTCATTCCTATGTATTTTGGCATTAGAATTTGGATAAAGATTTAATTCATATGCATAAATAATTCAACTAATGATAACACAATCTTTGCATAGTTTTCACTCATACAACAGAAAAATTGTTGGCCCACGAATGTGGTTTCGATCCCTCCAGTGATGCTATGTATACATTTACATGTATTTAAGATAGAAAGTATATAGTCTAGACATCCCGGGAATACTAGCCTTTAAATAGCCCCAAGGAGGTCATTTGATTACCTCACTTCCCTGGTTTAAACAATGACATGTATTTGCTTACATCTTTTATACATCTTTATGTATGCTTGATTAAAGAGTGAGAATCTCATTTTTCTACTAAAAATGCATGCATCCACAATCACTTAAGCATATAAAAATACATTACTTATAAAGGTAGCACTCTCTTTCCTATGTTCATATATAAACTTACATGTGTTTGAATGATAATAAGTTTATACTCTGGACATCCCGGGAATACGAGGCATTAAGTAGCCCCATGGAAGTCATTTGATTACCTCACTTCCCTGGTTTAACAAATGCACGTACTTATTTAATTTCATTCATATTTTTTTTATTAGAACTTGGATAGAGCTTTAATTTATATGTATAAATAATTCAATCAAGAAAAATACAATTATCAATTGAAACCAATGTCAAATGTATGCATTCATAATCCAATTTATACCCTTTAAGCCAATTTCTTTGACTTATCCAAAATCCACCTAAACCAAGCCAAAATCAATAGATTTTCTCTTGAATCAATTATTCCTTCAATCATCTATCCAAATATAAATGAAACTTACCATCATTAAACCAAACTCAAGTCAACCCAAGTCAAGCCCAAGTCAACCCTTTTAGCTTGTAAACTTCAATGAGCCAAAATCCATTGGACTATAAATTGATTGCAGTTGGATTTATATTTCAATCCTAGGCTCATATATAAATTCAACTAAGCTTGAATCAAGCTAAAACTAAGCTAATTAACCCATTTAGGTCCACTTGACCCAAAGTGGCCTAAAGGACCTTTTTGAGCCAAGTTCTAATCCAACCTAAATTGGATTGAACCAAGTCCATCCAAGCCTCATATCATGATCAACAATCACCCGAGGATGATCAATCACCTTGAATTGGGTCAAACCAAATCAACCTTTAGCCCAAATGAAACCTAAATAAGCCAAAACTCACTCTACACCAAATTGGCTGAAACCTTTGATTCACACCAATTCATGATCAATGATTGAACATAACTTGACCCTCCACTGAGCCAAACCAAGTCGAATTGGTCATTTGACCCAAGTTGACCCAAGTTGGCCTAAAAGGCCAAAATGGGTCAAATCATAATCTAACCCAAATTGATTGCAACCAATGGCTCAAGTTCATTTCAAATTGATTATTGAACTTGACCAAAGCCATAAGTGAGCCTAATTTAACCAATGGTCAACTTGACCCAACCTAGCCCAAATTGACCTAAAGGGTCAAGTTGGCCAAAATCCAAATTAAACCCAAATTGATTCAAACCAAAGCCTACGATCATTTTCAATTGATCAATTGAACATGAACCAACACCTAACCCAATCTAATTTGGTCAATTTGGATAAATTGGTCAACTTGATCCATTTGACTCATTTGATTCCAAATGAACCAAAATCAAACCTAGGCCAAATTAATTGAAATCACTTTAACCAAAACTCTTCAAATCATAATTTGAACCTAACCCAAGCATTGGTTTGACCCAATTTGACCAATCGATCAACCCAACCCAACATGACTCAATATGAACCCATTTCACCATATGAAGCCAAAACCCATGAAATCAACCCATGACCCATTGGAGGCTGACAAAACCCAACCCAAACCCATCTTAGGTCAACCTAAAATCAGCCCAAACCCATTTGGAGCTAAGTCTAATAAAAATCCTCCATGGATCCTCTCCCATATTGGATTCTTTCCTCTAATGGTGAAGTCTACTCTCCTCTCATCCTTGGAAGCCATCAAACTTCTAAATGGATCATCCATAAACCTCCTAGCCCACCTTAAAAGGACTAGGACTTTCCATGGACCAAAGGGAGGTGAGCCAACTCACCTCCATTACAAACCGAGCAACTAAAGGATCCAAGCTAAGAGATTAGCCAAGATTAAGCCTTGAGCCACCTCCCACTCCTTCGTTCAACCAAATTGAGCCAGGTGGACTCGATGGCAACCACTCCAGTGCTCTGGCAGTGGCCAACCGGCCAAAAATGGGAAGCAATCCCATCCGTCCACCTCAGTAAACTGAGGGGTATACCCCTCAATTCTCACAGGAAATCACACCATTCGATTTATGAGAGCTCCCAAGAGTGAAACAAAATTTCTCTAGCACCTCCCAGAGCATTTCCAAGCCTTCCCAACTTTGAATTTTCCTCCCCCGTGCACAACCAAATTAGGGGAGCTTGATCCCGATCCAAGCTTGCTCATTTCTTAGTCAAACTTGAATTCCTCTTACACACACCTTTCACATACATCATTGAAGCCACCAAAGTCATTTCCCAAGATCCATATTCATCAGAGGAGGGACTTCAATCAAGACTGAGCTCCAAAGCTCAATCCTTGGCCTTCAAAGCTATTCAGGTGGAACCAATCTAATTGTTGCTCAACAGGGCCTCATCTTTACTAGACAAAGCTTCCTTAAGCATGCGAGGCACTGGTCAGAGCTCTGGTGAGGTAATTCCATAAAAATTGATCTCTAGCTTAAGTGATGTTGGTCTTTTATGAAGAAAATTTGCATGTTAGCACATCCTAGCCATTGATTCCTTGTGGATCCCACGCACGAAGGTGTGGTGTTAATTTTGGAATGAATTTGAGCTCGGGTGACCTCGGATCGAGCGATCCATGGCAGATGGGTTTCATCATTCATCGCTCACAAGAAGGAGGATCATGGACCATCCGTTCTATGTGATTAGAATGGACAGCTCTAATCAAATCACACTAGATCCATCTATTTTGACCCTTTACACTATGGGATTGATCTACGCCATCTGATTCAAGATCGAACAATGGAGATCAATGTCGCGTCTACCGCCAGCTGAGTCAGCGCACAAATGTAACAACTTAAATAGTTAATCCCACTATGCCATGTGGAAAGCACACCGCATCAGTGTGCCATGTGGTGTCAATAGGATTAGGCTTAATTAAGGCTAATTAATTAGTTTTTAAGGTGGAAACTTCTATAATTCATAACTAATTGTTAAAAAATCCAAAAAAATATAAATATTGGCTCATTTTAAAGGTATTTCAGAGGGGAATCCATTAAAATTATCCTTAACTAATTTTGAAGAGTAATTTTGGCTTAGTTAGGGTCTAAGTGAATTTCAAATTAGCCTCATTACTCTCTAATTAATTAGCCAAATAATTGCAAACTTTCTGAGAATATTTAGGGGGATGACCTCTGCCTCCCTTATTTTTTTGGAATTTATTGGTTGATCAATTAGGGAAATTGATTATTTATGCCATAATTACCTTCTTAACTTAATTAAGTGATAATTAAGCATTGAACAATAATTAATTAACAAATTAGACCCCTTAATCACTATTGAATAGTGGGGAGACTTAGAGAATTGGATTGGAGCCTCCCCCATAATCCTTTCCCTAAGTTTCCTTTTCTTTTTCAACCAAAATGCTAATTAATGATTAATTAACTAATTAATGATTAATTAACTAATTAATGGATTAATTAGTTAAATTGAAACTCAAATCATACTAAATTATGTTTGATTAAGTAAGAGGCTTATGGAATTTGGTTGGGTCCTCTTTCCCAACCTTTTCCCCTTAAGTCCATTTCATTTCAAAGGATAATCAAATAAATTTGGTAATTAAGTAAAGAGAAATGGATTAATGGATTAATAACTTGATTAAACTAATTAAAAGGGTAACTGCATTTGATTTCTCTTAATTGATCCATGGGTAGAGCTTTAGCTGATCAATAACCTAAAGAGGGTTAATGAAATTATGGTTAGCTCACATGTGTGAGAAAATCATAAAAATAATTAAGTGAGTTCCTTAAGCTTAATTAATTAATGATTGTGAGCTAATTTCATTAGGTCCCTTTTATTTCATATGAGCATTGCTATTTAATTTTCAATTCATTCACATATTACATTGGCTCATAATCATTTAATTAATTATCTTAAGGTAACATAGGCAAGGGTTTAATTAATTAATTTAATCCATACCTTAACCTAATTAATCCATAAAATCAATCTAATTACTTTTTCATTAAATCAATTTAACTCACACATGGGGAACAGGATTAAGATTAGCAACCCTTCATCTCACATCTCTTAAATCAAATTAAACATGAAATTCAAAATGACATTAAAAATTTTTAGTTTATTTTAAATGAACTTATTTAATATGATTATCCTTAAGAGTTAATTGGATTGAATGAAATCATGTGCTTATGTCCCTTTATTTCTTTCCAATCATATTAAAATATTATATGTCACTTGATTCATGCATTCATCTCTTGCAAAATTAATTAAATTAAATGGTGTCAAGCTTACATGTGTTGATTTAAATTAATATATGTGTGGCTATTATCATTATTAAATCCAAATCTACTTTCCAAAACTTATAAATGAAGGATTATATATGTTATGAATGCTAGTTATAAATACATAGGAGATGAATGTGATTATAGCTTAAGTGTATGAAGTGAAGTTTCTTTTCCTTCATTCATGTACTAATTTATGTAAGAATGTTAAATGGGTATATAGCTTGGACATCCTAAGGAGACCATTTGATTACCTCACTTCCTTGGTTTGACAATGGTAGGTACTCCATTTGATTTCATTTTTACATACTTCAATATTATAATTTAGATAAGACTTTGTTCCATATGCATAAATATTTCAAATATATAACGTTAGCATGATTTTTCTCATTCTTATAGTTGTTTGTACATTCATGTGTATTTAAGAGTAGTGGGTATATCTAGTCTGGACATTCTGATAACGCTAGACTTTAAGTAGCCCTAAAGAGGTATTTACCTCACTCCCCTGGTTTAACAATGGCAAAGTACCCGCTTAAAACTTTTATACATTTGAATGTGTATTTAGCTAATGAATGAAAATCCTCTTTTTCTACTAAGGAAGACATGCATTCATATTTGTTCAAGTTATTGAATCAATTGATCACATGGTTTAAAGCTTTTTTTCTTATATTCATGTATATAAACTTACATATGTTTGAATGTAATGGGTATATAGCTTGGACATCTCAGGAACACGAGGCTTTAGCTAGCCCCAAGGAGGTCTTTTTAACAATGACATGTACCTATTTAATTTCATTCATATGTATTTTTATAAGAATTTAGATAGAGCTTTAAATTAATATGATAAAATAATTCAATCAAATGAAGCATCTAAATTCCAAAAGTACATGTTTACCTCCATCATTTAAGTGTGCTAAAAATATATTGCATGTATAGACATGCTTAGGATTTAATCATATGCATGCTACATATGATGGAAAGAAATGAATGAATATATGACATGTGATAGTAATTAATTCTAATTAAGCTTAAGATGCCTTTTTTATTGAATGAGGTTATTTAAAGTAAAACTAAACTTAAGATTAATTTAAAATATGTAATAAGTTATTCACTAAAGAGAATTGATTAATTAATATTCTTTAGATGTGACTTAAGATAGGGATAAAAGAGAGTGATCCTCTTTTCTTCTCTTTATAACACTTCATTGCTAAGTATAAACCAATTGGAACAAAAGAAAACACTAATTAAAATTCCCAAATCAATTAAACCACTTAAAGTGAAATAAACCTCTTAAATTAAATTCCTTTCATACTTAGAAAATCATAACAAAGCCTAGTTAAGGCATACCACACAAGCCTTTCACACACTTTAAAAGTAAGTCACCACTTCTAGCTTTATGTTAGGGTGATGCATGTAGTGATGTATGTTTGGTTTTATAATGTATTATTATAGATTGGATGTTAGGGTGTATACTTCACAGACTGGATGTTAGGCTGTGATTAGCTTAATCATATTTTCTTCAGGGGATTGTGCTTATGGGTGCTTAAAATAAATATAAATGCTCTCTTTTGCATGTTGCTTAACCCCTAAGGATAATCTAAATTAGGACAGGTGGGCTTGGTTACCCATGTGCAGGGTGTTAAGTCCAAATCATTCATATAACTACTTAGGTTATATGGTGTGTTTAGCTAACACTTGTTTTACATGTGTAGTTAGATTTAGTTTTCTTACTTTTAATATAATTTTTCATTAGAAATCAGAATTAGTGTTATGGTGGATTAGGATGAGCAATAGCTAGAAGGCTTTGTCCTGGGAGGCCCTATGATGCCTTTAAAGCAAACAAATCCAAACGAACAAATGAAAGAGATATGAAGAATGAAGACAAGAAGACCCCATAGCATTTATTCATTTATAAATTGTAATTATTTTTTCATATACCGGGTTGTATAAGGGTAGAGCTCGGCTACTCATTTTTTTCTTTTCGGATTATACAGTGTCACCCGGCCGCGCTGGCCTTTTATTCTTATACGTTAGATTTATAAAATGCTTAATGCTATATTTAAATTGTGCAATAGAAATGGCATGCCTCTTTTTAGTTTCTTTATGAATGGTGATTTAATGTCTGGCCTAGATCTGATTAGGCTCTTAGGGAAAATTTAATTTTTTTTATCCCAACTACAACTCATAACTAAATTTTCTAAATAACTCATAACCTCATATAAATCCTAGGCATTAAATTAAGATAATTAAAAAATTTAGTAACCCTTTAGCTGAATGTTGTATGTTTAATATCATGCATTCATATTGCTTTATTCTTTCGAAGAGAGGATTTCCATCCATGCATAATAAGGGAAGACTTGACCTTTGAGGGTCCCCTCTGTGCCAAAAAAAAACCTCTTTCTCTTGGATTTAGCCCATAACTCATTTCAACATGTATTTAGACATGAAAATCCTATGGCCTTTTTCAAAATAAAGAATCCAAAATCAAATAAAATTTGAAATGATTTGCATTAGAGTAAGTCATGCCTCATACCACTCATGCTCTAGTCTCTTAGAGAGTAGGTTTAAGGACTTTAGTCTTTTTCTAAATAATAATAACCCAACTATCTTGTAAAATCATATGACTTGCCTACATGGTTTTAAAGTGTAGCAGGAGTTAGCTGGCTACCACTCCAGGCGGTTATAAGTCTAGTATTTAGGTGGTTTACTCTCTCTTATGGATGTAAATCATACACCCATCTTCACTTAGACTTAGGTCATGCTTTAGCCCTTGCTAAAGCTCCCTAGATGCAGGATTTGATGTTGCTATTTTATTCAGGCTACAAGCATAAATTCTCACCTATTAGGCATTTCCACAATCTTGTATTGTTGGATTATAAGCTCTAATAGTCTAATAAAAATTCAACTCATACAAGTAACTCTCTTCAATTTCAAATACATAAAGCCCAACTATAGGGTAGATTGTAATGCTCACTAAGTATCCTAACATCATGAGTATTCCTTACTCATCTCCTTTGGCTTCGATAATAAGTCTCTCCTTTTGATCTATCCCATTTGATTTTACAATATAACCATTTTATCGATAGTCATATCTTCACAATCTTTGGAGACAACAATTGCCTACTTTAATCAAGAGTATTCCTAAAGAGTTCACCTTTCTTATGATGTAATTAACTATGGGAGCTTGCCCCCATACAAAACTTTAGAACTTGATTTAATATAAATCCTACTTTATTTTTTCATGTAAAGTAGGAGAAAAATCTCTGGTATATTCGAAGACCCATCATGCCTTAGGAGTCCTTATTAGGTGATTAGGTCCATTGATGAGTGATGCCTCTATCTTTCAAGATAGTACATCATACCTTAATGTCGTACCCGATCACTTCAATAAATACACCCTCAGATCTGTGTGGTGTCCCTCATACACACATCCAAAAATAAACACCACAACGTGCTTTTCATGTTGAATAGAATTCTTTAAGGTTAACCCAAACTTAGGATTAATAAAATATTTAATAATTGATTCACTAAAGAAAACTAAATCACATTAATATGTTTTAAAAAGTTTCTTAAGGTAGGGATGAAAGAGGATAACCCTCTTTCCTTCTCTTTATAACACTTAGCTGGTGTGTAAATCCAAAGAAATAAAACAAAACATAAATTAAAATTTACAAATTAATTAAACAACTTGAAATGAAACCAACCATCATGTTAACTTAAAAAATTTCCAAATTTATAGAATTATAACTCTAATGCTTAGTTAAGACATATCACACAAAGTCTTAGCACACATAATAGAATTAAGCCACCACTTCTAGTTCTAAGTTAGGACGGTGTATGTGTGATGTTATATTTTGTTTTGTCGTGTAATATTTTAGACTGAATGTTAGGTTGTATGACTCGTAGACTGGATGTTAGGTCCTTATTAGCCTAATCTTATATTCTACAAGGGATTATGCTTAAGGGGCTGCTCAAAAAAATAAATATAAATGTTCTCTTTGCAGGTTGCTTATGTGCCTAAGCATAGTCCACATTAGGACAGGTGGGCTTGGTTACCCATGTGTTGACCTCACTTTTGGATTGAGCTCTCAATCTCCTATTCTTAGACTTTGAACTCTTCTAGAAACTAAGAGCTCTTTAGTCATATGACACTTCTAGTGATTAGGTCAACACTTAACCTAAGTTTAAAGACTTAGAAGATTTAATCATAAGATTAGGCTATGCCTTAGGACTTAAGTAAATCACCTATCCTATAGCCTAAACCCAATCCATGTACACATTCTTAAATCCAATCAAAATTCAAATCTCAAACCAAACCTCAAATTTAAATTTAGATTCCAAATCCAAATCCAAATTCCAAATCGAATGATTGAAATTTATAATCAAATCTAAATTCAAAATCCTTCCTAAGCTCTATGATTTGATCTTATGGGCTTAGCCTTAACCAAATTCAAATCCACCGAAACTCAATTGATTTTATCAAATATCAATTCAATCGTTCAATCAAATAATCAAATTCTAATTCAATTCCAGCTCTAAATGATTCAAACCTAAGATCAAACTCAAACCCCAAAATCCTTCTTAAGCCATTTGAGTTTGTGCCATGAACCTGGCCAAATCTTAACCCAACTTAACTCAAATTTGATTGATTTCTTTATAAATCAATCATATCTTCAATTATCTTCATAAATATAAACAAAATCTACACTCAAATCATCAAAACTAAATCAAACTAAATCAAATATCCTTCTAAGCCCTTTTGAACCTATCTTCTTCAGCTTAGCCAAATTTGCCTTCAAATCACTTCAAACTCAATTAATTTTCTTATAAATCACTTGTTCCTTTGATTATCCTCCCAAATATAAATTAAATCTACATTCAAATGACCAAAACCAAATCAAAAATCAAATCAAAACCCAATATAAGCCCTTTGAACCAATTCTTTGAACTTAGGCAAATCTTATCCAAATCAAGTCAAAACAAAAGGATTTTCTCTTGAATCAATCATTCCTTCAATCACTTATCTAAATATAAATAAAACCTACAATCATCAAACTAAATTCAAGTCAACCCAAGCTAAGCCCAACTTAGCCCTTTTGACTTAAAAATTTCAAATGAACCAAAATCCATTGGACTCCAAATTGACTGCAGTTGAATATATATTTCAATCCTAGGCTCATATATAAGTTCAACTAAACTTATATCAAGTTAGAACAAAGTCAATTGACCCATTTATGCTCACTTGACCTAAAGTGACCTAAATGACCCTTTTGAGCTAAGTTTTAATCCAACCCAAATTGGATTGAACCAAGCCCATCGAAGCCTCATACCATGACCATTTATCACTTTAGGATGACCAATTGCCATGAATTAGGTCAAACCAAGTCAACATGGTCATTTGACCAAGTCAATCCATTAGCCCAAATGAACCAAAACTAGCTAAAACTCACCCTACACAAAATTGGTTCAAACCATTGATTCACATCATCCCATGATCAATGTTTGAACATGAATTGACCATCAATTGAGCTAGACCTAACCTATCCTAGCCCAATTAACCCGCTTAGCCCAAATTGACCTAAAAGCTCAATTTGGCCTAAATTAAAATTAAATCTAAATTGATTCAAACCAAAGACTACATTCATCATCAATTAGCCAATTGAACATGAATCAACCCATAACTCAAGCCAATTTGGCCAACTTTGGTCTTGGTCAGCTTTACCCATTTGACCCATTTGATTCCAAATGAGCCAAAATTAATTCTATGCCAAATTAAATCAAATTGATCATACCAAAATACTTCAAATCATCATTTGAACCTAACCTAAGTCTTGGTTTGACATAATTTGACCAAAATGGTCAACCTAATCCAATATGACTCAATGTGACCCAAATAACCCAAATTGAGGCAAATCCTTTGAAACCACCCATGACATCTTAGGAGCTGATCAAACCCAACCCAAACCCACTTGGGATCACCCCAAAATCAACCCATACCTAATCAAATCCTTCATGGATCCTCCCCCATATAGGATTCAACATAATCTCACACAATCCACTCATTCAATCCTCCCCATCACTTGCATTCAATGATGACTAACTTCACAGCCCTAAAGAAGACTTTGAAGCTAAATCCAAAGTCCCCAATTAGCCATCACCTCCCAACCATCTCCCCATCACTATTAATGGTCATTTTTGGCCATCCCAAAAACACAATAATTTGAAGCCTCCCAGAGCTGGCTTCTGCCTTCATTCACTCCTTTAGAGCTCCCAAACCAACCAACAACCATCCTCACTTTATTTTGGAGTGAAAACCATCAAAATCAAATGAATTTTAGCTATGAAGCGGTGTCCATTGGTAGATACATCATTCCAAAGGGAGGTAAAGGTCTAGATCCACTCCAATGCTTCTTCTTGTATTCAGGAGCATGCTCGAATCATCATCACCACTGGAAATCATCCCCGGTGAAATAATTTTCAAGAATCGTAGCCGGCCTTAGAAGCTTTTATTTGTGATGATTCTTGCATGATTTTAGGAATTTCCTTAAAAAAACTCTCACATTTTTCAATGTATTTAGTCCTAATATGAATATAGCATTTCTTTTGTGTGAATTGATGTGAAGATAAGCCCATTCAGACAAGATTTAACTCAGATTTTGCAAAAATCCTAAAAATTCTATCAGTTTGCACTGTTCCCGTCACTTTCGCAGGCCAAGAAGCAGAAGTTGCCCGATCCTGTAGTTGGGAAATGGATGGTTGAGATTCATGTTAGATCCATGCATTCAGGCCCTCATATCATGAGATTTAATCTGGAACATCGATCCGAGAATCAACCGAATGTAATCGTACCACATTTTCCGCCGTCGATGCGATACTATGCTAGCCAATCATACGATCCTACGTGCCACCCAGAATCATGCGGCCAATTGCATGTCACCATGTGGCACCACGTTGCCATGTCAGAGCCGCACAGTGCTGACTGGGATAAGTAGAAAATTCTAGTTTTTCAGCTTTTAAAAATTATTTAAATAACCTATAACATCAAAAATTTGTAAAAAAGAAAATACTTAACAAAAGAATTGTAAACAAGAGCTCATTGAATTCATCTTTTTGAGAAGAATGCAACAAACCCAAAATCCCCAAATTGTACTTAATATTTTGAGCTTAATTTGAATTTTAGTTAAAATCAAATTTCATCAATTACTCTAGAAATATAAATCAGATTGAGTTGAAACTTTCAGGAATTTAAATTGATCTTAAAATCTACCTATCATAAAAATTTCAAACCAACTTATGGATTGGGAGATATTAAATTTTGAAGCTTAAGTAGTCTGTTTTAATAAAATAAATTAATAGACTTTATAAAAATTATTTAAATTGTCCGAAACTTTGAAAAATCAAAAAAAATTGTAGAAAAATCCAACAAATATAAATAAATACTCATTTTAAAGATATTTCAGAGGAGGATGTAATAAAAATATTTCTAATTAATTTTGAATAATAATTAAGGCTTAATTAGAGTTTAATTAAAATTTTAATTAACTTAATTACTCTTCAATTAACTATGATATTAATCCCAAACTATTTGAGATTATCTAAGGGGATGACCTCTGCTTCCCCTAATTTTCTTGAGATTTATTGCTTGATTAATTATGGAAATTAATTATTAACCTTAATTGCTCCCCTAATCCAATTAATGATTAATTAATCACATGAACATTAATGAATCAGTTAATTAAGTGATTAATCCTTTGAGAAATAGTGAATGAGCCCATGGGATAAGATTGAGACCTCCTTCTTAATCTATTCCTTCAAGTTCATTTAATTAATCAAGTTAATTATGGCTTAATTAATTAATTGAATCATTAATCAATGAAATTAAGATCCAAATCATTCCAAAACTTAATCACTTAAGTCTTGGGTAGACTCTTAAGTGTTAAATAACCTAAGAGAATTCTAAGAAATTTATAATTAACCTACATGTGTGGGAGGGTTATAAGAGTACTTAATTAAACCCTTTAGTTTAACTAACCAATGATTGTGAGCTAATTACATTAGACCAATTTTATTTTCATAGGATCATTTCTGATTTTATTTTCAAAGTATGTGCATATCATGTTGGCTCATAATTACTTAGATAATTATGCTAAAGTGGCATAAGAAAGGGTTAATTAATGTACTTAATGCATGTTACAACCTAATTAACTCATAAAATCAACTTAACTTTTTTTCATTGGACTAAATTAATTAACTAATATAGGAATGGGTTAGGAGCATCAAATGATTGAATCTCCTCTCTTCTTTAAATCAAATCAAACATCCAAAACTAACTTAATAAAAAAACTTTTGTTTATTTTAAATGATTGTATTTGATATAATTGTCCTTAGGAATTAATTTGGTTGAATGAATTCATGTGTTTTATGTTGCTTATTTCTTTCCAATCATATTAAATTTTGTATGTCACTTGTAATCATGCATTCATCTTTTTCAAAAATCAATTAAATGAAATTATTTCCTTTATGTCAAGCTTGCATGTATTAATTTAAAATAAGAATATGTGTGGCTATTATCACTATTAAATCAAAGTCATTTTTAAAGGCATATAAATTAACTATAATATTTGGAGTGTAAATAGTTATAAATATCTATAAGCTTGCATGTGTCTATAGCTTAGAACATGTGATATGGAGTTCTCTTTCTTTAGTCTACATGGATTTACATAAATTTTGAATGTTAATAAATGTATAGTCCATTTGAAAAGGACACAACATTTATTTGTATTCAATCCTATGTATTTCTATGTTAGAATTTAGATAGAACTTTAGCTCACATGTATAAATAATTAAATTGAAAGAAATACAACTTTTGCATGATTTTATTCTTGTAGTCATTTGTACATTCATGTGTATTCAAGAATAGTGGGTATAACTAGTCTGGACATTTCGAGGATGCGAGGCTTAAGTAACCCCAAGGAGGTCTTTACCTCACTCCCCTGGTTAACCATGGAGAAGTACTTGCTTAAAACTTCTATACGCTTGAATATGCATGTAGCTAATGAATGAAAATCCCATTTTCTACAAAATACGCATACGCATCTTTCATATTTAAAGTGTGCTAAAAGAAATATGTTGCATGTATAGTTACACGTAGAATCAAGTCATATGCATGCTACATGTGATGAAAAGGAATAACTTGATATTTGTCATATGATAGTAATTCAATTGAGTTAATCATAAGAAGCCTTTCATATTAAATGGAATTATTTAAATTAAACCCAAACTTAGGATTAATTAAAATATGTAATAGGCCATTCACTAAAGAGAATCAAATTAAATCAACATGTTTTAGAAAGTGGCTTAGGGTATGGATGAAAGAGGGAAACCTCTTTTCTTCTCTTTACAACACTTAGTTGCTAAGTGTAGGCCAAATGAAATAAAAGAAAATACTAAGTAAAATTCTCAAATCAATTAAATCATTTTTAATGAAATCAACCTCTTATGATTAAAAATCCGATCACACTTAGAAGATATTAACCTTAATGGCAAGTTAGGGCATACCACACAAGCCTTAATACACACATATTAGACTAAGTCACCACTTCTAGCTTTATGTTAGAATGGTGTATGGTGTGATGTATGTTTCATTTTGTGATGTATTATTTTAGAATGGATGTTAGGATGTATGCTTTGTAGACTGAATGGTAGGCCGTGATTAGCCTAATCATATTTTATGTAGGGGATTATGCTTAAGGGGCCACTTAAAAATAAATATAAATGCTCTCTTTACAGGATGCTTAAGCCCCCTAAGCATAATCCAAGTTAGGACAGGTGGGCTTGGTTACCCATGTGCAGGGTGCTAAGTCCAAACTATGATATAACTTCTTGCAATTGTATGTATGTTTAACTAACCTTTATTTTACAGGTGTAGTTATATTTACTTTTTCTATTTTTAATGTAATTTTACATTAGGAGTTAGGAGTAGTGCTATGAGCGATTAGGATGAGCAGTGGCCATAAGGCTTTGTCCCTAGGATGCCCTGTAATTCCTTTAGAGCAATCAAATCAAAAGGAAGAAAAGAAGATCCCCCCCAATAGCATGTATTATTTTGTAATCTAGATTATATAAGGGTAGAGCTCTGCTACCCATCTTTTCTCTTTTCAGGGTGCACGGCGGAACCTGATCGCACCGTGGTTTGAAAAAATTTTATATGGTCACCTTCATCTGTGGGTGAAAGGCAAGAATATAAAATTTTATCTTTTCAGGATGCCACACAGATCCGTAGATGTGTTTATTCAGGTAATCGGGTATGTCATCAAAGAATAGTATACTACCTCAGGAGATAAAAGTCACTACCCTTTAATGGACCTAATCACCTCAATAAGGACTCCTAAGGACAATGGGTCTACATATGTACCAGAGATTATTCCCCTACTTTACATGGAAAAGTAAAGCAGAGTTTATTTTAAATTGAGTTCGTTAAGTTCCCTACAGGGGCAAGCCCCTATACTTAATTACATCCTAAGAGACAGGATCCCATAAGAATACTCTCGATTAAGGTAAATGATCGTTGTCTTCAAAGATTTCAGTAGGAAAGGACTATCAATCGATTAGGTCATTTTTGAAGATCAAATGGGATTGATCAAAGAGAGGGAGTTATTATCAAAGCTAGAAATAAGATAAGTAGGAGATGCCCATGATGCTAGGAAACCTAGCGAGCATCTCAAACTATCCTATGGTTGGGCTTTACATTTTTGAAATTGATTTAATTTTCTTGAGTTACATTTTTCATTAGAAATTTAGGACTTATAATTCCACAACACAAGATTATGGAAATGCCTAGGAGGTGAGGATTTAAGCTTATGGCCCACAAAGGGGAGAAGCTACCTCAAAACCTAAATCTAGGGAGCTTTGGCGAGGGCTAAAAGCACAACCTAAATCTAAAGTAAAAAAATTGAGTATTTGGTTTGCCTCCATAAGAGGGGATAAACCACCCGACTGCTTGGACTTACAACCACCTAGTGGTGGCCACCAACTAACTCCTCCTATGATTTTAAATTCATGTAGGTAAGTCTTATACTTTATGCAAGATAACTTGACTGTTATTTATTTAGAAAGAGACTAAGTTCTTAAACTCACTCTTTAAAGAGACTAGATCATGTAAGGGCATGCTTCAAATGACCTAAATCTAATGCAATTCAGATTTCATTTTTTTTCCTTTTATTTTTTGGACAAATATTTTGTCTAAAGCTAAAAGGATTCATATGCCTAATGCATGAGAAATAAAGTTATTGGCCAAAATCAGCAAGAAGGGAAGATGTGTGTTTCCACCATGGCTCTCAAAGGTCAAGCCAAGTTTCTCTGGTAAAGGTGAAAACTCTCCAATCAAGAGTGAAGCAAGATGCATTTGTGCATGATGTTATAAAAGAAATATGCATCCAGGTAAGGGGTTGCTAATTCTTTTATCTTAATTTTAAACCTAAGCTTTATGTGAGGTTATGAATTCTTTATTTTTAGTTTTGAGTTATTAGATTTGGTAAAATTTTATATTTTCCTAAGATCCTAATCCACATCTAGGCCAACATAAAATAAGTAAGAAACTAGAAAAAAGATGTCACTTAATGCATAAGCTAAACAAATTATCAATCAATTATTAAAGTTGATCGCAAAAAGAATAAGAGGTCATTGTGATCGGGTACCACCGCACAAACCTGAAAATAAATTGGGTACCCAAGCTCTATCCTTATACAACCTAGATTACAAATGAATTAAATACAATTAAGTAAGGAATTCATTGTTATGGAGGTCTTCAAGCTTCCTTTCTTCATTCTTCTTTTCTTCTTTCTTCTTTGGTTCCTTTCTT
Organism: Cymbidium sinense; assembly: GCA_021442155.1. Lineage (NCBI taxonomy): Eukaryota > Viridiplantae > Streptophyta > Magnoliopsida > Asparagales > Orchidaceae > Cymbidium > Cymbidium sinense. The sequence goes on along the minus strand of CM038217.1, from coordinate 66,216,091 downwards.
CAGATGGTTGGAAGGTGGATGCTCCAAAAGCTTCACATGATGCATAAGATGAGATCTTATGACCAATGCTCATCCTAATCCCCATAATAATCATTCCAAAGTCTTAATTGTAAAATTTACATGAAAAGAAAAAGTAAATCTAGCTAACACCTGCAAAACAAAGGTTAGCTAAACAAACCACCAAATCTCAAGCATGTATATTGGACTTATCACCCCACACATGGGTGACTAAGTCCACCTATCCTATTGGATTATGTTTAAGGGTATAAACCCCTGCACAATAAAAGTATTTATATGTTTATTTATTACAGCGCCCCTTAAGAACAACCCCTATAGAAAATAATGGTTAGACTAAGATCTCCCTACCATTCATTCTATTCACATTCATCCTAACATCCAGTCTAAAACATATATCACAAAACAAAAGCAAGCATTAAACCATGCACTGCCCTAACCTAAAGCTAGAAGTGGTGACTTAGTCTAATGTGTGTGCTTTGGAGGTTTATGTGGTATGCTAAGCTATGGCTTTAAGTTAGAATTTTCTAAGTGTGATGTTCAACTTAGAGGAGGGTTTCATTTAAATGTTTTAATTGATCTGGGTTGATTTTACTTCATGTTTTGATTAGGTTCAAATGAATCTTATAATTAATTACTAAGTTCTAAAGAGATGGAAAGAGAGGAGAACTTCTCTTTCCTTCCCTAACCTAAGTAATTTCTAAAGTAGATTCATATTTTAGTTTTGTTTGGTGAATGTTTTGATTAAGTGTTTTAATTAATCCTAAGTTTAGATGAACTCTAAACAAACCTATACAAAAAGAAAGGCATTTTAAGATTAAATAAAATGAACTAAATTCACAAAACATACATCACTCCATTTCTTTTCCGACAAGTATAACATGCATATGAATGAGTCCTAAGCATATCTATACACACAAATGAGAATTTTTAACACACTTTATGATGCATGCCAAGCAATTCATTTAAGGAAATTTGAAATTTTATGATGCATGATTTTCATTAAGTAGGAAAGGGATTTTTTATCTAATATTCACATGCACACATAAAAGTAATAAAGGCATAAGTGAGTACAGTGCCACTGTTAACCAGAGGTGTAAGGTACAAGACCCACTTAGGGCTACTTAAAGCCTCGCAACCTCAGGGTTTTCCAGACTAATATACCACTTTTCTTAAATACAAACATGTGTACAAAAGAAATGAATGGAAAAGAAAGAATGCAAAAATTTGTATTAGTTGATTTATTTTTGTTTATGAAATTTATATGTGCAAGCATGGGTACCCTTCTTAAGTGATAGTATAAGAATGAATAGGATATGGAATTAGGCAAGTGTTAGATTATTTTCAAATGAACCATACATCTTTCCAACTCCTATTCAAAACTATACTAAAAGAAAAGAGAAGGGGAACCTGCACTAGGCACATCCTCATATCTTACTCACAAGCAAGCTTATAATTAAAATATAAGTAATACACTTTTAGTTTTGATAATTTATTCATATATTTTGAAAATAATTTGAATTTAATAGTGATAATATCCACTCACTCATATTTTTTTTACTTTAGCCAACACATGCAAATTTGACATAAAGTAAATATTTCCATTTTAAATTTGAATTTTGAAAAGCATGAAACCACATGACCCACATATTTAGCATGTTGGGGAAGAACTAAAGCAATGAAAGCATGTAAACACATTGACTTTAATTAAATCCTAAAGACAATCTTATGAATTAAGAAAGCTTAAAATAAATCAAAGTTTATTCAATATGATTTTTGTTTGATTTTGAATTTGATTTAATTTTAAAAATGTGAGTTAAGTTTGTTGTTCCTAACCCATTTCCACATGTGTTTAACATTTTTGTTTAGTTTTTAGATGATTAGATTCATTTTTAAATTTTAATTAGATTAAGGTATGAACTAAGCATCTTAATTAACCCTTACCTACACCACCTTAGCATAGTTAACCAAATAATTATAAGCCAATGAGATGACATAAAACCTCACAAGGAATTTAAACTTGCAATGCACCTAGGAAGAAAAGGGCCTAATGCAATTTGGCTTATAATTAATGGTTAATTAAGCTAAGGGATTTAACTTAAGTAATTTCAAAATACCCCTCACACATATGAGTTGGGTTTTGATTTCCTTAATTGAACTTAGGCTCTTGAACACCTAGCATCTACCCAAAGTAGATTAATTAAGTTGTGGAAAGTTTTAGAAATTTTATAAATTAATTAAGAGGGTAATTAGTGAATTAACCCTTAATTAAGAGATGATTAAGCAAATAAAAAGAGGGTTTAGGAAATAACTTAGGGAAATATCCCAAAATTATTCCCTAAGCCTCCTATTTGGTGGATCTAACCTTAATCAACTCCAATAAAGGATTAAAACACTAATTAAACCCTTAATTATCCTTAATTACATTAAGAAAGTAATTAAGAAATACATTTGTAATTCCCCCAATTAAGCTTTCAATAAATTTTAAAAAAATTAGGGGAGACAGAAATCATCCCTCAAAACATACCCAAGAAGTTTGGGATTAATCAGAGGATTAATTAAGGAGTAATTAGCAAATTAAGATTTCTATTAAAACCTAAAATCAAAGAACAATATAAATCAACATCTATTGAAATAAATTTTAGAATATTCTAGATTGAATTATCTTTTAGTAAAAATTTACCTCATATTTTTTAGACTTTTATTTATGGAGATATAAATTTTTAAAGCTTATGGGATTAATTAGAATTAATTAAAACATTAATTGAATCCTTTAGCCCACAGCTCGACAAGCGGTGGTGGCGGTCAGTGCGCTTTACATGCACTAGCAAGGGAGAAGCCACTTAAATGTTGCATCAAGGGAGGCGCATGGTGGTAGTACACGGTTTAATACCCATCATTCAATCATGGATCGAATGGTCAGAAATCATCCCATGGTTTTAAAAGGATAAATGGATTTTTAAAATGTGGGCTTAATCTCGACCATCCATCCAAAATGCGCGGATGGATGGCCGGGATTATCCCTATTCTTCCCTAAGGATTAATGGAGATTGTCCATGATCCAAGCCTTCATCCGAGCTCGATTGAGCTAGGATTAGGATAAAATTTTGCACACACCATCATACACTAATGGAAATCCTATCCAACGATTGAATTTTTATGCCATGACACTTTCTTTAACAAAGGACCAACACCTCTTAAGCCTAGTGGTAGGAAAATGGCATACCTCGTCAGAGGTGATCACCAGCGCTCGACACCCTTAGAGGAGTTTCATCTGGTTGAGACGAAGTTGTGATGAAAGAATTAGCTCTTGAGGTTATGTAGATTGCTCTATGGACCAACTCCCCTTGCTTGTGAGCTCGAATTTGATTTAGGTGAGCCTCTCCTTGCCTTTAGAGCTCGGCAAAGGTGTTGAGTAGACTCTACCTGATCCTTTGGTGGAGTGTGCAAATAGAATTGAAGTGGTTTTGAGTGAAGTGCAAGTTTAAATTTTGATTTTCCTCCCCTATTTTCACTGTTCAAAAACTGAGAATGGGAAAATGGCTAGAGCTCTAGGAGGCTAGGGATCACACTCTGATGGCTCCTAACACTCTCCCGTACTCAATCGATAATGAGGATCTGCGAATTGGATTGGATTAGGGGGAGTATATCTCCCCTATGGCAATCAGACGATCGAAGCTATGGTTGTCATTTTGATCCAATTAACCAAACGGAAAGGGTTATTTTAGCTATTTGAAGTTGGCACATGGTCGGTTTGAGCCAAAGAGTGGATTGGTAACCTCCCATGTGCTTCAAATCAAGTAGAGGGAGGTTTCCAAATTGGCCAATTTGAGCTATGGGGTCAATTTTGGCCTTGGGTCCAATTTGGGCTGACCCAAATCCATTGGGTTGGGTGCACCATCCTCCATAGGGTTCACTTGACCTATTAGGAAGTTATCGAGTTGATATAAAGAGGGCTTGACCAAATTCCCCATAGATTTGACCAAAAATTGTTCTATGGCCTATTGGTAGAATGGTCATTTGGCTGATTTTTGAATTTGGATATGTTGGGTATGTTGAAAAAATAGGTTTGGCCAAGTTTCATGGGATTTGGATTTCATTTGATATGGTTTGGCTCATGTTGACTCATTTAGGTCAAAATTGGTCAACTTGGGTCAAGTTGACCAATTGGTCAAATTTGGTCGAACCAAGGGTTGGTTCAAGTTCATATGACTATTTGAAATGTTTTTGTGACTTTTGGTTTGATTCAATTTGGTTTAGTTTTGAGTTTGGCTCATATGACTTCATTTAGGTCAAATGGGTCAAGTTGACATATTTGACCCATTTGACCTATTTGAGCTAGATCATGGGTAGGTTTAGGTTTGGTTAGTCATATGAAGTGGATTGGTATCTTTATTTCCAATCAATTTTGGTTAAGTTTGAATTTGACTCAACATGATCCCTTTAGGTCAAGTTGGGTTCAAGGTCAATTGGGCTAGGTAGGGTCTAGTTTGCCAATTGAGGCTTTGGTCAAGTTCAACAAGTAATTTGGAATAAACTTGAGCCATTGGTTTCAATCAATTTTGCTTAAATCAAGTTTTGACATATTTTGACTTTTTAGGTCAAGTTGGGTCAACTTGGGTCAACTGGCCAATTGGGCTAGGTTAGGATCAAATGTTGACTTGGTCAAGTTCAAACATAGTTCATGAATGAACTTAGATCAATGGTTTCAATCAATTTGTCCTATGATGGATTTTGGCTATGTTAGGTTTCATTTTGGCTAAGTGTTGACTTGGTCAATCCTTAAGATTGACTTGGTTTGGCCCAATTTGGTTGATTGATCATCCCATGATGATTGTTGAACATGATGAGAGGCATAGATGAGTTTGATTCAATCCAATTTGGTTAGGATTATAGTTTGGCTCATAAGGGTACTTTCGATCACTTTGGGTCAAGTGAGCCTAAGTGGGTCAAATGGCTTTGCCAAAGCTTGCTTTGAGTTTGATTAAACTTATATATTGACTTATGATTGAAATATAAATCCATTTGCAAGTGGTTTGAAGTCAAATGGGTTTTGATTCATTTGACAATTTCATATTCAAAGGAAGAATATGAATGGATTTTGGCATTTGATTTTTGAATTAGATTTTGATTTAGTGATTGAAGTTTGTATTTATATTTGAATTCATGATTGTAGGGTTGATTGAATCATCAAGGAAAATCAAGAATTTGGCTTGATTTGAAATTGATTTAGTTACGTTCAAGATTTTGACTTAAAAGGCATAAGTTGAATTTTGAATGGATTTGAGTTTGATTTTTGGAACTAGTTTTGATTGTTTGAATTTATATTTCATTTATATATGTGAATATAAATGAGAATATAAATGATTTATGAGAAAATCCCATGATTGATTTGATTATGATTTTGGCTAAGTCCTTAAGGAGGGAAATTAAGGACTTAAGAAGGATTTTAGATTTGGAATTTAATTTTTGGATTTGATTTGATTGATTTATATTTATATTTCATTTATATATGTGAATATAAATGAGAATATAAATGAGTTATGAGAAAATCTCATGAATTTGAATTGATTATATTTGATTTAGGCGAAGTCCATTAAAAGGAATATTAAGGACTTAGGAAATTTTGGAGTTTGAAGTTTGAATTTTTGAATTTGGTTTGATTGATTTATATTTATATTTCATTTATATATATGAATATAAATAAGAATATAAAATGAGTTATGAGAAAATCCCATGAATTTGAATTGATTTAGATCATGATTTAGGCTAAGTCCATTAAAAGGGGAATTTAAAGGTCTTAGGAAATTTTTGGACATATGAATTTCATTCATGGGTTTCAATCATGGGTTTCAATTATGAATTTCAATCACATGGGGTTGATTTGATTTTGGAGAAAATCAAATAAGATTGATTTAGAGTTTGACTTGAAGAAAGGAAGGTGAGAAATGGTTCAAGCTAAGGGTGGGCAAATTTTCCTAATACCCGTAAGGCATGACCTATTCCTATGGCTAACTCTTCAAGTCTTTAGGGCTAGGATGAGTGTCCACCTAATTACTAGATGTGTCTTAAGGCTAAGAAACTCTTAAAGTCTAAGAGATGTCCTATGTCTAAGATGGAGGGGTTGAGAGTTCATTCTAAAAATGAGGTCAACACACCGGCATTTTATTCTTTTGCAGTAATCTATATAATTGTTTGATGTTGTGTTTAGATTATGCATTAGAAATGACATGCTTTTCTTAGTTTCTTATATGTTTGATGCTTTTATATGTGACCTCGATGTGATTAGGCTCTTAGAGAAAAATAAATTTTCTACCCAACTACAACTCATAACTAAAAATTTTTACAATTCATAACCTCGCTATAAAGCTTAGACATTAAATAAGATAATTAAAAGATTTAGCAACCCCTTAGCTGAATATTGTATGTTTAACATCATGCATTCATATTATCATACTCTTGTTAAGAGAGGATTTCCATCCTTGCTTGATAGAGGAAGACTTGACCTTTAAGGGTCTCCTCTATGATAGAAAATATCACTTTCTCTCTGATTTACCCGTAATATCATTTCAACATGCATTTAGGCATAAGAAATCCCATGGTCTTTGTCAAAATGAAGAGTAAAAAAAATTAAATAAAAATTGAAAATATTTGCATTATACTAAGTCATTACTCATACCACTCATGCTCTAGTCTCTTTAGGGAGTGGGTCTAATGACTTTAGTCTCTTTCTAAATAATAAAAACCTAACTATCTTGCAAAATCATATGACTTGCCTACATAGTTTTAAAGCGTAAGAGGAGTTAGCTGGCTGCCACTCTAGGTGATTATAAGTTCAGTAGTCTGGTGATTCATCCTCTCTTGTAGAGGTAAACTATATACTCATCTTCGCTTAGACTTAGGTCATGCTTTATCTTATGCTAAAGCTCCTTAGATCTAGGATCTGAGGTTGTTGATTTCTTTGGGCTAATAGCATAAATTCTCATCTCTTAGGCATTTTCACAACCTTGTGTTATTGGATTATAAGTCCAAGCTTTCTAACAAAAATGTCAACTTTAATAAAATCAATCTCTTCAATTTCAAACATATAAAGCCCAACCATATGATAGATTGGAATACTAACTAGACTTTCTAGAATCATGAACATTTCTTACTCTTTCTCTTTGGCTTCAATAATAAGTCTTCTCCCTGAGTTTTTCCACTTGAATTTTCAAATACAACCAATCTTTTGATAGCCTAGCCTTGAAATCTTTAGAGATATTAATTTCTACTTTAATCAAGAGTATTTTTAGAGAATTTCATTCCCTAGGATATAATTAAATATGGGGGCTTGCCTCCATAAGAAACTTAATGAACCCAGCTTAAAATAAACTCTGCTTTACTTTTTCATATAAAGTAGAGGAAAATCTCTGGTACATTTGAAGACCCATCATGTCTTAGGAGTCTTTATTATGTTATTAGGTTCATTGTAGGGTGCTGTTTCTATCTCCAGATAAGTGCATCATTCTTTAGTGTCATACCCGATCACTTCAATAAGTACCCCCTAAGATCTATGTGGTGTCTCACATCTTAAAAAAAACATCACACTATGCGTATGGTGCTAAGTCCAAATTATGAAATATAATTGCTTGGGATTGTATATTTGTTTAGCTAATATATATTTTGTAGGTATGGTTAGATTTACTTATCCAAAAATATAATTTTACAATAGGAATTAGGATTAGTGCTATGGGGATTAGGATGAGTAATGGCTAGAAGGCTTAGTCTAAGGTGCCCTATGATGCCTTTTGGCACACAATCCAGTCATAAGAAAGAAGAAAGAAGAAAGGAAAATGAAGAAGTGAATACCCCTATAAAATGTATTCAATTTCAATTGTGATATTATTTTGTAATTTTAGGTTGTATAAGGGTAAAGCTCGGCTACCCATATTTTCTCTTTTTTGGGGTATACGACAGTACCCGACCGCACCGGCCTTTTATTCTTTTACGGTAGTTTATAAAATATTTGATGTTGTGTTTAACTTGTGCATTAGGATTGCATCTTTTTCATAATTTCTTTATGATTGATGCTTTGATGTGTGGCCTGGATGCGGTAGGCTCTTAGGACAAAATAAATTTTTCTACCCCAATTAATAACTCATAATCTAAATTTTAAAACAACTCATAACCTCACTCTAAAGCTTAGGTCATAATCAAGATAATTAAAAGATTTAGTAACCCCTTTGTTGTATGTTGTATGTTGTATGTCTAACATCATGCATGGCATCTTCTATCACTCTTTCAAAAATGAGGCCTTCATTCTTACACTTTATGGACTGTTTGACCTATGAGAGCAACCCCTTATGATGGAGCTTCGCCCTTTTTCTCTTTTGATTTGGGCAACAATCAAATTTCATTATGCATTTAGGCATAAGAAATCCTAAAGCTTTTGTTCAAATGAATGTGTCAAAATCAAATAAAAAATTATAAAATATTGCATTTTAGACTAAGTCATATGCTCATATCACTCATGTTCTAATCTCTTAGGGAGTAGGTTTAAGACTTTAATTTCTTTCTAATTAAATAACAAGTCAAACCACCTTACAATTTTATAAGACTATACTACATGATTTTAAATCGTAAGAGGTGTTAGCTGGCGGTCACTCCAGGCAGTTGTAAGTCCAGAAGAGTCAGACGGGTCTATCTTCTCTTGTGAAATAGACCCCTACATCCCCTTTCGCTTAGATTTAGGCCATGCTTTAACTTACGTTAAAGCTCCTTAGATTTAGGATCTAAAGTTACTTGTTTCCTTCGGGCTACAAGTATGAATCCTCACCTCTTAGACATTTTCATAATCTTGTGTTTATGGATTATAAACCATAGAAATCTAAGAAAAATTTAACTCAAACAAAATAAATCACCTCCCTTTAAAACTTATAAAGCCTCATCATAGGATATGTTGGAATGCTCAGTAGGCTTCCTAGTATCATAAGCATTTCCTACTTATCTTCCTTTGGATTTCAAAATAAGTCTTTCCAATTGAACAATCCCACTTTATCTTCTAATATAACCAATCCTTTGATAGTCTTAACCTTAAAATCTTTGGAGATAATAATTGACTACTTTAATCAAGAGTTTTATTAGGATATCTCATTTTCTATAATGTAATTAACTATGGAAGCTTGCCTCCATAAGGAACTAAAGAACTCAGCTTAAAATAAACCCTGCTTTATTTTTTCATGTAAAGTAGGAGAAGAATCTCTAGTATATACAAAGACCCATCATGTTGTAGGAGACCTAATTGGATGATTAGGTCTATTTTATGGTGATGATTCTATCTTTCGAGATAGTACATCATATCTTAATGTCATACCCGATCACTTCAATAAGTACCCCCTAAGATCTGTGTGGTGTCCACCCGGCGCATCCGAAAATAAACACCACACCCTATAAAGACAAGCCTCTATAGTAATTACATCCTAAGAAATTGGATTTTCAAAGAATGCTCTTGATTAAAGTAGTCAATCATATCTCTAAATATTTCAAAGTTAGGCTATCAAAGGATTGGTTATTTTTGAAAAATCAAGTAAAAAAGTTCAATTTTGAAAGACTTATTTTTAAATTCTAAAGGAAGATAAGTATAGAGTACTCATGATACTAGGAAGCCTAGTGAGCACTCTAATCTATCATATGGTGAGGCCTTTTATGTTTGAAAGTGAATATTTATCTTAATTTAAATTGGAATTTTATTAAAATGCTAGGGCTTACAATCCATTAACACAAAATTGTGGAGATGCCTAAGAGGTGAGGATTTATACTCATAGCTCAAAGAAAATAAGCAAACTCGGATCCTAAATCTAGGGAGATTTAGCACAAGCTAGAAGCACAACCTAAATCTAAGCGGAAGGGGGACGTAAGGATCTACCTCCACAAGAGAGCATAAACACATTTGACTCTTCTAGACTTACAACTGCCTGGAGTGGCCGCCAGCTAACACCTCATATAATTCAAAACCATGCATGTCGGACTTGTGAAATTGCAAGATAGCTATGTTGTTATTTAATTAGAAAGAGACTATAGTCCTAAATTCACTTCTTAAGAGACTAGAATATGATTGGTTTGAAATCATGACTTAAGTTAAATGCAAAATTTATGAATTTTATATTATTTTGAAATAATATTTTGGACAAAGGCTTGGGGTATTTTATGCATAAATGCATGATGAAATTGAGCTATTGGCCAAATCAGAGAGAGAGAGAGAGAGAGAGAGAGAGAGAGAGATCTCCATCATGAGGGGGTGCTCTCACAGGTCAAGTGTTCCCTAAAGTGCAAGAATGAAGACCCTCATTATTCAAGTGTGAAACAAGATGATATGTATGATGTTAGGCATTTAACATTCAGCTAAGAGGTTGTTAAATTTTTTAATTATCTTGATTATATCATAGGCTTTAGAATGAAGTTATGAGTTATTAATTGGGATAAAAAAATTAATTTTATTCTAAGAGCTTATTGCATCTAGGCCACACATTCAAACATCAAGTTTAAAAAACTATGAAGAAGATGAAATTTCTATTGTGCAATCTAAACACAACAACAATAATTTATGTATGGATTCCGTAAAAGAATAAAAGGTTCATGCGGCCGGATATTGCAGTACACCCTGGAAAAAAAATTAGGTAGCTGATCTCTACCCTTATACAACATGTATTATAAAAGAATAATTACAATTAAAATTGAATAGATGTTATGGAGGTCTTCATGCTTCTTTCTTATTTCTTGCTTTGGATTTGATTTGAATTACTTTAAGGCTTCACAGGGCATCACAGGACCATGCCTTCTAGCCACTGCTCATCCTAAACCTCATAGCACTAATCCTAATTCCTATTATAAAATTACATATTTATGAAAAGTAAATATAACTATTCCTGCAAAACATATGTTAGCTAAACATACATATGCCCTAAGCAGTTATATTTTATAATTTAGACTTAGCACCCTACACATGGGTAACCAAGCCAACATATCCTAATTATGGATTATGCTTAGGGGCATGAGCAACCTACAAGTAGAAGTATTTATGTTTATTTTAGAGGCCCCATTAGCATAACTCCCTGCAAAAAATAACGTTAGGCTAATAGCAGTCTAACATCCAGTCTATGTATCATAATCCTAACATCTAGTTTAAAATAAAACACAACATCATTACATACATCATCCTAACTAAAAGCTAGAAGTTGTTACTTAGCATTTTAATGTGTGTGCTTAGGCTCAGTGTGGTATGTCTTAATTAGGCTTTATATTTTCACTGGCTATGGTTTGGAATTATCTAAGTTAAACTTGAGGGATTGTTTCATTTCAAGTTTTTTAAGAGATTGGTAAATTTTAATTTTAATTTTCTTTTGTTTCATTTAATATTTACTTGGTTAACCTCTTTCATCCCTACCTTAAGTTGTTTTCTAAAGCATATTATTTTGACTTGTTTCTTTTAGTGAATGATTTATTAAGTATTTTATTAATTCTAAGTTTGGGTTAATCTTAAAGAATTTTATCCAATATAAAAGGCATCCTAAGATTAATATAATTGGATTGTTATTATATAGAATATGTTGCATCATTCCTTTTCATCATTAATAACATGTATAGGACTTTTGACTTAGAATATCTCTACATATAATATATTTTTGGCACACTTAGATGATTATGAATGTGTGTATTTTTTTTTTGGGTATAAAAAAGAGATTTTTTTCCTTAGATAAGTACACACACAAATGTATTAAAGTTTTAAGCAAGTACGTGACATTGTTTAAACCAGGGAAGTGAGATAATTTAAGACCTTCTTGGGGGCTACTTAAAGCCTCATATTCCTGGGATGTCCAGGCTATGTACTTGCTATCTTAAATATATATTAATGCACAAATAATCATGGGAATGAAAATCATGCAAAAGATTGCATTTTAGTGAGTTATTTATACATGTAAAGTAAAGCTTTATCCAAATTCTAGCACATGCACACATATGAATGAAATCAAGTAAGTATGTTTCATTGTTAAACTAGAAAAGTGAGGCAATCTAAGACCTCCTTAGGGCTACTTAAATCATCATATTCCTGAGATGTCCAGACTATATACTTGCTTACATTCAAACACATGTAAACATATGTATAGACATAGGAAAGAAAGCAACACTTTAACATGCTTAGGCTATAAGTACATGTAAATCCTACATAATATTTATAGCTAATGTTAGTTTAACTCTTCATTTGTAATTTTAAAAATAGCTTTGAAATATATTGGTGATAATAGCCACATATATAATATGATTAACTCAACACATGCAACTTTACATACATAAGTATATTCATTTGATTATTTGATTTGAAAAGCATGATTGCATGATGCAAATGACATACAATATTTATGATGATTGAAAAGGAATAATTGAACACTTCCACATAATTCATTCAATTACATTAATTTCTAAGGATAATCACATTAAATAAATTTATCTAAGGTTAACTTTATCTTCTTATGGAATTTGATTTTTGGTTTTGAGCTATTAATCTTAAAGAGGAGAAACATTTTCTATTTTTGTCTCATTCCATGTGAGTGACTTAATGTGTTTAAAGAAAACATGATTAAGTGATTTTTTATGGATTAATTAAGTTTAAATCATTAAACAAATGATTTATTTTTCCTTTCCTAAGCCTCTTAGCTTCCAATGACTATGCAAATGGGAAATTAAAATTGCAATGCACTTAGGGACCTAGTGCAATGAAGCTCATAATTAAGTATTAATTAAATTAAAGAATCTAATTAAGTACTTCTATGATTTTCCCACACCCATGGGTTAATAATAATTTTTTTAAGGGTATTTATGTTATTAAACAGATAAAGAGGAACCCATGAGTTCAAATTAGATCATCTGATCTAATTACTATTTTAATTTGATTTGATTTTATCATTAATTACTTGATTAGCCCTTAATTAAATTTTGAATTATTTAACCTCCTTAATGAAATAGATTTGGAAAAATACTTAGGAAAGAGGTCATAATCACTGCCCCTCATCATTTCACTATTACTAAATGATTAATAATCATTAATTAATTATTTTTTTCTATTAGGCATTTTTAATAATTATTAAATGGCTTAATGAGGGTAATTAATATTTGAATTTCAAATTGCCTTAATTACCTAACCTATAAATCCTAAGAAAATTATAGGAGGCGGAGGACATCCCATTAAATCAACATTCTAAATTTGAGATAAATTGGTCAAGTACTTAAGACTTAATAAACTAATTAAGAAAAATTCAAACCCTAATTAAGCTCCATTCATTATTCAAATTATAAGGAAATTATTTTTATTAAAATATCCTCTATTTACCCTTTCTAAAATGGGTTTACTCATATTTTTAGGATTTTTTTATAATTAGTTATTAATTTTTAAAGTTTTGAGTGATTAATTATATATTTAACCTTAATTAATCCCTAATCCTGTCAGCGCCTCGCAGAAGCTAACCTGGCAACGCTTTCCACGTGGTGTCACAGGATTGGCCACTTAAACGATCCAACAAAATGTACTGAGTCAACGGTGATGGACACGCTTTCGTCCCCATCGTCCATTCTCGAATAGGATGGTGGGGATTAATCCCATGATTCCTAAAGGTTAAAATCGGATATTCTAATATGATTAATCATAATCGTTCATTCCAATTATGCGAAACAGATGGCGGATGATCCTTCATCCCCCGAGTGATGGTAAACGGACACCGCTCACCCTCCTCCCCTCGATCCAAGCTCGTGTGGAGCTCTTGAGGCATCAGGATTGACTCCAAAACCTTCAAGGGATAGAGCTAAAGAGATCCTACAATAAAAACTGCATGAAATAATAAAATCTTTCACAAAACACCAACTCCTAATGGATTTTCTATGGTTTGTCAGAATTTACTTCATTGGAGCTCAAGACTAGTGGTCCAACGATTGAAATAGCTTCGTCTTGAAGAGACGAAGCCCTGTTGAGAAGCTCGCGACTTGCCTCCCCACTGGTGGCTCTGTAGACCAAGCGCCGCCTGAAATGTCATCAGAGTTGGTCTTAGAGTGGTCTTCGGTGCTTGAGTCAATTGAGAATCAATCTGTTTTAGATCACCAGAGCTTGAAGAAGGTGTGGGTGAAGTTAATTTAAATATGGCGGAGTTTAGGTGGAGTTGGATGGAGAAGAGGCTCTATTTCACTCGAGTTCAATCTTGTCAGTGATGGGAAGCTCAGGGGAACTCGAGAAGGCTCTAGGGAAGCTTATCTCTACTCACTGAAGCTCTCTGTGTTATTAGAATGAGATGGGAAGGAGTATACTCTCTTCCCCAATTGATCCAATGGCTTGGATCAATTCAGCCTTTGGTAGGCGTCCAACCAGTGTAGGTGGTCGGAGATGGCAGTGAGGTGCTGAAGTGGTGTGCCATGAGTAGCTGAAGGTTGGTAGTGAGCTGGCAAGGGCTGAGGTGGAGTGTACCACCTCCTTTAAGTGTGCTAATGGGGTGGCTTGGGTCAGCTCACTTCCACCTGTCTCATGCCTAACCCAATCATCTTTGGGCCAGGTGATCTAATGGTCCTCATGTCCAATTTGAGCTATAAGGTGGCTGTCAAGGGTAGGAGAGTGGGTTTGACTATTCAAATGGAGATTTTGTCCCATTTAGAAGGGTTTACCCAATAGGTTTAACCTAATTCAGGTCAAGATGGTTTGGGTTTGATTTTGGCTGACCCATGGTGACCCAAGGATGGGTCATGTCAAGTTTGGTTGGGTTTGGAGTTGGTTTTATTGGGTTTGGCTTAGTTTGACCCATGCAGGTCAAATTGGGTTCAATTGGGCTACGTTGACCCATGGGTTAAATTGGGTCAAACTAAAGATTGGGTCATGTTCAAATGATGATTAGAGATATTTATGTTCAAATAGTTTGGTTTGATTTGAAGTGGATTTGAATTTGGCTCATACTGGTTCATATGGGTAGATGGGCTAAATTGACCAATTTGGTAGAATTGGCCAAATTGGCTTGAGTAAAGGGTTGGTTTAGGTTCAACTGATAATTTGGAGATGATTGTAGGTGTTTATTTCAATTACTTTTATATTTAAGAATGATTTGGTTCAATTTGACCCTTTAGATCAATTTGGGCTAAATAGATCAATTAGGTTGACTTGGTCAAACTGGGTTTAATCTAAGGTTTGATCATATTCAACAATCATTTTTTGATTGATTGGAAGTAGTGGTTTCAATCAATTTGGATTATATTGGATTTTGGCTCAATTTGGCCTTTTAGGTCAAATTGGGTCAACTTGGGTCAAAGGGGCCAATTGGGCTTGGTTTGGCTTGTTTAATAGTTAAATCATATTCAAAAATCAATTTATGATTGATTGAATGCATTTGCTTCAATCAATTGGGTTTGGAATGAAGTTTGGTTCAATTTGATTCATATGAGCTAATTGGGTCAACTTGGGTCAAGTGATCAAATTAGCTTGGTTTGACCAATTGATTGCAGTTGGACAATCAAGGGTGATCAACAATCATCATAAAAGGTATTTAATGGATTGTTTCAAGTCAATTTGGGTTGGATTTGAGTTTGGATCAAATGAGTCCTTTAGGTCAGTTTGGGTCAAGTGAACCAAATGGGTCAATTTGAGTTGGATTTGGTGGAATTGAGTTTGATGAATGATTTAGGATTGATTGATGCCTTTGATTGCAATTGATTTGGAATTTAATTGTAATTTGGCTCATATGGACCCTTTAGGTCAAATGGGTTAAGTTAATTTGGGTTGATTTGGCTTGATTGTATGTTTTGAGAGAGTTTGAAATGGAGATTTGAATAGTTGGAGTGTTTTTATGAAGTTCAATTGGGTTTGGTTTAATTGGATAGGGTTTGGGTTGGATTCATAGGATTGGATTATGGAATTAAGATGGGTTTGGGTTAAAGTCATTTTTGCCTCGAGCTTGGATATGAAATGAAATCCAATTGTGGTTTGAGGTTGGATTTGTATGAGTGGATAAGCATAGATTTTGGATAAGTCATAGGATAAATAGGTTCCCTATTGGTCCTAATGAATAGCCTAAACCTATGATATACCTTCCTAAGTCTTTAGGTTTAGGTTTTGTGTCCACCTAATCACTAGAAGTGTCCTACGACTAAGGATATTCTAGTGTCTAGAAGACTCCTAAGTCTAAGGAAGGATGAGTCAATCCTCACTCCAAAAGTGAGGTCAACAACACTATATTTAAGAATTTTATTTTTGAGATTGAACCCCTCTGTTTGAGATTTTTTTTCAACACAGTCATCATTAAATTATAAACTTTGTCAACCCTACCTTTTTGTCAACAAAGGATCAAGTCTTTAATGCATGTTTGAATATTACTTGGATCAACTTAAATATTTATCACATTACAAACCCTATTGACTATCTTCATTTCTAGATGATCAAGTTTGTTGTTAACATTCATGGTCTTATTTTCAATATTGAAATGAGGAGTTCACCATATTAAATATGAAATTTCTTTATTGGGGTCTTTAATATCCATATGTAAATATAAAAATAAAAGTCTTAATGCTTAATTTTCAACTAATCTTGTCAACTCTTATTCTCATAAGAAAAAAAGGAGGATCAGATTGATTGAGTGGGACATACAACTTTTTCTTATAGATAAAGCCACCCACTAATAGCATACATAGGCTTTAATTTTGATATTTAGATTTTCATAAGAGTATATATTTTTAAGATAATTGCTTAATTTGTAAAAACATCTTCATGCTTTCAGGGTCAGATTAGTCTATGTCAATTTTACTTAAAGAGATTTAGGAGCTTAGCACATGTTCGAGAACATGTAGGCAATTTAGCACAATTAATCTTTGTGTAATTTTAAGAGATTTACATTATTTTCAAAACATTTGAAATTAGGCTTTAAGAATTTTTTTGTAAAGTGTGTAAGTCATCTAGGAGCACTTACAGATTGTTTGACATGTTAGATTAGAATTAATATTACCTTGTAATGTGTGTCTATATCTCATCTTATTTACATGTATATCAAGATATTAATTTCAAGCTTATGATTTCCTCGTGATGCATGTATAAGTAATATTTAGATAGTTTGATCACTAACATGCATCCCGATGTAATTTCTATGCACTAATTTATTTTAAGATATGTACATAACTTGAGTCTAACACATTTGCACATACTTTAATGTGATAATTCTAAATATGTGATCACCTCAAGAAGTGTGCACATTATGTATCATTAATTTGGAATCACATCATAATAAATTAAGATATTCATATTAATCACACATTTGCATAAATTTGAAGGCATTCATATTGGATGGGAAACACTATTTGTAATGCAATTATGTAAACAACGCTCATTCAAAGTGATTTCATCTTTATAGGCCACCATTTAGTGAGCCTACCTATCTTTATGAATGATTGTTTAATAAATTCTTCATTTTCATGAATGGTCATTAACTATCATTAAATGCAATGGATCCTTTCTCCCTTACAAATAAGAATAGAAGGCTCACTTCCATCACACCATATTCACTTAAATTAAGAGTCAAAACTTAAAAGTTTAAGGGTTTTACCTAAGCATTTGGTTTTAATATGTTTATTAGCCCCTATTTTATTTTTAAATAGGACTTCTATTAAGCATTAAGAGTGGAAGTTTAAGGGTTCTACCTAAGCATTTTGTTTTAGGCATATTCCTTAACCTTTATTTCTACTTAAGCATTTGGTTTTAGGTATGTTCCTTAGCCTCTATTTAAAGTGTTTTCATCTTTAAAGGTCACAATTTAATGAGCCAACCTATCTTCAAGAATGATCATTTAATAAATTCTTTATTTTCATGAATGGTCATTAAATGCCATTAAATGTAGTGGCTCCTTTCTCCTTTATAAATAAGAGTAGGATAACTCACTTCCATCACACCACACCCAATTCACTCAAATTAAAAGTCAAGACTTAAAAGGTTAAGGGTTCTACCTAAGTATTTGATTTTAGCTATGTTCCTTGGCCCCATAGTGAAATAAGAGATTCATATTTGTCACACATTTGTACAAATTTGAAAGCAATCAGATTGGATGAGAAAAAACTATTATAACATAATTTTGCAAACAAGGCTCATTTAAAGTATTTTCATCTTTTGCTATTTAATTAGCCCACCTATCTTCATGAATGATCATTTAATTAAATCTTCATTTTCATGAATGGTCATTAAATGTTATTAAAATAATAGTTTCTTTTTTCTTTAAAAATAAGAGTAGGATGGCTCACTCCCATCGCATCCTATTCACTTAATTAAGAGTCAAGTCTTAGAAGTTTAAGGGTTCTACATAAACATTTGGTTTTAGGTATATTCATTAGCCCTTAATCCATCTTGTTGTTGTCATTTTGTATCGAGCTTTTTTATATGTTTATTATAATTTGTAAGCTTATTTAATCAATTTTTTCATTCAATTAAGTACCTTATGATCACTTTTAGTTAGAGATTTGTCAGCCTCCAAGCATCGTCTCCACATAAAGGGCTATATCAAGAGTGCTAAGACCTTTCCACTATGCATATGAAAAATGTGTAAGGTTGTCTTACGACACTGCGGCCGAGAAGGAGGTGGGGTTTGCACCTACCGTGCTTATAGAAAGAATCGCATAGACCTTCAACATCTGCATAAAAAGTATATCCTAGTTTTTATTTATGTTGAAGCAACATAAATGAGTACATAAAATATAGCAATTTTTTTCATCTTATTGAAGCACATGAGCGGGTATTTAAATTTTTTTGTGTTATACCTTCAAATGTAAATGATGACGTTGAGACGGCGAAGATAAAATTTCAGGAGTATAATTTTTTGACTAGAAAGAAATATTTCTATTTTTTTGCTAATTGCTTTTATCTTGTAGAGAGACAAAATAAGTGTGAGAGAGGGGAGTTAAAGAGAATGGAGAATTTGACTCTCAGTTTAGGGAAGAAGTGGTTGATTGAGAGTTTTGCAAGGTAGATAATGATAGTGTGTAGGTTTTGGACAAGGAGGAAGAGAGATCATATATATATATATATATATATATATATATATATATATATATATATATATATATATATATATATATATATATATATATATATATATATATATATATATATATATATATATATATATATATATATATATATATATATATATATATATATATATATATATATATATATATATATATATATATATAGAGAGATAGTTCTAATGAGAGAGATGAAGCTGGCCATTAGGTGTGAGTTATGGCTCTGGAAAAGAAGGGGTTTGTAGATTCAACATAGGGGTGAGGCAAGAAATCTGGAGAGTTTGGCAGCAGTTAGAGTGTGTGTGATTGTAGGGAGAGGTAATTTGGCTTAACTAGAGAAAGAATGGGAGCAATTTGGTTAAGGGAGCTTATGGTGTGCAATTCAAAGAAGAAAAAAAAAGGCATGTGAATTGAGGATGTCCGGTGAACTGGTGGACTTGAGATGAGAGTGGCTTTCTGAGGTGGTTGAGGCTTGGACTTAGGTTGGTGACCTTCGATTTTGGGAGCTCAAGAATGAGGGTAATGGTGAGATGCTTATCAACTCTTGGTGCGGTGAATCTTGACAGTTATCGAGGTGAGAGATAGTGAAAACGAATGGTGAGTTTTTGCGAGTTGGAGAGAGTGCAGATAGTGGTTTTAGTGGCAATATAGGTTGAAACATGGGATAGAAAGAGGGATGCAAGTGTGAGGTCTTAAACGAGAGGTTTGTAGGTATGAGCAGGAGAATGGGGTCGCTAAATGGAACCTAGTGGAGGGAGTTGCTAGCACGGGGTTTGGGATCGAGTGAACAAGAGAAAAGCCAAAGTGAGGTACTATTCGTGTAATTGGACTTGAGGATGAGAGTTGGGGAGGAGAAGATGTTGCAGTGGTGAAAGATGCATGGATGGTTGGGAGATGGCTAGGGCTTCAGATATGAGAGAAAATATTATGTCCGGAGTCCGCATGTAGCTTTACGTGAGGACTCCAATCCCCGACCGTGTAGTTTTTCTGTGTTAGTGCTTACTTGTATGTTGGATGGGCAACCATGCCATTTATCTAAGTCTGACGGCCTTTAGAGAAGAAAATGAGACATGTGTCATTGACATTCCTCCCGCTATGATAGTTTAGGGCTTTCTCCGCTTCAGCTCATCTTGATCGGCGAAAATCGACCATCGGTGGTTTGAAGAGTCTTATAACTTCCATCGAGGTATTGTAGGCGACTACATGAGGTATTTACACCTGTGTTTTTGAACTTTAATGAATTTAGGGTTTTCTCTATTCTGCTCACCATCTAGTATGTGAACATTTTAGAACATTTGAGTTTAGGGTTAAATGAGCGGGATGCATTTTAAAAGTTTTTGGAGATGTTTTGCATGTGTACTCTCTGTACTGTCAAGATGGTACACGCCATTATTTTCAAATTTTTGAATTGATTAGCCTAGTGAAATGTTTAGTATATCACATGGTAGGATGTTTGGTCATGTTTCAAGATGAATTTTGTAGCTTGATTAGGGATGATAGTATGTTCAGTCGATGGAATTAAAATTTTGTGGCTTGATTTCTATATCTAGACTCTATGTACTCTCATGAGAATATAGAGCATTTTGGTCATTTCTGTCCTATTTCTTTGGCCTATTTGGAGGAAATTTATTCATTGCAATCCATCAGGAACAATTTGGAGGCTATTTGGTTGGTTTTTTAGTGTTATTTTGCATCTGTACTCTCTGTACTCTCTTGAGAGTACAGATGATTTTTTGGACATTTTTTCCAGTTTCTTTGGCCTGGTTGTTCAGATTATGTTTATTACATTCTAGTGGAAGTAATTTGGTGACAGTTTGGTTGGTTTAGTAGTGTTATTTTGCATCTATACTCTCTGTACTCTCTTGAGAGTACAGAGCATTTTGGTCATTTTTTTCCTATTTTTTTTGATTTTTGGGGAAATATGTTCATTCATCTATCAGAACAATTTGGGGATGTTTGTTTGGTTTTTTAGTGTTATTTGTATCTATACTCTCTACTCTCTTGAGAATCTGAGATGACTTTACTTTTTTTTTTCTTTGGCGGTTGTTGATTATGTTCATTATATTTCAGTGGAAGCAATTTGGTGGCAGTTTGGTTGGTTTTGTAGTGTTATTTTGCATCTGTACTCTCTATACTCTCTTGAGAGTACAGATGATTTTGTGAATATTTTTTTTAATTTCTTTGGCCTAGTTGTTCAGATTATGTTCATTACATTACATTGGAAGCAATTTGGTGGGATGTTGGTTAGTTTAGAAGTGTTATTTTGCATACCTGTACTCTCTTGAGAACTGAGATGATTTTACTTTTTTTCAATTTCTTTGGCTGGTTGTTTATGTTCATTACATTCTAGTGAAAGTAATTTGGTGACACTTTGGTTGGTTTAGTAGTGTTATTTTATATCTGTACTCTTTGTACTCTCTTGAGAGTACAGATGATTTTGTGGACATTGTTTTCAGTTTCTTTCATCTAGTTGTTCAGATTATGTTCATTACATTACATTGGAAGCAATTTGGTGGGATGTTGGTTGGTTTAGAAGTATTATTTTGCATCTGTACTCTCTGTACTCTCAAGAGAGTACAGATGATTTATCATTTTTCTATTTGCCTTGTTGTTTAGTTCATTCATTACATTCTGGAAGTAATTTGGTGGGATGTTGGTTGGTTTAGTGTTATTTTTTATCGTACTCTGTACTCTCTTGAGAAATCTGAGATGATTTAATGGATATTTTTTTTGTTTCTTTGGCTTTGTTGTTTGATTATGTTCATTACATTACATTGGAAGCAATTTGGTGGGATGTTAGTTGGTTTAGAAGTGTTATTTTGCATCTACTCTGTACTCTCAGAGAGATGATGACATTTTTTTAGTTTCTTTGGCACGGTTGTTAGATGTTCATTACATTCTAGTGGAAGTAATTTGGTGGCTTTGGTTGGGTTAGTAGTGTTATTTTGCATCAGACTCTGTACTCTCTTGAGAGTAGATAATTTGGACATTTTTCCAGTTTCTTTTGGCCGGTTGTTGAGTGTTCATTATATTCCATTGAAAGCAATTTGGTGGGATGTTGGTTGGTTTAAGTGTTATTTTGCTTGTACTCTCATACTCTCTTGAGAGTACTGAGATGATTTATTTTTTCCAGTTTCTTTGGCACGGTTGTTGAGTGTTCATTACATTCAGTGGAAGCAATTTGGTGGGATGTTGGTTGGTTTAGAAGTGTTATTTTTCATCTACTCTCGTACTCTCTTGAGAATAGATGATTTTTGGACATTTTTTCTAGTTTTTTGGCACTTTGTTGGATTATGTTCATTACATTCCCATGAAAGTAATTTGATGGCTGTTTGGTTGGTTTAGTAGTATTATTTTGCATCTGTATTCTCTGTACTCTCTTGAGAGTATAAATGATTTTGTGGACATTTTTTTCAGTTTCTTTGGCACTTTGTTGTTATTATTCATTACATTCCAGTGGAAGCAATTTGGTGGGATGTTGGTTGGTTTAGAAGTGTTATTTTGTAACTGTACTCTATGTACTCTCTTGAGAGTACAGATGATTTTGTGATCATTTTTTTCTATTTATTTGGTCTTATTGTCCAGAGTCTGTTCATTTCATTCCAGTGGAAGCAATTTGGTAGCTGTTTGGTTGGTTTTGAAGTGTTATTTTGCATCTATACTCTATGTACTCTCAAGAGAGTACAGATGATTTTATGATCATTTTTTCTGTTTCTTTGGCCTGGTTGTTCAAATTATGTTTATTACATGACTTTTCATTTTAAAGTTTACAATGTCTGGGAAAAGGATAACTGTGAGATGCAGGCTTACCACCGTTAGAACGGTGTTCGATAATATTGCAGCATGATTTACTGATGAAGTCATTGAAATTTTAAGAGGCTTCATCTACATTAATTCATTATACTCTATGAAAAACAGTAAGACTCAATAGCCATTACCTCAATCCTATCTTGCTGGGAGATAGAGAAGCAATCTTTTTTACGGGTGGGCATTCATTCCTCGATGAAATTGCGATAATTGTAGGGATGCCAAATAGGGTGAAGGTCTTATGGTAGAAATCCCCATTGTCAGATTCGATTGTGGACTATAAGACTATGCTTGAGCAGCTGGCTCGTTACTATGGTACGGTTTGTATATAGTTGTACATACGTTTTCTGCTATTAAATCTTTTTTGTATATCACAACTATAGGGTGGCATCCGAATTGATTGTCTACGCCGATGACATAGATAAATTTACTAAATACAACTGGGCCGAGGCCATATGGGCTTTTTTAGTTTCATGATTTGATGGTATTACATCAAAGATTTATACCCAGAGGACACCCGGGTACATAAGTGGATTTATCACTCTTCTTATGGTATGTTTTATATCTTCAGTTATGTATTATTTGATGCATTGAAGTTAACTTACATAAATATTAATTGTAGAGGGCTGCATATAAGCATCATGAGGTGCCATCTCCATTTGCAAAGCCATATCTCGATGGCCGAAAATAAAGTTTCCAGATGAAGCCTTTACTGGTTTAGGAGGACACCAGGTGACATATAATAATATCACTTAGTTCTTATAATTATGTATTTATTTATGTTGTAGTCATCACATTTTCTTATCGGTTTAACACAGTGCGCCTTTAATTGATGAGGAATAGGAGACACGGCTCAGAATCATTTTCCACACTTAACATGCGGTACATGTTGAGCAGATAAGTCCCATTCTAAGTCCAGAGTTCATTATTGAATCTCCATATGTCTCTCCTCGATATTCTCCCCATCCGTGTATCAGCACGCCTCCTTTCTACCCCTCAAGGCTTTGCGGTGGAGAGGATACTTGCAGATTTTAGGGACTTGAAAGATATAGTATCTTCTTTTTAAGCAACAATGGCAGAGAGAATGGATGGGATTGATTCACGGGTTACTGCTATCAAGGAGATTCTTGCTGGGCAGCAGGGTCCTACCATCCCTGTGGAGACTCCTATGGAGGCAACTACAACTGTTGCCCCTGTGGATACTTCCACTTGGGAAGCTGCTGCCCCTGTGGATACTTCCACTTGGAAAGTTGCTGCCCCTATGGATACTTCCACTTGGGAAGCTGCTACCCCTGTGGATATTTCCACTTGGGAAGCCCCTGAGGTAGCCTCCACTAGGGAAGCCCCTGTTGAGTCCACCATAGGGGAAGCTATTGTGGAGGCCTCAATGCACATGAAGATGCTCAAGCCTTTGGTAGCATTGGTGGTGAGCTTCGTGGATAAGGAAGAGGAAGGCTATTAGTTCCCCTCACACACCACAGGAAGTCACAGTAAGAATAAGTGATGTGGTGGCCTCCACTCAAGATGAGAAGGCGGCGGAGGTATTAAGTTATTTTCTTTTAAATTTGAGATAATAGAAATAGATTTCACTAAATTTTTTTATAGGTTCAAGATGATAAATTGATTACAGGATTATGGTTGTGGTGGAGGATCATCTGTGAATCATTCCTTGATCTAGCTCTTCATCATAACTTTCATCTTCATTAATTTGAGGCACATCATTTTGTTGAGTTCTCATCCAAATTAGCGTGCTCCATCATTGCTCCATGCTTGATTGAGGAATTCATCAATCTTTCCACATAAAATAACATTCAGATCACTTTAAAATATCTTGGGGGTGATCATTTTGAATATCATGGGGATCGATGAGTTCTTGGCGGTCAATATCTCTGCATTGATGCCATGCAGTGAGTACTTTCATCCAGGGGTTGTATGTCCCCTATTTGTACATCTCATGCTTGCACTAGGTAAGTGACCCCACAAATATGCAGGGTATTACAATTCAATCATTATTTCTATAGATGGAAACTATAATTTCTAAACGCTCTCTTCTTTTCTTACAAAGTTATGCAAAATATGGCCTACACAAGGAAAGAAAAATGTTCATCCAGCATGTCACTGCAGACAATGTGTCAAGGGCTGAGCTACTCTTACTTTCAATTATAGATAATCAGCACTGGACACTTTTGGTTGGGCATATTAAGCTAGGGGCCTGGTATTTTATGACTCATTACCTAAACCAACCCAGATTCTTCCAGATTGTAAGAGTTATTTTCAATTTGGTTTCAGTGATTTTTTAGCCCCTTGATTATATCTTGCTTTTAGATCAAATTACTTGTTGAAGATCTTGTGATCTTTTATGGCGATCCGTAAAATGGCTAATTGAAATGGTGGGTGGGTACCGGTCAAGATAATGTGTTGACATGATGTTTGTCTGCAGTACATGGAGAGCGACAATAGAAATCCCATAGCTAACCACCAAGATTGGCCTAAGAAGATGAATTGCTTAAGGTTTGAGTTAGCTTATGCTATCTTTTGTTTGGGAATGAAAAAGCAAAGCTAATAATAGTACATTTAAAGTTTAATAAGTAGGAAATAATTGTACAGGGTATTTCAATTTTTTTCAATATTATTGGGCAAAACGAAGTTGGTTGATAAGTAGAAATATTATTTTTTCAATATTATCTGCGGTTTGGATCTTTTTATTAGTCTACACTCTATCTTTATTATAGAAGTGAAAGCTTAGATCATAATGCAAAATAGTTGGCATTTTTCCTATTGAGAAAAATATAAGTAAAGCTTAGATCATAATGAACCATGCACTTGGTTTTGGGAGTTTTAACTTGTTTTATATCAGTGGAATTGGATTTGATATGATTCATTGCTCATTCTTTTACATTGTGTGACCAAGTAAGTTTCTTCAATTTGTATTTTGACAAAAGAAACTATTTTAGACACATCAAATTTTTTTATACATGACTTTCTTGCTATATTATATTAGATCAATGCCATTTTAAACCCAAATTGAGTACATGATCAATTTTAAAATCAATTTTGTTAGTTCAACCAAACAAAGGACATAAAGTCAAAAATTTCTTAATTTGGAGAAGTGTGAACTTATTTTCTTTTCCTTTGATTCTATTATTAAGAATATATAGTGTGCTTCCTACTAATCAAGAAATCCATAGCATTTAAGTTTCCAAACTGCTGGACAAAGATGAATTGTTCACTATAACCTTAAAGCAAGTTAGATGCTACTCGGTTTCCTTTTTTATGAGTTTTCTAAGCAGTTTTGTATGTTTATATTCTCTGTACTCTCTGTACTCTCTGTACTCTCTATTATTTTCAGCAATCTATTTTTTCACATTTCCACTTTTGCTGCTTTGAAGATAAATTATTCCATTTAGTAAAAGCAAGTTGGATGCTCCTTGGTTGCCTTGTTATAAGTTTTCTAAGCTTATCTGTACTCTCACGTACTCTCTGTACTCTCTACTCTCTGTACTCTCTTACTCTTCTTTTATATCATATTTTAAATTCAGATCAAATGAAAAGGTGAAGCTAAAATTTACATTACCTCAAGTTTGATTGGTGGTAATCTATATGATTACTTTTATATATATACATAGCATGGAAAGTACTCACATGATAAATATGTCCCATTTAATCAACACTTTTAATTACATATGGCAATATAATTGAGGAATACAGATTGAATTTTTTAGTAGTAATAATAGATATTTGAAGACAAAATGTGTGCTATTAAGAATTGATGTATTATATTTTTTAAAATAAAATCATTAGTTTCAAGATTTATCCTATCTTAAAATATCATTGATCTTAATATAATCATTCATTCTAAGCAAGGTAGACTCATCAATCAAATCTTGCAATTTGGTAAAATATGAGAGATTTAGTTTATACGGTCTAAGGATTATAAAGTTATATACTCTCTGTACTCTCCTACGAGTACATAGCTTTCTGGGCATTTTTATAATAATAGTACATTTCAGAATAAAGCTGCTTAGAAGAAGAAAGTTATCTTGGAGACTCTAAAGCTTTGCAGAAATGATTGCACAATCGAAGAACACATAACTAAATGATATCATGCATTTAAATATTTTCCTGTATTAATATCCATCATCAACTTAGTGTACCTTCAAATTGATTGTGAGCTTCGAGTTAATTCACGAGGTAGAACATCATTATCGTTAATGATTTTTAATAGCATCGATGTGTGCTATTCTGTGCGTACCTTTGAAAAAAACTCGGCATAGAGAAAGGTGAAGGGGTGAGAACACGTTACTGACATATCGGTGAACTTTGGTTTTAACAACAAAAATATGATGGTTTCAAGATTAGCAGCAATGTTTTAAATACTACAAATTAAGAGGCAAATAGAGAATTACTCTTGGCTTTCTTGGATCTCTCCCAATATCCCTTAAGCCTTGCGTTTGAAATACCCTTTGGACGTTTCTTAACTGGATCCTTTACGATGTCCTCTCCCTTATCTGATGTGGTTGACTTCTTCTTCTTAGCTGCTCTGTTAGCTGGCAGAGAATTCCCACTTAGTATAGAGTCAACATCATCATATAGTTTTTTTAAGGATTGAAGCATATAGTCCTCAGCTCTATTATTACCCTGTGCCCTGACACTTATTTGATATGCATATCGACTAATGTGGTTCGAAAATAATGCCAGTAGCATTTCCATCTGTGCCGTCGACATCTCTTAATTTTTTGTATGCACTATTGATGTAAATATCCCTCTTTGCACTGGTAGACCATCGCATTAGAAGATACTTATCTAGAATACACACTACATTTTCCTGACTAAGAACTCTGATATAATGGGCACAAAGTAATCCCATCATTTCAAATTTCTTACAAGTACAAGTTACATCTAGGGTAGTCCCATCGAAATGGACAGTCCATGTTTTGGATGAATTTTCATTCTCTAAGTTTCTCACCAAATACTCCATGGGGCTGTCATCTGACATAATTACTGATAGGCCTCCAACTCCATACAAAAATTTTTCCTCAAACATAGTATACAACTTTCTTGTATAAAACATAGCAGCTTATTTTAGAATTGGTAGGTCTTAACAGAACAATCGATGATTTACACTTGAAGTCTTCGTCATGTTCATTATGGCGCAATGTCTCCATAACCTTCTCCAACCCCAAGAAATAATCTGTGAGTGAACTTGTTGGATTAGAGATTCTGTGACATATGTTGTTCATTGACTCACTACGTTGCGTTGATAAGATGCCCATGTAGAATGAGTCTTTGCTGAATGTAGTGGACCACTTGGATCTAATTTTATAAAGCTCAGACAGCCAAGCATGATCATGCAAATTGCCTTCTTCTAGCATGGCAGACCAAGCTTCTTCAAACTCTTCCTCTGAGTCACATTTGCTCATGCATGCATAAAATAGCCCTTGTACTCTCTTATTACTATTAAAGCAGTGAACCTTGGAAGGAGCTTTCTTCGAAATATGCCATTGGCACAACCTATGATGAGTATGCGATAATATAATTTTGATAGCTCGTGACATTTGATCTTGATCGTAATATTTGTAGGATGTATCACTCATCAACCAAAGAAATGTGGAATAGCCATGAGAATGACTCAATCGTCTCTTCGATAAAAGGCTACTCCAAATAACACATTTTGCCGGTGATGATTCACTAATAAGAGGGCACAAATAAGATTATATTTATTGAGTCGATAGCTTGTATCAAAATTATCACATCACCAAAACAATCATATTATATCCTAGACATACCATTGCTCCAAAAAAACTTACTAAGCAATCGACTCATCAACTTGTACATCATTACAAACATCCATTGCTTGCCTTTCGACATGTATTAATGCATTCTTGTCACCATTCATAATCTCGATCTTTTCTCTTTTGAATAAAATTAAAAGCATCTCTTTTGTGAATCAATATTCTCACCACATGACCTCCTCACTTAGATAGTTGATGCATTAGTTGCTCTTCTACTGTCATTGTCTTCAACATGGAAGCCTTTTTCATCGCTAATGCATCTGTGTGATCTGAGAAGATGTAGGTCAGCAGGCTTTGCCAACGAGTGATTATGACTTTCTATATATTTTTTAATCATCCAGTTCCCCTCCAAATCAATAGAGAATCTAATCATGGCCGGACAACCAGTCCTTGTATCAGTTTTCTAGAATTTTGTTAAGCTGTTTAGACTGACAGATTTCTTTCGACCTGCTTTTGCACATAAAAAATCTTTTGATTTCAATTTCTTAGAGTTTGGCCAATAACTAGTATGGTCCTTCGAACACAGTCGGTTTGATGTAGTCGCAGTCTGATGCATACCTCCGTTTCATTCTAAACAGTGGTGTCAAGCAGTTTTCCCAAATTTGATTCATTAGACATCACGACTTCGTCATCGTACTGCTCATTGACCACAATCACCTACCAAGATAGCTCCACATAAATGTGACATGTAAAATAGCTCCACAAATTCCCTCTAAACAGACCAAAGAAAGGGAAACAAATAATATCTGAGAGAGTCTGATGCAAAAATGTGCTTCCAGAATGTAATGAACATAATCAACAACCGGGCCAAAGCGAAAAAAAAAGTACAAAATCATATGTACTCTCAAGAGAATGCAACTGAATACAAAATAACACTTCTAAACCAACCAATATCCCACCAAATTACTTAATGTAATGTAATGAACATAATCGAACAACTAGGCCAAAATTGAAAAATATCCATAAAATCATCATACTCTCAAAAGAGTAGAGAGTCTGAATGCAAAATAACGCTACTAAACCAACTAAAATGCCACCAAATTGCTTCCACTGGAATGTAATGAACATAATCTGAACAACCAGCAAAAGAAACTAGAAAAAATATCCACAAAATCATCTATACTCTCTTGAGAGTATTGAGAGTATAGATGCAAAATAACACTTCTAAACCAACCAACATCTAACCAAATTGCTTCCAATGTAATGTAATGAACATAATCTGAACAAAGGGGAAAAAAATGTCCACAAAATCATCTGTACTCTCAAGAGAGTATAAAGAGTACATATGCAAAATAACACTACTAAACCAACCAAACTACCACTAAATTGCTTCCACTGGAATGTAATGAACATAATCTGAACAACCAGGCCAAAGAAACTGGAAAAAAAGTGCACAAAATTATCTGTGCTCTCAAGAGAGTATAGAGGATACAGATGCAAAATAACACTTCTAAACCAACCAACATCCCACCAAATTGCTTCCAATGTAATGTAATGAACATAATCTGAACAACTAGGCCAAAGAAACTGAAAAAAATATCCACAAAATCATATGTACTCTCTTGAGAGTATAGAAATCTGATGCAAAATAACACTAAAAATAACCAAACAACACCAAATTTCTTTCCTTTGGAATGTAATGAACATAATGTCAACAATCAAAGAAATGGAAAAAATCCAATTATCTGTACTCAAGTACTGAGGAGAATCTGATGCAAAATAACACTAAAAAACCAAAATCCCACCAAATTGCTTCCAATGTAATGTAATGACAACTGGACATCAGGGCCAAAAGCGAGGAAAAAATGACTATAAAATCATCTGTACTCTCTTGAGAGTACAAAGAGTACAGATGCAAAATAACACTACTAAACCAACCAAACAGCCTCCAAATTGCTTCCAATGTAATGTAATGAACATAATCTGAACAACCAGGCCAAAGAAACTGGAAAAATGTCCACAAAATCATCTCTCGTACTGAGGATCTGAATCAAAATAACACTTCTAAACCAACCCCAACATCCCACAAAATTGCTTCTGTGTAATGAACATAATCAACAAGAGCCAAAAAAGGAAAAAATTGTCCACAAAATCATCTGTACTCTCAAGAGAGTACAGAGAGTACATATGCAAAATAACACTTTAAAACCAACCAACATCCCACCAAATTACTTCCATTGGAATGTAATGAACAGACTCTGGAAAATAAGGCCAAAGAAACAGGAAAAAATGACCACAAAATTATATGTACTCTCTTGAGTCAGGAAATCTGAAAATAACACTAAAAAACTAAATAGCCACCAAATAAGTAAAGAAATCATCATAGAAACATAAGCATTTATATCAAGTTATCCATGAGTCAGAGAGTCTGAGTATAGAGAGTCTGAGAACAAAGTCTAGAGTATAAAGTGGAGAGTCTGAGTCTGAGAGCGTCTTCTTGTTGAGCTTCTTTTGCTTTGTATTTTTTACCTTCAAGATGCTCTTTGGGGCTTCCTCACTAGAGTGCTAACCTCATGAGAGCACATTCCCTCATGCCATGGGGCTCCTGTTTGGCATCCCCATTATCCTTTGCAACTTCATCCAGGGGATTCTCTTTAAGGCTTCTTTTGCTTCGTAAGGCTTTTTCTTTGTGTTTTTACCTTCAAGATGCTCTTTATGGGCTTCCTCCTGGAAGTCTTGACCATAGATACCACATTACCTATATTCCATAAGACCTTCTCCCCTATTTGTCATCCACAATTCGCAACTTCATGGGTGAAAGGAAAGCCGCCCACCAGAAGAAAGTTTGTTTCTCATGTCCCAACAAGACATTGAGGTCATGCCTATGAGTCTTGCTAAATTTGTGGAGTCTAATGAATTGATCGATGAAGCCTCAGAAAGCGTCAATGACTTCATTACTAAAGAGTCTTTATAGCGGAATGTCTGAGAAATCGGATGCAAAATACCCTAGAAATCATCCAGGCTAAATTGCTTCCAATGAGAATGTACTCTCAACAGGTAAAGAAAGCTGGACAACATGACCAAAATCATATTACTCTGAGTCTGAGAGTGATCTGAAAATACTAATAAATCAACCAAACACCTCCAAATTGTGTCTAATGAACATATTTCCTCCAAACAGGCTAAAGAAACAGACAAAAAATGACCAAAATGCTCTGTACCCTCAGGAGAGTATAGAGAGTACAGACAGAGAATCTGAGTGAAAAAAATAATGATCCGTCATCTCCTCAGAGAATCTGAGAGATCTGAGATGCAAAAAATCTCCCAAAATTCATCCAAACATCCCACCAAATTACTTCCAATGTAATGACATAATCGAACAAAAAGAAGCGGAAAAAAGTACACAAAATCGTTTGTACTCTCAGAGAAATGAGATGCAGATGCAAAATAACACTAAAAAAACCACCAAATAGCCTCCAAATTTTTCGTGATGGATTATAATAAACATATTTCCTCCAACATGCCAACAAAGTGAAAAAAATTGTCCAAAATGCTCTATACTCTCAGGAGAGTACAGAGAATATAGAGAGTACAGATGAAAATCTCCCATAAAGATTAACCAAACAACTACAAAATTGCTTCTAATGGAATGTAATGACCATATTTCTCTCCATCCGGCAACCTAAATTGCAAAACTATTCAGAAAATCATCGTACTCTCATGAGAACAGAGATCTGAGATCTGAAAATCTCTCGAAATAAGTAAAGTCTGCAAAGAACTCCAACGATATATAAATATACACTAAATAAAAGAATTTCAAGAATAACACTAACAAACCATAAAAAAAAAATTATGCATTACTGACGGTTGAAAAATTACATGCATTTTATTTAATGCATTATATTTTCTAGCCGTTCTCCATCTCCTGGTTCTTTAAAGGAAATGAGAAAATCTCTTTCTCTCTCTCTCGAGCTCGGTTGCAGAAAAATACACTAAATCTAGATATATATATATATATATATATATATATATATATATATATATATATATATATATATATATATATATATATATATATATATATATATATATATATATATATATATATATATATATATATATATATATATCTTTTAAATTCCTCCGATTCTAGAGACTTCTTTATTCATTTGTTTGAATGAGGTCATTAGTGGGGCCGGGATAAGCGGGTCTCTCCCGTTCTGGTCGTTAAGCACTAAAACGGGAAAAAACTACTGGACACGCGTCGGGTCAAGATTGGAGTCCGCCTGTAAAGCTACGTGCGGACTCCGGACGTAATATTTTCTCCGGATACGAAGGGATTATAGTGATATTTATATTTTAATTATTGATCAGAGAGAAAATGGATGGTGAAGATCATAGAGGCGAGCAAATATTAGGTGCGGAGTTCGCACCGTGCGGACTCCAATAAGAAGGCTCTGTTTTGAAAAAATGAAAAAAAAAACGGAGCAGGCTTATAGAATGATCTAGGAGGATTTGGATTCTAAGAGGTCACATGAAGACTCGGCCAAGACCAACAGAGATGCAAATAATGGCTAAAAGAAAATCGGTGAAGTGAAAGCCATAGGAGGGACCAGTCGCAAAACAGATAGACGCAGAAAGAAGGAAGTTGCTAGGACTAACAGGAGCATGGATTTCTACCGTCCACCTTTTATTCCCTCTTTTAAGCTTGTTTTTCCCTGGTTGGAATATAGGATGAAGATGGTGATGTTGCCCATGCTTTCGTTCCTTGAACAAATTTTCATAGAATCGCAGACTGAGTTTCCTTATTTTTCAAAGTGTTTTACCATCTTTCCATTTTTTTTCTTGCTTGCAATTTTTTTGATCTTTTCCATCATCAAGCGCATCACCAAACTACTGACAGTCTCCATAGACAAGCCTCTCGATTGTCAAAATGCGGTTTTATCCTAAAAGATTACTAATTGGCACAGAGATAGACTAATGTCCCACCTGTG
Source organism: Cymbidium sinense (assembly GCA_021442155.1). Lineage (NCBI taxonomy): Eukaryota > Viridiplantae > Streptophyta > Magnoliopsida > Asparagales > Orchidaceae > Cymbidium > Cymbidium sinense. The sequence goes on along the minus strand of CM038217.1, from coordinate 66,182,481 downwards.
AATGGAAAGTATGGTTGAAACATTTAATGGCTTTGATTTTCCAGTTTTGTTCTGTCAAATACTTTTGTTTTGGGTTGGTTTCTAGTCTATGAAGTGGAAACTATTGTTCATGTTTTTCTTTCTATTCGATTACTTTTTAATAAGTTCCGAAATCATATATCCATGTTGAATTTTGTGTTGCAAAGAAAATTCATAATTGCCTATATTTGGCTTGATATCATAACACAAAATATGTAATTTTCTATTACTTCAAATTAATTTGCCAAGTTTTGGTTCATGTTGTGCTTTCTGTTATTTTCCATTATTCAATGCATCTTTTTGTAATTTTTCATGTCAATTCAAGATCTACTACATGTCTTATTATAGAGGAGCTGTTTATGCTCTTTTAATCTATATATTACTTAGTACTTATTGGCTTATTTAGATGATATTTCTCAACCAATATGATGAGTTTATTGTATGAACTCATTAAAATTTTAAGGTTGATGCTTAGAAAATTTGTCTTGTTGAATTTATAGGAGAAGGTGACATTTAATCATCCTGCAAGTTGGCTATAGGGTGCCAGACAACATGCATATGCCAATATGACCATTAAATGTGTTATATGCCATTAGATATTAGCCCTACAGAAGAGGAGCAGTTTGTCAAAGGACATAGCTATATTCTTAGAAACTTCTGCAATAGCTGCCGATAATGTTGAGGAGGTGAGGTTTTTGTGCTATCTTTAGATTTGACATTATTTCCTAAGAATTTTTCTTTTTTTCTTTTTGTCAGAACACTAAAGGGGCAATTTGACTGCAAGTAAGATTTAGTAAATCTTATACCAGTTAAATCTTGAAAATTATTTGGTACAATAAAAATTAAATCTTCTTAAAATTTGAGTAATTGTTTGGTTATTTCGAGATTTTAATTAGTTAGATCAAATATGATTTTAATAATAATTAAATAAAAGTTATATTTTATTATATTATTTAGTATATTTGAATCTTAATTAGACTAATTAATATTTAATTTGTAATTTATTATTATTTAAATAATAATTTATATGTTATCAAATTTATTTGAGTTAGTTATCATAATTCATTAGATTAACATACTTTTTAATTAATATATTGATATCTAATTTATTTGAGAAATATATTATTATTATAATGACATTATCTTAATTAATTATTAATTAATAATCTAATAAGTGAATTAAATACTACTTTCTATTTAGCCAATTTACATAAAAATGGTGTTATTTCACTTAAATTATTTTATATTTATTTATTTTTAGATTATTTGAGCAATTTTTATGACAAACTGACACATTTATGTATTCCTCAAGATTCAAATCTAAGATCTCGAGAATAAAATTAGGCTTCAACCAACTAGTTGAGGCAAAGAATTTATTTTTTATTTAGCTTAATCAATTATAATTAAATTGATTAAAATATAATCATCATAATATAATATATTAATAAAATATTAATTAAAAATTTATTAATTAATCATAAATTATTAAGCTTTATCAATTATATTTAATCTCATTAAATCATTATTAATCTAAGACAAGAAATTAATTAATTAATTTCTAAATAATTTTTAGTTAAATAAAAAATGATTTAAATTTAATAATACTTTTATCAGTCATTATCTAATAATTAATAAATTATAAAATTAATTAAAATATGAATTTACAGTTAAATAAATCAAAATTAAATTAAAATAAGTTCTTCCTCCCCCTTGTCTCTTCCTTCCATTCGAAACCCTCGTCTTTCTATCCCTTTCGCTCCGATGCTACCCGAAAAAGAGAAGGGAGACGTCGCGAAGGTAACCCTCGTCTTGTCGCCCATCCCTTTCACATGCTTCTGCTTGTCTACATCTCGTAAATCCGCCTACCAGCAGTATTTAGTAAATCCGGATTTAACCATGTGAAAGTTGCTTTAGCGGATTACACAAAGTTGTGGATTAACTTGTCCAAAAACACCGTCTGGTTGGATTAAAGTTAAATCTGGCTTAAATCCTGCTCAAATCCTGCAACCAAACAGTCCCTAATGATCATAATATTATAGATTTATTCTGGACAGTATCAATAATATACATACCGATTCAGGTTGGGGTATTTGATGTCTCAAATGAGGTAAGCTCTATGTTCTTTGTCAGGCATGATAGGAGTGTTTTTTTTTTGTTTGCACAAAAGCTAGGGCATGTTTGCCTATGTTTTTGTTTCCTGTTGTTTGGAAGTAAATTAGTGATTTTAAGAAATTTTGAAAACATTTCAATATGTGTTTTCCCTTGTTAACGAATATGCATCTAAATTGAAGTAGAACATTAAAAAAATAAATAGCGAAAGCAAAAACGAAACAGACATATATGCTCACACTCTTACTCTTATTTTAGAGAAAAAAATATTTCAGGATATCTTGGTACATTCATTTTGTATTAGGATGATGACATTTTTATAACACATATTTTTGATTTCATGTGTTATATATTATCCTTCAATGCAACTAAATAATTAAATAATATAACTTAACATTATAAGACAAATATATCTAAACTATTAGATGATTTAATTAAATTATTAACTATTTATAACTATAATCTTTAAAAAAAGTGTTGTGATTGCCTAATAGTTTTATCTTGTTGTTTAATAATTTTGTTATTGTTGTCTAATAATTTAATTATATGATCTAATAGTTTAGTTGTATTAAGTGATAATATGTGACATGTAAAATCAATGACATGTATCAAAAAAATTGCCCATCCTCATAAAAAATGTATGAGATTACATTCAACATAATATTTATATATTTATATATCTAATGTCTAAACTTTATTATATACATGTATAACTTTCAAATCTTTAACATCACACGAAAAATATCACTATTATTATCTTCTTAGAAGCGAATACATATTTTCATGTGTAAGTGTTAAAAATTTAAATATCAAATTTAGTTGTTAGATATGTAAATGCATTAGAATTGTGTGGTATTGATGTAAATCTTCTTATAATTTTTAAGTATATGTTTGTATCTCACATAAAAATAGAGAAAGATATCTCCTTCCTGTCATTGAGAAAACGTGGAGTCATTAAACTCAAGTAGAAATAATATTTGATCAATTTGAGATATATGATATTTTTGTTCTCACTCGTCGAATATTCACATAATCATATCTATAATTTTATATAAATGTGTCTCTTATAAAATGTTATGAACTCTAAAATTTACATAGATTTGGTGAATTAATAAAAGAAATCTATCAAATTAAAATATATGATACTCTTTTTTTAGAAGGACCTAAAAATAAATTTTAAATTTTTTTAAGTTTATTCATATAGCCAATACTCAATTTTCTTTGCCTTGATATTATAGTTATAAATAATTATTGAACATAACATTTAGTGAATATTTTTTTGCATAACATTATTTTTAAAAATTGTTCAAAAAAATCAAATAGACACCATTTTTTGCAAATTCATAGTTTCAATGTATGTTTCATTGTGATTTTTCTACAAAAACAAAAAAAATCCAAGCAAATGTCAATTGATCCCCAACAAGAAGATGTGTTTATATATATATATATATATAAAGGATAATGATAAATAAAATTGTTTGATGATGCAACTATTAAAGCATAATGCTTTTAATTCTTGAGGGTGTAATTCTTAATTTCATAATTAAAATTAAAATTATAAATGATTGAAGTAGTTGCCAAAAGGCAAATTACAAGGCTCATAATATCTTTTTACCATAATGGGGGCAATAAGAATTAATCTTTGCTTCTGCCTCTAATTTGTAATGCTTTTCTTAAAAGCCTCCATGTTTTGAAGTGTTTGTACTCTTCCACTTTCAATTGTCTTCTCCTCACAAGCATAAATATTTATCTATGCAAATTGTACTCAATTCACAACTCTATGAAGGTTGTGTATTTAATTTCAAATAGTTATTTTCTTGCATGCTATATATATATATATATTTGCATTGACCGATGGAATATATCAATAATTCAAAATACTCATACTCTGAAACACTCCCTAATCCTTACTCAACCTTCTGAAAATCCTTTGTCAACTTGGCTTGATTCGTCATTGAAAAGTATTGCTTCAAGAACAACTTTTTTCGAACTTTGTTTAAAGAATTATTGTGTCATGTTTAAAGTTGTATTGATAACTCACCTACTAATCAGCAACATATCCACAAAATTGGAATGGTGTTATATCCAAATTGTGTTATTCATGGCTCTTTAAGCCTTGGTCTTATCTTAATAATATGAAGCAATGCATCATATTTTATTGATCCCAAGAACAATGTATTTTTAAGAATTCATTTAAGAGTCGATATACATCTCCACAGTTAGCATGAACAAGCTAATTTCTTGTAGATGGTGCGCCTGTAGCTTCTTGTTGTGCAAGCTAAGCTGCTTGCAATATTAACTGGGTTATTTGTTTAATGTGTTCAAACTGTTTCGTGATCTACGCTGCGATATTTTCTTGTAGGGCCTATGTGATAATTCTAACGGGTTGATTAGCAGAATGAAAACATATAGGATTATACATGACTTCCTTGGTTGCATCTAAACATTGTAGGTGTGAGCCATGGTAACACCTTAGAACCATTCCATATAAATTAATCACTATAAAACCAACATAAAATAAGTAAACAAATACTCATATAGTATAATAGAAATAATAATAATTAGGAATAACTTGAATGATTTGATCGTGTTACCAATTCTATGAAAATAAGGGATATTTAACGGAAAATACTTTGGTTTAAAATTATGAGAAAAAAGGGGTAAAGAAGAATTGGTAATTACACATATTGATGGTCAACTTTCCTGATATTTTAAAGATGTTGAATGATTAATTTAGTAGTGAGTGATTTGAAAATTATAGGCAGTAGTGAGTGATTTGAAAATTATAGGCACAATTATAGAAGATGATTGCACTACACTAATTTATATGATTAATTTTATCATACAACTTTTTTTTTAATATTGATATAATAGTTTTATCAAACAACTTAAGTGCCCATGCAATAAAAATATGTGGTGGTGTAATTAAGTATGCTTGATGGAGAGCATATGACCTATGAAGGTGTAATGATTAATTTTTTATTACTCCAATACTTTAGCATAAAAATGATTTAATCAAGTAGATCATTGCATATTATTTATTCAAACAAATCATTACAGAAATATGAGAGCTTAAATAATTCAGAAATTGAATGTGCAATTAAGTAAATTTGATTATAATGTGAATTAGATATAGTCAATATTTATGTAGTTTGACCTATTCAATGTTCTACATCCACAGCTAATTATACGGAGTAATTACCATTTCACCATGCTTAAGTAATTACTTATTTGCTTCCTGAGGATGAAGCAACCCTCATAATCTCTTTCTTCAAGGAGAAGCATATTCTCAACTCTCTCTCTCTTTCTCTCTCTCTCTCTCTCTCTATCTCTCTATCTCTCTATCTCTCTATCTCTCACAGGAAAAAAGCAGCTCACCATTGTTATGGGCAAGGGCATCATCTTTTCTAAACTTTATTAACTCTAGGAAATACCTCTGAGCACTTTGTTGGTGATTAAGAATATCACCATCTTTTACAACATTAAATATAATCCTAATACAGATAATTTCAATATATATATACACACACACACATATATACTAGAGTGGAAATATATTATGACATATAAAGCAGTTTAGCATTTAATAAGAAACTCAAAATCTCTGACGACTGGCCGTTTCTGATAGCAGAAAAAATATTATTGGGTTAATTATGTGTATCATTACCATCTCTTCATTTCATCTAGTCCATATACGTGTATCAATATATATGATGTCGGTCTTATGCTGAAACCACTTTTGACAAATTCCGTTAACTATACTGTTATAAACATATGAATTTTGGCTTCAGTGAGATAGAGATAAAATAGTTTGATTCTGCTCTTTCATTATATTCTTTTCCTCTGTTATTTGTTTAACCTTACAGTTACTGTTGAGTTTTAGTTCGTTGCAGCTTCTATAATTCTACATGGTATTAGATCTTCTTGCTTAATTACAATAATCTCTTCAAATCTTCAGGTACACTTTGCAGTTTTTACTCCATTCACTTTAATTATCGACAGTTGTATATATCTTTCAAATGGGTGATTCATCTCCGTCAGACTCACAGCCAAAATCATCAAAAATGAAAATCTCAAGTCATGAAGCTGTTTTGAGTATGTGGGTTTGAAGGATATCTAATTGGAGACATTGCTTGTCCAAGAAAAATCATCACTATAGGAGTAATTATTGAGAATTCTCAATGCAATTTGTGGACTCTTATAGATCAAAATCTAGCATCAGCACTATACTCCATTATATCTCCATCCATTCTTCCTTATGCTTTGAATTTAGAAACTAGTGTAGAAACATATCAAAGACTTCAAGGAAGTCTCCAATCCACCAATATAGCTCAAATTATCTAGAATGAACTATACAATATTCTATGGAGAACAAAATAATGACGCAGTATTTATCAGAAATTAAAGGCAAAGTTAATTTTATTGCAACCTTTAGCGCACTTAACACTGAAGATATTCTTCTATATGCTCTAAATGGATTATCCCCTTGATATCAAGCGCTTGATGACTTACAGCCATAACTATTTGAACTCTCTGAACTAATTTATAGCCCATAAGTCTTGATGACTTACACTCATTATTATGCAACAAAGAAACTACACAAACAAATGAAGCAGCTCGTAAGGCATCATCAGATTCCTCGACTCAGTTTGTTCTATTTGTAAATCATAGTAGAGGAAGAGGTCGTCAATTCCCTATTGCAAATTTTTTAGGATGAAATAATTCCAGTCGAGGTAGTGGAAGAAGCCTCAACATCGAATGTCAGATCTGAGCCAAACATGGGCCTTCTTGCCATCAAATATTGGGATAGAACAAATCTACAACACACCTCTATCGCAAAAAAGAATGCAGGCTACGCCAACTTCTATCACTAATGAGTAGTTACTTGATATAGATGCATCCTCATTTATCTCATTTGATGCAAGTCAAATGTCTAACATCACCTCATACCATAGAGTAGACCAAATCGCTGTTGGCAATGGACAAGACATACCTATATCCAATCTAGTTCTCGTAAGGTTTTCTTACCCATAATCTTTCATATTCCCAAACTCTCTCATAACATCTTGTTTGTAAATTAACTGACTGACTTGACTGTTTTAAATGCTGATGGTTATCTCATTAAGGAAAAGAGGACCAATCAAACTCTTTTCCACAGATTCAACTATAAAGGTCTTTAACCCCTCCAGCCTTCTCCAATGCCACCACCACAATCCAATGTTATAGTATTATTAGCAGACCACAGCACATCCAACTTGTGGCATCATTGATGGGGGCATCCTTCTATTTCAGTTCTTTCACAACTTCACAAAGACATACCTCAACATTGTCACTTTGTTGCATTTTCATTTTACACAATTTGTAAAATGGATAAAAGCCATCATTTAGCATTTAACAATTCCAATACTCATCTCTCTTTATCTTTTCAAATTGTTCATTCTGATATATGGAATCCTTCCCCTATAAGTTCTCATCAAGGATTTAAATACTATATTTTGTTTATTGATGATTGGTCTCACTATTCTTGGGTATGTCTTGTGCTTGCTAAATCTGACGCCACAATGTCTTTTATAAAATTAAAAAATCTCATTGGAAATCAATAAAATGTATGATTCAAAATCTTAAGAACTGACTGTGGAGAGGAATGCTACAATAATGCTATTCAAACTCTCCTCATCAATTATGGAATTGTATATCAATATATTTTTCCTTATACTCCAGACCAAATAATATAGTTAAAAGGAAACATCAGCACATTCTGAATACCATTAGAGACTTACTTCTTGACGCCAGGTTTCCTCCAACCTTTTGGGTTGATATACTCCAAATTCCAGTCTTCCTAATCAATAAACTCCCATCATAAACCACCAATAATATATCTTCATATCAAATTTTGCACAACAAGAAACCTGATTATACAATCCTTCACACTTTCGGTTGCGTATGCTTTCAATGTCTTAGACCCTACACCTCAAACAAATTTTCTCCAAGATCAGCCCCTTGCATTCTTCTAAAGGCTTTAAGTGTTATAATTTAGATACTAGCAAAATCATTAAATCCAAACATGTCATCTTTAAGGAAACTAAATTCCCATATAAAGACTATACCAATTCTCCTACATCTCCTCATACTTAATCTATTCCTGATCATAGTCATTATCCCTTAACACTGGTTGCAACATCCTCAACCAATTCTCCATCCACTTGTAACCCAACATCTCTACTTTCATCATCACCTCCTCACAAAACTATTGCATTATCACCTCCACAAATACAACCTCCTTCCACATCTTCTGAGTCCAATAATTCAACCAATTCAAAACATCCAATACTCCAATTACAGCATATACCATTTCCCAAGCCACAATTACATCCCAAACCAACAACAACCTTAACACATCCTATGAAAACTAATTTATAAAGCAATCATCTCAATCCACGATGTATGCTTGATCTTGCTTATTCAATTCAATCACCTCCCTATCCAATTTCTAATAAAGAAGCCCTTCAACATATCGAATTAGAGAACTACAATCAATGAAGATTATTGTGCTTTTATTTCACAAAATTCGTGGTCTGGTTCTTCTCCCTGCTATTGATACAATTCTCGGCTACAAATAGATGTTTTAAACACATTTGAATTCCAATGGTACTATTGCTAGACATAAAGCATGCCTAGTAGTTTAGGGATGCAAACAAGAATAGGGAATTGACTATCATGAGATCTTTAGTCTATTTGTAAAACTCCTACCATTCAAATTTTCATCACGATCGCAATTTACAATGGCTGTCAAATTAAACAACTGGATGTTTTTAACACATTCTTACAGGAACAACTTATGGCATCAATTTATATGCATCAACCCTTAGGTTTTGTTGATCCTTAACACCCTTCACGCGTATGTCTTCTACACAAAGCTAGCTTTAGACAGTCACCCAAATAGTGTTTTGTTGTTCTCTCCACCTATTTTCTACAGCTGGGATTATGTCAAAGTTAAGTTGATCTCTTTCTTCTTACTTTCAGGAAAAATTCAATGATTCTTTACTTTCTATATATGTGGATGACATTTTTTAACATGCAATGAGAAGCAAATCATCTCTCAACCCCTACATTTACTCAACAAATTCAAAATGCAAGATTTAGGATCCTTATCCTACTTTCTTAGCATCAATCTTATACACTTATCTACTACAATTCATTTAGATTAATCTAACTATGCACTATACATTTTGCAACTCGCATGCATGCAAGATGGTAAACTTCTACCCAATCCAATAGCTACTAAATATAAATTGACAATAACAATAACTCTCTCCTAATCCAAACCTCAATTCTATTGTCAACTAATTAGAACTTTACAATACCTCACTATCACCAGACCTGACCCTCATTGTTGTTTGTCGTCTCTGTTATTTCAGACTACTTGGATTAGCTCCCATCTCGTAGGCTATAAAGAAACAATCCTGTGTGGCTTTTTCATCCACAAAAAACAGAGTATAGCGCCTTAGTATCCACAGTTACTAATGTTATCTAGACTCAAATCACCTACTATCTGATTTTTCCATATTACCACATCGTTATACTATGACAGCTCCATTACAGTTGCATTATTAGCTCACAATCCAATATTTTATGCCCGGACTAAGGCTCTGTTTGGTCTTTTGGATTCAAAATGGTTTAAAAGTGCTCCCGAAAAGTATTTATTTTTTTGTTTTGAAAAGAGGCTAAAGCGAACTGAGATGGGTAAAACTCGCTTTAAAAAAAGCAATTCAAACGGATATCAAAATTAAAAATTCAGGCTCTCAAAAGCAAAACGTACTAAAAAAGCTCTCACAAACGAAGCCTAAGTATAATGACATTGACTATCAGTTCAGCCCATACTGCGTCAAGATGAAACGAATCAATGTTCAACATACTGATACATTTGAGCAAGTAGTTGACATATTTACAGCAAATTGAAGACTCTTATAGACCCACTCAATTTGACATGGGGTGATGGCAGACAAAATATTATTGGGTCAATTATGTGTCACCACCATCCCTTCATCATCTAATCTGGTCCATACACGTGTCTCAACATATATGATATAAGCCTTATATTGTAACCACCTCTAATAAATTTCGTTGGCTATACTGCTATAAGTTTATCTACTCCGGCTACTGTTAGATAGAGGGAAAATAGTTTGATTCTACTATTTTATTTTTATTCTTTCCCTCTTGTTCTTTGTTTAAGCTTTACGGTTAATGTTGAGTCTCTGTTCGCTGCAGTTTCTCTAATTCTACATTTTTCACAATTAAAATATGAGACAATTAAAGGTTTAAAAATCATAATAAATTTATTTTTACTTCAAAGTAGGTTGTATAAAATAAAATTTCATTTAGAAGTTCTAATGAATTCAACAGAATAGGAAATAAAAATATTTATTGCATTAATATTAATTTTAACAAATTTTCTAATTTTATGACAAAATTACTCCAAATGAGGATGTTGTGTTTGTTTAAATTAATGGAATTGAAATAATTCGATTAAATAACTTATTTTAAGATTTTCCCCTAATTTTGTAAATTGTTTTCGACAATTATATCATAGATCGTATAAAGAGGCCCTAAGATCATAAGCCTGTTGAGAAACTCTATATAGCTTAAATCTTCATGGAATCGAGAGGCTATAAAAATAAGAATAAGTAAAATAAGGAATGCAATATTTCATTTTTTTTTTACTTTCAAATGTTATAAATTGCTAGTTAAAGAGAGGTATTCGAAGGAAGTGTCCCTAAATTTTTATCAACAAAAGGTAAGATCTGTATCAAATTAGGAGACGGCAGAAACTGAAAAGTGCTTTCAGAGGATTTGTTCATTTAAGATTTTTCTAGTAATCTGTAAAAACAGATGTAACAAATTTATAATAACTTAGGGACTGTTTGAGATTAATTTTATTTTCTATTTTATAAATTTATATTTTTTAAAGTTTTTTATTTTTTTTATTTTAAATATTTTTTCAAATTTATTTTTTATTTTTAATATTTTAATTTTATTGAAGTTTTCTTAATTTTTAAAATTTAGCATTTTAAATTAATAGTATATTCTTAGTTTATTTTTTAATTAAAATGATACATTAAATTACATTTTAGAAAAATAATATTACTTTTTTTAATATTTTAAGTTACTATTTTATCTTTTTTTTATTTTTTAATAATTCTTTTTGAATTCATATTTTTATTTAAAATTTTTATATTTTGAAATTGCAATAATATATGATATTAATTTTTATTTTTATTATATTTGCTTAAAAATTTTATTGAATTTATCATATTGAAATATTTTATTAATAAATTGTAATTTATTTTTAATTTTTATTTATAACTTTATTTATTCAAGTACTAAACTTAAAATTATATATATATATGATAGTTTAGAGGTGAAATGTTTGATAAAGATGAGAGTTATTGTGCTATTACAAGCCTTAATGGAAAGTTCCTAAACTTCTTTAAACTAGTTAAAATTCTAAGACAGTGTATACAGATGATTAAGTGAAAGAATGATTACTTTATAAGAGAAAATTTGACTTATTTTGAGATAATTAATTTACTAGATGAACTCGCATCATATTATACAATCAGGCATCAAAAGGAAAAATTAATTATTCTTTTATTAAATTAATGTCGAATAATCTCTCTTTTCAAAAATTGTTCTTAAAGAAATTAAAAAGGTTCTTTATAACGTTATTCCTTCCTTATGATGAGATTCCATCCCATGTAACCTCAATAAAAGATAAGGGAGAATTACCCGGTGGGTCAAAAATAGCCGTTATCAATCGTTCATAGATAAGAAAGTAATCTTATGCAAATATGTGAGAGATAGAAATATTTTTTAAATTAATTTACATATTAAATATTATGTAATAATTTCTGAAAAATTTACTCTATTGTCATATTTATTATAATAAGAAACTGTGCTTAGAGTACATATGTTATACACACCACATAATTTTTATATATTTATATAATTAATACTTAAATTTTAATTTTTACAAATATAACATCTCAATCTTTCATATTACAGTAAAAATATTATCATCACTCATAAAAATAAAATAAAATACATTTTTTTAAACATAAATAAGTATTAGATAAATAAATATATAAAAATAGTGTGATATGTATGTAAATTTTTTTTTTAAGAAAATATATCTCAAATTTCATTTTGTACTAAATTGGCATTGCTTCTACGGAGTATTTTTTTTAACTCCCTCACAGTCCATATTGATTTGAATAAAATTCAAATAATATTAAAATAAGATTTATTTAAAATTCCAACATGCTTGGAATCATAACCAAGAAAAATTTTCAACCAGTAACTATATATTGATTAAACCGTGAGTCTTATTGAAGCGAATTTGATATATAACAATTTTTCTTATTTGAGAGGCCATTTGGAGAGTTTACATTTCACTAATCATTGATCATGATATAATTTATATAAGAATATTATGATTTAATTTTTATCATATATATATATAAACGAATAAAGAGTATCATATATTAAATTTGAACTCATATATGTTCTCATTTCTCATCCTTCATCTTTTAACTATTTAAATTTAAATTTATAAATTTTTTATAATAGATATGATTCTTTTAAGTAATTATGTATGTTATTAATATTAAGATGTAATAATTAAAAGAGTACATAGTAATGTAGTATATAAATTACTAAACTACTATATATATATATATAGAAACATTTCTCATAAATATAAAAATAAAACAGTAAAATATGTGTAAATTTAAAATAATACATCTTGCTTTTATGTTTAATGAAAATATATAAATAAAATTTTTAATGAACAATTTATGCAGGTATTATAAAGAGAAAACGAAATTCGCTAGCCAAGCTCAGCAGCTCAAATCTGACCCAAACTTATTTCCAGCTCGAACGCTCGTACCTTAAAATCTAATTAGTTCGGTTCAACTTGAACCAGTGAATAAAATTAACAAATTACAGTTAATATTTAGTAATTTAAGACGAAAAAAATTGAAGTCAAAATATCCTCCTCAAAATTTAACCAAGATACATAGCAAAATTATTAAATTTATTTCAAAATAATATATATCAAAATTTAAATGAGAAAATCATAATCTTTTTTTTTTTTCATTTTAGAAACTTCCGAAAGAAATCAATGATTTGCCGAAGAGTTTCTACAGACAGAAAAAGAAAAAAACGAAGGCAAAAATCACAACGAACCGTCAGATTAAAATAATAATCAGTAGAAGGATAAAACTAAGTGAAATAATAAAAAAAATTATGTAAGAATATTTTGATATAATTTAAATCAGAATAAATTTAAGAATTTTTAAACTTATTTCAAAATTAATATAATCAAAAAATTTATATAGCGCAATTATTAAATTATTAAAAATCAATTTATTAAATCAAATTTTAAAAATTATTAAATTTGCACAAACAATCAGAGATCACGTGTCAGGAGAACAATAACTTGTTGGGAAATCCCCCAAAAAAAAAGGCAATTACAGATGATTTAGAAATAAGATCTTAAAAAGAGTGGAAGAGAAGAACCCTAGAGCGGTGCGGGTGCGTAGTGGAAGGGTCTTCCTGCGAAATTCACACCTCGAGGTACATCGTAGTGCAAACTATCCTTGATTTTCTCAAATCCATCAGCGAAAACGCCGAAACCGAAGATGAATCCAATGGCGATGATCAAGAGAATGAGCAGCAAGCAGCAGCAGCAAGCTTTCCCTGGGCAACACATCCTTTCTTCTTCCTCTCTTGGAAACCCTAAGGAATCTAGAAAACTGTGGGGAGACAAAGATCAAGACTGGGATATCGGAGGGAAGATGGCCGGAGCGCCGGATTTGGCTGATGGATTTTGTTGGTGCGAGGAGAGAATAAATGAAAAGCGGAGGGTGGGAATGATCGAAATGAATTTGTTACGGCTTTGCCAATTGTTGTGGGGCCCACTCTGTATATTTTTAGGGAATTTGTTGCTATTTAATTTGACGCTAATCACGGTTTGTTATTGATGAGAGAATTCGAAATGATATATTAGAGAGCATCCGAAACCGATAAAGGCTGGTTGATGAATTAAGAAGCAACTCCGACCCGATAGAAAGGAGAATTGGGCCAAAAGGGGGCATATATATGGATAGCATATAAATTCTTATATATTTATATAAAAAGCAGTAATAAGTCCAAAAAAAAAAGTCATTGGAGACTTCATCAAAGATTGTCAATTTGATGTGAAGTTGACAATAAATTCATTTGAACTCATTTATTGAAATTTGTCATGAGTTATCAATGTAACTAGATAGCTATAAACTACCCAAATTTGTTCATTTTATAGTAGGTATTTGTTAAATTATGTTATATAATCATACTTTTATTACATTCTATTTCGACTCAAATTTATCAATTTATTACATTAGCCTTAATACTTTATGGCGATCTATTAAAGTCCTAAAACTTCTCTATGTACAAATTTTTTTCTCTTCTTTTACTCTTTAGCTTGATCACACTTTTAGAAAAGTTTCAGTGTCACTCATAATTAAATTTGAACTCAACATTATCAAATATACGATGAACACGATCGATACCTAGAACAAAAAGTCGAGCAACGAATTTGATGAATGACTGTTTGATAACAATAATTCAAGAAATATCTTAGCGCTTTATATTTCTCCTATTCATCCTTTCTAAGAACACAAATTTAGAATAGTAAAATTGTTAAATTCTTTTAGAAGAAATGTTGGATTTTGGAAAAAAAAAAAAATCTTTTAGCTTTCCTCTGCATAAAGATACTTCATCCAAATGAGCTTCTTTCTCCTTTTTAAATTTATTCTTATGAGGCATATTCGAGTTGAATTACCATTAGGTGAATTTTGGAATAGCAAAATGCTTACCTTATGGAGCTGGCCATCTTTCATACAGTTTATATCAACATAGCTCCTCCTTATCTATGATGTTGGTTCTCTTTTGGGAAGTTTCATTTCTGGTTTAGCTTTTCATTGTCGCTGGGTTTATGTTACCTATGCTGTTTTTTTAGATCTGCTCTTATGTTATTTCTGATTTTACTGTCCAAATTCAGTAATTGTTCACAGATAGTGGAATCAGAGCATGTTCAAGTGGCATTTGCCTTCAGATTTTGGCGTTTGGCTTTAGCTTCAAGAGACCCCCTGTGATTATCGTGGAAAGTTTTTAATCTAATCTCATAGATTTTACTGTTACATTAACACTTCTTTCAAGTGGTTTCTACATTGCAATATTTTCATTTGGTTGGCTTAATTCATCTCATGGGATTCTATTTTCAGGTAGGGGTTGTTTAGTTGGAACTATTTAGAAATCAGAAGTATTTGGTATATAGTGTAAATTGTATTTAGAATACTACGTGTTATGTGATTGATTGAAATATAAATTGAGTATATCATGTTCTTGTGTTTGGTTGAAAGTAAAATAAATTTGAATTAAAGAAAAATTAGAGCGTGACATCAGAGATGATGGAGATCGAGTGAGGGTCATAAGGATGAGGTGTTCTGAACTTGCCAAGCTCTTGTGTGGGTCTCAAGGGTGTGGAATGGGCTAGCGTCACCGAAACGACGTAACCATTAATAATTTACTTCATATTAACTCTCCTTCCAATTAAATGCCTAAAATTTTAATGCGCAACGATACCCTTAGCAGTTGTGGTAATTATATATCATAGCCACCAAATGTTTTCTCTTTTATTATAGTTAAATTTATATGTGGGCTCCGTAAATTCGCCACCGACCTCTCGATTAAGGGAGTAATTTAAATGTCGGTGAAATTTTCAGAAAGCAGATGAATAGTAGATAAGACACTACTCAGAGATTTCACCCTCATTTTATGAGGACTTTAGATATGGTTCGGGTTTCCATAGCAATAGTTAATTACCCCCAATCGAGAGAGAACATTCGATTAAGGCTAGTCGTTAGGCCGCTTAGTGCATAGCGTATAATAGTAGCGTGTGGAGTTTTGAAATTTAGGTTTATGAAATTCATTATGTTTAACTTAAAGCGGATGGTTGGGGGAACGATGACGTGCCCAATCTAGATCTCATGGTTCCATCATCATTTGCTCGTGGTCTACCAATTACTTAGTGGAGGATGTAGTCAACCCAACGATCGAAGATCCTTATGTCGAACAACATGGGTTCAAGAAATCCTTGTGACATAGGGTGGTGTTTGTCTAAGGAGACAAGCTTAAGTTTACCTTAGCTAGCATAGAGCTTTTTTCCCAATCAAGTATATTATATAGTTCACAGCTCAAAGAGCAAAGCCATTGGGGAACATATGGGCTATAATCGTGATTATAATATAGTAGGGTTATTTGGTGACACAACCACGTGGATTCGTCATAACTACATCATGTGTGAACTCTTGGTCAAACCGGCCAAGAGGACACGCTGCCACATCCTTGCTGGCATGAGATTGTTTGATAGTGAACATAGTTGTGTACTTGATTCAGTTTTGGATCCTTTGTGAGCTAGAGTTTTCTTAATTTGTCACCTTTAACAAAATATTGCGGAAGGCGAGTTAAATTTCTGGCTTTAAGTTTTTAATATTGAATTTCGCTTATACATTTATAGCTCAATGATATTTCAAACTCTGCATTTAGATTAAGATTCAATCTAAGTTAATTTGATTTGAAATTATAATCATAATTTGATTGAAGTATCCCCTCCGGTTGAAATTTTCATTTAACACAGTCATCATCGGAGTGGTTTATGGTTTAGCTATTTCAGATCCTACCGACTCTATTAATTTAATTATAGAGGATTAGATCTATTGTCATATGACAGAATTAGCTTCTTAGATGTTTGATTAGATTGAAGATATTATAATAACATCATTTGATTTTTAGGTTTTGTTAACCCGGACCCGGTTCTAAGACCCAATAGGGAAGCAACCTGTGTAGCATCCTCAGACACTAAATTTAAGTATTCATCATAGTGTCGGGGCCCATGCGGGTGCTTTAGAATACTTGCAATTCATTTTAGTTTCTTGATGTTGAAGTTTTGTTGACAAATTTTTTTTTTTTTTGGGAAATCTTCACTAATTTAACTCTTTATTTAGGCAAGATTGATAACATATGATCATTAACTTATATAACATTGATGTTGATATGAGTTTTGAACATTTATAACATAAGATCAATGCCACAATTGTCTATTTCAAAACATCATTTCAAATTGCATCTTCCCCCAAGGCCGTCTTGATTCTTTGATAGAAATTACATATTCGATAATTCATTAATTTTTCGTATCCCTTTGTAGAGATCGTAGTGCAAAGTTTGATTGAGAATTTAGGAGTTGTACTACACAAAGAAGTCCTCCAATGCAACTTAACAACATCCCTAAATGTTTTGTAAAACATCAGTAGAGAATGATTTCCTTGGATTAACATCTTATGATGAGTGTAGGAATTCAAATTTCTGATGAAGTAATTTTGAGTTTGAAACCACTTCGAAATAAGTGTGACTCTTCTCTTAGGGTAATTGTAGAAATTACCAAATGTTTAAATTAAACATAGTGCGACTTTGTGATATCCGCAGAATTTCATTCGAAGCACCTGTTAACTTAATTATGATTATTACGTAGATCTATTTGACTCTTACATTTAATTATAAATTAGGAGGTTTATATTGTTTAAAATTAGCATGTGAAGATCGTGCTTTGAATTTTTTAGAATAATTACTCCTTGTAAATGCACATGGGTAGGTGGACGATTTTAATAATAAACCTAGTCACCACACCTTATCTCGCATTTTTTCAATGCTCATGGGCGGCAATTTTTATTTTCGTATATTTTAAATATACACATGCGCGGCAATTTTTGTCTTCATATGCTTTGACCCGATTGGCCCCACGAGGATTCCATATTCAGCTATAAATATGGGGCAGGTTCAGTTTATTTTCATTCAGATTTATTCAATTCCTCTAGGTGTTTTGAAAGTTATAGTTGCGAGGTGATTCTGCTTGTAGTTTGAGAGGAGATTCTTCTAAGTCGCCAGGTGTTTTGCTAAGTACTTTGATTTTGAATTTAGCAATTTTAATTTATATATTATTTTTATATATATTCAAACTACTTATATTTTAGCTTTAATTTTTCATTTAATATTTAGTTCAAATTTATGTCGAGTTTAAATCTAATTTAAGTATCATATCAGTTTGAATTCTCCTGATATCCATCAGGAGTCTGATCGTGGACAACTTTAACCTACCCGCCACGCTTCTTTTAATAACGACCGGTGTCTCTGACAGCTCTTAATCTTCAAACCGTCATGCTCTTCTAAGCGCAATGGGGCCTTCAAACACCAGGCTGAGAGGAAAAGTCAATGTGATAGAAACTTTGGCACCTTTCCTGTTTTCTTCATATATGCATATGGTAATTTCTTTACCAATACAATCTTCCATAGACCAATGTAACCTTCATCATTAGGAACATGACCTTCAATCTACTGGCTTGTTGGTCTCCTCAAATAAAGGAGTGAATCTTGAACGTATAGGCTCTTTTGCAGGATCAATAGTGGAAATAAGAAGAAAATTTTTAGGCTTCAAATTTGAATGGATAATTCCAAGCCCCTTGTGCAAATAATCAAGACCAGATAGGACAAATCATGTATAGGTGTTGCCCGTTGGGATCAGTATGCTTAAAATTGTCAAGTAATATGACAACACACTTGTGATTTGAGGGATCTTCCATGGCAATAGGCTAATAGCTGATAGAATCTCCATCTCATGGAGAGCAGCTTGTACAAAATCTATAGCACTTTTATTTGAATTTTGAGAGCAACAAATTTTTTGCATCTCGTATCGTAGACGAGCCATACAGTAGAGAAATTCCCCCACCCGAGCTTCTTTTGAGCGACGTACCTTCTCCCACTCTTGTCCTCCTCCGACCCAGATCAAGATGAGCACGGTTTCCTGGAATCAGACTTCGGCTTGGAGTGTAGACCGGGTCACACGATAGGGATAGGGATGAGGAGGCTTCATCTTTGGTTGGAGAGAATAAGAGAAATTGATAGAGAGGGAGCGATGGCCACAAAAAAAATAGAGACCAGCTGCTCATGTCTCGGAAATAAGAGAGAGGATTCATATTTTCTCTCTCGGGCGGTAGGTTGTGATGATAGCATCTCGGCGAGTGATGGCAGCCTCCATTCCGACGG
This sequence comes from Cymbidium sinense, assembly GCA_021442155.1. Taxonomy (NCBI): domain Eukaryota; kingdom Viridiplantae; phylum Streptophyta; class Magnoliopsida; order Asparagales; family Orchidaceae; genus Cymbidium; species Cymbidium sinense. The sequence continues at coordinate 66,163,155 of CM038217.1, read as the reverse complement.
CGATAGCCTCTTGGCCGTCGTAGAGGTGGCAGAAGCCACAGAGGAGCTTAGCCTTGTAGAAGGAGGAGCTGGAGGCCTCTGTTCGGCTTGCATGCGTGTGTTGGGAACGGATGAAATGGGAGAGTACGAGCTCGTCCATTGGCGGTTTCGCTCCTTCCACTAGGGCTTCTGTGTAGAGTATCGCCAAAGAGAGCGAGAGAGAGGACGAGATTCGAACTGTGAAGCTGCTGCTCTCTTTTTTTTTCAGCTAAAACATCAGAGATGGGATAAGGCTAAGGGTGGTATGGGAGGGATGGCGTGGCAGCTCTCTATTGGCCAAATGGGAGGTGGAAGCATGGGAGTGGGAGGCTGCGAGTTCCAAGGCATTGACCAGATGTGATTAAGAGATAATTAAGTAGATTTATCTCGAAATACGTGCTAATTTAAATGAAATTTTAAGTACAACCTTATTGGATATTGATTACATTTTGGCGCTATGGATGTAATAGTGCGGTTATTTTATGTCGGGCCGTTTTGTTAAGTCGGCATCGAATTGGTTACTTTTCGGTTCAAAATCGTATTATGCCCGATGCTCGAAGTTAAATGCGAATCGTCAGGTGTACGCGTCTGATAGATTTTGACATTTTGACACTAACGACATGATTAATTTTGCGAACGGAGGTCGTTCAGATATCGTCGCAGCTTCCCGACATTGATATGCATGTTAACCCATCGACAGCTCGATCGCTTAATCGATTGATCGCTAGATTTTGTAATATTTATATTTTGACCAATTTCGACATTCTGAACGCTGCGGTGAAGTCCGTTCGTTGATCGAAAGTCGTTTCGATCATTTTTGATGATGTCTAGTGCGTTTTAAGCCCCGATTTGCGTATTGTCACTTCCAAAGTCCATCGAATTCGACTTGTGAGCTTGACTCAACTTATGACACATATATGGAGGTCAATAAATACCCCCCCAAAAATGTGATTCGCACATGAAGCGAGTCACGTTTGTTGAAAACTGGTTGATCCTTTGAGCTGGCCATTAGTCTTAGATCACTTCAGCTTTCAACTTCCCTGGATTCACTGGAGAGCTTCTTCCACCATCTACTCTCTGATTCAATGTTTGTTGAAGATTTCTTTCTTTTGTGCTATTATAGATTTGGATTTCCTCTGACCCTTGCTTCATGCTTGACCAGGTTGGATGGAGAAATCGGTTTGTTTGCTTTGAGATTTCAAATTTCTTCTGACCTAGCTTTAAGCTTGACGAACTTTGATGAAGGATTGACCTGATTTGTCTATATTGACTTGTCAGGAAATGTATGTATGCCCTAAGTCCTGTGCTTGCTGCCTTGATGGAATCATTAAAGATAATCGAGCCTTCTAGCTTATATTAAGGCAATGTTGAGTTATCAGTCTAGCAATGTGTACTTTAACAGATTGAATAATCATGAAATTCTTTTAGTTCGGCCATTTCCTTTGTGTGAATTATGAAAGCGCTTCCTCGGTCCTGTACTTTCTGCTTTTGTCTGTGCTTTGAGCTTGATCAAATCATTTGAGAATAAATTGAGATATCACCCTGTGATAATATATAGATTAATTTGAGGTAGCCCTGAATTGATCGTTTCCTCAGATTGCCTTGATCTATCGATCAAGTGGAAAGATCTCTTAGATTTTAGTTGCTTGTAGTCACTAAGCTGGATCTGGTTTGAGATTAAACAACTTATCATCATTGGGATGATGAGTAGGGGCTCTTTTATTGCAGCATTTTCTTGTGGCTTATTGAGTGAGGAGAGCATCAGCGACTCGGCCATTTGTGGGCTTGTTGAGTCGGACCTTTAGAACATACTCGGGTCTTCGACTTAAGCTGTGATGGATTGGTGGTCTTATCATTAGACTGACAAAAGGGGGCTCTTTCACTGCGGCCTTTTCTTGTGACTTGTTGAGTGAGGAGAACATTAGTAACTCGTCCATTTGTGGACTTGTTGAGTTCGACCTTTAGAACCCATTCGTATCTTAGACTTGAAGACGTAGGGGTTGATGTTATTCCAACTTAGTTGATTAAAGCTTCCAAAATTGGGAGTTCTTCTAGCTTGATCTTCAAATTTTGATAAATCTTGGAGAGAAACTTTTGAGATTTAGGGCTATCTTTTCATGCGTAGAAATAGATTCTTTTGGATCGCAAGAGCCAGCAATTTTGACCATAACCGTTATGGATATATTTAGGGATCTCGACATAAAGCTCGATATCAACCTAAATATATGCAAGAAGACCTCATATTTTGCAGGAGAGGGTTGAACAATCTTGATCATAAAAAAGGCTCATATTTAACACGAGGATTGCATATTAGTTCAGAAATATATTTCAAGGTTTGATTTCCTTTACTGCAAAATAGACAGGATATTTTTTATTATTATTTTTAATCATAATATATATCTATCTAAGGATCTCGACTTAAAGCATAATGTTGACCTAGATAAATATATAAAATGTCTCTTATCTAACAGTTGCGATGCTTGTTGAGATAATTTGGAATGTCTTTGGTCCTATGCTTTGTGCTCTTGGACTTGTTGAAAGCTTCCTCCTGAGAGTTTGAAATTTGTATTTTTCCTCCTATCCTAGATTTATGCCTTGGTGGATTTAATAGAGTTGATGGTTTTTTGTTGAGATGAGAACATCTTTGATTCTATGGTTTGTGCTTTGACGAACTTGTTGAAGATTCAATCTCGAAATTTGAAATTTATATTTTCCTCCTATCCAAGCTTCGTGTCTTGACAGATTTGATGGAGAAAAGCAATGAATTATCTTGGAGGCTTGTCAGATGATACACCATTACCTTCTTCCCTAGCTTTATACTTTCATGGGCTTATAAAAAGATATCTGCCGGTGACATAGCCCTCAGAGCTTGTGTTGGGTCTGTGGTATAGAATTATCAGTCCTGAGCTTTGCGTGTAATAGACATGTTGATGACATCAATCCCTTAGTTCAGCCTTTGGCTTTATATGAATATTGGGGTGACTTCCTCGATCTGAGTAAAAGTTTCCTTCAGTCATTGCTTTCTGCTTTAACAGACTTATTGAAGGAATTGATATTTCTCATTTGATATTGATACCAAACTCGACTTAGTGCTTTATTGAGTGAGAATTTTTTGTTAGATTTTGAAAAAATGACCTTACGACCATTAGGGATGATCTCTCAATCTGGGCCATCACCAAGTTAAAGGGATTTGAAGATTTGGATGCTCTTGTCTTTGAACTAACAAAGTAGGGGGATCTCTTACTACGACTTTTATGGCGTATTGAGTAAACAGACCTGTCAGCGATTCAACCATATTTGAGTTTATTGAGTCCGACCTTATGCACCTACTTGAGTCTTAGACTTGAGCAATTGATGGAGGATTTCATCATCGGACTAATGAGATGGGGGATCACTTACTGTAGCCTTTGTGGCATATTGAGTAAGCAGACCTGTCAGCGACTCGACCATATTTGGGCTTATTGAATCTAACCTTATGCACCCACTCAAGCCTTAGATTTGATGTATGAATTAAAGATGTGTTTTCAACTTGATTTATTGTAGTTTGCAGACTTGAAAATTTCTCTTTTTGGTCGGTAAGATTTTGAGACTTGTGAACTTTGAATATATAATTTGAATATGTATATGGGGATCTCGGCCGTAGGCGTGATGTCAACCCAAATACAATAGAAAGGTCTCCTGTTTCACAAGGAGAGCTTGATATTTTATTATAAAATTTAAAAATGCACCATGTATAAGAGGAGGATTTCTGCTTCATTTTGGAAATGCATTCTTGTATTATAAGAGAATTTTCGAGCAAAACTTACACATGTAATGACAGTGAGGAATAGTCAGTCCTCTCAGTACCATAACTAATTCTCCTTCTCGTAATGGTCGAGGACGTACTGTATGATCGAATACTTTGGACATCCTCACTCGGTAGACTTCTAAATTTTATTGAGCTTGGAGCCTAGCTTTGTCGACAGCTCTTATCCTCAGACAGACATTCTCATCTTGAGTGAGATTGTGTTGAATGACTACTCAAAGTGAAGGTAGTTCAACTTCAAGTGGCAAGACTACTTTAGCTCCAAATACTAGTGCATTAGGAGTGAATTTTATGGGAGTACAGTCCGGATGTCATGTTGCTATCCTTCTTTTTTTTTAGGGCAATTTCACTTTAAGGCTTTAGCATCCAAATTGTCTTACCTTTTTATCGGGACGTTTCGATGATGGATTGTTGAACCTATGGTCCAAGTGTCTTGCCTCGATACTCACCGTGCAAGACTTGAATTGGTTGACATTTTGGTGGGGTTGTAGGAGAAGGTCTCCTTGGAGAAACAACTCTAGCCTCCTTGAAGATATGACTTTGATATTTTATTTTCATCAGTCATTTCTCCTTAGCAACTTTAAGGACCCGATACATTCTTGCATATACAGTTTAGAGTTTTCTCATTGGAGAAGCTGGAACCTAACATTATCGAGTCCAGAAGGACTATTTGATTTGACCGAGAGTTGTTTTTACCCATCATAGTCAACTGTTATGGGTTTACTTATGGTTCCACAGTTGATTGTATAATTTTTATATTTTAATAATGACTATTGAGCACGCAGTTCAGTATTTCTCTTTCTCTGCTGCCTCTAGGTTAGCTTGCTTCCAAATGAGAAAACTTTTGCATCACCACTTCTTCTTGAAGCGTCGGCCTCCATATTTATTTTTCTTTTTGTCAGGACCTTTCGATAGTAGATTCTTCTATAGGTGTCACGCCCCGATGCTATTGCTTTGAACAGTCTTGAGCTCTTACTATCACTGATGGTAGCTTTTGTAGTTGAGCATTCTCAGCTTCTTTGATAATTGGCCTTTAATATCTCTTCTTCATAAGGAATTTTTTCTTGATAACCTTCAGGACTCTGTGTACTCGAGTAGATAAAGTTTCAAGTTGTTTCTTCTGAAGAGTTGAGCCAGCTGAAATTAACATCAGAGCTATTTTTTTCACCCATTTTAGATTTTCAAACTCGTGAATGGGAAAAATCGCTTCTGGTATCAAGTCTGATCGCATGGTTAGTGATTCAGACAGCAACTGCTGAGCTCACAGTTCAGCATTTCTTCTCCTTCTTTATCTTCCACTCAATTATTCTCTAGAATAGGAGACTTCAACACTATGTCTTCCTAGTGAAAAAGATTCAACTAACAAAGTAGTCACATTCATAGATATGACTAAAACTTTCTGCCTATTGACGGTTCTTTTCATGATTGACGCCTTAAAAAAACCCAATCTTTCGAATACAAAGGCTCTCTTTCGAGGAACCTTAGTAGCAGTAGTGGCCATTCCAATTGTCCTCCTCCCTTGCATAGGTTGGTGTATACAATATGTAGGTGCTTCAAGTAGAGGATTATTTGCAACAGCAATGGTTGGGAAGTCCACACTATCAAATTGAATGGTAGCTCCAACATCTCCAATATTGATTATAGCATTAGCCAGGCAGATGTTGGCTCCACGACTTAGCTAAATGATGAACGGTGTGTTCTGAAGATCCACCAATATAAAGAAGAAACAAATTTGTCATAAAAATATGATTGATTTAAATTTAATTTCATTGATAATTGGTTATTTTTTTATTTTAGAAAAAATAAATTTTTTATTTAACTCCACTATTAGTATAGCTCATATTCGACTAGCCAAAGATAGAAAGATAAACATGACCCCAACGGAGTCGCCAAAAATCTATGGGCTCTGAAAATTCACCACCGACCTCTCAATTAAGAGAGTAATTTAAATGTCGGTAAAATTTTTAAAAGGCAGATGAATAGTAGATAAGACACTACCCAAAGATTTTTCCCTCATTTTGTGAAGACTTTAGATCTGGTTCCAGGTTTTCTATGCAGCACCTATAGTTAATTACCCCCCCAATGCGAGAGAACTTTCAATTAAGGCTAGTCGTTAGGTCGCTTAGTGTGTAGCGTATAATAGCAGCGTGTGGAGTTTTAAAATTTAGGTTTATGAAATTCATTATGTTTAACTTAAAGTAGATGGTTGGGGTAATGATGGCCTCTGATCCCATGGTAGCATCACGTTTGTGTATAGTTTACTTAATTAGAGGAGGTAGATCAATCGTCGGAAGGATCCTTATCGCACATGGTTCGTCATCCAATAAATCCTTGTAGATGCGTTGGTGTTTGTAAGGCTTAAGTCTCTACTTAACTTTTTGCCCAATCAAGTATATTATATAGTTCACAGTTCAAAGAGCAAAGTCGTTGGGGAACATCTGACCTGATCATGATATAAGTCATTTGGAGATAACCACGGTTAGAGGACTCGGTGTGCATCGGTGTGGAGCCTACTGGCCAAACCACACAGTTAGAGGACATGAGCCACGTCCTTACTGACATGAGATTGTTTGAGAGTAAACATAGTTGTGTACTTGATTTAGCTTTGACTCCTTTGTGAGCTAGACTTTTCTTAATTTGTCACCTTTAACAAACTATTACGGATAGCGAGTTGAATTTTTGGCTTTAAATTTTTAATATTAAATTTCTCTTAGACATTTATAGCTCAATGATATTTCAAACTCTACATTTAGATTAATATTCAATCTAAGTTAATTTACTTTGAAATTATAATCATATTTTGATTGAAGTATCCCATCCGGTTGAAATTTTCATTTAACACAATCATCATTGGGGTAGTTTATTGTTTAGCTATTTCAGATCCTGCTGACTCAATTAATTTAATAATAGAGGATCGGATCTATTATCATATGACAGAATTAGCTTCTCAGATATTTTATTAGATTGAAGATATTATAATAACATCATTTAATTTTTAGGTTTTGTCAACCCGGACCCGGTCCTAAGACCCAACGAGAAGCAACCCGCACAGCATCCTCATACACTATATTTAAGCATTCATCATAGTATCGAGGCCCATGCGGGGGCTTTAGAATACTTGCAATTCATTTTAGTTTCTTAATGTTAAAGTTTTGTTGACCAATTTTTTTTGTTTGGGAAATATTCACTAATTTAACTCTTAATTTAGGCAAGATTGATAACATGTGATCATTGACTTATGTAATAGTGATGTTGATATGAGTTTTGAACATTTATAACATAAAATCAATGTCACAATTGTCTATTTTAAACCATCATTTCAAATTGCATCTTCCCCCAAGGCCGTCTTGATTCTTCGACAATTACATATTCGATAATTCGTCTTGATTCCCTTTGTAGAGATCGTAGTGCAAAGTTTGATTGAGAATTTAGGAGTTGGACTACACAAAGAAGTCCTCAAATGCAACTTAACAACATCCCTAAATGTTTTGTAAAATATTGGTATAGAATGATTTCCTTGGATTAACATCCTATGATGAGTGTAGGAATTCAAATGTCTGATGAAATAATTTTGAGTTTGAAACCACTTCAAAATAAGTGTGACTCTTCTCTTAGGGTAATCATAGAAATTACCAATGTTTAAATTAAACATAGTGCCACTTTGTGATATCCATAGAATTTCGTTCGAAGAACATGTTAACTTAATTATGATTAATCCGTAGATCTATTTGACTCTTACATTTAATTATAAATTAAGAGGTTTATATTGTTTAAAATTAGCATGTGAAGATCATGCTTTCAATTTTTAGAATAATTCCTCCTTGTAGATGCACATGGGTAAGTGGACGATTTCAATAATAAATCTATTCACCACACCTTATCTCGCATTTGTTCAATGCTGGTGGGCAGCAATTTTTATTTTCATATATTTAAATATACACATGGGAGGTAATTTTTGTTTTCATATAATTTAAATATTACCTGATTGGCTCCACGAGGATTCCATATTCTGCTATAAATATGGGGCAGGTTCAGTTTATTTTCATTCAGATTTTTTCAATTCCTCTAGGTGTTTTGAAAGTTATAGTTGCGAGGTGATTCTGCTTGTAGTTTGAGAGAAGATTCTTCTAAGTCGCCACGTGTTTTGGTATACTTTGATTTTGAATTTAGCAATTTTAATTTATATATTTTTTTTATATTCAAACTACTTATATTTTAGCTTTAACTTTTTATTTAATATTTAGTTGAAATATATGTCGAGTTTAAATCTAATTTAAGTATCATATCAGTTTGAATTTCGGTAGCCTCCGTCATTCGCGTGAGGCTGCTGTAGCTACCTTGGCCTTCTTCTGTAGCATTATCTTTGGCATTTGTGAAATCTTTCTTCTTAATACTCTTCTAATTGCAGTGGGGCCTTCAAACACTAGGCTGAGTAGAAAAGTCAACGTAATAGAAACTTTGGCACCTTTCCTGTTTTCTTCATATTTGCATATGGTAATTTCATTACCAATACAGTCTTCCATAGACCAATGTAACCTTCGTCATCAGGAACATGACCTTCAATCTACTTGCTTGTTGGTCTCCTCAAATAAAGGAGTGAATCCTAAACGTATAGGTTCATTTGCAGGATCAATAGTAGAAATAAGACGATAATTTTCAGGCTTCAAATTTGAATGAATAATTTAGTCAAGACCGGATAGAATGAATCATGTATAGGTGTTGCCCGTTGGGATCAGTATTTGGCACACCTGTGGTTTGAGGGATCTTCCTTGGCAATAGCTGATAGAATCTCCATCTCATGGAGAGCAGCTTGTGCAAAATCCATAGCACCTTTATTTGAATTTTGAGAGCAACAAATTTCTTGCATCTCGTGTCGTAGACGAGCCATGCGATAGGGAAATTCCCCCACCCGAGCTTCTTTTGACCGACGTACCTTCTCCCGCTGAAGTGGTCTCCTAAACTCACGGCATGGTAGCCTCCTTTCCTGTACGCGTCCACACTCTCGTCCTCCTCCAACCCAGACGAAGATGAGCACGGTTTCCTAGAATCAGACTTCGGCTTGGAGTGTAGATCGAGTCGCACGACAGGGATAGGGATGAGGAGGCTTCATCTTCGGTTGGAGAAAACGATAGAAATTGAGAGAGAGAGAGCGACGGCCGAAAAGAAAATAGAGACCAGCTGCTCATGTCTCGGAAATAAGAGAGAGGATTCAGATTTTCTCTCTCGGGCGGTAGGTTGTGATGATAGCATCTCGGCAAGTGATGGCAGCCTCCATTCCGACGGCGATGGCCTCTTGGCCGTCGTAGAGGTGGCAAAAGCCACAGACGAGCTTGGCCTTGTAGAGGGAGGAGTTGGAGACCTCTGTTCGGCTTGCATGCGTGTGTGGGAACAAACGAAATGGGAGAGTACGAGCTCACCCATTGGCGGTTTTGCTCGTTCCACTAGGGCTTCCGTATAGAGTATCGCCAGAGAGAGCGAGAGAGAGGACGGGATTCGAAAGCGAGGAGGAAAATTGACAGCCAATGGAACACTTTGATGCAGAAGCAGAAGTGGCGGCGAAGAGTTGGGCTCTCATCGGCATCCGTGCATCCAGACGAGACGCGGCGGCGAATGGCCGAGGCTAGGTGGACGGCATCAGAGGCCAAATATGTTAGGCAGCCGGCGGCGTGGTGGTCTTTGAGAGGTAGAACCCAAGTAATCTTCTTTGCGTTCTTTCCTCTACCGCCCTTCTGAACACTAGTGAACTCCTCGGCATCACCGTCATCGGACAACGAGATCTCCGAAATTGACCAGTTGGGGTTCTCCATCTTCACAATCACCGGGGTCCCTTGGAGCTTGTCCTTCGACTACCAATCGAATGATGGCGCCATTTCAGAGAAAGACGAAATAAAATTGAGCTATTTGTAGGCATAAAATTCTCAAGATTTTAAGTCTTTTCTTCAAATCCACCCACGGATATCAAATCCCTATATGTCTTTGGACGCCATCCTCACAGCACAGAGAAGCGTCTCACTTCCCCCCCAGTTCTTCCTCCGGTCAATATATCATCGACAAAAACCCGGCACCCCCGTGCCAGAACAACCCAACCCGTCTTCGGATTAAAAAGATGGGAAGGAGGATGTGGCGGTATATTACTGGTCGAATGGGAGGTAGAGCATGGGAATTGGCAGCTGCCATTTTCGAAGCGATGATTTGGTCGTAATTATAAGATAATTAAATAAATTTACCTAAATACATGTTAATTTTAACACAATTTTAAGTGTGATAACTTCAGTTAAATTGGATATCTATTCTAAATAATTTTGGTATTTTGGGCCTTAATGTGCAGTCATGATGGAGTTTTGTTGTTGGTCAGTGATTATTTCCAAAATGTGTGTCGTATTTTGACCACTCGGCGTTATTCGCGTCTAAATTGAGTGTGAATAGTCTCATTTGATAGGTTTTGACATTTCAAAATTAATAATCAATTTAAATGACAGTGTTTGATTTGCGTCAGGGCCTCACTCGACATGTAGCGCGTTAATGGCTTCGATTGATTGGAGTTGATCATCAGTTGTCTTTTATATTCTAACCAATTTTAATATTAATGCAATGACAACGTTCATAGATCGGAGTTTTGACCATTTTGATGGCGTCAGGTCGATTTTGATCCCGATTTATGCCTTTGTCACTTAAAGTTCTTGAATTCGACTTGTGAGCTTGACTCAACTTATGACACATATATGGAGGTCAACAAATGTCCCCCAACAAATGTGATTCACACATGAAGCGAGTCACTTTTGTTGAAAACTGGTTGACTCTTTGGGCCGACCATGGGTCTTGGATCACTTCAGCTTTCAACTTCCTTAGATTCATTGATGAGCTTCTTCCACCATCTACTCTCTGCTTCAATGGGTTTGCTGAAAATCTCTTTTTGTATTATTACAGATTTGGATTTCCTCTGACCCTTGCTTCATGCTTGACCGGGTTGGATGGAGGAATCAGCTTGTTTGCTTTGAGATCTGAAATTTCTTATGTCCTAGCTTTAAGCTTGACAGACTTGATGAAGGATTGAACTGATTTATCTATATTGACTTGTTAAGAAGTATATGTATGTCTTCAGTCCTATGCTTGCTGCTTTGACGGATTCGTTGAAGGGTGCAAATAGATGATCCATCATTCTGGCTCATATTAGGTCTATAATGTTGAGTTATCAGGTTGAAGTATTACCTTGCAAGCAATATAAGGATTGATTTGAGATATCTCCGAATTGAGAGTTTCTTGGTTTTGGTTTCAATCGAATGAAAAGATCTCTTGAATTTTGGTTTACTTGTAGTCATTAAGTTGGATCAGTTTGAGATTGAGCGGTATCATTGAGACGCGAGCACTTTGTAGCATTTCTTATGGCTTGGAGTGAGTAGCGTACTATTTATGAGCTAACCTTTAGAACTTACTTGAGTTCTTGACTTAAGATGTGATGGCTTGGCGGTCTTGTCATTAAGGCGAATGAGCTCTTTCACTGCGGCGCCTTGGCTGTTGAGTGAGGAGGCGTCGACCATTTATGAGCTTGTTGAGTCTGACCTTTAGAACCCATCCGGGTCCTAGACTTGAATATGTAGGGGTTGATGTTTTTCCAACTTAGTTGATTGAAGCTTCCAAAACTAGGAGTTCTTCTAGCTTGATCTTCAAATTTTAACGAATCTTGCAGAGAAATTTTTGAGATTTAGGGCTATTTTTTCATGCATAGAAATAGATTCTTTTGGTTCACAAAAGCCTACAACTTTGATCATATTAGTTATGGATATATCCAGGGATCTCGGCATAAAGCTTGATATTAACCTGAATATATGCAAGAAGACCTCCTGTTTTGTAGGAGAGGGTTGAACAACCTTCATTAAAAAAGGGCTCCTATCTAACATGAGGATTGCATATTAGTTCAGAAATATATTTCAAAGTTTGCTTTCTACTTTAACAGACTTGTTGAAGGAGTAACATTTCTCATTTGATATTGATACCAAACTTGGCTTAGTACTTTATCAAGTGAAGATCTTTTTGTTGGATTTTAAAAAAAATGACCTTAAGACCATTAGGAATGACCTCCTAGTCTGGGCCACTTGAACTCACCAAGTTGGAGGGATTTGGAGATTTGAATGCTTTTGTCTTTGAACTAACAAAGTAGGGGGATCTCTTACTATGGCCTTTGTGGTGAGTAAGGACACATTAGTGACTGGTCATAGCTTATTGAGTCCAACCTTATGCACCTACTTGAGTATTGGACTTGAGCAATTGATGGAGGATTTTATTATCGAACCAATGAGATGGGGGATCACTTACTGCGGCCTTTATGGCGTGTTGAGTAAGTAGATCTATCAACGACTTGGCCATATTTGGGCTTATTGAGTCCGACCTTATGCACCCACTCGAGCCCTAGATTTGATGTATGAATAGAAGATGTGTTTCTAACTTGATTTGTTGCAATTTACAGACTTGAAAATTTCTCTTTTTGGTTTGTAAAACTTTGAGACTTGTGAACTTTGAATACATAATTTGAATATGTATATGAAGATCTCAGCCATAAGCATGATGTCAACCCAAATACAATAGAAAAGTCTCCTATTTTATAGGGAGAGCCTGATATTTTACTATAAAATTAAAAAATGCCCCCTGTCTAATAGGGGGATTTTTGCTTCATTTTAAAAATGCATTCTTGTATTACAAGAGAATTTTCAAACAAAACTTACACAATTAATGAAAGTAAAGAATAATTAGTCTTCTCAATACCATGACCAATTCTCCTTCTTGTAAAGCTCGAGGATGTACTGTATGATCGAATGCTTTGGACGTCCTCACTCGGTAGACTTCTAAATTTTATTGAGCTTGAAGCCTAGCTTTGTCAAGTGCATCAAGCTCTTCCATCCATAGACGAACATTCTAATCTTGGGTGAGATTGTGTTGAATGACTTCTCGGAGTGATGGTGGTTCAACTTCAAGTGGCAAGACTACTTTAGCTCTAAATACCATCGCATCAAGAGTGAATTTTGTGAAAGTACAGTTTAGATGTCACGTTGCTATCCTTCTTTAAGGAAGTTTCACTTCGAAATTTTAGCCTCCAAATTTGCTTACCTTTTTGTCGGGATCTTTCGACGGCGGATTCTTGGACTTGTGATCCATGTATCACGCCTTGATGCTCACCGTGCGGGACTTGAATGTCGGGGTTATAGGAGGTCTCTTTGGAAAAGCAACTCTAACCTCCCTGATGACAGGACCTTGATATTTTCTTTTCGTTAGTCCTTTTTCCTTAGCAACTTTGAGGGCCCGATGTGCTCTTGCATATACATTTTTGAGTTTACTCATTGGAAGAGCTTGAACCTGACATTGTCAGGTCTAGAAGGACTGTTTGATTTCACCAGTAGAGCTATTCTGCTTTACCCATCTTAGGTTATCAAACCTATTATGGGTTGGAACACTCGCTTATGATTTCATAACTGGTTGTACAATTTTCTGCTTAAATAATTATTGTTGAGCACGCAGTTTAACATTTCTCTTTCTACGCTGCCTTTGGGTTAACCTTCTTCCGGATGAAGAAGCTTCTACGTCACTACTTCTTCTTGAGGCTTCGGCATCCATATTTTTTTTCTACGGAACCTTTTGATGGCGGATTCAGAACATGTTCGGTGTCAGATGTTCGTGCAAAATTTGTTTAGAATGATCTTGAGTTCTTACTACCACTGATGGTAGTTTCTGTAGTAGAGAATTCTTGGCTTCTCTGATAATTAGTCTTTGATACCTTTTCCTCATAAGGCCTTTTTCCTTGACAACTTTCAGGACTCTATGTACTCGAGCAGATAAAGTTTCAAGTTGTTTATTTTGAAGAGTTGGAGCTGACTGTTGTTGAGCCCAAAAAGACTGCATAACATCACCACTAGAGCTATTCATTTTTCACCTATTTTAGATTTTCAAACTCGTTGTGAGTGGGAACACTCGCTTCTGGTATCAAGTCTGATCGCATGGCTAGTTATTCATACAACAACTGTTGAGCTCGCAGTTCAACATTTCTTCTCCTTCTTTACCTTCCACTCAATTTTTCTCTAGAATAGGAGACTTCAGCATTATGCCTTCCTAGTGCGAAAGATTCAACTGACAAAGTAGTCACATTCATAGATATGATTGAAACTTTTTTTGCTTGATGGTTATTTTTCAGATGCCCCAATCTTTCGAATACAAAGGCTAGCTTTCGAGAAACCTTAGTAGCAGTAATGATCATTTCAGTTGTCCTCCTCCGCGGGTTGATGTGTATCAGTGCTTGAGAGGATTGTTTGCTTGGAAAGTTTACACTATCAAATTGGATTGTAGCTCCACCATCTCCAATATTGATTACAGCATTGGCCAGACAGATGTTGGCTCCACGACCTAGCTGGATGATGAACTGTATGCTCTAAAGATCCATTAATATAAAGAGCAACATGTTAGCCATAAGGATATGATTAGCTTAGATTTAGTTTCATTGATAATTGATCATTTTTTCAATTTTTTTATACTCCACTATTACTTTAGCTTAAATTCAACTAGCCAAAGATGGAAAGAGAAACATGTCCCCAACGAAGTCGCCAAAAATCTGTGAGCTCCAAAAATTTGCCACTGACCTCTCGATGAAGAGAGTATAATTTAATGTGTCGGTGAAATTTTCAGAAGGCAGATGAAATAGTAGATAAGACACTACCAGAGATTTCACCCTCATTTTGGTGAGTACTTTAGATCTGGTTCCAAGTTTCTTATAGGTGCAAAACATAGTTAATTACTCATCTTGAGAGAACTTTCTCAAAATTTGTTGTAAAATTAGCTTAGTAATGTATAATATAGCATGTGGAGTTTTAGAATTTAGATTTGTGAAATTCATTATATTTAACTTAAAGCGGATGGTTGGGAGAACGATAACGCGCCCGATCTAGATCCCATGGTTCCGTTATTCCATGCCGTCGTGGTCCCAAGTCTACTTAATCAGAGGAGTTAGTCGACCCAACCTAACCGAAGGATCCTTATCAATAACACATGAGTTACGTCATCCAAGAAATCATTTTAGACTTGGGGTGGTGTTTGTCTAAGGAGACAAGCTTAAGCCTACCTTAGTTGACGGAGGGCTTTTTGCCCAATCAAGTATACCCTATGGTTAACAACTCAAAGGACAGAGATATTGAGGAGCATACGGGCTATAGTCGTGACCGTAATATTGTGGGGTCATTTGGCGATAGCCACCCATCAGAGGACTCTGGTCATAACTACATCATGTGGAACTCTTGGCCAAATGTGGTCCAGAGGACAGACATCCTTCTTTGGCATCGATTATTTGAGTAAACATATGTACTTGATTTAGCTTTTGGCTCTTAATTATACGGATGTGAAGTTGAATTTTGGCTTTAAGTTTTTTAATATTGAATTTCACTTAGACATTTATAGCTCAATAATATTTTAAATTATGCTTTAGATTGATATTCAATATAAGTCAATTTGTTTTAAAATTATAATCATATTTTGATAGATGCATCACATCCAGTTAAAATTATCATTTAACGAACTTTAAGGTGGTTTTATAATTTGTTTTTGAGATCGTCTATTAATTTAATATTAGAGGATGATTGTCATATGTAAATTAAACTTCTCAGATATTTTGTTAGATTGAAGATATTATAAAACATCATGATTTTTTAGGTTTTGTTAACTTTGTCTTAAGACGTCAGAATCGAGCGTAGCGAATAAGTTTAAGCATTGAATAGTGTGGGGATCTTGAGTTTTTTCTTTCAATTCAAGTGCCCATATAAACTTTTGAATAATTTAATATATTTTGATATCAACTATTTGATAAGAATTATAGAGCACTTGAATTCAATTAAGATTTTATCTTATGATACTTGCATATCAAATTAAATCCATCTCGATATTTATATGAATTTTTTTAAATAAATAAAAAAATATCCAAGTTGAATTTAATAAATATCTTTTGAAGCATGTGAGGTTTATTTAGAATTGAAATTAATACCTTCTGTTCGCTTGTACGATGTGTTGCAAATCCAGTGGCGTAAAGTATTTTAGATCTCATTCAATTATTTAAATTAATATTTATTTGTTTGCATCTAGTTCTTTAAGTTTCAATGGAGCTTAATTCGTGATCGCTGAGAAGCTTTTTGGCACATCACAAGTCTCACTCAAATTCTTTTTACTCTGAACAATTTCAATGTGGTATTTAGCTCAACCCCATTGTTCAGTATGAATCGTAACCTAACTTGAATGTTCAATAAAGAATATGCTTTATGCTCATTGATGATCTTTCAAGCCTTATTAGTTCAATATGTTAAATGTTTATTCTTCCGCATAGGCAATTCGTCAAGTTTCCTGAAAGCTCATTCTTATTAAAAGACATCTAGAATTTTTGCATATGTAGGTTTATTCTTTAATTTATCATTCTCAAACAAGCTCAATTTAAGTTCATCAGCACTTTTATTTGTTCTTATTTAATTCTCCTGTCAAATTAGTACCTCCTGTAGATCCCATGAGTATTGTCCCCGTCATTTCCTGCGTACGGTTCTTATGCATTCTGGTAGTTTCTACTTAATGCATATGAGTCTTCAAACACTGTAATTTTAATTGATTTTAATTTTGAGAGTTCATTTTGTATTAAATTAATTAAGTTCTCTGTCATTTTGAATTTTGGCTCTCGGCGTCTTCATAGGGCTGGAGTATTATTTCTTTTCTCTTGGCATGATCGGTCTTTAATTCTGTTCTAACTGAGCGTAATAGAGATCTTCAAATCACATAAAAAAAGTATATATGTAGGTTTATTTTTTAATTTATCATTTTCAAATAAGTTTAATTTAAGCTCGTCAACACTTTTATTTATTCTTGTATCCCATCAATCAAAATTACCTCACTTTGTTTGCTAGTTTTAAGTCTTGTTTTGGCACTCTTCTTGACGGTGTGTCTTGACATGGTCGTGTCATCAAACCCATGCTCTTACGAGCTGAAGGGTCTTAACTTTCTGGCGTAATGAGATCTTCAAACACCTTTGATCTAATAATATCTAACAAACAAAGGCTAAACAATTGCATTGGATCGGAATACCACCTGTGCTGCTGCTTCCTGTAAGCTTCATAAGACTCTGGCAATTCGCACTGACACTCAACATCATTCAAAAAGATGAACTTCCAACCCTTGAGATGAGCCCGAACTGCAATGTCCATATCCTCCACTGTTGTCCTCTCCAGCCACCCTCCAGCATCCTCCAAAGCCTTGATTCTCCAAACTACAGTAGTCCCATTGAACCCAAAGAAGTTGATGAATATCCCATTCACTTGTTGCTCCACCTCAAAGTGGAAGCAAAGATTGATGTTCTGAAGCCTAGTCAGTAAATTCTCATCTTTATTCACAAATGACCATCTAGCTTGCACTCAAGCTAAGTCATCATTACCCTCGAAATGGGGTACGGTTTTCTTTAAAAAAAAAAAATTGGTGATGGCTGGAAGTCAGCATCGGAGATAGCTACAAATTCAGTCTTTGACATAGCTATAATTCATTGCAGATTTCATATTTCCAGCTTTGTAACCATCTCTCATAACCCTATAACGATACACAATTCGAACGCATGCTTCTGCCCACTTCTCCACCTCTTCCTTGATAAGGCTTTGAGTTGTGGGGTCACTAGAATTATCCAAAGCCTGGATGAGCATATTAGAACTCGGCCAGTCCAAGTTGCAAACTGTAGAAATTGATTGCTAATAGACCTCTCTCTCATTACACATGGGCATTTGGATGAGGGCCATTGGGAAGTAATCGCCCATTTCCACGTCTTTGTTTATAGAATTTGCGACGGGTTTGATCCCCTTGAAGCAGATCCAAAAGCAGCCGAGGCAGAGAATAAAACGGTCTGCGCTTTGAATGAGGAAGAGGATGACACAGGTGTTGGCGAGAAACTATAAGGGAGGAGCGATGTACTCGGCGCGAAACTGAACCCAGCCAGAGTAAATGGCAATGAAGAGGCTCTGAAACCCGAATGATGAGGGTAGCGATATACTAGGGAGGTCTGGGGCTCTTATGTGCCATCCATTGAGATATGCAACGATCTCAAAAGCGAGGAGGAAGATTGACAGCCAAAGGAAGACTTTGATGCAGGAGTAGATGCGGCGGCGAAGAGCTGGGCTCTCGTCGGCGTCCGTGCGTCCAGACGAGATGCAGCAGTGAATGGCCAAGGCTAGGTGGACGGCAGCAGAGGCCAGATATGTTAGGCAGTCGGCGGCGCGGTGGTCTTTGAGAAGCAGAACCCAAGTAATCTGCTTTGCGTTCTTTCCTCTACCGCCCTTCTGAACACCAGCAAACTCTCGACATCACCGTCGTCGGACGACGAGATCTCCAAAATCGACCAGTTGGGGTTCTCCATCTTCACAATCACCGGGTCCCTCGTGTCCTTCGGCACCATTTCAGAAAGACGAAATAAAATTGAGCTATTGTCAAAGACGTTTTCTTCAAATCCAGCTCTTTGGAGAAGCGCTTCACTTCTCCCTCCCGTTCTTCTTCCTCCGGTCAATATATCACCGACAAAAACCTGGAACAACCTAACACGTCTTCGGATTAAAAAGATTGGAGGGCGGGTGGTATATTACTGATCGAATGGGAGGTGGAGCATAGAATGGGCGGCTGCCATTTTCGAGATCATGATTTGTCATAAATATGAGATAATTAAGTAAATTTATCTGAAAATATATATTAATTTTAACATAATTTTAAATACATTAACTTTAATTAAATTAGATATTTATTCTAAATGATTTTGACATTTTGGACGTAATGTACATATTTATTGTCGGAGATTATTTGGTTGAGTGTGAATTGAATCAATTTAATTTCAAAATATCGTTTTGCGCTTCGGCGTTGTGTTAGAATTAGTCGAATAGTTTGATAGGTTTTGGCGTTTAGCTTGATAATTTATTGAGCAGTTATTTGGTTTTTTAGCATTCGCCCTCGATATATTATTGTATTTTGATCGACGATGGGTTCATTCATCGAGTTGTCGATATTATATTACCATTTTGATGTTACGAGCGATGAAAGTTCGATGGAGGTTGTTTCGATCATTTTCGGTCAATAGCTCTCATCCAATTAAGAGCTCAAGCAATTGAGTTCTTTGTTTAAGCAATTCGTTATTAAATCTCTATATGACGTGGGATTAATTGCATTTAGGATATTGTTCATATAAAAGCAATTGAGTTATTTATTTGTATTATTTTTTCATGTGAATATTAAAGTCATCTGATTTTTCATAAATTTATTTTGAAAATAATTTTTAATTTTTATCTATTTAAATAAAAATAGTAAGTTAATTTTAAATTAGATTTTTTATTGTATTTTATTTAAATTAAATTCTATTATAAATTATATCTTTACATTGGATATTATAATTGTATTATCTACATTATTATTTTATTTTTATGTTAATTTATTATACAATAAATGTATCTATCTTCAAGAAAAAGGTTGATGTTGAATCAATTTTTCTATGATTTAGACATTCATCCGGTATCTATCCAAATCACTATTTATAGTACAAGGTATTTTAGCTATTGGTTTAGAGATTTTGTTTTCAATCAAGAGATCTTGAGTTCAAATCCTTACACATATATTATGTGTGTGAGTTTACTATTAAATTCACTTAAATATTTTAAAAAAATACTAATCATAGTCTCACCAGAGTTAGGAATAATGAGTTGCTGTAGAACTCCAATTTCTTTCACCCTCTTCCTATCATAGATAATGGAGGGAGGCGAGAACTAAAAATAAATATCTTGTTAAAACTTTTAGGGCAACCTAAACTTTCTCAAAATACCATGAGAGATAAAAATCTTTTAAGTGGGAGAAATATCAAGGCTTGCGAGCCTTCATTTCATATTTTATTTTGTATCATTTATCTTATATTTCTTATCTTTTGCCACATCCATATCATTTGGAGTTTTTTTTTTTTTTTAATTTCATTTAGTTTTAGTGAAAATTTTGTTTTAAAAAAATTGGCATGTGGCATGCATTAGGCTCTCATGTAGCGTTAAAATACAACACATTTCATGTAATAACTAAAAACAATTTGCGATAACATTTTTATTATTAATTTCATAATTTCCATTAAATGTATTTATGAAACATATTTCATCAATAAAATTAGTATATATAGAGAAATTTCTATTTTTTCTATTGTGATAATTAGTCTACTAATTACAAATAAATTTTATAATATTTTGTTATGTTATCATATATTTTATGATTATTATATTATTTTAAATCGCATCATGTGATTTCACGTTTTTTAAGAGGTTATTTGATTTGATGAAAAAATAATATAAATTATTTAGAATACAGGGTTTTAAGAATTTTACTATTTAGTTTAAATAATTTGAAATATAATGTAAAGTTTTAATGCATTTTAAGTTCATCTTGTAGTTCAAATTTTGCATTGTTTTGGCTCTAGGCGTGATAAATTAAAAAAACTTTTACTCACAAAGAGCTAATGTCAAATCAAATATATAATTATTTTCACACTCACGTGCATTTGAAATTCGCCCAAAATTGGGTCAATTCTAAAGACGTCATTTGATGTAAAATGGTAATTTTACCGTGAGCAGCTGCCTCTGCCCTCTGCCCATCAACTATCTCCGCCGACTAACCACACCCACTGACTTCCACACTCTACTTGCTAATCGTCACATGCAGCCAATCGCTCGCTATAATTAAATAACCTAAAAATAATTCTAATACATTACTTTAATTTTATGTTACATTCTTTTGATATTATATTTCCAATTCAACCAACTAAACATCCCCTTAATATAATAAAATAATCACGTCTCTATCTTGAAGCAGGTCATGGAGAAACCTGAGTAATTATATCATGAATTATGATCCAATTTTTATATTTTTTTTCAAATTTTATTTAGGGGCTGTTTGGTTGCATTAGAATCTCGGTGTAAAATAATCTGATTAAAATAGTCAATTACGAATCTTTTACAGTTGTTTGGTTATGTAAAGTAAATACAATGTATATTTTTTGTTTGGTTGCGATATGTAAAGTAAAGTAAATACCTGTATTGTAAATATTTTGTTGGATGAATGTAAAATAAATATTTGTATTCTCAATACCTTATTATATGTAAATTAATTATAAAATTTATTCACTAATTAAAGTATTCAATTAAAAAATAAATATTATCAAATAAAATATAGATAAATTATAAATAAAAATTTTTTTCTTGACTAAAAAATAAATAAAATCAAATACAAATAAAATTTATTTGAATATTTAATTATTAGTAATTAATTTACAAATTTTCTAAAATATTAAAATAAAATCAAATACAAATAAAAATTATTTCTAATATTTAATTATTAGTAATTAATTTACAAATTTTCTAAGATATTAATTATTAGTGTTATAAATAAATAAATTTGAATATTATCATTTTATATTAACATAATGACCCAAATTTAATATATATATATATATATATATATATATATATATATATATATATATATATATATATATATATATATATATATAATTTTGATATGGTGCTCAAAATACCTAATCAAAGTCCAATCTTAATATCAAAAGCGACGATTTAGTGATCGAGATTAAGGCTGAAATATCCTTGGAATCTTTGGGATATCAATTACATCCCAAAATAGCTCTTAAATATAGAGTGTTTATAGTCAAATCGGCGTCTCGAAATGGATCTAACGAGCCTAAGATCTCATAATTCTGACTTCATTTGGGCATCCAAATGCTCAAAATATATCAAATGATCGAAGGAACCATTCTAAGCCGTCCATCAAGAGGGGTAACGGACTTTGCATAAATTACAGAAACGCCCCTCCCATCTATAAATAGAACTCTATCCCTCATATGAGTGGGGGGAGCCAGGGGAAGAGGAGCTGAAACAAGTGAAGAAGAGGAGCGCTCAGTGTCGTCAACCACCACCGGCCACCGTGATCCTGCGTCAATCGCCCAAGCAAGGAAGAGGAAGAATCCAAACAAGGAAGAAGAGGAAAAGCTAAGCGGAGGAAGAAGAAGCTCAAGATCCTCCAAGGTCACACCTCGGCGGTCAACCACCATCATCGTAATTGTCTGTCTCTCAGAGACTATTACAACGATCATTGTTACACGCGGTTGTTGGTCCTCTCCCATATGCAATTCGTAATCATGTCGGAAGACTTTGTACTCTGACAAATAGTGGAAGCTTTTATTGGCTAGGCCGTGGTTTTCCCTCTTTTGAGGTTTTCCGTTAAAACTCTGGAGTGTCTCATGTTCTCTCTTTAATTACCTGTGTGTGTGTTGGACTAATCGACAAGGCTAACGTAAACTTTCACTCTATCGCGGTTTTCTAGCACGCAGTTTGGCCGTCATGGGAGTAAAACCCTCAACCATAATTTCGTGAACATCTGCGTTATGGCCAATGGGCCGACACTCGTTACAACGGGTCTCCCACTCAACTCCGTCATTCTCAAACCCATCCCACCAAGGGGGCCAAGGTAGGCGGAATGAGAATCTCTTTGGAAGATCGTGTCGTCGAATGGAGAGTCTCAAAATAAAATGATCCGACTTTTGCAAATTACAACTACTACGACAAACATATCTCCCCAGATCGGTCGTTGCCCAGGAGGTCAAAATGCTAATCCTCCGACAGGTTCCTCCCATGGAGTATGATCTCCTTGACACTTGGTTCCACTCATCCATCGCGTGCTCAGCATTACTAATCCACGTTGTTGATAGCTTCACACATGCTCATCTTGTTAATCCCGCTCGACATGACATTCGCACAGAAGTATGACGCTTAATGCAAGATGAATTTCACATTCAAATCATCTTCACCCACCGCGGTTATGAGGAGTCCTCACCTTTAGGCTAATTCTTCAACATCCAATTCCCGTAGGTTTCAAGCTTCAGAGCATTGATTCCATGGCCGACCCACACATCGACCATTCTGGGACTATCATGCATATCCGAGCTCGACACCTTTGCTGTCGGTCTTTCTGTTACCCTCAAAGGGCAAGCTCAGGTTCTACTCTCTTCGAGGGGATCCATCCATACCTTTAAGAACTCGCCGATTCTTTGTGGAAGCAGTTCATTGCAAATCGGAGAATCATTAAAGATTCCTCCCATCTTTGATTCGACGAGCAGGGTGAATCACTTAAAGAATACTTCCAGAGGTTCTCCTTAGAAGCTAGCCAAATACCTGGAGTAAACTCTGAACTATTAAGAGGAGTTTTCCTTGGAGGGCTCCGTCTAGGGCCTTTTTACTCATCACTCATGCAGGACACGGTTGTCGACTTAGTTCATCGTGTGGAAGCACAAATCTTCAGCGATGAGGCTATTAATGCACATCATGAAACAATTTGGATAATCTGTAGAGAGACATAAAAGCACCCCCAAGGAACACAGACCGACAGTCCCATCAAAAGAAGAAATCGAAAGGCCCATTCAACAAAGATATCCACGTCGATTGGAAAGAATCAATCATTTCATCGATACCCCAAGCAACTCTTAATCTCAAAAGATGAGCAAGTCAGCAACACCAACGAAAAGACAAAGATCAATGGTCAACTCTGGCTACAAGCTCATGCAAATATTCGACCTCTTCCATACGGGTTAACGTCATTGAGTAAACACTCTGACAAACAACCCAGGATAGGTCAAAACGTCCTTGGTGGACTTCCCGCGACCTCTTCCATACGGGTTAATGTCATCGAAAAAGCTCGACAAACAACCGGGAAAGGTCAAAAAAAAAAAACAAAAAAAAAAACAAAAAAAAAACAAAAAAAAACAAAAAAACAAAAAAAAACAAAAAACAAAAAAAACAAAAAAAACAAAAAAAACAAAAAAACAAACAAAAAAACAAACTTTGTACCCACTCATACGGGTTAATGTCGTGGATAACCTCGACAACCGGATGGGTCAAAATCTCATCGTCGTCATCACCAACATATTCGTCGGGTCCACTGCCGTCATCGCCGATCTTGCCGGTCATCACCATGTCGGGTCATCCGGCGCCATTCGACGTCGGTCATACCGTCATTCACCGGTGCCATTCATGACCACCCGTCGGTAGCCAACCATATTGTCGGGTCATCAGGCCATTACCGTCATGCGTCCTGCTGGCCGACCATCGCCCGCCACGGTCATCACTATTGTCGCCGGTCATCTTCGCCATTCTGTCGCCGATCCTTTGCCATCATGCGGCAATCTTCGCGGTCGCCATCATTGCCGGTCATCTGCCGACTAATCGGCGCCGGTCGTCACCGTCGACTACCGGATTCAATTTGACCTCTTCCATGCGGGTTAGCGTCATCGGTAAAACTTCGGTAACAACCGGATAGTCAAACGTCATGGGACTTCCGCGACCTCTTCCATACGGGTTAACGTCGAGTAAAACTTCGACTAACCGGGATAGTCAAAACGTCCATGGACTTCCGACCTTTTCCATACGGGTTAGCGTCATCGGTAAAACCACGACTAACAACCCGGGATAGGTCAAAAGCGTCCTTGGTGGACTTCCCGACCTCTTCCATACGGGTTAACGTCATCGGTAAAACTTCGACTAACAACCGTGAAAGGTCAAAAGGTCCTGGACTTCCGCGGCCTCTTCCATACGGGTTAATGTCATCGAGCAAAAATTCTGACAAACAACCGGAAAGGTCAAAAGTCCTTTGGACTTCCCGGCCTCTTCCATACTGAGGTTAGCGTCAACGAATAATATTGACCAATAACCAGAAAGGTCAAAACTTTGTACCCACTCGAGGTTAATGTCCGGATAACTCTCGACAAACAACCTGGATGGGTCAAAATCCTCGGATTGATTATATCTCTAACATGCAAGTTAACTATTATCAAGCTGTTGAACCATCACCGCAATCCCGCGGTCACCACCATCGTCGGCGATTATCCTCGTCGGCCACCATCGCGAGCATCGCCTTCGGCCGTCTCCGGTGATCGCCTCCAGACGGGCGTGGCCGTGCCGGAACCACGGCGTATCTGGTGGGCCCCTAACCTCCGCGAGATCCGGCGGGGCGATAACGGATGGTCGGAAGCGGAACCCACGGCGTCGTGGGCCTTGGCCGCCTCCCCAGCGATCCGACGGGACGATCGGGCGAGGAAGCGGAACCACGGCGTGAGTGGCGCGGCCGCCTCTAACGACGATCAAGCGGGACGATCGCCGGACGAGCGAAGCTGGAAACGGCGTCCGTGGGCCTCGCTTCAGCGGGGCGATCCGACGATCGGGAGGCGGTGCGGAACCCACGACGTCCAGGTGGGCCTTGATCGCCTCTAACCGATCCGGCGGGCGATCGCCGGGCGAGGCGGAACCGAATGGCGTCTGGGATCGCCTCAACCCGGTCGGTCAGGTTAGTTACACCCCGAGCGGAGCCTTGCAGTGAATACGGGTCTTGATCGCCTCAATCCGGTCGGTCTAGGTTAGTTTACACCCCGAGGGGCGGAACCTGCAGGTATTCACGGTCTTGATCGCCTCAATCCGTGGTCCAGGGTTATTACACCTTTCGGGCGGAGCCTTGCCGTATGGCTGATTGATTCAATCCGGTCGGTCAGTAGGTTAGTTCGCCCTTCGGGGCGGAGCCTTGCCGTGATTTACGTCTTGATCGCCTCAATCCCGGTCGGTCCAGGTTAGTTTACACCTTTGGGGCGGAGCCTTGCCGTATGACTACGGGTCTTGATCGCCTCAATCCGGTCGGTCCTAGGTTAGTTTACACCCCTTTGAGGGCGGAACTGCAGGTATGATTCAGGTCTTGATCGCCTCCAATCCGGTCGGTCGGGTTAGTTACACACCTTCGAGCGGAGCCTTGTCGTATGAGCGAGTCTTGATCGCCTTGGTCCGTAGGTTAGTTTACACCCTTCGAGGAGCTGGAGCACTTGTCAGTATGGCCGTAGGTCTTGATTCTCGATGCCAAAGGACTTTCACTCAAGAAGAAGGAGAGGGAAAGGTATGCCTTTCCCTCACCTGGGATTTATAGCCCCTCACAAGGGTAAAGGGTAAAACCCTCAAAAAAATTAAATTCCTTAAAACTCGGTCAGCAGTGGTATGCCAAGCTTGAGCGCGTCTTGGGTAGAGCTTAGCAGTGGTATGACTAGCCAGTATGTGTATATATGTATGCTCACCAGCAAGACATCGGGACCCATCGTTCTGACGAACCGAGTCGACAAGCCGGGCAGGTCAGCGGCCGAACCGTGAGCGCGACGTCAGCGACCCGGACCGTCGCCGCGACCGATCCATAGCAGCACAGCGTCCAGCCGTCAGAGGGCCAGCGGACCCGACGCCATTCTTGCTGGACCGACCGCTGAAGCGGCCATGGTCGCGTCCATGCGTGGCGAATCGACCCGATGGGCGACCCCATCGGCTGCACTAACCTGCCTTGAAAGCGCCTGGCCGTGTCACGTAGCGCCGCGCCAGCCGTGGCCTCAGTCGATAAGCTCCTACGGACCAAAATGCGAAAACAGTGAGCATCCAAATAAATTCATAACCTCGAATCATGCAGGCGTAGATTTGCTTTATCGTAATCTTGGATTTATATGAATATTTGAAATATATTGGTCATGGGTTGGCGATATATTTTTGGATGATTAAGACAATCTCATCCAAAAATAGGGGATATGGTGCTCAAAATACTAATCAAAGTCAGAATCTTAATATCAGCGACGATTTGAGTCAGGCTCGAGATTAAACTTGAAATATCCTTGGAATCTTTGGGATATCAATTACATCCCAAAATAGCTCTTAAATATAGAGTGTTTATAGTCAAATCGGCGTCTCGGCGGATCTTGAGCCTAAGATCTCATAATTCGACTTCATTTGGGCATCCAAATGCTCAAAATACATCAAATGAAGGAACCATTCTAAGCGTCGATCAAGGAGGCGCGGACTTTGCATAAATTCACGCCCTCCTCCCATCTATAAATAGAACTATCCCTCGTAGTGGGGGAGCCAGGGAAGAGGAGGCAGTGAAGAAGAGGAGCTACCACTCAGCCGTGGACCCACCGCCGCCACCGTCGCGATCCTGCCCGCCGTCAATCGCAAGCAGGAAGAAGAGGAATCAAACAAGGAAGAAGAGGAAAAGCTCGAAGAAGAAGCTCGAAGATCCTCCCAAGGTCACACCCCCGCATCGTCAATGTATCGTATTAATTGTCCCGCATCTCCCTCAACTATTACGATCGTTGTTACGGTTGTTGGTCTCTCATATACAATTCAATCATGTCGGAAGACTTTGTACTCAAAGCAGATACATAGTGGAAGCTTTTATTATAGAGTGATTTTCCTCCCGGTTTTAGTTAAAACTCGGTGTCTCGTTTCTTTAATTACGCATTGTGTGTCTTTGAATTGTCAATGAGGCGTAAACTTTCTCTTGGGTTTTGACAATTTTTATTACTATATTAAACATTAATTAATTAATAAGAATTTTATTAAATAAATTATTCATCAAGATTTAATATTTATTTATTAAATAATTTTCTTTAATAAATAATTTATGCTTTAATTATTTTTATTAAAATAAAGAAAAATTTAATAATTATTATTTTTTATTTATCGTGAATTATTTATGATTAATTTGAATAAATATAATTATATTTATTAATTCTTAATTAAGCTATAATAATATTTATTTTAATTAAATTTAAAATTAATATTATGAAGCGAATTCAAAAAAAATAAATTAAAAAAGAAAAAAAAATTTTTCCCAGCCTCCGCTCCGCCCTCCCGAAAAACAAAAAAAATAAAATTTCGCTCAGAAAAAACTGCGTTCGCGTTCTCCGTCCGTTCAGCGTGTAAGCGAAATACTCGTTTTGGTTATTTAACGGAAAAATAAGCGGTAAAGCGAAATCGTAAAGTTTACGGGAATTACATTCTCGTCTCAAAAAGCGAGAAAAAAGCGTATTTAAATTACTGCGAAAGTCTTTAAAAACCTTAGTTAATATACCTACCAGCGCTTAAATTATGATTCATTAATCTCAAATTAACTTGACCCAATTCGATGCAAGCTCAATTAAAATTTGATGCTAGTTTGTTTGACCCTTAGTTCTAATGTATTCTTTCTCCCAATTTGCGCTTAATTTTGAGAAAAGGAATTTAATTTTATATTTCAATTTTGAATCAAAATTAACAGTCTTGATTACATCTTTATTTAAACAATTATGTTTGGTTTTTACGATAAAGGATTATTTGATTGCTTTTGTAAACCTCATATGTTTAAGAAAATGAATTTATTTTACATAATCATAAGTAAAACCAAAATTGTTAAAATTTAATTTATAAAGATTAAAGTATTATTAAATCTAAATTACAGTTAAGACATCAATAAATGAATCTACACATTAAAAAAAAAATTCAGACTCAGATTAATCCAAATAATAAATGGATTGGGCTCATGATCTAAAATGTTGAACAGATTCAAGTTAATCAGATAATTTAAAATTTACTCAAAAATAATTTATTTAATTTTTGAGTCTAAAAGGCATCATCTAATTCACATGATTATGTTGACATTAAAAAAATATATATATGGATCATATTATATTCTATTCAATTTATATAATGCATAAATTGGATTTAAATTAATAAATTTAAAGTCAGATAATATTTAAATCATATTTAAACGATATTTCAATTGAAACATCTAATGACAGTCAACTAAATAATAAAACTGAAAAATTTTATACAATTTCAAGCATATCAATACAAGCAGCCACATGGCATCAGGATGGAAAGTCTCAAAATTGGGTTCGATTTGACTCCCCCAGCCACCGTCCTGAACCGATCTCATAACATTTACAGGTCACACAAAATTCATTTCATCCTGCCAATCTAAACAAAATCCGAAGACCGCACCCATCCATCCATCCATCGCCCGCCGACGATCCTACCAACATTGATCCGTCTCCCATCTCCTCTTCACACAGAACCTCTCCTCCCGCCGGAACCCTAACCCTAACAGACCCATCATGTTATCATACCTCTCCCTTTCCTCCGGATCCGAAAGAGTTGCGTACGCCTGATGGATCTCGAGGAAGGTTCCGGCGCTGCTCTCACCCGCTACGTCAGGATGCCATCTCTTCGCCAGCGACCGGTATGCGGCCTTTATCTCTCCCGCGCTCGCTCTTTCCCCAACTCCAAGCACTACATACAGCCCGCTTCCCTGCGCAGCCTTCGTTGCTACAGAACAAGCCATCCCTACCGTTCCTCTCCGCCGCGCAGGTGATCTTATCACCGCAGGAGCCTTAGAGAAGCTCGCTGAGCTCGCAGACATCACAAAACAATTGAAATGGAGGTATGTACTAATACTTTTCAAGGGCTTTGAATTCCTCAGATTCGAGCTCACCAAGATTTAATAGGCAGATGGAAAACGCAAAATGGAGGAGGAAAACAGGGGCGCACGCCGGTTTATGCAAACTGGGCCTATGGACCTGTTGGCTGCGATTTTGTGGCAGTTAAAATCTGGAAATTATTTTGCATAATAATTATTAAATTGGCTAAAATTTTAAATTAAGCACATTTTAATATATAATTAGCAAATGGGTATTAAAAAAAATTTCAAATTATGCACAGTTTTAACGGAAGATCGGCCGATTACTCGCCGTCTGTTGAGCGGGTTAAAATTTTTTTTAAAAAATTGTGGGCCGTCGTGGTATTTTGGCCAATGTCGGGTTATACATTGTTGAAATTAGTGAAACGGTATCGTTAATTGATGAAATTCTCCTTGTTGATCGAATGTGATTGTGCATTGTGTAACGATTTTGCCGTCAAACAAAATCTGCACCGTTTGAAAATTGCGACCGCGTGATATTTTGGCCGCGTAATCGTCATTGTCGAATTGGTGAGCTTGGTATCGTTGGAATGGCAAATTCACACTTTGATGTTAGCGAAAAAAGCGGTGTGGCTCTTGCGGTTTTATCAATCTCGTAAAATCTGCGGCATTTTGAAAAGTATATGATGGTATTTTAGCCTTCGGAGTTGTCGTTGTCGGGTGAAGCGAGCAGTATCGTTGGAATGAACCGAAATTACCATGATTTTTATGTTGGTGGAAAATGTGATTGTGGCGTTCTAGCTTTTAAGAATCTTTGGTAAAATTAGCGTTTTGAAAAGTGTGACTAGTCGCGGTTTTGTGGTGTCGAGTCGTGTCATCGAAATTAAGTATCATTGGAATCATAACGAAATTTTTCACGACTTTTATGTTGACTCAAAAATACGATTGTGATCCATTACATAATAATTTTTGTAAAAATGAGTGAATATAAAATAACAATACTAGATGAATTTTCTATAATATTTTACCATGAAACATTGTGTATCATGAACAGAAAAAACCTAACTCCCTAAATTATCCTAAGTTTCCGTAGCTCAGACCCCTCTCTAAGCAAACTCGAACCGCACGAGAGCCACCCTCGCGCGACTGTTCTCCCTCTCGCATAGAAAACCGTTCCCCTCCTTCTCGTTTCTCTTCGTTCGAAGAAAGCCCGCAAGGCCAACGGTTCTCTTCCAAAGCTCCCACTTCTTTTCTCCAGAAGAACGGCAAACCGGAAAAGGCTCCTTGTTCGATTTCCTCCAAGACCGAAGCCCTGATTTCCCTCAATTCCTCAAAAAAAAAAAAAAAAAGAAAGAAAAAAAAAACCCGATAAGTGCCCGCTGCCTCCGCTTCCCACTTCCTCCTCTCGTACAAACCACACGCAAGCAAGTAGTGGAGATGAGGGATGGTGAAGAAGAAGCGATTTAGATTCTTGTATTTTTTTTTCTTGCATTTAGCTTTCTTGTCTGTTTAAGAAAATAAAGCTACCAGCTTTTTTTCGCTGCTCATTCCCAAATGGTCTCCTATTCTTTTCATTTCCTCAAGCATCCATCAATGGCTCCTACACGTTCTCTTTTCCTTCTGATTCTTATTCTGCTGGGCACTTGCAGTTGGTTCTTCTTCTCTTCAACACCCCTCACTTTATTATCTTTTCTTCTTTCCATTTCTTTTCCCTTCATATTTTTAAAACACAAACAAAGAGTGAAGCCAAGCCAAAACTCTTCACAAGACGTAAAGGAAAGACGTAAAGGTTGCAGCTTTTGAAGAGGGTATTTCAGATGAACTGATTATTAGCGATCAAAAGCTGATGCTGGGCTTAGATTGTTTGGTCTTTGAAGATTCGAACTTGTTCAGATCATCACAGAGTTATGAAAATTCAATCTCTGATGATGAGAGTCTCATTAAGATCGCTCTCCCTGATGGCCACTACCTTGGTTCTGGAAAGACAAGTTCAGAGTTCGAACTTGAACTCCTTGATTACTTGCCTAAGCCCTTGTTTCTGCAACATGGATTATTGGAACTCCTTTTAGAGATCAATGAGGAAGACAATATGATCAAAATCGGCATCGCCATGGGCTCCATCAAATGCCCAAGGTTCGAGATCAAGGATCGAGCTTGTTGTGATTTTGATGCTCTAGTTCTGAACATCTCTTCAAAATTAAGATCTTTCTTGCAAAATCAGTTGAGTCACTGGCTGGAACCTTCGCTCATGAGTGTAGAGTGTAAGCCGGCATCGTTAGATGTCCCCTGAAATATTGCGAAATTTTATCTAATTTCTGAACTTGGAAAAAAAGGAAATGAATATATTGCGTTGTTATTGCTCATTTAAAGGTCTCGTTCATTAGTGACGAGATAAATCAGTGGTGTCATGTGACCAGCTCAATTCCTTCGTTAGGCGTGTGAAAAGCGCTCGATGCTCTTACATTGGGGATGGCGTCGGAGGCTGTAAAATTACGATTTTGGATTAAATTTGAGACTTAAGCAAATTTAAATGAAAATCATTTAAACTTAAATCAAATAAAAAGTATATGAAAAATATGAAAATAAATATTAAAACAAAGTGGAGAATGCTTAAAGGATACAAAATAAAATAAAGAGGAAACATAATACTAAAGTAAATTACTTACTTTTAAACGGAAGTAAGTTTTCTTCCTTTCTTCAAAATCCTTAAAGGCTATGAAGTTTTCTCTTCAAGCAAATAATGTGAAAATTAAAACTCCTCCAACTAGCCTTATTTATAGGAAAGGAAAGCTTTTATGGGACCCACTTATAATTAAACTAACTATATATGTAAAACATATCACAATAAACCTTGTTCCATATTTGTTATCAAAACAAATGCAAGTGAAACTTAAGGAAGTTCATACTAAACTCATAAGAAATTTATAATAAATTTGAAGTTTAATTTTCAAATAAATAGGGAATTTGATATGAAGTTAAAAAAAAAAAGAATCTAAATTGGGTTTAACAACTCTTGTTGTAGAAAATGTGAAAATCCTTAAATGATTAAATTAGAAAGGCTTGAAGCTTTCTTTTGGGTGAACTTCATACATATAAATGTGTATGAATACAACTGCATGAAATATGTCATCACATATATCTTATATCGGTCACTCCTTTGGGTCAAATATTCCAAAATACATGCAAATGTTTGAATGAAAATAAATTCATTACATATATCTAAAATGAATATATTCTTATTCAAAGCTCATACAAACTTTCAAATGATGTAGGATCTGCGCTTCTGTCTGGCGAGAAGAAGGCGACACCAAATCTTTGTCTTAATGAAGGAGTTTTCATTCAATACAAAAATTAAGGAACTTCATTATAAATTATGATTTTCAAAATCAACGAATTATTAATTAGGTGAAATTATCTAAGCTATAAATACCTGCATATGCTCGGACATAGAGATTTCAAGTGCAAATTTTAATGTTTGAAAAAGTTGAGCAGGCTAAATTAGAATTAAATGAAAAATACAAAATCAATCTCATAATTCAGAAATAAAATTACCTAAATTACTAATCACCCGCATGGGTCCTAACACTATGCTGAATGTTTAGATTCAAGTGTTTGAGGATCTTTGAGGTTCTTCTAGTTTAGTCTTGAGTTGGTTAGCCAAAAAATATTATAAAAAAATTAGTAAAATATCGGTAATTACGTCGGTGATAGTAGATCTAATCATTTGTTAGCATTTAAATAGAGTTAATAAGATCTAAAGCTCTTAAACATATTCAAATTAATCAAATTAACTCAAATTAAATATCAATCTCTAAAAAAATATTTAAATGAAATCTAATCATTAAAAGTTTAAAGCAAAATCAATCTATCCATACATTTGTTTGTCGGAGGTGACAATTAAGAAAATTACTCATAAAGGTAATGTCAAATCAAGTGTTATTATGTTCACTCTTGTCAATCTTTTGTTAGTAGGCGTGGCGTATCATACTTATGGCGGCAGGCCCGAGATGAAGCGATTACGAGAGTCATCTCGATTGAGTGGTTTGGCGGTCAAGCTCCATTATATTATATGATCACGTATGTATGCTCCCCAATGACTCGCCTTTGAGTTGTGAATCATAGGGTATCTTAATAGGACAAAACATCGGTAAGGTAGACTTGTCTCCTTAAACAAAACACACATAAGGATTTCTTGGGCGGCGTAATCCATGTGTTTAGATAAAGATTCTTACATGGTTGGGTATTCCTCTCGACTAAGTAAGGGGCCGTGGCCGGGATGGCCCATGGGATCTAGATGCAGCGTCATCATTCCCTCAATCATCCGGTTTAATGAATGATGAATTTCATAATCTAAATTCTAAAACTCCATATGTTCTTCTTATATCTACATTAAGAGGCTATAGCATTGAAAGTTCTCTTCACTTATGGGTAATTAACTAGAGGTTTTACTTTATAGAACCAGATCTAATGTCCTCACCAAATGAGGACAAAATCTTTGGTACTATTCCATCTGCCTTCTGAAAATTACACCAACACATCTTTAAATTACTCTCTTCAATTCAATTTGTCGAGAGGTGGGTGTAATTTTGAATCTTAGATTTGCGACTCATTTGGGGCGATTCTCTTTCCATCTTTGGTCATATATGTCTATAGTAGACAAAATTTTGAAAATTCAAAACAAAAAATGGTGATTTAAGTGTGTAATAAATTCAATCAGACTATGTAGAATGAGTCATTATTCTCTATCTTTATTATATTATTATTTTGTTTTGTAGCGCCTCTACATCTTGAAAGTATGGGGTGAAATAATAATTACTAATTACCAATCCCCATCTTTCACTTTTGCAGAATGGATCTACAAAGCACTCCTTTCACTGTTCAACTAGGGCGTGGTGCGAACATCTGTCTAGCTAACGCCATCATCAACATAGGAGATGTCAGGGCTATAATTCAATTTGGTAGGTTGAGTTTCTCTGCTCGTGTGCAACTCAAGTATCCACCGTAGTACATTAGATGCGAGACCATGTTGGAAGGCCTCAGTTCTTGAAGCTTCTAATGTTGCCAACCAGTTCAACGACCAAGTGTCGAGGAATTCTCGACAGAGAACTTGATTTTCAAAGGCTAGGTCAATCTAAATCCCTCGTGAAAGAAAGAAGAAGCATGCTTTAATGTCTTTAATGCATACTTCATCGATTAAACGTTTTGTACTTGGAAAGCATGATCATGAAGCTTCCTCATCAGAAAACAAATTAACTAGAAGATAGAGAAGAATAAGAAATGTTGAGCTGAGAGCTCAACAGATCCCCTTTGAACGACCTAGTGAACAAGAGATATTACTGCTAGAAGTGAGTATTCCTACCCACAACAACTTTGAAAATATAAAGTGGGTAAAAAGGAATAGCTCTATTTGTGAAGTAAAAAAGTCCTTTTGGAACCAACCATGTCAAGTTCCACCACCACAGAGGAGACAATCTGAAACACTGTCTGCTAAGATACATAAAGTTTTCAAAGTAGCCAAGGACAGAGGCTTAATGAAAAGAAGATTTCAGAGGCCTGTGGTGATGGAAAATACTGAAGCTCCACAAAGAATGTTGCCATCTCTTATGGTAACTAGTCATCGAGCCCAGTACGCTTGCATGGTGAGCATCGGAGTGTGACACTTGAATATTGTGTCCAAGAATCCGCTGCTGAAAGGTCCTAGTGAAAGGGTAAACAAATATGGAGGCCAAGGCCCCGTAATGAAACTTTGAATAATGGAAGATGTGTGAAATATGATACATATACTAAAAAATTTGCTTCGAAAATAACTCATCAGAAGTGGATACCCAAAAGAAGGGATATCATTGATGAAAGACATGATGGTTGACACCCTAGAGAATCCTCTACGGGATCCCATCGCCGATCAGATTCACCCCTACAAGAGAAGGTTGACGTTGATCGCAGTCCTTTAATAGAAGAAGTGTTTGTTCCGCACATTAAACCAGAGATCCACTGGAAACGTCGAGCGAAAATTTATGTGCAAGAAGAAAATAATGAAGAGGATACTATGGAAGTGAAAGTTATTTATATGGTCAGAGATATACATGAACTCTCCGTTTAGCATCATCACTAGCGATAGAGATCCAGGGAACTTGAACATGAATTTGACGCCTATGAAGAAGAGTTGCTGAAGATGAAGAAGAAGAAGATCAGAATGAGAAAGAGATCATGAGTGTCAAAGCTGTCTATATGGTTGAACCAGGAAATGATCGACATACATACTTTACTCGACGTCATTACAACCCATCATTGCAAATGCACATGGAGAAGGACAATCAAGTTCCTCCCCTGAAAATGAGTAGGGAGCAGAATAACAGCAAGAAACAGAGGAAGAGGAAGAGCCTATAATTGTTGACGTCATGGCGCTAGCTAGAGAGCAAAGAGAAATGTAGCGTCAAATGGAGATCAAAGGCAAGGAGATTACACAACTTGGTACCAAGATGAATGATATGATGGTACAAATGAACATCATGATGGAGATGTTGGAGAATAATATCACATCAAATGCATCACCTGTCTTGTCTGCTGATCAACATACAACTAATAATATAACTTCTATACCACCAGTTGCTCTAGTACCTCAGGCTCCTACAGTACATGCTACACCTGAAGTGAGGAATGAAGTTAACCAAACACCTCTCCGGCTAATAATTCAAAATCTGGCTAGCACACTTGGAGCTGTTTGCTTTCGGTTGGAAACGATAATCAATGAAAAAGATAAAAGTGTAGCAGTGAAAAGGCGGTGAGTAAGTCTTACCACAATTGAATATGATCAAGTGCTGTACCCAAAATTTTACTTAGTGCCAAAATTTAATACTTTCAGTGGGCTTGGTAATCCAAAGTAACATCTTACCCAATTCAAGGCCACTTGTGGTAACACAGAGGAAGCGATGCACCTTTGCTTTTCGTTAAATTGATGCTAATATTAGCTACTTTTGAATGGTATGCAGAATTGCCGAATGATTCAGTTAAAACCTTTGCTGAATTAGAGATGATATTCATGAAGAGGTTTGATAATATAACTGAGAAAATAATAATCGCTGACCTTGCTTTACTGAAAAGGAGAAAAGATGAGTCAGTGATAAAATTTATAAGTCGTTGACGTAACCTAAGTGTGAAGTGCGAGAAACAAATGGAAGTGGAACATGCGATCCAATTGCTAATGGGCAATATGGATGATAACATTGCACCATTTTTATGTATATCGTCAATTACAATATTCCAAGACTTGCTCGATAGGGTGGCTAAATTTGAAAAAATCATAAGTTAGTCTATGTAGATAAAGCAAAGAGAAACAAACCTTCAGACTTAAGAAAAAATGAAATTTATGCTGCTTCCTATAGCTTAAATGGTAAAAAGCGGGTGATATATAATGTGGATAAAGAAAAACAACCGATGTACAATGATGATAAGGGAAAGAAGCCCGTCTATTCTAATTCACAACCAAAATTAGTATTAGGAGGCAATGACAGACCTCGAACTTTCCCAAGTGGTGGGGAGCGTCCAAAACAGGCAACAAGAGATGATGAGCGAATGCAACCATCTCTTAAGGAAAAGATGAACAAAGATTATTCTTTAGAAGACGGTGGCTAAATTATTTACAAGCGGTCAAAGGCGGTCTACTACAAGAAATTAAAAGGCAGAAAGTCACTAATCCAAATTCTTTATCCGGATGATCAGTCATCCTATCGAAGATTGTTATGTCTTTAAGGATTGGTCAGAAAGGAAGTACCGATGAGGTGAATTTATACTATTTGATAGTGTTCTGGTCAACCTTAAAAGAGAATCTACAAGGATGACGTCCTCTTCCATATCATCCCTCAAAGAAAAAAAAGAAGGAGAAATCAGCTCAGACTGAAGAATAGGAAACAATAGTCTCTAAAAAGATGATGAAAATGCTGAAGCAGTTAAAAGGCGTTCTTAGTGTTAAGTGGAAATCACTACTTGAACATATATTGGACTTAATAGAGATGTCTAAACCAAGTATTTGGGCTTCTCAGTGGATTCTGATAAGGCTACTTCATCACAGGATGAGGCGATCTAAAAACAGACCTCATAAATCAAAGAAAAGAAAAGAAGATCAAGAAGAGAACTATGACTCAAAAGATCATTAACAATTTAGAAGAGTATCACCGGTACAAGACAACCATTTAGGCTTGGACTTTATGCCTTAAATTGATGAATGATGAAGAAGATAATGGTGAATCTTATCCAGTAGAGACATGCCGAATCATTTACGTGATGTTAGATGTTCTTCAACATCAGTTACTCCAAAATGACAAGGGTAGTCAGATAGACTCGACCAACCTGTCAAAATTCTTATCAGGAAAGCAAGAAGAGCCTAAGGAGTTAACGTTTGAATTTTGTTTAATGACTCAACAAGTCGATAACAGTTTAGATGAAGATCTATGCTTTCCCGATGAAGAAGAGTTAGGCTCATCGATATCATCACGCATGAAGTGTATGAAGTTGAAAAATGAGTTTAACTCTTTTGGACAAACCTCTATAATAAGAAGGGAATTTAAAGAAACTATGTCTTCAGAAGAATCTGAGCAAGACAAAGTTATTCAAGTTCAGTTGAGAAGTCGTAAAGTTTTATCACCTTAATCAAAGAGGATAAATGTAAATAAAAATAAAGGCAAACAAATTGAAGTAAATGAAGATATGATTCCCAAAAATCCTAGAATGAAGCCTAAATCAAGCAAAAATATAGACTATAATATTCTATCATATCTAAGAAAGATCCCTACACAACTGAGTGTGTATGAGGCTCTCTTGATGTCAAAAGACCTCCAAAAACTTTGATACAAGCTCTCAAAGATTCAAAGAGTTATGAAATTTACTTTGTTGAAAAATGCATGACTGAAGTATTACAAATTCAAGATCTCTCAATAATCACATTTTCTGAAGAAGATCTTATGTTGGGAATAGCGGCATCTATATATATTCTTGCAGAGTGATGTCATCTCGATGTCTATTGATTGATCTAGGTTCTTCTATCAATCTTATGAGTATGAAGGTATTAAGAGGATTATCACTTGATATCCAACATCTTGGGAGAGACAAGTTGATGGTTTATAGTTTCAATGAAAAAGGGCAGAAAACTCTGGGTTCTTTTATTATCCCGCTCAAGTTTGGAGATTTATATACAAAAGCCAAATTTTATGTAATCGATGCTGATACATCATTTAGAGCTATTTTGGGTCGACCATGGCTGCATGAGTATGACATGGTCCCATCAACTATACATCGGTGTATGAAGTACCTAAAAGAAGGAGAAGAATTCAAAATTCTTGGTAACCTACAATCATTCTCCATCAATAAAATAAAGATTTATGAAGATGTAAAATATTTCACTCCTAAAAAACCTAAGCCAACATAGCCTCTTGAAGCGGTAGCATCCACTTCAAGATCTAAAAAGTAATTTCACAAAGTAAAAGTACAGAAGCAAAGAGGAAGAAAGAAGGCAATGCCGACTCTCCCTAAAGCACTTGATTCTGCACCTAAATCAAGAAAATTAATTCCTCATTTAGGAAGTGACACAGAAGAATGAGAAGATATTCCTGTCAAATCTAAGGGAACTTATAAGCTTTCAAGAAAGATAGAGTATGAAATAAGTGATTCTGATTCAAACTATGATTTTGAATCTACTTATGAAAATAGAGTTTAGATAGTTGCATCAAGGAGGATAACTCATTTGGTAGAATCAGATGACTCACTCAAAATTATACCCATCCCTCAGCAATCAGTCCACTAGAGGTTCATAATATTAAAGAATTGATAACATTCTATGTACGACTGTCGAGCGAGAGTGGCGGAATAAGAACTCTATTCTGAAGAGTTTCAACCTCACAATTTTGATCAATCTGCTCAACATGAAAGTTATGATGAGATAGTGCCAACAAGAATACTAATATACTATTCACAAAAATTGCGAAGAATGATGCATAAGTTTGGAATTCATATTTGAACTACTAAACATAGAACTCAAATCTTTAATAAGATGTGGAGCCAAAGAAGTCCTTAAGAATCACAAAGAAGTGATAAGTTTATCACTAAATGTTTGGGGTTCATCCACAAATCTCATCAAAATAAAGCTTGTTATAATATAATAGAAGTTGAGATCGA
This sequence comes from Cymbidium sinense, assembly GCA_021442155.1. Taxonomy (NCBI): domain Eukaryota; kingdom Viridiplantae; phylum Streptophyta; class Magnoliopsida; order Asparagales; family Orchidaceae; genus Cymbidium; species Cymbidium sinense. The sequence continues at coordinate 66,123,851 of CM038217.1, read as the reverse complement.
GACTAATAGTAACGAAGAAGATGATTCTCGTGAAAATATTTTTAAAAATGATGAAGAAGTAGAAGCTAAGCCTACACCTGAAGAACTCGAAGATGGTGGGCAAATAGCTACTATGGATGAATTTAATGAAATCAACCTAGGAGCTGAAGACGATCCCCGTCCAACTTTCGTTAGTGCCCTTCTGCCTGATGAGAAAGTTGAAGAGCTAAAAAGACTACTTTGTCAATTCAGGGATTACTTTGCCTGGACATATTACGAGTCGCTCTCTTGATGTAGCATTCACTATCTATTAAACGGATGCAACGCCTGTTAAGCAAGCTCCTAGGCGAATGAGATTGGAGATTGAAGAATAGGTAATTGCAGAAACTAAGAAACTGATCGAAGCAGGCTTCATCCAGGAGGAGAAGTATGCATATTGGATAGCCAACATTGTCCCAATTAGGAAGAAGAATGACCAAATCTGTCTCGACATTGACTTCCGGGACCTAAATAAGACATGCCCAAAAAGATGACTTTCTGCTTCCAATATCAGAACTACTAGTGGATAACACTTCCAACTATGACATGTTCTCATTCATGGACGGATCGTCAGGATACAACCAAATAAAAATGGCACCTGAGGATAAAAAATATACATTGTTCAGAACACCTATTGACATCTATTGCTACACGGTCATGTCATTTGGCTTGAAAAATACTAGAGCTACATACCAAAGAGCCATGACGTGTATTTTGATGAGTTGATTCATCAAAAGGTGGAATGTTATGTTGACGATTTGGTGGTGAAAAGCTTAAATTGCGAAAATCACTTTGAAGACTTGAGAATTGTATTGGAGAGAATCAGAAAATATGATCTCAAGATGAGTCTTCTAAATGTGCATTCAGGGTATCCTCCGAAAAATTCTTTCGGTACATTGTACATCACAGAGGTATTGAAATTGATCCTGTTAAAATCAAGACAATCGTGAATATGCCTCCTCCAAAGAATTTGCGTCAGCTCTGCTCTTTACAAGGACAGTTTGCGTTTATTCGTCGATTTATATCAAACCTATCAGGACACTGTCAACCATTTGCAAGTTTGATGAAGAAGGATGCTCCATTTAAGTGGGATAAGGAGTGTAAAGAAGCATTCAATAGCATTAAAAGCTACATGTTAAATCCACCAATCCTTGTAGCGCCTACTCCTGGGAAGCCCCTCATTCTATACACAGTTGCATTAGAAGAATCTCTTAGAGCATTATTGGCACAACACAATGAAGAAAGCAAAGATAATGCTCTTTATTGTATCAGTTGAAGATTAATAGGAGTAGAAATGAGATACTCTCCGATAGAGAAGCACTGTTTGGCATTGATCTTTGCAGTCCAAAAGCTTCGTCATTATATGTTATCTCACAAGATTACTCTAATTTCAAGGATCGATCCGGTGAAGTACTTGATGACAAGATCAGCGTTGACAGGTCGCTTAGCAAGATGGACAGTATTACTTTTATAATTTGATATCACATACATTCCATATAAAGTAGTAAAGGGACAAGTCTTAGTAGATTTTCTTGCTGCACATCCCATCCTAGCGGACTCTTCCCTTAACGATGATTTGCTCGATGAGCAAATTATGCTCATCCATGAAAGAGAAAAATCACAAATTTAGGAAATGTACTTTGATGGAGCCTCATCGATCAAACAAGTCAAACCTCTAAATTTTCCAAGGGTAAGAACAGGAATTGGCATCGTCTTCATAGCACCAGAAGGAGGGATAATGAGAAGATTATATGGGTTGACCGAGCAAAGAACTAATAATGAAGTTGAGTATGAAGCATTAGTGGCAGGTCTTGAAGAAGTTATTTTCATAGACATTCAAAACTTGCATATTTTCGGTGATTCTCAGCTTATTATAAATCAAGTACTTGACATCTATAAAATCAACAAGCTTGAGTTAGCTTTCTATCACAAGCGAGTTCTCAAGCTTATGAAGTAAATATCAAATATCACACTAACTCAAGTCTCTCGATCCGAGAATAGAAAAGCTGGTTGCTTAGAAAAACTAGCTAAGGAAATGACAAGTATGAATGGTGATTATGTCATGATCGACATATTTACTCAACGAGTTCTAGAGCCAGCAAAGTATCTATGCCCATAGGTAGAGGGGTTACTAAATTCTACATAGCAGGATGCGACTCAAGTTGCTCTTCATACTCCCTAAAATTAATAAGAAGTTGTACCAAGAAGAAATAAGAATGATATTGCCTTAGAAAAGTAGTGTGAAGCCTTTATTGTAGAAGAGCCACATGATTGAAAGAGACCCTTCATCGATTACTTTAAAGAAGGTAAACTACCAAACAATAAATCACTAACAGCTCAAATCGAAAAGAGAATGTTGCGCTATGCCTTCATCAACAACACTCTATATCGTAGATCCTTGAACAAATGTGGCAACGGTGTCTAAATGCAGATGAAGTCACCAAAGTGATTGTTGAAGTTCATGAAGGACATTGTGGTGCACATCAGTCAGGTCCCAAGATGACAATAAATATTAAAAGGATGGGCTATTATTGGTCATCTATGGTGAGAGACTGTATCATTCATGCTCAGAGGTGCCATGAATGTCAAGTACATGAGAATATAATCTACCAACCTTCAAATCCACTACACCCAACAATAGCATCTTGGCCATTTGAATGCTAGGGTACAGATGTATTTGGACTAATTGATTCACTATCGTCAGCTGGCCATCTCTTCATCCTAGCAGCGACTGACTATTTCTTTAAGTGGGCTGAAGCTACCCCATTTAAAGAAGTTACTGCTAACCGAGTGATCAACTTCTTCACGCATAATGTGGTTTATAGATTTAGGGTGCCACGCCGAATAATTTTTGATAATGGCATAGCTTTCAAAAGTGCAAAGATTTATTGATTCGTCGATCGACAGAAAATTGATTGACGATACTCTTTAATATATAATCCAAGAGAAAATGGTTTGGCAGAGGATTTCAAAAAGACATTGGTCAAACTGCTCAAGAAGATTCTCACTAAAAATAAAAGAGAATGACATACCAAGCTAATAGAGGCACTATGGGCGTATCGAACCACCTACAAGACACCTACTAAAGCCACTCCTTATTCATTGATATTTGAAACTGAAGTAGTTCTTCCACTCAAAGTTGAGTTGCCTTCCCTTCGAGTAGACATCCAATACAATCTAACTGAAGATAAAAATGCTCATCTGAAAATGGAGGAACTCGATGCGCTTGATGAAGTTAGATTGCAAGCTCATCAAAATCTGGAAGTTTATCGTGCAAAGATGTCCAGGGCTTTTGACCATACGGTGCGGCCTCAAACATTTCAAAAAGAAGAATTGGTCATGATGCTGAGATGACCAATTATCCCCAATCAAAAAATTAGTGGAAAATTTGAGCCTAATTGGGAAGACCCTTTTATCTTTCAAAAAGTGTATCAAAGAGGGGCATACCAACTCATTGATATAAATGGTGAAAGATCAATGCCACAAATCAATAGTCGATACTTGAAAAAGTATTATACATGAGGAATATATTCTCGAAGTACAATAGAAATCCCCTCGTAAGATAGGAGCATTTTTTATAGTATATCTATTTAGGTCGACATCATGCTTCATTTCAAGATCCTTAAATAAATATACTCACTCCAGATGAAAAACTCTTCTGTGAAAATTCTCCTGTTACACATGGGGCATTTTAGATTTCTATACATAGATGAAATCAATGTTACATGTTAAAATCCTTCTAAGAGCATATCAATTCAAATATTGATGTATTTGTGTAATTTCATCTTGAAAGTTTTTCTAAATGTGCTTTAGAATTCCCCCTGCAAGACATGGGATATTTTTTTAGTTTATATTAAGTTTATTTGAGTTGACGTCGTGCTATAAGATGAGATCCTCGAATATATTTTGATTCAGGTTGACATCGAGCTTTATGTCAAAATCCTGAATATATCCATAATTGTCACTATTAAGTTGCAGGTTATTACATGAATAAAAAGAATCTATTTCTATGCATGAAAAGACATCCCTAAATGTTAAGAAATTTATCTCCTAGATTTGCCAAATTCTGGAGATCAAGTCAGAAGAACGCCCAATTTCGGAGGCTTCAATCAATTAAGTTGGAGAAACATCAACCTTTACATTCTGAAGTCTAGGACATGGATGGGTTCTAAAGGTCGAACTCAACAAGCCCACAAATAGCTGAGTTACTGACGCTCTCCTCACTCAACAATCCACAAGAAAAGGCCACAGTGAAAGAGCCCCCGTTCATTAGTCTGATGACAAAACCACCAACCCACTAAGATTGAGACTCGAGTAGTTCAGGTTGTACTCAATAAGCCCAAATGTGGCGAGTTCAGCTCTCCTCGCTCAACAAGCCGTAAGAAAAGGTAGTGAAAGAGCCCCCTTTCGTCGGTCAAAAGATTCTTTGATATCAAAGATCTAGCTTAGTGATTACAAGCAACCAAGATACAAGAGATCTTTTTTACTTGATCGATAGATCAAGACAATATGAAGAAACTCTAAATTCATGGCTGCCTCAAATCAATCTATATATTGCCCGCAGGGTGATATCTCAATTTATTCTCAAATGATTTGATCATGCTCAAAGCATAGATCAAAGCTAATCTCTTCATCAAGTCCGTCAAAGTAGAAAGCACAGGACCGAGGAAGCAATTCCATAGTTCATACAAAGCCGAGGGCCGAACTAAAGGAATTTCATGGTTATTCAGTCTAATAAAGCACACATTACTAGACTGATAACTCAACATTGACCCTATATAAGCCGGGAGGCTGGATCATCTATATGCACCCGACAATGAATCCGTTAAAGCAGCAAGCACAAGATTCATGACGTACATATACTTCCTGACAAGTCAATATGGATAAATCAGGTCAGTCTTTCATCAAGTCCGTTAAGCTTAAAGCTAGGACAGAAGGAATTTCAAATCTGACCAAGCACGAATAAACTAACTCTCCAGTGGAGCCCTTCATCAAAACAAATAAATCAATTCCTCAAACAAACTTAATCAAGCACGAAGCTAGGGTTGGAGGAAACTCAAATCTGCAATGACATAAAATAAAGAGATCTTCAGCAAAGCCATTGAAGTAGATAGTAGATGGTATAAGAGCTCTTATCTATTTGACAAGTCAATTCTAACAAATTCGTCAATCTCATCATTTAGTATGTCCTAAATTAGGCATCATACTAATGACAAATCCTATCAAAGCTTCGTAAGCTACTACAATCGAAGTTGAAATGATCCAAGTTCTATGGCTAGCCCAAAGGGTCAACTAGTTTTCAACAAATGTGATTCGCTCCATGCGCGAATCACATTTGTTGGGGACATTTGTTGACCTCCTCATATGTGTCATAAATCAAGACAAGCCACAAGTTTGATTTGACAGACTTCAGAGGTGACAGTACGTAAATCGGGGCTTAAAATATATTGGATATCACCAAAAATAGTCAAAACATCTAATCGATGAACGGACTTCGCCATCGCGTTCAAAATATCAAAATTGATTAGAATATAAATATTACATAATCTAAAGATCAACTGATCAAGCGATCGTGCCATTAATGTGTTGATGTGCATATCGGAGTTAGGAAGTTGCAACAATATCTGAATGATCTCCGTTCATGAAATTGATCACGCTGTTAGCTTTGAAATGCCAAAAACTACAAAATGAGACTGTCCATGCTCAATTCGGACGAGTTTGTGCAAATGTCAAGTGATCGGATGTGATATCACACGAATTGAGGCTAAAATGCATTGGACAATGCCAAAATCAACCCAAATGATCTATAATTGATGAACAGAGTTCGTCATCGCGTTCAGAACATTAAAACTGGTTAGGATATAAATATTGCACAACTTGATCAACCGTCAAGCCGATTCGTCGTCGCGCATGTATAATGAGATCAAGCGCAACCCAAACAACCTCGTTGATTGATTGCCGTTAGATTCAAAATGTCGAAATCTATCAAATAAGACTATTTGTACTTAATTCGGAGAAGCGCAAAATTGAGCGTGAAATCGGCGAGAAATTGACCAATTGATCCGATTTGGACCAAGCAACCTCGATTGCGAAGCAATTTATGCGTTAGAAATTGGAATAAGCATATATATATATATATATATATATATATGTATATATACATATATATATGTATATATATATAAATATATATATATATTATGTTATGTATATATATATACATATATATATATATATTATATATATATATATACATATATATATATATATATAATATGCATATATATATATATATATATAAAATATATGTATATATATATATGTATGTATATATATATAATATATATATATGTATACATATATATATATATGTATATACTATATATATATATATATATATATATATATATATATATATATATATATATATATATATATATATAATATGTATGTATATATATGTACTAGATATCATAAAAATGATAAACGATCCGTCCAAAACGGACATCGTTGAGATGAAATTGTCAAGATATAAATATTAGCGACTTGATGAAGCAAAATCAAGCTCCGAGTTGTCAATCGCGCGTACATATCGAGGTCGAGCCGTCACCGAGTCGAGCGACCGTTAAAATTGTTCACATCGTTGGCTTCAAAATACATAAATCTATCAAATAAGACTGTTCACACTCAATTCGGACAAGTCCGCGCAAAAATCGAGCGGTCGAAAGCGGCGATGTGCATTTTGAGCTGAAATGGACTCAATTTGGCGCTGACTCGAACCAAATGACCTTCGATTGCGAAACGGATCGTGCCATTGAATCCAAAATTTTGAATATGCTTAGAATTGATATTCATATTATGCAAAGCTGAGTTCAACAGAGATACATATTTTCTTAAATTAAATGCATTTATGACTTAATCAAATAAAATTTAAATCGAAAAAAAGGAAAAAAAATATTTTATCTCTTGGTTCAACCGGCCCCTGTTGATTTTCAAAACCCCTTTCGCTTGGTTCAATTTTCCTGTAACTTATCCCACCTCTAAAGCCATCTTCGCGCTCCTCCTAACTGTTCCCTCCCGCTCCGTTCAGTTTTCTCGAGAACTGCAACAAAGAAAAAACGACGCTTCATCCAAAAAAAAGGGGATAAGATTTACTGCAGGCCTCTCGTGCATGAGAAAATATTACATCCAGAGTCTGCACGTAGCTTTACGTGTGGACTCCAATCCTGGCCTGATGCGTGTCTAATGATTTTTTTCCTGCTTAAGACTTAACGAGAATGGACGACCACTTATCTGCTCGACGCCCAGCCAGCCATTTAAAATGGGAGAAGAAGCCTCGTTAGAATGCACGGGAGGAATTTAAAAGAAATATATATCTAGATTTAGGGTTTAGGGGTGTATTTTTTCTCAAAACTGAGCTCAGAGAGAGAAAGATATTTTCTCATTTCCTTTTTACAAAAGAACCATGAAGATGAAGAACGAAGGCCTTGAGGAAATAGCTGAGGATACAACAACAACAACAACAAGCCTTAATCCCACTAGGTTGGGTCGGCTACATGAATCCTTCGTCTCCATTGTGTCCTATTATGTGTCAAATTCTCATCTAATTCAAGTATACTAAGATCATTATTTATACATCTTAACCAAGTCTTTTTAGGTCTACCTCTACCTTTCTTAACATAAGGCAAATCTAATGCATCTACTCTCCTAATCGGGTCATCGGACGGCCGACGCTTTATGAGGAAATAGCTGAGGATGTATTAAATAAAAATTCATCGGTAATTTTTCTCAACCGTTGTATACGTACAATTTTTTTATGGTTTGTTAGTGTTATTTCTTAAAATTCTTTTATTTAGTGTATATTTCCTACACTATTTGGAGTTCTTTGCAAGAGAACTTTACTTATTTTGAGGGATTTTTGCATCTATACTCTTTGTACTCATGAGAGTACAGATGATTTTTTGAATATTTTTGCTGTTTATTTTTCCTGGATGGAGAGATATGGTCATTACATTCCATTAGAAGTAATTTTGTGGTTGTTTGGTTAATCTTTATAGGAGATTTTTATTTGTACTCTCTATACTATCTATAATCTCCTGAGAGTATAGAGCATTTTAGACAATTTTTTTTCACTTTGTGTGGCATATTTGGAGGAAATATGTTTATTACAATCCATCACGAACAATTTGGAGGCTATTTGGTGATTTTTTAGTGTTATTTTGCATCTGTACTCTCTGTACTCTCTTGAGAGTACATATAATTTTTGCTATTTTTTTAAGTTTCTTTGGCCTGATTGTTCAGATTATATTTATTACATACCAATGGAAGCAATTTTGAGGGATGTTTGGATAGTTTCTGGAGGATTTCTGTATTTGTACTCTTTGTACTCTCTGTACTCTCCTGAGAGTACAGAGCATTTTGGGTTATTTTTTTTTACTTTCTGTGGCTTGTTTGGAGGAAATAAGTTCATTACAATCTATGAGGAATAATTTGGAGGCTGTTTGGTTATTTTTTAGTGTTATTTTGCATCTGTAGAGTACAAATAATTTTTGGTCATTTTCTCCAGTTTTTTCAAACTGGTTATTGAGATTATTTTCAGTTATTCTCTCTTTTTGTACTTTTGTACTCTCTGTACTCTATACTCTATACTCCGAGGGTACGTAATATTTGGTCATTTTTTGTCTGCTTTCTTTCTGCTTTGGAGGAAATATATTCATTAGGCATAATTTGGAGTTGGTTGATTTGTTAAGATTTTTCAGATCAGATTCTCTCATTCTCATGAGAGTACATATGATTTTTGGTTATGTTGTCTAGTTTCTTTGGCCTAGTTGTTGAGAGTATATTCTGTTGGAAGCAATTTGGCAGCTGTTTGGATGGTTTCTAAGGGATTTTTGCATCTACTCTCAGACATTCTGCAAAGACTTTTTTAGTAAAGAAGTCATTGACATTTTACAGAGGCTTCATCCAGATCAATTCATTAGACTCCATAAATTCAAGAAGACCATTACCTCAATCCTATCTTATTTGGGAACAGAGAAGCAAGCTTTCTTTCTGGGTGGCATTCCTTTCACCCCGATGTGAATTATAGGGATGCCAAACAGAGGGGAGAAGGTCTTATGGAATGAGGTAATGTGTTTATCAAGACTTCCAGGAGGAATTTTAAAGAGCATCTTGAAGGCAAAAAAACACAAAAGCAAAAGAAGCCTTAAAGAGCATCACCCCCCATGAAGTTGTGATATTAGTATGCCAAATAGAGGGAGGTCTTATATGAGGAATGTGCTATCTGAGGTCAACACTTTCAAATGAGGAAGCTCTTAAAGAGCATCTTGAAGGTAAAAATACAAAGCAAAAGAAGCCCACAGCAAGAAGATCCTCAGCCTCCTCAGACTTTCTATACTTTCACTCTCAGACTCAGACTCTATACTCTCTCAGACTCTTCTCAACTCATGAGTAACTTGATATAATACTGTTTATCTATGATAATTTCTTTACTTGTTTGGAGGTCGTTGTTAGTATTATTTTGCATTCAGACTTTGTACTCTCTTGAGAGTACGTAAGACTGATCATTTTTTTTTCGCTTTGGCTTTGGAGGAAATTTATTCATTATATTGCATTGGAAGCAATTTGGAGGAATGTTTGGATGATTTTGCATCTTCTCAGTATTTAGCTCATTTTCCACTTTGGCCTATGGAGAATATGTTTATTTGTAGAGCTATTTTACATGTCACATTTATGTGGAGCTATCCTGATAGTGAATGCACAACGAGCAAAGGCGAATGAAGTCGTGATGTCTAATGAACCAAATTTGGGAAACTCACCACTGCTCAAATGAAACAGGTGCATGAATGCATCAGGACTACGACATCAAAATGACTTCAGTGTTTGGAAGGACCATACTAGTTATTGGCCAAACTTCAAGAAATTGAAATTAAAAGATTTTTTATATGCAAAAGTAGGTCGAAAGAAATCTGTCAGTCTAAATGGCTTATCAAAATTCCAGAAAATTGATACAAGGACAACTTGTCCGGCCATGATTAGATTCTCTATTGACTTGGATGGGAACTGGATGGTTAAAAAATATATAGAAAGGCATAATTATTCGCAAAAAGCCCGACCTACATCTTCTCGATCACAGATGCATTAGCGATGAAAAGACTTCCGTGTTGAAGACAATGACAGAGGCCAGAATTAGAGCAACTGATGCATTTAGCTATCTAAGTGAGGAGGTTGGCGGTGTAGAGAATATTGGATTTATAAAAAGAGATGCTTTCAATTTTATTTAGAAAGAGAAAAGATCGAGGATTGAATGGTGACTGAATGCATTAATATACTCAAGGAAAAGCGTGAAGGGATGTTTGCATGGGATGTACAAGTTGATGAGTCAGATTGCTTAGTAAGTTTTTTTTGGAGCAATGGCATGTTTAGGATAGAATATGACTATTTTGGTGATGTGATAATTTTTTATACAAGTTATCAACTCAATAAATATAATTTTATTTGTGCCCCTCTTGTTGGAGTGAATCATCACTGGCAAAATATGTTATTTGGAGTAGCCTTTTTATCAGAAGAGACGATTGAGTTATTCTCATGGCTATTCTAGATATTTCTTTGGTTGATGAGTGACAGACATCCTACAACAATATTCACTGATCAAGATCAGGCTATGACACGAGCTATCGAAATTATATTACCGATACACATATAGGTGCCAATGGCATATTTCGAAGAAAGCTCCTTCCAAGGTTCACTGCTTTAATAATAATAAGAGGGTATAAGGGATATTTTATGCATGCATGAGCAAATGTGACTCAAAGGAAGAGTTTGAAGAAGCTTGGTCTGCCATGCTATAAGAAGGTAATTTGCAGAAGGCAATTTGCATGATCATCCTTAGCTGTCTGAGCTTTATAAAATTAGATCCAAGTGGTCCACTGCATTCAGTAAAAGACTCATTCTGCATGGGCATCTTCTCAATGCAACGTAGGGAGTCAATGAACAACGTATGTCACGGAATCTCTAAACCAACAAGTTTGCTCAGAGATTATTTCTTAGGGTTGGAAAAGGTTATGGAGACATGGCGTCGGAATGAACATGACAAAGACTTCAAGTATAGGCAGTCATCAATTGTTCCTGTTGTTAAGACCAGTCCAATTCTAAAATAAGCTGTTATATTTTATACAAGAAAGCTATATACTATGTTTGAGGAAGAATTTTTGCATGGATTGGAGGCCTATCAGTAACTGTGTCAGATGACAGCCCCATGAAATATTTGGTGAGAAACTTAGAGAATAAAAAATCATCCAAAATATGGACTGTCCATTTCGATGGGACTACCCTAGATGTAACTCGCACTTGTAAGAAATTTGAAATGATGGGATTACTTTGTGCCCATTGTATCAGAGTTCTTAGTCAGGAAGATGTAGTGCGCATTCCGGATAAGTATCTGCTCATGCGATGGTCTACTAGAATAAAGAGGGATATTTACATTGATAGTGCATATAAAAAATTAAGAGATGTGGAAGACATAGATGGAAATGCTACTGTCATTATTTTCTGGAATCACGTTAGTCGATATGCATATCAAATAAGTGTTAGGGCACAGGGTAATAATAGAGCTGAGGACTATATGCTTCAATCCTTAAAAAAACTATACAACGATGTTGACTCTATAATAAGTGGGAATTCTCTTCCAGCTGAGAGAGCAACTAAGAAGAAGAAGTCAACCACATCAGACAAGGGAAAAGACATCTTGAAGGATCCAATTAAGCAACGTCCAAAGGGTGTTTCCAACACAAGGCTTAAGGGATATTGGGAGAGATCCAAGAAAGCCAAGAGTAATTCTCTATTTGCCTCTTAATTTGTAGTATTTAAAATATTGCTGCTAATATTCAAACCATCATATTTATGTTATTATAGAAACCAAAGTTCAAATTGATAGTGTCGTAGAACGTGTTTTGTCACCCCTTGCAACACCTTTCTCTATTATGCCAGAGTATTTTTCAGAGGTGCACACATCGAATATTAAAATCATTAACCGATAATGATGTTCTACCTCAAGAATTCAACTCGAGCTCAACAATCAGTCAATCGGCTGAAGGGTACACTAAGTTGATGATGGATAATATTACAGGAAAATATTTTAATGCATGATATCATTTAGTTATGTGTTCTTCGACTGTGCAATCATTTCTGCAAAGCTTTAGAGTCTCCAAGATGACTTTCTTTTATTTAACAGGCACAGCAGCAGTCTCACCTACAGGATTCAGTTAGGAAGACTGCCTCAGAGTTGTGGCATTAGGATGACCTTCTCATGCTCCAGACTGTGCAATCATTTCTTTGTCAGGATGTCTTTCTTCTTTTGAGCCTTTATTCAAACATACTATTATTATAAAATGCCCAAAGCTCAGATGTAGAGAGCAAAGAGTACAGAGAGTATAGAGGGTACATAACTTTGTAATCATTAGACTATGGCAACTAAATCTCTCATATTTGATGAAATTGCAGTATATGATTGATGAGTCTACCTTGCTTATGAGAATGAGCTAATTTCCATTGCAGGCATTACATAGTTTGATATATGTACTATATAAAGTACTCTACATTTTATGAAAAATAAAAAAAATCTATGATGGCGATTATATTAGTATTGATGATATTAGTTTAGTAATTATTTATAAATTTATCAATGATATTAATTTAATTCAGATGATACTTTCAGTTATTATATTATTTGAAAAAATTCATCATCTTAAAATATATAATGTGCTCCACACTGCCTTCAAAATTTATATTTCTGAATAAGACGTTGGTGTCGCATCGACAAGATATTTATCTATTTTATGCACATATTTCAGTAGAAAGTAGGTTTTAGATTTTGATTTTGAAAAGTAATCGTACCACTTATATATACATTTACATGCTAAGTAGTTCATATTGCTTCTCCCACATACTTTCGATTGAGGTATTAATGTATAATATAAATTTTAGATAATGTAAATTATAGCTTCACCTTTTATTGATGAATTTAAAATATGATATAAATTCAGAAGTACAGAGAGAGTAGAGTATAGAGTAAGAGTACAGATGCAGAGAGAAGTATAAAAGTACAGAGAGTAGAAAGTACAGAGAGTATAGAGTACAGAGTCTGAGATTATAGAGTACACAGAGAGTATACACATGCAAACCGCCTAAAAAACTCATAAAAGGCAACCCAGAGCATCCAACTTACTTTAAGGTTATAGTGAACAATTCCTCTCTCAGCAAACCAAAAGTGGAAATGAGAAAAATAAGCAAATAATCTATACTATGAGGAGAATACAAAGAGTTAAGCTACATAACACCTCAAATATTCTTATAGTCAGCCTTCAAACTACCTGCACTGGAATAGAGAGTATAGAGAGTACAAGAAGTATAGAGGGTACAGAAAGTACAGAGAGTCTAGATAGTATAGAGAGTAGAGAGAGTATAGAGAGCACACATAGCATAAACATCATAAAGAGTACAGACGAAACACATCTTAGTAGAGCAGCCCAGCTTCAAACAGATTGCTACAGATGTTCTCTGCTAATCATAATTTATCCAAAATTGCCAAGAAAAATTGAAGAAAAATAGATAAAACACTATATACTCCCAGGAGAGTACACAGAGCACAGATGAAACACATCCCAGTAAAGTATTTCAGCGTCAACCAAATTGCTGTAGATGTTCTCTGCTAATAATAAAAGATCCAAACTGCCCAATAATATCGAAAAAAAAATAAATGAAATACCCTGTATAATTATTTCCTACTTATCAAACTTTAAATGTACAGTTCTTAGCTTGGCTTTTTCATTCCCAAACAAAAGATAGCGTAAGCGAACTCGGCCCTAAAGCAATTCATCTTCTTAGGCCAATCTTGGCGGTCAACCCAGTTAAGTGGAGATTTTTTAATTGCTGCCTCCATGTACTTGCACACAAATATCCCGCAATCAACACTGTTATCTTGGACTGGCAGCCTACTCACCATTTCGATTGGCCATTTTGTGGGATTGCTCACAAAAGACTGGTCAGCATCTTCAACAAATAATTTGATTTGAATAGCAAGACGTATAGTCAATAAGGGGGGTAAAAATTGAAAATAACTCTTACAATCTTTGGAAGAATGGCCTTATGGGTTGGTTTTGGTAATGAGTCATAAAAATATGAGGCCCTTAGCTTAATATGCCCAATCAGGAGTGTTCGGTACTGATTATCTATAATTTGAAGTAAGAGTAGCTCAGCCTTTGACACACTATCTGCAGTGACATGCTGGATGAACATTTTTCTTTCCTTGTGTAGGCCATATTTTATATAGCTCTATAAGAAAAGAAAAGAATGTTTATAAATTATAGTTTCCATCTATACAAATAATGATTGAATTGTAATACCTCAGATAGGTAACTTACTGCAAGCAAGAGATGTACAAATAGGGGACATACAGCCCCGGATAGAGCGAGTACTCCTCGGACAATAAGAAGGCGAAGGCATCAATGTGTGCATCTGAGAGATATTGATTTGTCAACAACTCATCGACCGCCTCGTACAATGATATTCCCAACCGTGAATACTGTATCACCCCTGCAAGTGATAAATATTTTAAAGTGAGTTTAATTAAATGAATATGTTATTTTATGTATGAAGGAGTTGATTGAAGATTGACTTACTTGTCCTTGAATCGGGAGCATGACGTGTCGATAAGATGGAGCATCGGCCAGTAAAATAGCTGGATGAGAACTCAACAAAATGATGTGCTCTCTCTACCTCGCAACAAAATTACCGACGATGAAAGTTAGTGATGAAGAGCTAGATTCACTGAATTAAGGATCGATCTACTGGATGATTCATACCGACTAATGCTCACCACAACGATAATGTATCATCGACCTTTATTGGCTCATCTTGACCTATAAAAAATTTAGTGAAATCTATTTCTATTATCTCATATTTAAAAGAAAGTAATTTAATACCTCCGCTTCTCATCTTGAGTGGAGGCGGCAAGTGCAGAAGTTTCCACAGGAGACCCCTATGCGGCCTCCATGGGAAAGCTCCTCGGTAGCCTCCAAAGGTCGCCTGTGCTCCTCAAGATTTCCCCTGCTTTCCCTCCCCAAGAGTCTGTGGAGACCTCCACAGAGCTTCCCCAGGGATGGTGGGACCCAAGCCAGGTCCTCCCTCGATAAAGAACCCATAAATCAATCCCATCCATTCTCTCTGTCATTGTTGCTTGAAAAGAAGATACTATATCTTTCAAGTCCCTAAAACCTGCAAGTATCCTCTCCACCACAAAGCCTCTGGGGGTAGGAGGCGTGCTAGATACACTGGGGGGAGACTATCGAGGACATATGGAGATTCAAACAACTCAAGTGGACTTAGAATGGGATTGCTATCGCTCAACATGCATGTAGTGGGTGTGGGAAAATGGATAAGAAATATGAAACATAAATAAATACATAATTATATGAACTAAGTGATTATATGTCATCGTGTCCTCCTAAACTGAAGGCTTCATCCGAAACTTTATTTTTGGCCATTGATATCGGCTTTGAAAATGGAGATGATGGCCTCATGATGCTTATGTGCGCCGATCTCTTAATATTTATATAAGTTAACTTCAATGCATCAAATAATACATAACTGAAGATATAAAACATACCATAAGAAGAGTGACAAATCCACTGATGTACCCGGGTGTCCTCTGGGTATGAATATTTGATGTAATACCATCAAATCAGAAACTAGAAAGCATGGCCTCTGCCTCCAGTATTCAGCAAGAAATTTATCTATGTTATCTACAGACAATCAATTCCGATGCCACTATAGTTGTGATATACAAAAAAAAAGGGTTCTACAGGAAAATATATGTACAATCAGACAATGCGTATAGGCAACGAAGTATCGCGTTCAAGCATAGTCTTATGGTCCAAATGAACTGACATGGGATTTATAAGACCTTCTCCTCTGTTGGCATCCCACAAGCAACTTCATGGTGAAAGGAATGAATGCCAAGCTTGCTTTCTATCTCCCGCAAAGAAGACAGATCGAGGTAATGGCTATCAGTCTGTCAATTCCTGGAGTCTAATGAACATACGATGAAGCCTCTTTAAATGTCAATGACTTCATCAAGAATCGTGCAATATTATCGAACACCGCTCTAACGAGTAGTCCGCATCTCAAGTTATCCTTTTCCCAGATATGGTAAACTTCAAAATGAAAAGTCAGTTAATGAAAGTACAGATGCAAATCAACCATGAAAAAAAAACTAATTAGCCTTTAAATTATTCCCAATTGATTTGTAATGAACATAATCCTCCAACCAGGCCAAAGAAAGTGGAAAAAATGTCCACAAAATCGTTTGTACTCTCAAGAGAGTACAGAGAGTACAGATGCAAAATAACACTAAAAAACTAACCAAACAGCCTCCAAATTGTCCCTGATGGATTGTAATGAATATTTTTTCTTTAAACAGGCCAAAGAAATAGGACAAAAATGACCAATGCTCACTCATGAGGATACAAAAAATCTCCCAAATTATCCAAACATCCTTCCAAATTGCTTCCAATATAATGAATTAATAACTAAAAAAACCAGCCAAAGAAACTGGAAAAAATGTCCATTAAATCGTCAGATTTCAAGAGAGTACAGAGAGTACAGATGCAAAATAACACTAAAAAACTAACCAAACAGCCTCCAAATTATCCCTGATGGATTATAATGAACATATTTCCTCCAAACAGGCCAAAAAAACAGAAAAATGAAAATGCTCAGACTGAGAGAGAGTACAGATTCAAAAATCTCCCAAAAATAATCCAAACATCCCTCCAAATTGTTTCCAATGTAATATAATGAACATAATCTGAACAATCAGGCCAAAGAAACTGAAAAAAAATGTCCACAAAATTGTCTCATTTCAAGAGAGTAGAGAGTACATACAAAATAACACTAAAACCAACTAAACAACCTTCAAATTATCCTCGATGGATTGTAATGAACATATTTCCTCCAAAGCCAAAGAAATAGGAAAAGATGACCAAAATGCTCAGATTCTCAGAGTAGATGCAAAAAATCTGTAAATCATCCAAACATCCCTCCAAATTGCTTCCAATGTAATATAATGAACATAATCTGAACAACCAGACCAAAAAAAGTAGAAAAAAATGTCCCAAAAATCATCTGTACTCTCAAGAGAGTACAGAGAGTACAAATACAAAATAACACTAAAAAATTAACCAAACAGCCTCCAAATTATTCTTGATGGATTGCAATGAACATATTTCCTTCAAACAGGCCAAAGAAATAAGAAAAAAATGATCAAAATGCTCTGTACTCTCATGAGAGTATAGAGAGTACAAATGCAAAAATCCCACAGAAATCATTTAAATAGCTACTAAATTGCTTCCACTGGAATGTAATGAACATAATCTGAACAACCAGGCCAAAGAAACTGGAAAAAATATCCACAAAATCATCTGTACTCTCAAGAGAGTACAGAGAGTACAGATGCAAAATAATACTAAAAAACTAACCAAATAACCTCCAAATTATTCCTAATGGATTGTAATGAACATATTTCCTCCGAACAGGCCAAAGAAATATGAAAGAAATGACCAAAATGCTCTGTACTCTCATGAGAGTATAGAGTATGATGCGTAAATCGCCAATGTAATTTTAATTCCATCAACAACATACTATCATCCCTAATCAAATTCATCTTGAAACTTGACCAAACATCCTACCATGTGATATACTAAACATTTCACAAGGCTAATCAAAAATTTGAAAATAATGGCATGTACCATCTTGACAAAGACACATAGCAAAACATCTCCAAAAACTACTAAAATACATCCCGTTCATTTAAAGAACTCAAATGTTCTAAAATGTTCACATACTGGACGATGAGAAGAATAGAGAAAACCCTAAATTCATTAAAGTTCAGGAACACAGGTGTAAATACCTCATGTAGTCGCCTACAATACCTCAATGGAAGTTATTCGCAAGATTTGCTAAACCACTGAGCGACGGCCAGACATTCGCCGATCGAGAGCGGGAGCTGAGCTAGTGGAGAAAGCCCTAAACTATCATATGTTAGAGGAATGTCGAACGACACCCATCTCATTTTTGTTCTCCCGCTGTTTGAATGACGGGCCTGCTAGGATAAACGGGCGGTCGCCAGTCCAGCTTATAGCGCCGTTAAGTGCTAAACGGAAAAAATCACTACACGCGTGTCGATTGAGTCCAAAAGCTACGTGGGGACTCCGAACGTAATATTATCTCCTCGTGCATGGCTCTCTCTCTCTCTCTCTCTCTCTCTCTCTCTCTGTCTTCTTCTCTCCCTATCGTTCACTCCCTCAACTAGGGGTGCAAATGAACCGAGCGTTCGACAAGCTACTCGTGGTTGGGATCGATTAGAGCTCGTTCATGTTCGCTTGATTAACTAATCAAACGAGCCTGAACACTTTTTTAAATACTAGATTGCTAAATGAACAAGCTTGAACAGCTTGTCGTTCGATTCATTTATGTTCATGAACATTATCATTTAACGCTCGTGAACAAGCTCGCTAAAAAACTCGATTATGGCTCTATTACGGCTCGATTAAGGCTTATTTGTGAACAATACTGTTCAAATTATTATTTTTTTTGAGAAATTTACATACATACCACGCAATTCTTATGCATTTACATATTTCACACCTAAACTTGAATATTTATAAAACCAAGACTTTTCCCATGCGAAAAAAAGGTGCATTCACTTGGAAAAGTAACAAGGGTGGTTTTTTTGATGTAATAATAAAGATTTAAAGATTATTTAAGAAAATTAAAGCCAAAATAAATACGAAATATGTAATCAAGTGGTATGTATGTAAATCCCCCTAATTTTTTAGGCTTAATAAGCTTTATTTGATACAACCCATGTACATTTCTTAACAAGCTGCTTGCGAACAAGCTCGATTAAGGCTTGATTAAAGCTCATTTATTTTATTAAATGAGCTGCTAGTTAACAAGCTCGATAATCCAATTTGAATCGAGCTCGTGAACAAACTCGATTCAAGCTCGAGCTCGATAATGATAAATAAGCTCAAGCTTGAGCACTGTTTTTAAAAGCTTGAATCGAGCTCGAACTCGATAATATTAAATAAGCTTAAGCTTTGAACAAATACATACTAGGCCCGGCTCGATTCGTTTGCAGCCCTACCCTTAACCGTAAGGAGAAAAACCGCATGCATGAGGAAAAGGACGTAACTCCTCTCTCTCTCTCTCTCTCTCTCTCTCTCTCTTCTTCTCTCCCTATCGTTCACCCCCTCAACCGTAAGGAGAAAAACCGCATGCATGAGGAAAAGGACGTAACTCCTCCTCCCCACGCGCTCTCTCTCTCTCTCTCTCTCTCTCTCTTTTTCACGTCTGTTGCATGCAGCGACGATCCGACGTCGGTGGCCCTTGGCCCACGGTTTTGCCAAGTCCGTTGCTCTACTTCATTCACGCAAAGCCCGTCCGTCTCCTACTTCAAACCGTCGCCTCCTGCTTTAAGCTTTCCTCCAGCGAGCAGCTCCACTCCCTCGCCCTCAAGTCCGGTCTTCTCCGCTCCAACCGCTTCGTCCAATTTCCCGCCGTTGATCTCGAGTCGGAGTGGCCAGCAAAGAATCGGATCAAGCCCATACCTAATGTCGTTGTTACAGCCGCGAGCGTCCTTGAGCTCTACGCCGTTAGGGTTCAAGAAGATGACACGACCTCACAGCTTTCCAGCGATCCTCGAAACGGAGGCGTCATGGATGGTCTCTATAGTGCTCGTTTGGAACTTGTTTTCCATTACAAGTTGCATGGAAACATTGAGTCCATGATGGTATTATATTTTGGAGGAGATGAACGTAACAAAAGGAGAGATTCAATACTGCTGTCATTCCAAGATGCGAAGATAACGATGCTAGAATATGGTCTGCTTCTAATCTTCCGCATGATGCTTACAAGCTCCTTCCAGTGCCTTCTCCAATTGGTGGCGTGCTAGTGATTTGTGCGAATAGCATTCACTATCATAATCAGAGAACTCCTGTTGCTTACGTTGGTAAATGATGGAAGAGTTGTGCAAAGGCTTGATCTTATGAAATCTAAAGCTTGAGTGTTGACTTTGACGATTGCAACGGTTGAGTGTTCATTCTTTTTCTTGGGCAGTACCTGGGACTCCTACTTTGACCACTTCGCAGTTGGGAGATAGTCTTCTCATACAATATAGTAGCGGAACTTCATCGCCAACATTCATACAAACTAAAAAAGAAGGAAGCAATTCAAATGGCCATACCACTATATCAGTACCTCATAATGAAATGATGGCTTGCCCGTCAACTTCTGGGAAATTGAAAAGAGTGGTGAATTACAGAATCGAAGTAGGTTGTGAATGTGCAACAAAATAAGCTTGAATGTGTATACGGAGTATATGCATATGCTTGTCTTTATCCAGGTTTGAAGACCTCGTTATGCTGCCAGTGACGAGATGAAGCGTGGTGTCAAAGACACCACTCCTTCCGCAGGATATACCGAAAGCGAAACACCCGATGCTCTACGAGGATGATAGAGTAAATTTTGTCTAAATCTTAGACTTAGAAAAAGAGGGGGGAGAATGAATATATGTCGTATATGCATTCTTTCAGATTTGAAGACCTCGTTGTGCTCAATAGGGCACGACGAGATGAAAATCGACTGTGGTATCAGAGACACCACTGCCACGCCAGGCGTCTGAAAGCAAGCCAAAGCACTTAATCCCTACACCTGGGGATGATGCCGGGAGGTTGTCGAAATTTTATCTGATTTTTAGACTTAGAAAAAGAGGGGGAAATCAAATTTGAATAAAAGATGGAGAAATCAAATTTGAATAAAATAGGGAAATCAAATTTGAATAAAAAAGAGGGAAATCAAATTTGAATAAAAGAGGGAAATAAAATTTGAATAAAAGAGGGGGAAAATGAGAATTACTTTGAGAAGTAAATCTTCTTTTTAAAATAATAAATTAAATTATCCTTTGAACCTATAGCTTCAAAACGCTTTCTTCGCCACCGGATCTGCAATCTTTCGTACAAGCAGACAGAAGGCTATACTAAACCAAAATTAACAAAAATCATAAGGCTTTCTTTAATCAAAAATTAGGAAATTTCATTCTAATTATGATTATCAAAAGTCAACGAAATCACTAATTAGATGAAATTAGCTTAGCTATAAATTCCTGTATGTGCTCAAACATAGAGATTTCAAGTGAAACTTTAATGTCTGAAAAGGCTGTGCAGGCTAAATTGGAATTAAGTAAATACAAAATTAATCTCATAATTCAAACACAAAATTACATAAAGTTCTTATATACCGTGATGTGTGTTTTCTACTACACTGAATGCTGGTTTGTCAGTAAGTTTAAAAAAGCTTTGAGTTTAACCGCTAAGTGAGAGTAGATCTAATCCTCGGTTAGTAGTTAAACAGAGTTGACAGGATCTAAAGCTCTTAAGCGTATTCAAACTAATCAATTTTTCAACTCAAATCAAATATCAATCTAAGGTTATTTCCCGGTTTAGTCTTAGGACTCGATTCGGGTTAACAAAACCTAAAAACCTATAATAAGAGCTTCAAATTAGTGAAATATCTGAGAAATTGATTCTGTTAGGTGACAGTAGATCTAATCCTCTATTAGCAGCTAAACAAAGTTGACAGGATCTAAAGCTCTTCAACATATTGAAATCAATCAATTTTTCTAATCAAATCAATTCAAATCAAATATCAATCTAAAAAACTATTTAAATGAAAATATATCATTAAAAACTTAAATCAAAACTCAATCTATCCACCTTCCGCAATTATTTGTAGGAGGTGATAAACTAAGAAAACTCTAGCTCACAAAGGAGCCAATGTCAAATCAAGTGTTCTGTTATGTTCACTCTCAATCAATCTATTGCCAGTAAGGACGTGGCCCGTGTCCTCTGGGCTGGTTTGGCCAATAAGCTCCAGATGAAGCATTATGAGAGTCCGATCTTTGGTTTGGCCATCTCTCCATTATATTACGATTACGACCATAGCCCGTATGCTCCACAATGTCTCTGCCCTTTGAGTTGTGAATCATAGGGTATACTTAATAGGGTAAGCAACCCTCTGTTAGCTAAGGTGGACTTATGATTATCTCCTTAGACAAATACCACCCTAGGTCTATAAGGATTTCTTAGACGACGTAACCCATGTATTGCTGATGAGGATCCTTCTGTCAGGTTGGGTCGACTACCTCCTTTAACTAAGTAGACTACGGACCGTGACTACCCGGGATGACAAAACCATGGGATCTAGATCGGGCACGTCATCATTCTCCCAACCATTCAGCTTAAGCTAAAATGATGAATTTCATATCCTAAATTTTAAAACTCCATATGCTGCTACTATACGTTACACATTCAGTGATCTAACGACTAGCCTTAATCGAAAGTTCTCTCTCACTTCTTGAGAGGGATAATTAACTATAGGGGCTTGTGCCTATAGGAAACCTGCAACTGGAGAAGAACACCGTCATGAGGCGAGTTCTTCTCCTAGTTTTTGGCATCTCTCATTTTTGTCCCCTTTATGACCCTTCTCTTCACCGTAATTGGAGAAGAACACCGTCATGAGGCGGGTTCTTCTCTTGGTTTTTGGCAAACTCAACCATGTTTCCTTGCCGATCATTGCAATGCGCAGAAAGAACGAGTCAGAACATGTGGGATCAATGTGTGAATGTGGATATATACATGCTTGTGCTTCTTTGCAAGTTTGAAGGCCTCGTTGTGCTCATGAGGATGCGACCAGATGAAAAATCGACACCGCTCGCTATGCTCATGAGGGTGTACCAAGTAAGTCAACATCCGTTAAATGTAGCTCATCCTAGACGAAATACTGTCAAAATTTTGTCTAATTTCTAGACTTAGAAAAAAATGGCAATGAATATATATTGCATTGTATGTCTTCTTTTAGGTTTAAAGGCCTCGTCACGCTCATTAGGGTGTGACAAGATGGAAATCGGCTGTGGTGTCGGAATACACCACTCGCTATGCTCATTAGGGCTTATCGAGAAAGCCAAAACACTCCCGATGCAGCCCTCTATGCGGGTATGATGCCGGGAGGCTGCCAAAATTATGCCTGATTTTGGATTAAATTTAAGACTTAAGCAAATTTAAATGGAAATCATTTAAACTTAAATAAAAAAATACACGATAAACATGAAAATAAACATTAAAATAAAGTGGAGAATGCTTAAAAAAAACAAAACAAAACAAAGAGGAAACATAATACTAAAGTAAACTACTTACTTTAAAAAGAAGCAAGTTCCCTTCCTTTCTTCAAAATCCTTAAAGGCTATGAAATTTTGCCTTCAAGCAAATAATGTGAAAAGTAAAACTCCCCCACTAGCTTTATTTATAGGAAAGGAAAGCTATCTTTGTGAGACCCACTTATAATTAAACTAACTACATTGTAAAACATATCACAATAAGCTTTGTTCCATATTTGTTATAAAAAAAAATGCAAGTGAAACTTATGGAAGTTAATACTAAACTCATAATAAACTTGCAATAAATTTAAAGTTTAATTTTCAAATGAATAGAGAATTTGATATGAAGTTAAAAAAATGAATCTAAATTGGGTTTAACAACTCTTATTGTAGAAAATATGAAAAGTCCTTAATTGATAAAATTAGAGAGGTTTGAAGCTTTCTTTTGGGTGAACTTCGTACATATAAACTTGTATGAATACAACTGCATGAAGTATGTCCTCGCACATATCTTATATCGGTCACTCCTTTGGGTCAAATATTCCAAAATACATGCAAATGCTTGAATGAAAATAAATTCATTACACATATCAAAAATAAATATATTCTTATTCAAAGTTCGTACAAAATTTCAAATGTTCGCCACTGGATCTGTAGTTCTTTGTACAAGCAGACAGAAGACGACACTAAACTAAATGCTGCACGAATGAAGGAGCTTTCCTTCAATACAAAAACTAAGGAACTTCATTCTAAATTATGATTTTCAAAATCAACGAAATCACTAATTATGTGAAATTATTTAAGCTATAAATACCTGTATGTGCTCAGACATAGAGATTTCAAGTATAAATTTTAATGTCTGAAAAGGCTGCGCAGGCTAAATTGGAATTAAATAAAAATACAAAATCAAGCTCATAATTTAGAAATAAAATTACCTAAATTACTAATCACCCGCATGGGCCCCGAAACTATGCTGAATGTTTAGATTCAAGTATCTGAGGATGCTACGTGCGGTGCTTTCCGGTTTAGTCTTAGGACTGGGTCTGGGTTAACAAAAGCTAAAAATTTATTATAAAAATTTCAAATTAGTAAAATATCTGATAAATTAATTCTGTTAGGTGGTAGTAGATCTAATTCTTTGTTAGCAGTTAAATAAAGTTGATAGGATTTAAAGCTCTTAAACATATTTAAATTAATCAAATTAACTTAAATTAAATATCAATCTCTAAAAAATTATTTAAGTGAAATCTAATCATTAAAATCTTAAAGCAAACTCAATCTATCCACCTTCTGCAACTGTTTGTCGGGGGTGACAAATTAAGAAAACTTTAGCTCACAAAGGAGCCAATGTCAAATCAAGTGTTCTATTATGTTCACTCTCAATCAATCTTTTGCCAGTAAGGACGTAGCCCATGTCCTCTGACTGCGTGGTTTGGCCAGTAGGCTTTACAGATGAAGCAGTTGCAACCAGAGTCCTCTGATCGGGTGGTTTGGCCAATTAGAATCCATTATATTACGATCACGGCTGTCGCCCGTATGCTGCCCAGTGGCTCTGCCCTTTGAGTTGTGAATCATAGGGTATACTTGATAGGACAAACAACCTTCTGTCAGCTAAGGTAGACTTAAGCCTGTCTCCTTAGACAAACACCATCCCAGATCTACAAGGATTTCTTGGACAATGTAATCCATGTGTTGCTAATAAGGATCCTTCTGCCAGGTTGGGTTGACTACCTCCTCTGACTAAGTAAAGTAGGGACCGCGATGGCTCGGGATGACAGAATCATGAGATCTAGATTAGGCACATCATCATTCTCCCAACCATCTAATTTAAGTTGTAATGATGAATTTCATAATCTAAATTTTGAAACTCCATATGCTGCTTCTATACACTACGTATTAAGCGGCATAATGACTAACTTTAATCAAAAGTTCTCTCTCACTTATTGAGAGGGGTAATTAACTATAGGGGCTTGCGCCTATAGGAAACCTGGAACCAGATCTAAAGTCCTCACCAAATGAGGATGAAATCTCTGGGTATCGTCTTATCTACTATTCCGTCTACCTTCTGAAAATTACACTGACACATCTTTAAATCACTCTCTTCAATTCAATTTCTCGAGAAGTCGGTGGTGAATTTTTGGAGCCTGCAAGCAACGAAGAAGAGGAGCGATGAGAAAAATGATACTCATGAGATGTTCACAGAGGAGAGCTAGGGCACGAAGACGGGATTTCGATGGGGTTAATGGAGTGGTAATTTTGAGAAGGAAAGAAAATTTTGGGTGGCGGAAAAGTAAATGATAGGGCTAGGTGTTAGATATGTAATAACTATAGTTTGAAGTGTTATGTATGTAAATCTCCCATAATTAAATTATTAAAGTAGTAAGATTTTAAATGCTCAAAAAATCTATTTAGTATAATTTAAATAAAATTTTATTTTAATTTGACTAAAATAAGATACCAAGTAATCGTAATAAAATATGTTAAATATAAAATTGGGCCATTCTTGTGTGCTAATGACTGTATAAGCCTAATATTGGCATTAGTGTTGATTATTTGTCTATATTTGTTAGCCTTTTTAGCTATGTCAAGAATCAACATTAGTATAAATAGTGGACATTAGACTTATTGGCGATAATAAGTATTGATATTAAAGTTGACTGTAGCATTAATCTTGTTAGTTATAAAGGACATTGACTTTATTGATGATGGTGTAGTAAATGTTAGTGTTGACAATGTAATAACTTAATGATGATAACTAGCATCATGACTGATGTTGATAGCGAACATCATCCACATTGATGTGGCATTGATGTTAGTGTCAATGGGGGATGTTAGTCTTGTTGGTTATAACAGATGTTAGCGTTGGTGTTTTATTAACAATGTGGGACATCTACCTCATTGGTGATCCACTTAGCATTGACTTTATTAGAGACAAAAATATTGGCAATGAGTTAAAGGCATACATCAACCTTGTTAGTAACGGTAGGTGTTGACATTGGTGTTAATGGCAGGTATCTGTCCTATTTAATAATGATGAGCGTTTGCACTTATATTGATAATATGTGTCAAATTTATTGGTGATGGTGGATATCAACATTGGTGTCGATTGATGGAATTAGCCTTGTGGACGATAAATAGCATTGAGAGCATACAAATAGAGTTTTAAATTCTCCCATCTAGAATTCTGTGTGGCTCAACCCAACCTCCTGAAATATGAGAAGAGAGGTCTATTTTTAAATTTTTGGAGAGGGGCATTTTTATCATTTTTTTTTCTATATATTAAAACACTATTATAGTCCATATTGATCTCATTGTTCATATAATTTTCTTTGAGAATTTTATTACTATAATGATATTAAAATTAAGTGTTCTTGGGCTCAACAAATTTGTATCATTGAGATACTCATTCGAGTGTAAAAATATAAGGTTTAGATATAGTTTAATCCCTCAAATAGTATCTTAAGATTGTCAACTATAAGCTTAGTTTATTAAAAATAGTGGAAGCTGAATTTTTTTGATGATGTATTAGTTGCCCATATTTTCCTTCATCAAAATTTTTTCATTAAAAAATAATTCAAATCATGAAATTTTGAATATAAAATCACAATATTGGAAAAATTGCATGGTGCAATAACTCCTTATACATAAATTTAAACTTCCTCTCATGTTGTAAATTAAATGTCAATTCATTAATCATAATTTCAACTTTTTCTGAGATTAATACATCATTTGATAAAAATTATGTCAAAAAATTTTCGTTGAACTCTTTAAAATTCCCAAAAAATTGCATTTAAAGGTCCTTTTGGGCTTTAAAAAATATAAAATCGATTTTAAAATGCCAAATAATGATCATACGAGGCCAAGAATGTAAAAAAAAAAACTATTTGGGCCTAAAATCAAACAACAATATCTGCTAACAAACTAGCGGAAGTAGCCACTTGATGTTTGTCTTGCATCCACATCATAATGCACATATTCCAAGCATGCACCTTGGCCACTTTCAATCCTTTTAAAATTTTTAATTTTATAAACATTTTTTAATTAATTTTTAAATAAATTTAAAAAATGCAAGTTATTGTATTATTTAGAAAAAAACTATCAATTTTTTTATCTCATTTTATTACAAATAACCTTTATGTGATTTTGGAGAGGTCACAAATTTCCTCCTTATGATCCAATTTTTTTCTTTAAAAAAGGCCAAAAATTATCCTACATGAAGCATTATTATAAGAGCAGTTTAGATTTGAAATTCACATGTCAGGGATTTAGTCTTTTTCTAGAAAAGAGATCGTATGTCCTCATTTGATGGATTGGACTCGAAGAGAAGTGCCGATATTCAAAACCTTTTATAACAAGGCTATAATCTTCTCTCACAAGTAGAGTTAACCATCACCATTTGGTCTGCTGAGATTTGAGAAAAATATGTTTAAGGTTTAAAAAACCATTAAACAAAGCTTCAATCATCATTTAAAAATGAGATCGATCGTTCTTGCTTGAATGGATGACATTCGAGGAAGCAATGTTCAGTTTCAAAAATTCTTATCGAGTTTCCTCACTTGGATGAATTTGATATGTTGAGAGGTCGATATGATGATTTTCTATCAACGAAGTCACATGAAGTCAATGACGAATGAAATTCTTACGTGAAATTTGATAGTTTAGTTGGGGACCCAACTTCTTGTTATTTTGATCTGATTTGGATGATCTTCGCTAAAATTTTCTTCATTTTTCTTGTTGCCCTTATCAGATATTTTTTCTTATGCAATTTTTCACAAATGTGTAATTTTCTTTTAAAAAAGAACCCCATAGGTCTGTACGATTTGAATATAATTCATTATAGTAGAGAGAGCACCACATTTTTAATGCAATAATAAAATCATCAATTTTTTTTGCTTTCAAGTCTCTTAAAAAATATCATCTATGGTACCTCATAACTTCACCATTAACCTTCAGTTAAAACCCACAATTAAAAAAGAAGCCAAACTTCAATTACATGTGAGAAGAAAACTTATTCATTAGAATAGTTCTGCCATTTTTATTCTAATCCAAGCTCATATATCTTAACTTTTGAAATAAAGACAATACGATGTAGAATTTTTTTAAGAAAAGAGTTTTTTGATCTAACTAATCTTCACATAAGCATGCAAAAAATCACCCCAGAATCTAATGAGAATGACACACCTAATGATATCATACCCATCATTTCTAAATCTGATAATGTGGCACCTGATGAACTACTTACTTTTAGAACCATTTAACATGTTGTTGACTTAATTTTAGGTTCTTATGCTATCAACCTTACATATTATAAGACAAATCCCACTAAATATATTGAAAATAAGAGATAAGTTGAAGAGTCCTTAAGAAAGCTTTCTACAAGAGAGTTTGAGCCCTTCTATTATTCCTGTTTTAAAACCCCTAAGAAGGAATGAAACATAGCGAATATGTGTTGATAGTCGGATCATAAATAATATTATTGTCAAATATAGATTTTATTATTCCTTGAATGGATAGTTTGCTATATTAATCGCTAATGCTAATGTTTTCTTCAAATTAATTTGAAAAATATTTATCATAAAATTAAAATTTAATAAAAAATGAATAAAAATTACTTCTAAGATCCTTAATAGACTCTATGAACAGTTAGTTATACTCTTTGGAGTCTCAAATACATTTAGTATATTAATGAGATAAATGAATACTATTCTGAAGCTCTTTGTAAGAAAAATTGTCATATTCATTGATGATGTTTTGATTTTTAGCACAAAGTAGACCACCTACTTCATCTTAGATAAATTTTTAAAATCTTTTAAAATGAGAATTTATATATTAATTAAAAAATATTTTCTTTAACAAATTGATGTGACTTTCTTAGGATTTATTATTTTCTCAATTGAAAAAAAAACATATCCTTATCAAAGTTATTGTAATATTAGATTAATCAACAGCTAAAAGTTTTGCTGATGTTAAAAATTTTCATGATTTAACAATTTTTATAAATAATTCATAATAAAATTTAGCACAATTATAGCTTGAATCACTATTTTATTAAAATTATAAAAAATTTATTAAACCGCATCTACACAAAAGGATTTAGATTAAATTAATATTTTGATGAATTCTACTATAGTTCTTAAGCTCCTTGATTTTTATAAAGTCTTTAAGGTGACATGTAAGGCATTTGAAGTTCGAATTTTTAAAATACTAATTTAGAAAAATTATCTTATAGACTTCTTTAATGAAAAATTGAATGAGACAAAATAATAATATTCAATATATGATAGAGAATTTATGTTATAATTTAATCTTTAAGATAATAAAAATTTATTCTCAAATTTAGATCTACTTTCGCTTAAGAATATCAATACTCAAAGATAATTAAATCATAAACACACAAAATAGGTTAAGTTTTTTTTAACATTATTCTTTCATCCTCAAATATAAATTTAGAGTTGAAAACAAACTTATCCTTGGCTTTTTAAGGATAACATTAACTCACTTTTTAAGAACTTAAAATTTGAGATTTTGAATAAATTTGATATGATTATCTAGTTTATCTTTATTTTTATTTAATTTATGTTGTGCAATTAAACAAACCTATATCTTTAAAGGGGATATTTTCTATTATTAATGGGTATCTTAATCTAAGAAAAAAACTTTGGATCCCTATATCCTCTTGTGGGCTCTAAAAATTCACCACCGACTTCTCAATTAGGAGAATTTGATTTATATTAGTGAAATTTTAAGAAGGCAGATGGAATAGTAGATAAAACACTACCTAGAGATTTCACTCTCATTTTGTGAGGACTTTAGATATGATTTCAGGTTTCCTATAAGCGCAAGCACTATGGTTAATTACTCCTCCTAATACTAAGAGAGAACTTTCGATTAATGCTAGTTGTTAGATCGCTAAATGTGTTGCGTATAGTAGTAGCATGTGGAGTTTTAAAATTTAGATTTATGAAAATCTTCATTCTTTAACTTGAAGCGGATGGTTGGGGGAATGATGACATGCCTGATCAAGATCCTATGGTTCCGTCATTCGGGGTTGACGTGGTCTTTAGTCTACTTAGTCAGAGGAGGTAGTCGACCCAACCTAACCGAAGGATCCTTGTCAGCAGTCATGGGTTGCGTCCTCCAAGGGAACCTTGTAGACATAATGTGATATTTGTCTTAGGAAATAAGTTTAAGTCTACCTTAGTTGATAGATGGATTTTTTACCTATATGGTGCACCTTATGGTTCACATCTCAAGATATAGAGTCAATAGGGAGCATACGGGCTACAGTCGCGACCGTAATATAATAGTATCATTTGGCATTAGCCACCCGATCAGAGGAATCTTGTCGTAAGTGCATCATATGTGGAGCCTATTGTCCAAGCCACGCAGTCAAAGGACACGGGCCACATCCTTACTAGCATGGGATTGATTAAGTGTGAACATAGTGGAACACTTGATTTGACTTTGGCTCCTCTATGAGCTAGAGTTTTCTTAATTTGTCACCTACGATAAACAATTACAGAAGATGAATTGAATTTTATCTTTAAGTTCTTAAAGATTGAATTTCATTTAAGCATTTATAGCTTAATGACATGTTAGATTTTGAATTTGGATTGATCCTTAATTTGAGTTAATTCGATTTGAAATTGCAAGCACATTTTAAAGAAAGTATCCCCTCCGGTTGAAATCTCTATTCAACATAGTCATCATCAGGGTGGATATATTATTTTGCTATTTTAGATCTTGTCGACTCTATTAATTTAATAATAAAGGATCAAATCTAGATTTGTACTTTAAGGATTTTGAATTTGAAATTATTAAATATAAATATCTTAGATATTTTGATGATAATGACGACCCCTCCGGTTGATATTCTCAATCAACTCAACCATCATTGAGGAGTTATAAGTCTACTTAACTATTTAGTTTATTATTCCAGATCATGTCGACTCTATTAATTTAATAATTGAGGATCAGATCTAGATTTATATTTGAGAATTTTGAATTTGAGATTATCGAATATAAATATCTCGGATATTTTGATAATAATGACGACCTCTCCGATTGATATTCTCAATCAATTCAGCCATCATTGGAGAATTGATCATTCATTTTGCTGTTTCAGATCCTGTCGACCCTATTACTTTAATAATATAGGATCAGATCTACTATCATATGACAAAATTAGCTTTTCAGATATTTTACTTAGTTTGAATTCTTATAATATTATTATTGGATTTTTAGATTTTATTAACCTGAACCCAGTCCTAAGACTTAATCGGGAATCAACCCACACAACATCCTTAAACACTAAGTTTAAGCATTCAGCGTTGTGTGGCCCATGCGAGTTATTTAGAATACTTATACAAATTTTGAAAAATGTTAAATTGCATTGACGATTACTTTACATTTTGTACAATAATTCATTTCTTTCAAATGATTGCACAAATTATGAAGCATTTGAATTGAGTGATAGTTGGCTCCATAATTTATGCAAAATGAATATATTTAAAGTCTATTTAGAATTTAAGCCAACGCCTTATGTCTGCTAGCATTAATGTGGTACAGATCAGATGGCATTAGGTATTTTAGATCTTGTTCAATAATATTCATTTATTTGCATTTAGTTCATAAATCATTAAGTTATTTAAGTTTCAATGAAACTTAGCTCATGATCGCTGAGAAGCTCATATGCTCATCACAAGTATGGATATCAAAAAAGCTTATTGTTCGCGAACAGCTCGTGTTCGTCTCATTAAGTAGCTCATGTTCGGCTCGTTCGTTAACTAAGTGAGCCTGTTGACCTCACTTTTAGAGCGAGTTCTCAACTTTCTCATCATAGATCTAGGACTCTTATAGACAGTAAGAGTTTCTTAGTCTTAAGATAATTCTAATGATTAGGTGAACACTTAACCTAAGCCTGGAGACTTAGAAGGGTTAGCTATAGGAATAGGTTATGCCTTAGGGACTTAGAAATACTCGTCTACCCTATGGCCTAAACTCAATCCATGCTTT
This sequence comes from Cymbidium sinense, assembly GCA_021442155.1. NCBI lineage: Eukaryota > Viridiplantae > Streptophyta > Magnoliopsida > Asparagales > Orchidaceae > Cymbidium > Cymbidium sinense. Next base: position 66,091,549 of record CM038217.1, on the reverse strand, counting down.
CCTTCTCAAACCAAACCTCAAATTCACACCAAACCAAATTTCTAAGATTCATAATCAATCCCATGATCAAATTCAAGCTCAAGATTTCTCCATAAAACTCCATGATTAAATCCAAAATCCTTCCTAAGCACTTTGATTTCATCTTATGGACTTAGCCTTAATCCAATCCAATCCAAATTTAATTCAATCAATTTTCTCAAAGATTAATTCAATCCTTCAATCATTTATCAAATTCAAATCCAAATTTCAAACCAAACAAATCAATCTTAACTCAAATCCAAGATCGAATTTCCCTCTTAAGTCTTATGAACCACTCTCATATGCTTAGCCAAATATCAATCCAAATTATCCCAAACTCAATTGATTTCTTTATAAATCAATTGTTCATTCATTTATATTCGCAAATATAAATGAAACCCACCCTCTAATGACCAAAAAAAATCAAACTAAATAGGTTTCCCTTCTTAGCCCTTTTGACCTACATCCATAAGCTTGGTCAAATTTACTTCCAAATCACTCTAAACTCAAGTGATTTTCTCAAGGATCCTTTATATCTTCATTTATATTCCAAAATATAAATGAAATATAAATTCAAATAGCCAAAACCAAATCCAAAATAAAACCAAAATCCAATTTATACCCTTTAAGCCAATTCCTTGAACTTGGCCAATCATATCCAAATCAAATCAAAACCAATGGATTTTATCTTGAATAAATCATTCCTTCAATCATCTATCCAAATATAAATGAAATCTATAATCATCAAGCCAAATCAAAATCAACTCAAGTCAAACCCAACCTAGCCCATTTGACTTGAAATATTCAAATGAGCCAAAACTCATTTGAACCCAGACCAATTGCAATTGAATTTATTTGTTAATCTCAAATCTATATATATACTCAACTAAGTCAAACTCAACTCAAAATCAAGCCAACTAAACCCAATTGGCTCACTTAACCCAAAGTGGCAAATTTAACCTACATGAATCAAAATCAAATTCAATCCAAATGAAAGTGAATTAAGCCGATCTAAACTTCATGTCATGATTGTTGATCTTTCTTGGTTGATCAATTATCATGGATTGGGTCAAACCAAGTCAACCGAGCCTGTTGACCAAATCAACCCTTTAACCAATATGAACCCAAACTAGCCAAATTGCAATATAAACCAAATTGATTGCAACCAATGGCTCAAGTTCATTCCAAATTGATTATTGAACTTGACTAAAGCCTTAATTGAGCCCAATTTGACTAATTGGTCAACCTAACCCAACTTAGCCTAAATTGACCTTAAGGGTCAAATCAACCTAAAACCCAATCAAATCTAAATTGAACTTAACCAAAGCCTAAAATATATTTCAAATGATCAACCAAACCCAAACCAAGCCATGATTCAAGCCAATTTGGTCAATTGGGTCAAATTGGTCAACTTAGCCCAAATAGACCTGAAGGATCAAATTGGCCAAAATCCAAATTAAATCTAAATTAAACCAAAGATTGGAACTAATTGAACCAATATACTCCAAATGATCATTTGAACTTGACCCAACCCTTGGTTTGACCATATTTGACCAATTGGTCAACCTAACCTGATTTGACCCAAATGGGTCAAATTGACCCAAATTAAATGAACTCCAAATGACATGAAATTTGATCCAACTCACTTTTGACTCATTTTAAATCTGCTCAAATTAAATCCAATACCAAATGACCACTTTGCCCTTGGGTCAAAGGCATTCCATGAGAAAAGATACTTACCCAAGTGGTCATTTCTCTTCCTTGGCCTCTTGACACTCATCCATTGGTCCACCTAGGCACCAAGAACACTGATCATCTGACCCAAGAGGTGGTTAGGGTAGCCATGATTCATGGGGAGATGAATTCACCTCACCTCTCCCATTGGAACACTTGACATGAAGAACTTTCACTCCCCTTGCTAGGACACACACTTGATCTTCATGGCAGTCACTTTCCATGCCTTAGCCAACCAAAATGAGCCACCTAGGATGATTCCCTTCCATTCCCAACCATCCCAAGCCAAGGAAACCCATTTGGAGCCAAAAATTAAAATGAAAGGGGGATTTTCGACCAAAATCAAACATAAGTGAATAAAGGCAGAAAAACTCATCCCTTTGCCATCATTTCATTCTCCTAGAGCTCCAAACTAATCCGCAATCATTCCCACTTCATTTTGGAGTGAAAAACACTAAAACCAAGTGGATTGGTGAGAAAGCAATGATCACCATAAATATATCATTCTGAAGTGAAGGCGAGGCCTAGGCTCATTCCAAGGCTTCTTCCTTCACTCAAGAACGTGCTCGGATCATCACCGTCGGCGGAAACCATCCCTAGTGAGGTAATTTTCAAGAACCATAGCCGACCTTAGGACTTCTTATTTTGTGATGATTTTCATGCAATTTTAAGAATTTATTTAGAAAACCCATGCAATTTTTATTTTATTTCATCCTAATAAGAAAATAGAAGTTTTTTGGTGTGAATTGACGTGAAAATGAACCCATTCAGATGAAATTTCACTTAGATTTCGCAAAAAAAACCCCAATCCCATCGGTTTACTATTCACGGACTGCTTTCACTGGTCGGAGAGCAATAGTTATCCGATCCCGTGTTCTGGGGATCAGACGGTCCAGATCACGCCATAGATTCCCGTTTAAACCCGTCAGATCTTGCAAATCAATTTGGACCGTCTGATCAACGATTGGATGATATGAATCGATCTACACATCCCTAACCCGTGTTCATTTCGCATCTTTCATGCGGCACCCGGCTCATGCGCATTGGTGGTACCACCGCGTCCAATTCGTGAAACATGGCAGCGCATTGTCGCGTCAGCATCGCACAAGTGCTAACTGTGTTAAGTGGGAAAATCCATATTTTCTGATTTTAAAAATGAATAAAATCACCTAAACCTTCAAAAAGTCATAAAAACAAAATACTAAATGAAAAATTACAAACAAGGGCTCGTTAGATATAGCTTTCCGAGAGAATCTAACAAACCTAAAATCCCCAAATTTTATGGAATAGTTTGATCTTAATTTGAGCTTTAGTAAAAATTAAATTTTATTAATTAAACCAAAAATATACATCAGATTAAGTTGAAATTTTTAGAAGTTAAAATTGAAGTTAAAATACACCTATCATAAAAATTTCAAGTCAAAAGAATTTCTAGATTGGAAGATATTGCATTCTGAAGTTCAAATGGTAAAAATAAATTAATGGACTTTATAAAAATTGTGGAAAATCACTTAAATCAACTGAAACTTTGAAAAATCATAACAAATCATAGAAAAATTCTATAAATACAATTAAAAATTGATTTTAAATGTATTTAAGAGAAGAATCCATTAAAATTAATTCTAATTGATTTTGAATAATAATTAAGGCTTAATTTAGGTTTAATTAAAAACTTAATTAGCTTAATTACTCCATAATTACTCGAGCAATTAATTCCAAAATTTTTGAGGTTGATTAATTGGATGACCCCTACCTCCCATAATTTTTTTGGGATTTATTGCTGGTTAATTAGAGAAATTGCTTATCTTAGCTATAATTACTCTCTTAATTAATTAGGCGAGTAATTAATATTCTAAATAGTGAGAAAACCATTAATTAAACTTGCTAATCATTGTATACGAGTGAATGTACATGGGGAATGAGATTGGGACCTCTTTCCCATTTTTACCCTAAGTTCATTTCACTTGACTTGAAACTAATTAATTTGGGACTAATTAATGGTTTAATTCTTTAATTAAAATAGCTTAATTAATTAAATTGAAATCATGATCATTCTAGAACTCATCTAATTAAGTTTTTTGGGTATATCTTTAGGTGTTTAATAACCTAAAGCTATTTAAGAAAATTATGGCTAGCCTACATGTGTGGAGAAGCCATAAAAGTACTTGATTAAGTTCCTTAACCTAATTAATTATTAATTATGAGCTAATTGCATTAGGCCCTTTCACTTTTTAGGATCATTGCAAGTTATTTTCCATGCACATCATGTTGGCTCATGATTATTTAATTAATTACTTTAAGGTAACATAGGCAAGGATTAATTAATTGATTTAATTCATATCACAACTTAATTAATCCTTAAAATTCACCTAATTATATTTTCATTGAATCAAATTAATTAACAAACATGAGAATGGGTTAGGAGTAGCAGATGATATAATATCCTCTTTTCTCTAAATCAAATCAATCATGAAATCAAAAATGGATTTAAGAAACTTTGGTGTAATTTAATTAAGCTTATTTAATGTGATTGTCCTTAGGAATTAGTTGGATTGAATGAAATTACATGCTTGTATTGCTTAGTTTCTTTCCAATCATATTAAAATATTGTATACCTCTTGTAATCATGCATTCATTTCTTTCAAAAATTAATTAAGTAAAAATGATTTCTTTTATGTCAAGTTTGCATGTGTTGACTTAATTAAGAATAAGTGTGGCTATTATCACTATTAAATTATAATTATATTTTCAAAAGCTTATTAATGAATATATATATATATATATATATATATATATATATATATATATATATATATATATATATATATGTATTGTGACTTTAGTTATATATACATAAGAAGTGTATGTGAATATAAACTTAGTGAATGAAGTGAAGTTTCTTTCTTATATTCATATGTTAATTTGCATAAGTAAGATTGTTAGCTAGTATATTAGTCTACACATCCTAGAGACACACGACTTTAAGTAGCCCTAAGGAGGTCACTCCCTTAGTGCAGAACAATGGTGACGTACCTACTTGATTTAATTCTTACGCATTTTTGACATTGGAATTTAGATAGGGTTTTAATTCATTTACACAAGTAAACCACTTAAATCAAACTCTACTTTTGCATAGTTTTCTATTCTTATAGTTGCTTATACATCCATATGTATTTAAGAATAGCGGGTATATTAGTCTAGACATCCCAGGGACTCATGGCTTTAAGTAGCCCTAAGGAGGTTCCTACCTCACTCCCTTGGTGCGGAACAATGGCGACGTACTTGCTCAAAACTTTTATATATTTGAATATGTATTTAGCTAATGAATGAAAACCTCCTTTTTATATTAAGAAGACATGCATCCATATTTTGTTCAGGTGGGTGCATTGATTAGTCATATGATTTTGGGTTCTTTTCTTATGCTTTGTATAAGAATTTAGATAGAGCTTTAAATTAGTATGATAAAATAATTCAACCAAATGAAACATCAATTTCAAATATACTTGCTTACATTCATCATTTAAGTGTGCTAAGATATAAATTGCTTGTATAGTTATGTTTAGGACTTAATCATATGTATGTTCCATATGATAAAAAGAAATGAACAAGCACGTGTTATGCACAACAATAACAACAAGCCTTTATCCCATTAAGTGGGGTCGACTACATGAATCCTTCATCACCATTGTGTTCTATTATATGTCAAATTCTCATTTAATTCAAGTATACTAAGGTCATTTTTATACATCTTAACCAAGTCTTTTTAGGTCTACCTCTACCTTTCTTAACATAAGGAAAATCTAATGCATCTATTCTCCTAACCTGTTCATCAGAAGGCCGACACTTTATGTGACCAGACCATCTAAGGTGACTCTCTCTAATCTTATATGCCACTGGAGCTACTCTAACTTTTTCCCCGAACATACTCATTTCGCATTTTATCTCTAAGAGTAAAGCCACTCATCGAGCTAAGCATCCTCATCGCTGTAACACTTAACTTAGTTTTATTCTTCTATTTTATTGGACAACATTTTGCACCATAAGTCATTGCAGGTCTTACCACCATGTTATGTGATAATAATTAATTCTAATTAATCTTAAGATGTCTTCCTTATTGAATGAGATTATTTTAAGTGAACATAAACTTAGAATTAATTTGAAATATGTAATAAGCCATTCACTAAAGAGAATTGGTTAATTAAATGGCTTTAGATGTGACTTAAGGTTGGGATAAAAGAGAGTGATCCTCTCTTTTCCTTTCTTTAACACTTAGTTATTAAGTGTAAGTTAAGTGAAATAAAAGAGAAAAATATTAAATAAAACTCACAAATCCATTAAATCACTTAAAGTGAAACCACCCTTCAAATTAAATCCTTCCTTAGCAAATCTTAACTCTAAAGCCTATCTAGGCATACCACACAAGCCTTAACACACATATTAGAATTTAGCCGCCATTTCTAACTTTATGTTAAGGCGGTGCATGGTTTGATGTATGTTTGGTTTTATGATGTATTATTATAGACCAGATGTTAGGGTGTATGTTTCGTAGATTGGATGTTAGGCCATGATTAGCCTAATCATATTTTCTACAGGAGATTGTGCTTAAGGGGTGCTTAAAATAAATATAAATGCTCTTTTTTGTAGTTAAATTTATTTATTTTTCCTATTTTCAATTTAATTATGCATTAGGAATTAGGATTATTGTTATGGGGGTATATGATGAGCATTGGCTAGAGGGTTTTGTCCTAGGAAGCCATGCGATGCCTTGAAGTGAACCAAATCAAAGGAGGAAAGAAGACATGAAGACTTGAAGAGAGAAGACCCCCATAATAGTTATTCATTTATGTAATTGTAATTATTTTTTTTGTAATCTGGGTTGTATAAGGGTTGAGCTCGGCTACCCATTTCTCTTTTCACGTTGCATACCCAACTGCACTGGACTTTTATTCTTTTGCAGTAGTTATAAAATGTTTAATGTTATGTTTAGCTTGTACATTAGAAATGACATGCATTTTCATAATTTCTTTATGATTGGTGTTTGTTGTATGGCCTGGATGCGATTAGGCTCTTAGGAAAAAATAAATCTTTTACCTAACTACAACTCATAACTAATTTTTTAAACAACTCATAACCTCACATAAAGCCTTAGCATTAAATCAAGATAATTAAAAGATTTATCAACCCCTTAGGTGAATATTGTATGCTTTATATCATTCATATCATCTTGAATCACTCTTGTAAAATAAGGGCCTCCATTTTTGCACATATGGAAACCACTTAACCTATGAGAGCAACTCCGACTGACGGAGCTTCACCCTCTTCTCTCTTGATTTGACCCATAACTCATTTCAACATACATATAGGCATATAAAGATCCCAAAGCCTTTGTTAAAATGAAGAGTCCAAAAAATAAATAAAATTTGAAAAGATTTGCATTAAACTAAGTCATTGTTCGTACCACTCATGTTCTAGTCTCTTAGAGAGTAAGTTTAATGACTTTAATTTTCTTTATAAATAATAACAACATAACCATCTTGCAAATCATATGACTTGTCTACAAAATTTTGAAATGTAGAAGGAGTTAGCTGGCCGCCACTCCAGGCGGTTATAAGTCCAGCAATCAAGTGGTTTGTCCTCTCTTGTGGAGACAAACCATATACCCATTTTCACCTTAGATTTAGGTCATGCTTTGGTTCTTGCCAAAGATCCCTAGATTTAGGATCCGAGGTAGCTATTTCTGTCGGGCTACTAACATAAATCCTCGCCTCTTAGGCATTTCCTCAATCTTCTGTTGTGGGATTATAAGTCCTAGTTTTCTAATAAAATATCAACTTTAATAAAATCAATCTTCTCAGGTTCAAACATATAAAGCCCAACCATAGGATAAATTAGAATGCTCACTTGGTCTCCTAGAATCATGAGCATCCCTTACTCATCTCCTTTGGCTTCGAAATAAGTCTCTCCTTTTGATCCATCCCACTTAATTTCTAAAACATAGCTAATTTATTGATAGTCCTATCTTTGAAATCTTTGAAAATAATAATTGCCTACTTTAATAGAGAGTATTCCTAAGGAACTCACTTTACTTAGGATGTAATTAATTATGGTGGCTTGCCCCCATAGGAAACTTTAAAACCATGTTTAAATAAACCCATACTTTATTCATCCATATAAAGTAGGAGAAAATTCTAGTATATTCGAAGTCCCACCATGCCTTAGGAGTTCTTATTAAGGTGATTTGGTCCATTGTAGGGTAGTGATTTCTATCTTTTGAGATAGTGCACTATTCCTTAATGTCATGCCCGATCCTCGATAAGTACACCCTAAGATCTACATGGTATCCCCCATATCATAATCGAAAACAAACACCACAGAGCTGAACACAAACAAACATTTGGAGCTCGAGTTATAAATGAGCCGAACATGAATAATCCTTTGTTTGATCATGTTTGGCTCGATGTAACTCAAAATAAAATATTATATTATATATATATATATATATATATATATATATATATATATATATATATATATATATACAAACACACACACACACACACACACACACACACACACACACACAAACACACACATATATATATATATATATCATAATTACAAGCATGACTTAGTGGTTAAAGTTTTTATTATGCAAAAGTTTGGCCCAAGTTCGAATCCTACCTCTTACATATTTTTTAGATTATTGTATTTCGAGCCATTCCGAATAATTTGAGCTAAACATGAACAAAGAAATTTTCAAATGAATCGAACACGAATAAGGGTTCGACTAGTTTACACCCCTAATCATAAGTCTCATTCAAATTCTTTTTACTCTAAACGATCGTTTAGTATGAATCGTAACATAATTTGATTATTCAATAAGAAATATGATTTATGCTCATTGACAAGCTTTCAAACCTTATGAGTTTAGCCCATTAAATGTTTATTCTTGGTCATAAGTGAGTCATTATATCTCATTCAAGCTTACTTGTGTGAACCCAAGTACATTTTAGTTCTTATGAAATAAGATATAAAATTATCTAAATGTCTATTATGAAGCCATGTTTGTTGACAAATTTGTAAGTTCATCGTTAATCTCATTCAAGTTGTTTGATTCTTTTTAGCTACCTGATGCAGAATGTAACACAGTATGTTGCAAGTTTCATTTATACTCATTAATAAGCTATCGAGTCCCCATGTAAGCTCATACTTATTTAAAGGCTTTTAGAATTCTTATATATGTAGGTTTAGCTTCAATTTATCATTTTCATTTAAGTTTAATTTAAGCTTATTAATGCACTTATTTAATCATGTTTAAGCTTCATGATAGTCAAAATTTTGGTAGCCTCCTTGCATCATCCCCGCAGAGGGGGCTGCATCGGGGGCTATTCGTCCTTCCCATCAGCTCTACTGAGCATAACGATCAATGTCTTGTGACACTATGTCCGGTGCCTTCTACCTGTTAGCTCTATTGAGTATAACGAGGTCTTCGAATACCTGTATAAAAAGAGCATATATGTGGATTTATTCTTTAATTTATCATTCTCAAATAAATTCAATTTAAGCTCATCAACACTTTTATTTGATCTTATTTAAGTCTCCCTTCAGTCCAAATTCCAGAGCCTCCCAGTGTCGTTCCCATTATGGGGCTATATCGGGAGTGCTAGAGCCTTCCTACCATGCTTAAAAAAGTTTGCATAGTCAATTTCTTGTGACACTGTGGCTTAAGGAATCTTTCAAACCCATCACGCTTAAGAAAATATGCATAGGCCTTCAATACATTAAGCAAGTATATACACAGGTGTTTGAAATAAAATTCGATAGCCTCCCGGCGTCATCCCCGTGTAAGGGGTTGCATCGGAAGTGCTAGAGCCTTCCTACCATGCTTAAAGAAGCATGCATAATCAGTGTCTTGTGACATTGTGGCTTAAAAAATCTTTAAAACCTACCACACTTAAAAAAGCGTGCATAGACATTCAATACCTGCATAAGAGAGATCCTAGTTTCCTCATCATGCTGAACAACATGTATCTAACAAATATTTGCAATTATATTGAAAAAATAAGTACAAAAGTTTAATATACTAATCAAGCATATACACAGGTGTTTAGAACGAAATTCAATAGCCTCCCAACATCATTCCCATGCAGGGGGCTGCATGGGGAGCTATTCGACCTTCCTGTCAGCTCTATTGAGCATAACGGTCAGTATCTTGCGACACTATGACCGTGGTCTTCTACCTGCTAGCTATGTTAAGCATAATAGAGTCTTCGAACACCTGTAGATTAGCATGATGGCTACTTTAGAAAATCCACTCAATGAACACAATTGCCTTGTCCTGGTACTTGAAATAAGTTTTGAGGTCTTTTTTTTATATTTTCCAAGTTTTGCTTTCGACTCCAATAATGATGTTAAAGTATTATGTGGTGCTCAACTGGTATTAATAACACATGATCTTGAACAAGTGGGCCTTTAACGAGTGCACAGTAGTAACTTTACCTGACATTTAGCACAAGATGTACCTTAACATCCGAGCTTGACAAGCAAAACCAACACTTCTTCTCAGGGATTCTCCTATGATATTTTCCATTTTGAGATCCTTGCCCTCCTTGGGAAAGAGTATCTCCTTCCTTAACCAAACTATGTCTAAGGGCCCGTTTGGGGTTGTATCACGGCTCCGTTGCATAACGAAAACATGATGCGATACCATTTGGGAACTATGGCAATGCCACTTTCTGCTTCGCTTCCCATTCAAAAATGAGGTTTTCTAATTGAGGGATGTCGACCGCGTTCACTTATCTATAAGAAATTTTTACCCTCGCTAGCCCTTGCCTCAACCCCGTGACCTGAAAATTTGCATCTAGTTGCTTCCCTTCGCTTACAACCATCTTTAGTTCCCCAAGCAGGTGTCTTCCAACTATCATCTTCACTTCTTTACGGCATCACGTGTGATGTGTTACTTCCTTCTTTCTACATGGTTTTACTCTTACAGTGTGTTCTATCTCATTGTTACCTCAGTTTCACCCTACCTTTGTGGTTCCTAGTGAAGTGAGTTTTCTTCTCTTCTTTCCCCTCTATTGTAATTGTAATCAAGTCAAATGAGGCTATTTTATTTACTATTTCTATTAGCTATTAAGGGATGTGGTGTTTTTGAGGGAATTTTGGGGATCTACATTTGTTGCGGTTCCAATTAAAATGATTCTTACTCTCTTCTTTCCCCTGTATTACACTTATTATCAAATGAGCAATTTCTATTTCGTATCCCATTTGTATGAGCACTTTGTTATTTTGTTAGCCATTTTGGGAGGAATTGTGGGATCTGATTTTTTTGTGGGTTTGCAGTTAATATAATGTGGTGTTTATTTTTGGTTATGTGTATGTGTGTGTATGGGGGGGACACCATGCAGATCTGAGGGTGTACTTATTGAGGTGATTATGTACGACATCAAGGAATAGTGCACTATCTCAAATGGTAGAAATCACTACCCTACGATATACCTAATCACCTAATAAAGACTCATAAGGTATGATGGGTCTTCAAATGTACCAGAGTATTTTTCCCTACTTTACATGGATGAAAAAATTAGGTTTATTTAAATCAGGTTCTAAAGTTCCCTATGGGGGCAAGCCCCCATAGTTAATTACATCCTAAGAAAGGTGAGCTCCTTAGGAATACCCTCGATTAAAGTAGGAAATTATTGTCTCCAAAGAATTCAAAGATAGTACTATCAATAAATTGGCTTTGTTTGAAAGATCAAATGGGATAGATCAAAAGGAGAGATTTATTATAGATCCCAAAAAGAGATGTGCAGGGGATACTCATGATACTAGGAAGCCTAGTGAGCATCCCAAACTATTCTATGGTTGTGCTTTATATGTTTGAAATTGAGGAGAATTATATATTTGAGTTGAAATTTTATTAAAAATATAAGACTTTTAATTCTACAATACAAGAATGCAGAAATGCCTAAGAGGTGATGATTTATGCTTATAACCTCAAAGGTAAACAACGACCTCATATCTTAAATCTAGGGATCTTTAGTAAGGGCCAAAGCACGACCTATATCTAAGATAAAAGTGAGTTTAGTATTTACCTCCATAAGAGAGAGTAAATTACCCGACTGCTTGACTTATAACCACCTAGAGTGGCAGCCAGCTAAGTACTCCTACATTTTAAAACCATGTGGTCAAGTCATATATTTTGCAAGATGGCTAGGTTGTTTTTATTTAGAAAGAAACTAGAGTCCTTAAACCCACTCCCAAAGAGACTAGAGCATGAGTGGTATGAATAATGACTTAATATAATATAAATTTTATCAAATTTTGTTTAATTTTGGACTCTTTATTTGGACACAGGCTATAGGATTTTATATGCCTAAATGCATGATGAAATGGGTTATGGGCTAAATCTAGAGAGAAAGAGGTGTTTTCCATCATAGGCTCTCAAAGGTCAAGCCTTTTCCCTACCAGGCAAAAACCTTATCGTAGCAAGAGTGAAACAAAATGACATGCATGATATTAAGCATACAACATCTAGCTAAAGGGTTGCTAAATATTTTATTATCTTGATTTAATGCCTAGGTTTTATGTGATGTTATGAGTTATTTTAAAAAAATTTAGTTATGAGTCATAGTTGGGGTAGAAAATTTATTTTTCCCTAAGAGCCTAAACGGATCTAGGCCACACATTAAATCATCATATATGAAGAAACTAGAAAAAATACATGCCATTTCTATTGCACAATGTAAATAAATCATCAAATAATTTATAACCTCAACGTGAAAGAATAATAGGCTGGTGCAATCGAGTACCGCCGTACAACCCAAAAAGAAAAAGGTGGGTAGCCGAGCACTACCCTTATACATCCTAGCATATGAAAGAATAATTACAAATTATAAATGATAAGTGTTATGGGGGGGATCTTCAAGTCTTCATGCTCCCTTCTTCATTTGATTTGCTCCATTTGATTTGGTAGGTGTTGACCTCATTTTTAGGATGAGCTCTCAACTCCATCTTAGACATAAGACTCCTCTTAGACTTTAAGAGATCCTTAGTCTTAAAACACATCTAGTGATTAGGTGGACACTCAACCTAGCCCTAGAGACTTTGAAGAGTTAGCCATAGGAATAGGTCATGCTTAGGGGAGTTAGGAGAATTTGCCTACCCTATAGCTTAAATCACATTCCTTACTTCCTTCCATCAAGTCAAACTCCAAATCAAATCAACATGAAACCTAAATCAACTAGATTAAGTGATTTTCTCCAAACTCAAATCAATCCCACATGATTGAAATCCATGATCAATTCCGAATGATTGAAGCTTATGATTGAAATTCCAAGTTCAAAATATTTCCTAAGTCCTTTGATTCCCTTTTAAGGACTTAGCCTAAATCATGTCCAAATCAATTCAAACTCATGAAATTTTCTCACAACCCACTTATACTCTCATTTATATTCACATATATAAATGAAATATAAATTCAAATCAATGAAACTAAATATAAAATTCAAATCTAAATAAAAAATCTTTCCTAAGTCCTTTGATTCTCTCTTAAGGACTTAGCCTAAATCAAGTTCAAACCACTTCAAATCCTTAAAATTTTCTCATAACCCATTTATATTCTCATTTATATCCACATATATAAATGAAATATAAATTCAAACAACTAAAACCAATTCCAAAAATCAAGCTCAAATTCAATCAAAATCCAACCTAAGCTTTTCAAGTGAAAATCTAGAACTTAGCCAAATCAATTTCAAATCAAGCCAAACCCTTGATTTTTTTTCATGATTCAATCAATCCTTCAATCAAGAATCCAAATATAAACATAAACTTCAATCATCAAACCAAAACTCAATTCAAAAATCAAACCCAAGTCAAATTCATGTTCGCCCTTTGAACTTGAAATTATCAAATGAATCAAAACCCATTTGACTTCAAACCACTTGCAAATGGATTTATATTTCATTCATAAGCCCATATGTGAGTTCAATCAAACTCAAATCAAGCTTTGACTAAGTCATTTGACCCACTTAGGCTCACTTGATCCAAAGTGACCTAAAGTACCCTTATGAGCCAAATTCTAATCCTAACCAAATTGGATTGAACTAAGCCACCTAAGCTTCTCATCATGATCAACAATCATCATGAGATGATCAATCACTAAAATTAGGTCAAACCAAGTCCAACTTAAGTGTTGACCAAGTCAACACTTAGCCAAAATGAAACTTAAACTAGCTAAAATCCATCATAGGCCAAATTAATTGAAACCATTGATCAAAACTCATTCATGATCAATGTTTGAACTTGACCAAGTCAACATTTGAGCTTAACCTAGCCCAATTGGACACTTGACCCAAGTTGACCCAACTTGACCCAACTTGACCTAAAAAGTCAAAATGTGTCAAAACTTGATCTAAGCAAAATTGATTGAAACCAATGGGTCAAGTTCATTCCAAAATGATTGTTGAACTTGACCAAAGCCTCAATTGGCTAACTAGACCTAACCTAGCCCAATTGACCATGAACCCAACTTGACCTAAAGGGTCAAATTGAGCCAAACTCAAATATAAACCAAATTGATTGGAAACCAAGATACCAATCCATTTCAAATGACCAACCAAACATGAACCAACCCATGACCTAACCCAAATAGGTCAAATGGGTCACTTTGGTCAACTTGACTTATTTGATCTAGAATGAACACAATTGAACCAAAACCAAATATAAACTAAATATAAGCCAAATTGAATTAAACCAAAGCAACCAAAACATTTTAAATGGTCATATGAACTTGACCCAACCCTTAGTTTAACCCAATTTGACCAATTGGTCAACTTGACCCAAGTTGATCCATTTTGACCTAAATGGGTCAACATGAGCCAAATCATATTAAACCAACTCCAAATCTAACCAAACTTGGCCTAACCTATTTTTCAAACGTATCGAACATATTCAAATTGAAACCCAAGCCAGATGACCATTTCACCCCTAGGACATAGGGTAAATTTTGACCAAAACCACTTAAAATTTGGTCAATTCCTTATCATGGACACTTGGCATCCTCTTAGTGGACCAAATGGTCACTAATGGACTTAGTGCACATGACCCAATGGGTTTGGGTCAGCCAAACCCAAAACTGACCACCCCCTTTGAAAATGAGCACATGAAATCCTCCCTCCACCTTGTTTGAGCATATGGCCACCTCACCCACTCCTCCTCTGGCCAAAACTAAATGCCATGCCACTCTAAACAGCTTAAACAACCCATTGAATAGGGTCAATTGGATGGAAATGATAAGTGAAGGCACGACCGTCCGATCCTTGAAGGGGGAGATATACTCCCCCTAATTCCATTTAATCTTCACACTTTCACACTCGATTGAACTTAGGGAAGCCAGAGAAGCCATTGCCAAGTGATCCCAAGCTTCCTAGAGTGAAACTGATTTTCCATTTTCTCAATTTCATAGATTGAAAACAAAGGAGCTCCACTTGAAATCCAACTTAGCCAATACTTCATACCAAGCTAACTCCTCCCTCAAGCTTCATCAGAGGATCAAATCAAACTTGCGTAGACCTTTTCCCAAGTTCCTAAGGTAAGGGAGGTGCTATCTTGATCAAGATCGAGCCTACTTGAAGGGGAGCTTGGCCTTTAGAAGGATCCATCCAATCTCAAGACCACAAACTCTTAACAAAGCTTCGTCTCCACTAGATGAAGCTTCTCCAAGGGAATTGAGCATCGGTGATCACCTCTAGTGAGGTATGCCATTAAACTGAGCTTAATCTAGATGTGATATGGTCCTTTGTGAAGTAAAGTATCACCCCATGAGATTCTAGCTGTTAGATGTGATCTCTTTTGCATGTTGATGGTGTGGGTTGAGTTTCAATCTAATCCGAGCTCAATCGAGCTCGGATCTTCTCCTAGAAGATGGTCGGTGTCCATTTCTCATAGATAAGAATAGGGAAGGATCATGGGTCATCTATCCATGCATTTTGGATGGACGGCCATGATCAAAGACACTTAGATCCATGTTTTAATCCCATTAGAACCACGACTTTAACCTCAATCATCCGATACTTGATTAGACGGATAAGGAGAAAGTGTGTAGCACCACTGCCAATGCAGTGCTACAATGTGAACTTAAATATCGAATCCCATCATGCCACGTGGATAGCACATGTTGCGTCAACGGTCCATGTGGCGTCGATGGGATTAAACATTTAATTTGGCTATTAAATCACCTAATTAATCATGGAAACTTCCTAAATTCATATCTAAGCCTAAAAAAATTAGAAAAATATGAAATAAATTACATTGGATAGATAATGAACATAGAATATTTTAGAAATAATTTCAATAGATTTTGAACAGTGCTTTTATCTAGATTTAAGTTTTATTGGGAATGTTATTTTGCTAATTACCCTATAATTATTCCATTGATTAATCCCAAACTTCTTGTGCATAATAAGTGGGATGACTCTTGCCTCCCCTAATTTTCTTGAGATTTATTGGTGGTTTAATTAGAAGAAATGCTAGTTCATTCCTTAATCACTCTCTTAATGTAATTAAGCTTAATTAATGGTATAATTAGTGATCTAACCCTTTGATTAAGTCAATTAATTTTTGGTTAAGTGAATATGAGATTTAGGAAATAATTTTGGGATACATTTCTTAAGAGTTTCCTTAAACCCTCTTTCTTCCTTAATCTAACCTTAACTAAGGGTTAATTCACTAATTACCCCTTAATTAATTTCATAAAATTCTAAAACTTTCCAGAACTTAATTAATCTATCTTGAGTAGATTCTTAGGTATTTTAGAGCCTAAATACAATTAAGAAAATCATAATTCAACTCACATGTGTGAGAGGTGTTATGAAATTACTTAAAATAAACCCCTTAGCTTAATTAATCCTTAATCATGAGCCAATTGCATTAGGTACCTTTCTTTCCTAGGTGCATTGCTGATTTAAATTCCTTGTGTGGTTTTATGTCATATCATTGGCTCATAATTATTTGATTAACTATGCTAAGGTGGTGTAAGGGGTAATTAACACACTTAATTCATACCTTAACATAAGCAACATATAAAAATCATCTAATAATCCTAAGAACAAACCAAATCAACAAACATATGTGGGAATGGGTTAGGACCAGAAAACATTCTTTTACATTTCCTAAATCAAACATAAAACAAATTCAAAATAAAAATCATATTAGACAACTTGATTTGCTTTAAGCTTTCTTATTTCATAGGATTGTCTTTAGGAATTAATTAGGGTAAATGTGTTTACATGCTTTCATCACTTTTGTTCTTTCCTAACATATTAAATGTGTATGCCATATGAATTTCATGCATTCATGATTTTCAAAAATCAAATTGAAAATGAAATGTTTTCTTTATGTCAAATTGCATGTTTTGGCTAAAGTAAAAAATATAAGTGGCTATTATCACTACTAAATCCAAAACTATTTTTAAACTCTATAAATCAAACACCTAAAATTGAAAGTGTGCTATTTATAATTATTTATAATCTTGCATGTGGATATAAATATGAAGATATGCATAGTGTAGCTTTCCTCCTCTTTTCTTTTGGCATAGTTTTGAATAAGATTTGGCAAAGTGTATAGTTCATTTGAAAAGAACATAACACTTACCTAACCCCATTCCTATTCATTCCTATGCTATTACTTAAGAAGGACATCTAGACTTGCACATATATATTGCATAAACAAAGTTAATAAATAAATACAAGCTTTTTGCATCTTTCTCTTTTCATTCATTTCTTTTGTACATGTGTTTGTATTTAACTAAAGCGGTATATTAGTCTGGACAATCTCAGGGTTGCGAGGCTTTAAGTAGCCCTGAGTATATCTTGTACATTACACCCCTGTTGCTAACAATGGTATCGTACTCACCTACGCCGTTTATAGATATACATGTGCATGTGAATAATGGATAAAATAAACCCCTCTTTTCTACTTAATGAAAATTATGCATCATAAAGCATTCAAATTTTCTTAAGTAATATTTCTTATCATTCATCATAAAGTGTGCTAAACATTTCTATTTGTATGTATAGATATGCTAAGGATTCATTCATATGCATGTTGTACATGTTGGGAAAGAAATGAAGTGATGTGTGTTTTGTGATATTAATTCACTTTACTTAATCTTAAAATGCCTTTCTTTTGAATAGATTTGTTCAGGAAAATCTAAACTTAGGATTAAATAAAACACATAATAAAACATTCACTAAATAAAAATTAAATATGAATCCACTTTAGAAATTACTTAGGGTAAGGAAGGAAAGAGAAGTTCTCTTCTCTTTCCCCTCTCTTTAAAACTTAGTAATTAATTGTAGGATTCACTTAAACCAAACCAAAATACAAAATAAAATCAACCCAAATTAACTAAACACTTAAATGAAACCACCCTCTAAGTTGAACATCTTTACACTTAGAAAATCTAAGCCTTAAAGCTATAGCTAAACATACCACAAAAACCTTTTAAAGCACACACATTAGGTTAAGTCACCACTTCTAGTTTTAGGTTAGGGCGGTGCATGGCTTGATGTTTGCTTTTATTTTGTGATGTATTATTTTTAGTCTAGATGTTAGGGTGAACGTGCATAGAATGAATGGCAGGATAATTTAGTCTAATCATTATTTTCTACAGGGGATTGTGCATAAGGGGCACTGTAATAAAAATATAAATGCTTTTGTTGTGCATGTGCTTATACCATAAGAATAATCTAATAGGCTAGGTAGACTTGGTTACCCATATGTGGGGTGCTAAGTCCAATATACATACTTAAGATTTGTATGATTTATTTAGCTAATCTCTATTTTGCAGGTGTTAGTTAGATTTACTTTTCCTTTTCATGTAATTTTTGCAATTAGGATTTTGGAATGAATGTTATGGGAGATTAGGATGAACATTGGTCATAAGATTACATCTTATGTACCATGTGAAGCCTTTGGAGCAACCACCTTCCAACCATCCAAAAGAAGGAACCAAAAGATGGAACCAAAAAAAGGAACCAAAAGAAGAAAGAAGAAAGAAGAAAAGAAGAAATGAAGACCACAATTTGTTTTTGGGTTTGTGCAGTGGTGCTCGACCACAAATGGCCTTTTATTCTTTTATGCTAGCTTTATAAAATGTTTGATATTTTGTTTAGCTTGTGCATTAAGATGACATGTTTCCTAGTTTCTTCCTTGCTTGATGTATGACTTAGATGATGATTAGGCTCCGAGGAAAAAATAAATCTTCTACCATATTAATCAACTCAAAATTAAAAATAAATAACTCATAACCTCATTTAAAGCCTAAGTTAAAAATCAAGATAAAAGAATTAGCAACCCCTTAGCTGGATGAGTATTTCTTTTATAACATCATGCATAAAAGCATATTGTTACACTCTTGCTTCCACCTTTGCTAGAGAACTTGGCTTGACCTTTGAGAGCTATGGTGGAAAAACACCTCCCCCTTTCTCATTGATTTTGGTCCATAATCTTATTTCTCATGCATTAGGCATATGAATCCTACAAGCTTGAGCCAAATGGTTGTCCAAAAATGACTATAAAATGTAATATGTTTTGCATTAGATTTAGGTCATTTTTTATGCCCTTACATGATCTAGTCTCTTTGGGAGTGAGTTTAAAAACTTACTCTCTTTCTAAAATATATAAAAGCCTAGGTATCTTGCATAAAGCATATGACTTATCTACATAATTTGAAATCATAGGAGTTAGTTGGCGGCCACCCCCAGGTGGTTGTAAGTCCAAGCAGTTGGATGGTTTGTCCTCTCTTGTGGAGGCAAACTAAATATCCATTTTTGCCTTAGATTTTGGTCATGCTTTTGGCCCTCGCCAAAGCTCCCTAGATTTAGGTTCTGAGGTTGCTTCTCCCTTTTATGGGCCATAAGAATAAATCCTCACCTCTTAGGCCTTTTCATAATCTTGTATTGTGGAATTATAAGCCCTAAACCTTTAATAACAATTCAACTCAAATAAATAATTTAATTTCAAAAATGTAAAGCCCAACCATAGGATAGTTTGAGATGCTCGTTAGATTTCCTAGCATCGTGAGCATCTCCTAATTATCTTCTTTTGGCATCAATAATAACTCTCTCTCTTTGATCAATCCCATTTGATCTTCAAAAATAAACAAATCGATTGATAATCCTACCTATTTAAATCTTTGGAGACAATGATCATTTACCTTAATCGAGAGTATTCCTAAAGAATTCCCTTTCTTAGGATATAATTAACTATGAGTAATTACCCCTGTAGGGAACTTAACGAACCCAGTTTAAAATAAACCCTATACTTTTTCATGTAAAGTAGGGGAAGAATCTCTAGTACATATGTAGACCTATTGTCCTTAGGAGTCCTTGTTGGGGTGATTAGGTCCATTGTAGGGTAGTGACTTCTATCTTTTGAGATAGTACACCTCTCTTCAATGTCGCATCCGATCACCCTCAATAAGAACATCTACGGATCTATGTGGTGTCAAAAATGCATAAAAAGAAGGATATTTCTATCTTCATTTTATTCCGCATAAAGTGAAGATGGAAGTATACTTTATTTTAGAAATCATCATAAAAAATTCACCACAGTAGGCTTCTAGGCATCACAATGCACCGCAGGATTAAATCTTCTAGCCAATGTTCATCCTTAATCCCCATAACACTTAACCGATTCCTAATGCATAATTACATTTAAAGGAATGGAATAGTAAATCTAACTATACCTGCAAAATAAGTGTTAGCTAAATACATCATATAACCTAAGTAGTTATATGAATAATTTGAACTTAGCACCCTGCACATGGGTAATCAAGTCCACCTGTCCTAATGTATATTATGCTTAGGGGTTAAGAAACCTATAAAAGAGAGCTTTTATATTTATTTTAAGCACCCTTTAAGCATAATTCCTACATAAAATATGATTAGGCTAATCATGACCTAACATCCAGTCTATAAAACATACACCCTAACATTCAGTCTACAATAGTACATCACAGAATAAACATACATCAAATCATACACTGCTCTAACATAAAGTTAGAAGTGGTGAGTTAATCTAATGTGTGTGTCAAGGCTTATGTGGTATGTCCTAACTAGGCTTTAGAGTTAAGATTTTATAAGTATGAAGAACATTTAATTATAAAGGGTGGTTCCACTTTAAATGGTCTAACTGATTTGCAAATTCTACTTAATATTTTTTTTGTTTCATTTGATCTACACTCAACAATTAGTGTTATGAAGAGAAAGAAAGAAAGGATCACGCTCTTTTATCCCTATCTTAAGTCACTTCTAAAGCAAATTAGTTAATCAATTCCCTTTAGTGAATGGCTTATTATATATTTTAATTAGTCATAGTGTTTGGGTTCACTTTAAATAAGCTCATTCAATAAAAAAGCCATCTTAAGATTAGTTATAATGAATTACTATCATATAACACATGTTTATTCATTTCTTTCCATCATGTATATCATGCATATGATTAAATCCTTAGCATAGCTATACATACAATTTATATCTTAGCACACTTAAATGATGAATATGAGTAAATGAATTTGGGATTAATGCTTCATTTGGTTGAATTATTTTGCCATATTAATTTAAAGCTCTATCTAAATTTTTATGCAAAAGCATAAGGAAAGAACATTAAATCACATGACTAATCCACTCAACCAATTAAACAAAACATGAAAGCATATCTTTTTAATATAAAAAAGGGGGTTTTCATTCTTTAGCTAAGTACACATTCACTTGTATAAAAGTTTTAAGCAAGTACATTGTCATTATTCTGCATTAAGGAAACGAGGTAGGAACCTCCTTAGGGCTACTTAAAATCGTGCATCATTGGGATATCCAGACTAATATACCCGCTATACTTAGATACATATGGATGTAAAAACAACTACAAGAATAGAAAGCCATGCAAAAAAAATTTTTTTTTGATTTGATTTATTTATTTTGTGTAAATGAATTAAAGCTCTATCTAAATTTTGATGTGAAAATGCATAAGAATGAAATCAAGCAGATATGTCACCATTATTTCACACCAAGGGAATTAGGAAGGAAGCTCCTTAGGGCTACTTAAAGCCTTGCATCCCTGGGATGTCCAGACTAATATACCCGCTAACATTCTTATACAAATCAACACATGAATGTAAGGAAGAGACTTTATTTCATACACTAAATTTATATTCACTTGCATTTCCTATGTATATATAACTAAAGTTACAATATATATGTATATTCATTCATTAATAAACTTTTGAAAATATATTTGAGATTTAATAGTGATATTAGCCACACATATTTTTAATTAAGCCAACAAATACAAATTAACATAAAGGAAATCATTTTTTATTTCATTAATTTGAAAGAGATGGATGCATGAATCATATGACATACAACATTTAGTATAATTGGAAAGAAATAAAAGAGCGTGAGTATATAATCAATTAACTCCCAAGGGCAATCAAACTAAATAAAATTATTTAAAATGAACCAAAGTTTTTTAATGTCATTTTATTTTCATGTTTGATTTGATTTAAAAAATGTGAGAAAGGTTTGCTAATCCTAATCCCATTCATCATGTGTGAGTTAATTTTGTTTAATGAAAGGGAATTAGGTTGATTTTATGGTTTAATTAGGTTAGGGTATGAATTAAGCCAATTAATTAACCCTTACCTATGTCACCTTAAGTTAATTAATTAATTAATAATGAGCCAATATGATATGCAATCACATGAAAAGTAAATTAGCAATGCTCTTAAGAAATGAAAGGGGCCTAATGCAATTGGCTCATGATTAATAATTAATTAAGCTTAAGGGATTTAATTAATTACTTTTATGATTTTCTTACACATGTAAGCTAATCATAATTTCATTAAATTTCTTTAAACATCTAAAGGGCTACCCAAAATTGATTAAAGATAATTAGATATAAATTGGATTTGATTGAGTTAATCAAGCTCATTAATTTGTTTGGTTAGGCATTAAGCATGTTCAATTAATAAAATGAAATTAACTTAAGAAAAGATATCAAGAAAGAGGCCTTAATCTCAATCCCTAAGTCCTATATTTGATCACTTAAGGTCTGATTTTATCTTGAAGATTAATTAATTAATTAAGCAATTAATTAATCACCAATTAATTTGATTACAAAAAGTAAAGAAAATTTAAAAAATGAATTAGGAAAAATATCCCAATAACATTCCCTAAGCTCCTTTATTGTTCAATAGATGTAATTAGGATTAAATAATTATTTAAGTCATTGTTTATTCACTAATTAAATTAAGAGTGATTAAGGCTTAATCAATTAATTTCTCTAATTATGCAACCAATAAAATCCCAGAAAAATAGGGGAGGTAGAGGTCATCTCTCTAAACATCCACAGAAAATTTGAGATTAATTGGGTGATTAATTAAGGAGTAATAAGGCTATTTAAAATTTTAATTAAACCTTAATTAAGCTGAAATTACTATTCAAAATTAATTATTAATAATTTTCCTAAATTCTACTCTGAAATACCTTTAAAATGAGCTAAAGTTCATATTTTTTAAATTTTTTTATAATTAGTTATGAATTTTAGAAGTTTTAGGCTTAAAAAATAGATTAATTAACCCTAATTAAAGCCCTAATCTCGTCGGGCCACATGGCAGCTGACGCGGTACGCTGACACGGCATGTTTTTCACATGGTGTGATCAGATTGGCTATTTAAGTTGTCACATCATCACGTTGACTCAGATGGTGGCGAGTGCGCTTTCCTATGGACTATCCGATCCAAGATCAGACGGCCACGATTCAATCTGTGATTTAGAGGAGAAATCAAAGAAGATCTAACGTGATTAGATCATGATCATTTAGGATCCATCCCATTTGCAAATGGTGAAAGACGGATGCCATCCATCTTTCCTCATTCAATCCGAGCTCACCAAAGGTCGGACTATCTCCAAATTGATCCCACACCTTCGGGGAAGGGAGACGCACACATCCAACATCTAGGATCGATTGAAAATCATAATTACTTCAGAAAGGACCAACCTATTTTTGCCAGGAGCTCGATTTTGTAAAATTACCTCACCGGAGCTATTGTTCGACGGTGGGATCGACGGAGGTAGCTTCGTCTAGTATAGATGAAGCCCTATTGAGAAGAGTCAAGTTTGATTTGGTGTAGAATTCTCAGTCGACCAATCCACATGCAGAAGAGCCTTGCCTTCGATCGAACTCCAATTTTTGATGGTCGGGAAGGCTTGGGGATGATTCTGTTGGCTTCGACGAAGTATGAGGATGATGTGGGTGCGAGAAATTGGTATTTGATCAAGTGGAGGAGGAGCATTGCATGAGAAGGGGGGTGTCCTATTTTGGCTACCCACAGGAGAAGGAAATTTGAGCTCGGGAGGCTTTGGTAGGACTTAGGAGTGCTTTGAGGAGTTATGAAATCACTTGGGGAACTCTTCTTGTGTGAAATGTGTCATTTAACTCTTGAATTGAGGGGGTATACCACTCAATTGCATTTGATGGATGAACAGAATCTGTCCCTTGATTTCAACCGGTTCGCCATAGCCAGCCTACCAGAAGGGTCACCTTCGATGCCACGTGGCTCGCCATGAGTGGTCGAAGCTATGTCAGGCTACCCATGGCAGGATTTGGGCAGATGGTGTGGGATTAATCCTTCCTTGTGTCCATGGTGTGTTCAACCATGTGAGGGGGAAAGAAGGGATTACCTTTGGTCCATGACAAGTGCTAGGTAGCTCAAGTTGGGCTAAGGTGTCTTAGGAATGTGTCATTTGGCAAGTAGAGGGCTGTTATGGGAAAGGCAAACTGGACTTTGCCACTTATGGCAAGACTCCTATGCAAAGAGCTTTGCACATTGGCCAATTCCCTTGGATTGGGTCCCACTTGGATTTGGCCTGGCTTGGGGGTCAATTTGGGTCGGGTCAGGTCAGCCACCAAGGTTCCATAGGTTGGTTTGGGGTGGTTTGGTTTCATTTGGTCAAAAATGGGTTCATTTTGGGTTAGGTTGGGTTGGGTTGACCAATTAGTCAAATTGGGTCAAGCCAATGCATGAGTTAGGTTCATATGATGATTTGGGATGTTTTGGTTCAATT
Organism: Cymbidium sinense; assembly: GCA_021442155.1. Lineage (NCBI taxonomy): Eukaryota > Viridiplantae > Streptophyta > Magnoliopsida > Asparagales > Orchidaceae > Cymbidium > Cymbidium sinense. The sequence goes on along the minus strand of CM038217.1, from coordinate 66,066,668 downwards.
TATTTTGATTAATTAGACTTAGGTTTGAATTTGACTCAATTGGATTTAAAAGGGTCAAATGGGTCAAGTTGACTAATTTGACTAATTTTACCAAATTAGGTTAGGTTAGGTGTTGAGTCAAGTTCAATTGGTTGATTGAAAGTAATTATAGGCTTTGGTTTGGTTTAATTTAGATTTAATTTAAATTTTGGCCAATTTGACCCTTTAGGCCAATTTGGGCTAGGCTGGATCAAGTTGACCAATTAGTCAAATTGGGCTCAATCATGGTTTTGGTTAAGTTCAATAATCAATTTAGAGTGAACTTGAGCCATTGGTTGCAATCAATTTGGTTTAAGTCATGATTTGACCCATTTTGACTTTTTAGGCCAATTTGGGTCAACTTAGGTCAAATGGCCAATTGGACTTTGGTTTGGCTCAATTGATAGTTTGGTCATATTCAATCATTGATCATGAGTGGGTTTGAGTCAATGATTTTAATTAATTTAGCATATGGTAGGTTTTTGCTAGTTTAGGTTTCATTTGGGCTAAAGGTTGACTTGGTCAAAGACCAAGTTAACTTGGTTTGACCAAATCCAAGGTAGTTGATCACCTTAAGATGATTTCTGATCACGATATGAGGTTTGAAAGGGCTTAGTTCAATCTAATTTGGGTTGGATTAGAACTTGGCTCAAAATTGGTCTTTAGGTCATTTTTAGTCAATTGGACCTAAATGGGTTAATTGATTAGGTTTTGGCCCATTTTAAGTTTAGTTGAGCTCACATATGGATTTATGATGAAAATATAAATCCAGTTACAATTGGTTTAGAGTCAAATGGATTTTGATTCATGTGATAATTTTAAGTCAAAAGGGGTTAACATGGGCTTGACTTGGGTTTGGTTTGATAGTTGTAGTTTGTGTTTATATTTGGAATAATGATTGAAGGAATGATTGAATCATGAGGAAATCCATGGCTTATGAGTTGATTTAGGTATCATTTGGCCAAGTTCAAGAATTTGGCTAAAAAGGATAAAATTGGGAATTTGATTTGATTTGGGTTTGGTTTTGACCACTTGGATTTATATTTTATTTATATTTGTGAATATAAATGAAGATATAAATAATTCATAAGAAAATGACTTGGGTTTGGAGTGATTTGGAAGCAAATTTGACTAAGTTGAGGGATGTAGGTCAAAAGGGCTTTAGGTAGGGAATTGATTTGGTTTGATTTAGTTTGATTTGATTTGAATAGTTTGAATTTTGATTTCATTTATATTTGTGAATATAAATGAAGGAATGATTGATTTATAAAGAAGTCAATCAAGTTTGATTTGGTTTGAAGGGAGTTCTGGCTAAGCATATTGTTGACCTCACTTTTGGAGTGAGCTCTCAACCTCTCTATCTTAGACATAAGACTCCTCTAAACACTAAGAGTTTCTTAATCTTAAGACATTCTAGTATTTAGATGAACACTTAACCTAACCCTAGAGACTTAGAAGAGTTATCCGTAGAAATTGGTCATGCCTTAGGGGTATTAGGAAAACTTTCCCATCCTATAGCTTGAACCCAATCCTTACTTCCTTATGTTTTGTCAAACTTCAAATTGAAACCAACTTCAATTCCAATTCAATTGATTTTCTAAAATCATAAATCAATTTCAAATTCAAATCAAGTCCAAATTAAATCTCAAATCAACTTCAACCCAAGTGATTTTCTCAAATCATCAAACTATTTCCAAAATCCAAATTATGAATCTATCATAAGTCAAATGATTGAAACCCATGATCAAATTCTAAATCCAAAATATTTCCTAAGCCCTTTTGATTCTATCTTATGGACTTAGCTTAAAACAAATCCAAATCATTCCAAACTCAAGAGATTTTTTCACAACCCATTTATATTCTCGTTTATATTTATAAATATAAATGAAATACAAATTCAAATAACCAAACTCAATTCAAAACCCAAATCCAAATCTAACCAAAATCCAATTTATGCTCTTTCAAGTCAAATTCTTGAACTTAGCCAAATCAAACCCAAATCAATCCAAACCTTTGGATTTTCTCTTCAAATAATCAATCCCTTAAGCACAAATCCAAATATAAACATAAACTTCAATCATAAAATCAAAATCAAACTAACCCAAGTCAAACCCATATTAACCCCCTTTGACTTGAAATTGTCAAATAAATCAAAACCCATTTAACTCGAAATCACTTGCAATTGGATTTATATCTTCATAATAAGTAAATATGTGAGTTCAACCAAACTTCAATCAAGCCTTCATCAAGTCAATTAACCCATTTAGGCTCACTTGATCCAAAGTGACCTAAAGCACATTTTTGAGCCAACTTCTAATCTAACCCAAATTGGATTGAACTAAGCCCATCTAAGCCTCACATTGTGAGCAACAATCATCCTAAGATGATCAATCACTCAAGTTGGGTCAAACCAAGTCAAACCTATCCTTTGACCAAGTCAACACTTAACCCAAATGAAACCTAAACTAGATAAAATCTACCATGGGCCAAATTGATTGAAACCATTGATCTAAATCAATCCAAAACCAATGATTGAACATGATCAAGCCATCAATTGAGCCGAACCTAGCAAAATTGGCCACTTGACCCAAGTTGACCCAACTTGACCTAAAAAGTCAAAATGGGTCAAATCTTGATATAAGCCAAATTGATTGCAACCAATGGGTCAAATTCATTCTAAATCACTTGTTGAACTTAACCAAAGCTTCAATTGGCCAACTTCCAACTTGACCTAAAAGGTCAAATCAACTTGAAATCAAACCAAACCAAAATTGATTGAAACTAAAGCTTACAATACATTTTCAATGATCAACCAAGCCTAAACCTACCTATTACCTAACCCAATTGGGTCAAATGGGTCAAATTGGTCAACTTAACCCATTTGACCTAAATGAACTCAAATGAACCAAAATCAAATATAAACCAAATTGAACCAAACCAATGACACCCATAAACTCCAAATGATCATTTGAACTTGTCCTAACCCATAGTTTGACCCAATTTGACCAATTGGTCCACTTGATTTAAGTTGACCATTTTGACCTAAATGGGTCAAATTGAACTAAATCATATCAAATGAATGCCAAATCAATTAAAATTTGGCCCAACCTAGTTTTGAATCATTTCAAATCCGTCCAAATCAAAATCAACTTTAAATGACCATTTTACCCCTAAGTCAAAGGGTAACCTATGGCCAAATTCACTTGGAATTTGGTCAATTCTTTCTCATGGCCACTTGGCATCTTTTTAGTGGTCCATTTGGATTCCAAGGAGGGTGGTGCACCTGAACCAATGGGTTTGGGTCAGCCAAAACCCAACCGATGGCCAAACCGACCCCTCCAATGAAAATTCTCCACTTGGATCCCCCCATACACTCATTTAACATATGTCCACTTTCTCTCCTCCACTCCTTTGCTAAAACCGAAGCACATGGGATCCCTAACAGCCTAAACAACCCATTCAATCCAAGGAATTGATCAAAAATGGAAGAACAAACCTCGACCGTCCAATCCAAGGAGGGGGAGATATACTCCCCCTCATTCCAACTAAAACCATACTTTCTGAATTTGATTGAGCTAGGGTGATTGAAGGCAAACATCCACAAGCTTCCCAAGGTCAATTCCAAGCTTCCCAAATTTTTCCTTCTCAATTTTCTTCAAAGCAAAAATAGGGGAGGTGAGGGGATTTTCAAACTTATTCAATTCTCCACCAAACCTAAATTCACTTTGCAAGCACCATCATGGAAGCAAGTCGAGCTCACCCAAAGCATTTTCTAAGCATCCAAGCCACAAGAAGGGAGACCTAGACCAAAGTCACAAACCATTGGAGGGAGCCTTGGTCAATTGAGCACCTCACTTCAAATTGAAGCTTAAAACTTTCAACAGATCTTTGTCTCTAATAGATGAAGCTACCTCCTCCATTGGAAGCACCGGTGATGGCCTCCAATGAGGTATGACTCAAAACTAGCCTTAAGTTCAAAAATACTTGGTCCTTCATGAAGGGAATTGTAACCCCATCAAAATCTAGCTATTGGATGTTCTTCCCTACACCTCTTGATGGTGTGGGATGAATCTTAGCCTAATCCAAGCTTAGGTGAGCTTGGATCAAGCCATGGAGGATGGACGGCCTCCATCTCCCACCACTTAGGAAGGGACGAATCATGGGCCATCCATCCCGCATGTTTTGAATGGATGGCCCTGATTAAATCTCATTAGATCCATTGATTAATCCCATTGAAACCACAGAATCATTCTTGGCCATTCGATCTCAAATCGGACGGCCCGTGGAGAAAACGTGTGTGTCGCCAGCTGACGCGGCGTGCGATGTGACAACTTAAATAACCAAATCCATCGCTCCACATGGAAAGTGCACCGCGTCAGGAGTCCACATAGTGCCGATGAGATTAGTTAATTAATTAGGCCATGTGAATCCCCCTTAATCACTAAAACTTCATAAAATGATAATTAAATGTAGAAAAATCCAAAATTTATAAATGGGGCTCATTTTAAAGATGATTCAAAGGGGAATCCAATAAAATCATTTCTAATTAATTTTGAATAGTGAATTTTCCTTAATTAGGGATTAATTAAAAATTGAATTACATTAATTACTTGCTAATTACTTCATTAATTAATTCTAAATTTCTCAGACATGCTTGGTGGGATGACTTTTGCCTCCTTTAATTTTCTTGAGATTTATTAATGAGTTAATTTGGGAAATTAATTAATGAACCCCTAATCACCTCTTAATATTATTAATAGTAATTAAGCATGTGAACTATAGTTTAATCCCTTAATTAAGATGATTAAATTTTGTTTAAGTGAGGAGGAGGTTTATGGATTGGGTTTGGGATATTTCCCCTAAGTTATTCCCTAAACTGCCTTTCTTCCTTAATCTAAACATAATTAAGGATTAATCCACTAATGATCTACTTAATTAGTCTAATCAAACATTCTAAATCACTCCAGACATAATCAATCTCTTGCTGGGTAGATCCTTAGGTGTTCAAGAGCCTAAGGTAAGTTTGAAGATATCATATCCAATCCACATGTGTGGGAAGGTTATGAAAATACTTAATGAAAACTATGTAGCTTAATTAATCAATAATTGTGAGCCAATTGCATTAGGCCCCTTTATTTCCTATGTGCATTGATGATTTATATTCCATGTAGTTGCATATCATATGTTGGCTCACAATTATTTGGTTAATTATGTTAAAGTGGTATAGTTAAGGGGTAATTAATGGATTTAATTCACAGCTTAACCTAAATAAACTTAATTGGTCTAAAATTAAACTAAACCAATTCACACATGGGGGAAATGGGTTAGGACTAGTAAACTCTTTTCACATTTCGTAAATCAAATCAAATTCAAAAAAATAAAAATAAAAATCCCTTTAAAGAATTTTTGATTCACTTTGAATAATCTTATCTTATAGGATTGTCCTTAGGAATTAATTAGGGTGAAGGAAGTCATATGCTTATATCACTTTATTTCTTTTCAAGCATGCTAAATGTTGTTTGCCATATTAAATCATGCATTCATCTCCTTTGAAAAATCAAATAAAAGAAAGTATTTCCTTTATATCAAATTGCATGTTTTGGTTAACAATAAGAATATGAATGGCTATTATCACTATTGAATCAAAAAGTACCTTTCAAAACTCATAAACTAAATATTATGAATGAAGAGATGCTACTTATAAATACTTATAAGCTTGCATGTGATTATAGCATAAGATGTGTTTTATGTGATTTTCCTCTCTTTCCTTAATATGGATTTGAATTGGATTTGCAAAGTGTATAGTTCATTTGAAAAGAACATAACACTTGCTTGAATATATTTCTATGAATTTCTATGTTATGACTTAAGAAGGATCTTCACATTCACACATGTAAATTGCATAACCAAATCAAACAAAAATTATTTGCATGATTCCTCATCCATTTGTTTCTTTTTGTACATTTACATGTATTTAAGAAAAGTGATATATTAGTCTGGACAACCCGAGGGTACAAGGCTTTAAGTAGCCCCAAGTTGGTCTTGTATCTTACACCCATGGTATAGAAAATAATGGCTTCATACTCACTTATGTCTTTTATGCATGTGGAAGTGCATTTTGTTAATGGTTAAAAGAGTCCCTCTTTTCTACTTAATAAAAACATACATTCATGGAATATCCAAATTTTCTCAAACAATGTCTCTTAGCATTCATCATCAAAGTGTGCTAAAGTTTTGTATTGCATGTATAGCTTTGCTTAGGATCATTCATATTCATGGTATACATGTTGGAAAAAATAAATGGTTGTGTATTATGTGATAGTAATTCACCTTAATTAATCCTAAGATGCCTTTCTTATTGAATAGGGTTATTTAAAGCAAATCTAAACTTAGGGTTAATTAAAACACAAAATAAAGTATTCACTAAAGAAAAATCACTAATGAATCTACTTTAGAAATCACTTAAGGTAGGGATGAAAGAGAAGTTCTCTTTTCTTTTCTTCTCTTTACAACATTTAGTAACTAAATGTTGGTTCATTCAAACTAAATCAAATCATCAAATAAAATTGACAAATCAACTAAATCACTTAAAATAAAACCACCCTTCTAAATTGAATCTCTCATACTTAGAAAATCTCAACTTTAAAGCCTAGCTAAGACATGCCACACAAGCCTTAAATGACACACACATTAGGCTAAGTCACCATTTCTAGCTTTATGTTAGGGCGGTGCATGATTTGATTCCTGATTTTATTTTATGATGGTATATTTTTTAGACTGAATGTTATGATGTATGTGTGTAGATTGAATGGTAGGGCGATCTTAGTTGAATCATGTCTTTTGTTGGGGATTGTGCTTAAGGGGTGCTGTATTAAAAATATAATTATTTTTATTGTGCAGGTTGCTTATACCCCTAAGCATAATCCAAACTAGGACAGGTGGACTTGGTTACCCATGTGTGGGGTGCTAAGTCTAACTTATTCATATACATGCTTGGGTTGTGTGGTATGTTTAGCTAATATCTATTTTACAGGTTTAGTTAGATTTATCTTTTCCTTTTTCATGTAATTTTATAATTAAGATTTGGAATGAATATTATGGGGGATTAGGATGAACATTGGTCATAAGACCAAGTCTTATGCACCATGAAAAGCCTTGGAACAAACTACATCCCAACCAACCAAAAGAAATAAAGAAATTAAGAAATGAAGAAAAGAAGAAATGAAGAAATGAAGAAATGAAGAATGAAGACCCTCATAATATAAATTCCTTCTAGATTGTAATTATTCATTTGTAATCCGGGTTGTATAGGGGTAGAGCTCGACTACCCATTTCTTTTCAGGTTTGTGCGGTGGAGCCCGACCACATCAGCCTCTTATTCTTTTACACTAGCTTTATAAATTATTTGATGTTTGTTTAGCTTGTGCATTAAGATGGCATGATTTTCTTAGTTTATTCATTATTTGATGAATGGCCTGGATGTGATTAAGCTCTTAGGAAAAAATAAATTTTTTATTCAATTAATCAACTCAAAATTAAAATCAAACAACTCATAACTTCACCTAAAGCCTATGACATAAATCAAGATAAAAAGATTTAGCAATCCCTTAGCTGGATGTTGTATGTCTCACATCATGCATAAAAAATCATCTTGCTTCACTCTTGCTAATAGAGGGCTTCCACCTTTACCAGAGAAAATGGCTTGACCTTTGAGCCATTATGGAAACACACCTCATTCTTTTTGATTTTGGCTTATAACCAACTTCTCATGCATTAGGCATATGAAATCCCATAGCCTGTGTCAAATAAATTTTCCAAAAATCAAAAATAAAGCTTAGCAAAATTTGCATTAGATTAGGTCATTATTCATGCCCTTCATCATCTAATCTCTTAAGGAGTGTGTTTAAGACTTACTCTTCTTTCTAAATAAACAAGAGCTTAACTATCTTGTAAAAAACATATGAATTGCCTACATGTATTTAAAAGCATAGGAGTTAGATGGTTGCCACCCCCAGGTGATTATAATCCAACAGTCGGGTGATTTATCTTGTCTTGTGGAGGCAAACCATATACCTATTTTTACCTTAGATTCAGGTCGTGTCTTAGCACTCATCAAAGCTCCCTAGATTTAGAATTTGAGGTTGTTGTTTTTCTTTGAGGGCTAAAAGCATAAATTCTCACCTCTTAGGCATTTTCACAATCTTATATTGTGGAATTGTAAGCCCTATATTTCTAATAAACATTCAACTCAAACAAATAAATTCCCTTAACTTCAAAAATATAAAGCTCAATCATAGGATAGTTTGGGATGCTCACTAGGCTTCCTAGTATCATAAGCATCCCTTACTCATCTCCTTTTGGTTCTGAAAATAGCTCCCTCCTCTTGATCAATCCCACTTGATTTTCCAAAAAAAAAAACCAATTTGTTGATAATCTTATTTTTAAAATCTTTGGAGACAATGATCATTTACCTTAATCAAGAGTATTATTAAGAAATCTCATTCCTTAGGATGTAATTAACTATGGGGGCTTGCCTCCATAGGGAACTTAACTGGATTAGTATTATTTTTCTTACATCATGCATAAAGGCATATTATTTCACTCTTGATTTAGAGGGCTTCCACCCATGCCAGAGAACTTAGCTTCCATGTAAAATAGGGGAAGAATATCTGGTACATTCGAAGAACCACTGTCCTTAGGAGTCCTTATTAGATGATTAGGTCCATTGTATGATGGTGACTTCTATCTCTCAAGACAGTGCACAATTCCTTAATGTCATACTCGATCACCCTAATAAGTACATATGTGGATCTACATGGTGTTCCAACACACAGTAATTTTTATTTTTCAAATCCCCCAAAAGGTTTGAGAAATAAAAATAAAACCACTGATTTTTTTGGCAACTCCACTGGGGACGGTTCTTCTCTCCATCTTTGATAAATGATCGTTATCTCCAAGTATTAATAGTGGATTTATATTTCATATGAGTTCAAGACTATCCTTCTTTTCCATTGGCACTTAGCTCATTTCATTCTTAAGCTAAGCTACCCAACATCCTTTAGGCTATAAGACCTCACTCCATGTAGGTCTTAAAACCCCTATTGGGTCCCCAAATAGGTAAAAATAAAATTTAATAAGAAGAGATGATTAAAACCCTTTTTCTTACCATCTCTATGGTAAGGTAAAGTTAATTCCAAAAAAAATAAAGTAAAATAAATCCTTTATAAAAATATAGCTTTTCAAAAGCACTTTTTCAAAATTCACATTATAAAATATTTGCACAAAAATTTTTCACAAAATACATATAACTTAACCTCATCTAACAATCCTCAAGATTGTTACATGTAGGATCTTTTCAAAAATAAAATAAAAAACCATCTTTTCAAAAAGCACCTATGAATATCGTCAATCAATATACTCAAATTTATTGAATGAAGATTTCATCTCCAAATAAGAATAAAAAAATCATATTTTCAAAAAGCACAAATGAACATCTCCATTCAATATAACCAAATTTATTGAATGAAGATTTCATTCCTAAATAAAATCAAAATCATCTTTTTAAAAAAAATCACATATGATCATCCTCATTCAATATACCCAAATTTATTAAATGAAGATTTCATTTCCAAATAAAATAAAATAAAAATCATCTTTTCAAAAAAAACTTATGAACATCTCCATTCAATATACGCAAATTTATTGAATGAAGATTTCATTTCAAATCAAAATCAAAAATCATCTTTTCAAAAAGCACATATGAACATCTCCATTCAATATAACAAAATTTATTGAATGAAGATTTCATTTTCAAGTCAAAATCAAAAATCATCTTTTCAAATAGCACAAATGAACATCTCCATTCAATAAAACCAAATTTATTGAATGAAGATTTCATTTCTAAAATAAAATCAAAATCATCTTTTCAAAAAGCACAAATGAACATCTCCATTCAATATAACCTAATTTATCAAATGAATATTTCATTTCCAAATCAAAATAAAAAATCATATAATCAAAAAGCACAAATGAACATCTTCATTCAATATACTCAAATTTATTGAATGAAGATTTCATTTCCAAAATAAAATCAAGATTATCTTTTCAAAAAGCACATATGAACATCTTCATTCAATATAACCAAATTTATTGAATGAATATTTCATTCCCAAATAAAATCAAAACCCTCTTTCAAAAAGCACATATTTGGAAATGAACATCTCCATTAAATATACCCAGATTTATTGAATGAAGATTTCATTTCCAAACAAAATCATAATCATAAAATTGAAACTCCATTTCAATATATCTTACATATGTTGAAGTTGGAATTTCTTCCTTTGCAAAAATTACAAATTTGAAGATAAGCCTCTTCATTCAATACATCTAAACTTGTTGAATATAGGCTTTGTCTTCAAATAAAATCACACCATTTGAAACTCCACTCAACACATTCCACATGTGTTAAGTTAAAATTTCATTCTCTTTTCAAAAAGAAATAATTCACACACAAAAATTTCATCTTTGAAAAATAAAATATAATTGACTTCCAAATTTGTAAATGGAAATCTACTTTGCAAAAATCACCAAAACAAAACACATTTGGACTTCACTTAGCATACCTAAATTTGCTAAGTAAAGATCCTCATTTTAAAAAAAAAAGCAAAACAAAATCAAATGCATTTGGACTTTATTTAACATAACCAAATTTGCTAAGTAAATGTCCCCTATTCAAAATCAAAACACATTTGGACATCACTTAGCATACCCAAATTTGCTAAGTAAAGATCCTCTTTTCAAAATCAAACACATTGGATTCTTTATTTTGCATACCCAAAGTTGCTAAGTAAAGATCCTCTTTGCAAAATCAAAATAAATTAAAACACATTTAATCTTTATTTAGCATACCTAAATTTGCTAAGTAAAAGATCTCACTTTTTAAAAAATCAACACCAAAATCAAGACACATTTGGGCTTTATTTAGCATACCCAAATTTGCTAAGTACAGATCCCATTTTTGAAATCAAAATCAAAATTAGATTTGAAATTTGCTCAGCATACACAAATTTGCTAAGTAAAGATTCCATATCCAAATTCACACTTGATTCAAAGGGTCCTCAAACATGAAAATCAAATTCAAATATGAACCAATGGAAGCATCAAAAATTTCTTCAATGTATTTGAACCCATTTTTCTATATACATAAATTTGTTGAAAATAGATTCTAAACTCAAAAATCTCTCCTTCAAAAATCTCTTCTAAATGAGCCCCACTTAACATATTCAAATTGTTGAGTGTGGGTTCAAACTCTAAATTAAAAATTCAAAAAAGATATCAAAATTCCAAAAGTAGAAGATTTGATTTGAGTTTGTTTTTAAAAAATTACAGAATTTCAACTTAGTTTCAGTCAGCTTCTAGTCAGTTCAATTCAGTTTAGTTCCATGGATGCTCAAAAGTATGTCTTCGCTTTTCCTTTTGGAATGGATTTAGCCTTGGATTTGGCTAGCCTCCCACAGACTAACTTTGCCGGTCTGATTCACTTTGGCCGAGGATTTGAGGGGCCAGGATCACTTCAGGGGCACACAACTTTCGCCAGAGCGCAGGAGGGCGTAAGCTAGTCATCTATGTCGATTTGCCATCAGATTTTGAATTTCCCTCACTTAAGAGTAAGGCTATAGTAGTTCCCACAACAGTTGTAGTTTTAGTGCCCATGCAATTATCGCCCCAGACGCTTGTCACTCATTGGCTTCTTGGGAAGGCGCTAATTTCAAAGATAGTCTCCCCTACCTTTGAGGTAGGGTCTAGTTCCCATACTGCTCCTCCCAGTAGAACTCAGTGCCACAATAGATGCCACAAGATCAAGCGGCATCATGTGCACATAGCCAAGGAGATGGAGGTAGTTTCTTAGGTTGTGGTAGAGGAGTCACCCATTATAGTTTCTCCTCTGATCACATAAAATAAGTTCTATCCTCTCTCATGATCTGATGGAGGGGAAGATGTTAGGAGGTTTACAGGGTCACCTCCACCTGCAATTTAGTACGAGGCTCCTACTAGAGATAGAAGGAGATTGTATAGACTGACGTCAGACTGAGTTGGGCTTACAGTGAGTCCAAGGCCCAATTTGATTTATGATCGGTTATCCCTCGCAGCTGTGGTGAAAAATTCTTATAAGCGGAGTTGCCTTTCAAATCTGTTGGTAGAAAAGAAAGAGGTCATCTTTACAAAAATTCATCTTGATAAGACACCACGTAGATCTGCAGATGTATTTATTCAGGTGATCGAATACATCATCAAGGTATGGTGTACTATCTTGAAAGATAGAAGTCACTACCCTTTAGTGGAACCAATCACCTCAATAAGGAGTCCTATGGACGATGGGTTTGCATATGTACTAGAGAATCTTCCTCTACTTTACATGAAAAGGTAAAGTAGGGTTCATTTAAAATCGGGTTCGTTAAGTTCCCTACAAGGGCAAGCCCCATAGTTAATTACATCCTGAGGGATGAGATCCCTTAGGAAAACTCTTAATTAAGGTAAATGATCATTATCTTTGAAGATATCAATAGGGAAAAGACTATCAATCGATTGGTTTATTTTTGAAGATCAAATGGGATTGATCAAAAGAGGGAGTTATTATCGAAGCCAAAATGGGAATAAGTAGGAGATGCTCTCGATGCTAGGAAACCTAGCGAGCATCTCAAACTATCCTAAAATTGGACTTTACATTTTAGAAATTGATTTAGTTTGTTTGAGTTATATTTTTAATTAGAATTTTAGGACTTAAGATTCCTTACCACAAGATTAAGGAAATGCCTAAGAGATGAGGAATAATGCTTATGGCCCACAAAAGGGAGAAGCAACCTTAGAACCTAAATCTAGGTGACTTTTGTGAGGGCTAAAAGCACAACTTAAATCTAAGGAGAAAATGGGTAATTGGTTTGCCTCCATAAGAGAGGAGAAACCACCCAACAGTTTGAACTTACAACCACTTGGGGGTGGCTGCCAACTAACTCCTTCTACGATTTTAAATTCATGTAGGCAAGTCTTTATTCTTAATGCAAGATAGTTAGGCTATTTTTTTAGAAAGAGACTAAGTCCTTAAACTCTCTTCCTAAATAGACTAGATCATGTAAAGGGACATGCTTCAAATGACCAAATCTAATGCATTTAAAATTTTATTTTATTATTATTTTTGAACAATTATTTTGACTTAGGCTAATAGGATTTTTATGACTAATGCATGAGAAATCAAATTATACATTTAAATTTCTTTTATTATTTTGGAAACTATGACAATTTTGAAAATACATATGCAAAGTATTATATAGTAAATTTCCACCATGCTCAAATGCTTGTTCTCCCAAGGTGGAAGCCCTCCAATCAGAGTGAAAAAGATACATTGTTATATAAAAGAAACTCATCCAGCTAAAATTTATCTTTTTATCTTAATTTTAAGCTTTAGGTGAATTATTATTTAGTTGATTTTTAATAAGAAAATTTATTTTCTAAAGAGCTAATCATCTCCATACATAGCAAGGGAAGAAACTAGGAAAAGCATGCCACTTGCAAGCTAAACAAATCATCAACCAATTTATAAAACTATCACAAAAAAGAATAAAGGCCATTATGGTGGCACCACCACAAACTGAAAATATCAAATTGGGTAGCCGAGCTCTACCCTTATACAACCCAGATTATAAATGAATTAAATTATAATTAAGTAAAGGAACTCATTGTTATGGGGGTCTTCAAGATTTACTCTTCTTTCTTTCTTTTCTTTTCTTCCTTTTCTTTTGGTTCCTACTTTAGATGGTTGAATGGTATATGCTCCAAGGCTTCATATAATGCATAAGATGGGATCTTATGACCAATGCTCATCCTAATCCCCCATAACAAATCATTCCAAAATCCTAAATATATACATTTTTACATGAAAAGGAAATGTATAAATCTAACTAACACACAAAACAAAGGTTAGTCAAATCACACCACACAAATCCAAGCATGTATATTGGACTTATCACCCATGGGTGACTAAGTCCACACGCCTATGGATTATGCTAGGGGTATAAGCACGCAAGAAGCATTTATATTTTTATTTATGATAGCCCTTTAGCACAATAGAAAAGAATAGTTAGACTAAGCACATCCTACCATTCATTATGAGCATACACTAACATCAGTCTAAAATATTCATCACAAAATAAATAAAATATCAAACCATGCATGGACCTAACCTAAAGCTAGAAGTGGTGACTTAAATGTGTGTGCTTTGAAGGTTTGTGCATGCTTAGGCTTTAGGTTCAAATTTTCTAAGTGTGAAGAACATGTTCAACTTAGAGAGGGTTTCATTTAAGTTGTTTAAGTATTTTGGATTATTTTTATTTCATATTTTAATTTGGTTTAAGTGAAACCTACAATTAATTACTATAAGAGAGGGAAGAGAAGATAACTTCTCTTTCCTTCCCTAATCTTAAGTAATTTCTAAAGAAAGTTCACATTTTAATTTCATTTAGGTGAATGTTTTGATTAAATCTTTTAATTAATCCTAAGTTTAGATCAACTCTACAAACTATCAAAAGAAAGGCATTTTAAGATTAAGAAAAATGAATCAAAATTCACATAACACACATTACTTCAATTCTTTCCCAACATATATAACATGCATATGGATGGACCCTAAACATATCTATAAAATGAAAATAGTTAACACACTTTATGATGCATGCTAAGTAATCCATTTAAGAAAATTTAGAAGTTAAACATGTATGACTTTCTTAAGTAGAAAGGTTTTCCTTATCCCAAAATTTCACATACATGCATGAAAGTAAGAAAGGCATAAGTGAGTACAATTTAACAGAGGTGTAAGGTACAAGACCTACTTAGGGCTACTTAAATCCACAACCTGGGTTGTCCACTAATATACCACTTTCCTTAAATACAACATATGTATAAAAGAAATGAAATGGAAAAGAATATGCAAAAGTTGTTTAATAGTTTCATTTTTGTTTATGCAATTTATTCATGCAAGTAAGGCAATCCTTCTTAGATGATGCATAGGGATGAATAGGGTATAGAATTAAGTAAGTGTTGGGTTCTTTTCAAATGAACCCTACATCTTACTCCCATTCAAAACTATGCCAACATAAAAGGAAGGAAAGGCTACACTAAACATGCTTTATAATCATCACATGCAAGCTTATAATTAAAATTTAAGAATATACTTTTTAGATTTGATGTTTCATTTATAGGTTTTGAAAATACTTTGGATTTAGTAGTGATAATAGACTCATATTTTACTTTAGCCAACACATGCACATTTGACATAAAGTAAAATAATTTCATTTTAAAATTTGAAAACATGAAATCATGGATGCATGAATCACATGGCATACAATTTAACATGTTGGGAAAAATTCTAAAATGAAATCATGTAAACAAACTCACTTTAATTCTAAAGACATTCTTAAAGAATAAGAAAATTTAGAATAAATCAAAGTGAATTTCAAAATGATTTTGTTTTGTTTGAAGTTTGATTTAATTTTGAAAAGGTGAGATGAGTTTGTTATTCTAACCCATTCCCATGTGTTTTATATTTTGTTTAATTTTTAGATAATTAAATCCATTTTAAGTGTTGATTAGGTTAAGGTATGCATTAAGTGGCTTAATTAACCCTTACCTACACCACCTTAGAAAAATTAACTAAGTAATTATGAGCCAATGAGATGACATAAAACCCATAAGGTATTTAAATTTGTAATGCACCTAGTAATGAAAAGGCCTAATGCAATTTGGCTCACAATTAAAAGTTAATTAAGCTAAGGGGTTTAGCTTAAGTACTTTTAAAACACCCTTCACACTTATGAAAGGGGTTTTAATTTCCTTAATTAGACTTAGGCTATTAAACACCTAAGCATCTACCCAAGGTAGATTAATTAAGTTTTGGAGATTTTTTTTAGAATTTTTTAAAAATTGTTTAAAGGGATAATTAATGAATTAACCTTGAATTAAGAAGGGATTAAGGAAAGAAAAAGGGGTTTAGGGAATAGCTTGGGAAAAAATGCCCCAAAATTATTCCATAAAACCCTACTCTGGATCTAACCTTAATCAACTTAATCAATGGGAAAATCCACTAATTACACCTTAATTACATGAATAATTAGGAATGAGTAGAAATTTCCCTAATCAAGGCCTCAATAAATCTCAAGAAAATTAGGAGGGGGGTCATCCCTAAAATGAACCCTAGAAATTTGAGATGATGACTTAATTAATAATTAGCTAATTAACATTCCCAAAGAAACCCAAATTCGAGAAAAGGAAATCAAAATACATTGAAAAACATTTTTAAAAATTCTAGATGAAATTATCTATCCATAGCATTTTTCTTTTTTTTTGATTTTCTAGAGTTATGATTTTTTTGAAGTTTAGGAATTAATTAGAATAATAATCCTAATTAATCCATTAATACTCATGGATGCATGGTGGCGATGGTTAGTGCACTTTACACCGCATTGTGAGTACTTAAGTTGTCATCGGGAGCGGCGGCGCACATTATTTTACCTGCCATCGATCGATCGGATGGAGAACACATGGTTTTAAATGAGGATTAATTTCTAAAACATGTGGGAAATAATCTCAATCCATCTAAAATGTGGATGGATGGTAGATGGGTTGAGTTCTTCCACGAGGGAATGTGAACGTTCATGATCAAGGGATATCGAGCTGATCCTTCATGGATTCATTCAAGACTCAACCCACACCATCTAAAGACCAGCGGCCAATCCAAGGTGGATTTTACATGAAATGAAAATTTCTTTCACAAAGGACCAACACCTCTTATAAGTGGTTGGAAAATTACTAACCTCGGAGGTGATCCAGTGCTTTCGATGAGTAGCTTCATAGTGGAGGAAGCCTGGAAGTTCTAGCCTTGAGGTTGAGTGGATGAATGGGTGACCAACTCCTCTTCACTCCCCTTGCTTTGATCGAATTGATCTCCCCCTTGCCTCAGAACTCAATTGGATGCTTGGGCAAGCTCGAGATCCTACAAAGTGTAGAGGAATTTTGGTGGGATCAAGTAGAAGTTGGTCAATGAGCTCCCCATTTTATTTTATGCAAAACAAAGAAGATAAATTCAAATCCTCTAGGGACTTGGGAAAGCTCTGTGAAGGTTGCTAACTCTCTCTAGGCTCCAATCAATCAAGTGTGTGTAAAAATTTTAGTGGATTAGGGGGAGTATATCTCCCCCTATGACAATCGGACCATCGAGCATAAGCTTGCCATTTTGATAAATTGACATCATAGAGTGGGTTGTTTGGTGGTTAGGTGGTTGCTGGTCGATTTGGCAACTCCCATGTGCATCATTGAGCTTTGGGGAGTTTGAAATTTCAATTTGTCCATGGGTTTTGCATGGGTTAGCAAACCCATTGGGTTGGGTGCACCACTCATCTTAGGTCCCCCAGATTTTAGGAGAGCCTCAGTGATGTGATGAGTGCATGAAATACCCATGTAGGCCAAAATTTGTTCTATGGCCTAGGGGTATGGTCATTTTATTTTTTCAATTTGGGTATATTTGGTATGTTGAGAAAATAGGTTAGGCCAAGTTTCAATGGATTTGGAATCCATTTGATAGGGTTTGGCTCATGTTGACCCATTTAGGTCAAAATGGGTCAACTTGAGTCAAGTTGACCAATTGGTCAAATTGGGTCAAACCAAGGGTTGGGTCAAGTTCATATGACCATTTGAAATGTTTTGGTGCCTTTGGTTTGGTTCAATTTGGTATAGATTTGGTTTTGGCTCATATGACTCATTTAGGTCAAATGGGTCAAGTTGACCTATTTGACCCATTTGACCTATTTGGGTTAGGTCAAGGTAGGTTTAGGTTTGGTTAGTCATATGGAGTGGATTGGTATCTTTGTTTCCAATCAATTTGAGTTAGGTTCAATTTTGGCTCAACATGACCCCTTTAGGTCATGTTGGGTCTAGGTCAATGGGCTAGGTTGGGTCTAGTTGGCCAATTGAGGCTTTGGTCAAGTTCACAAGTGATTTGGAATGGACTTGACCCATTGGTTTCAATCAATTTGGCTTAGATCAAGTTTTACACATTTTGGCCCTTTAGGTCAAAATGGGTCAACTTTCAATGAGTGGAATTGGGCTAGTTAGGCTCAAATGTTGGCTTGAGTTCAAACATAGGTCATGAATGAACTTAGATCAATGGTTTCAATCAATTTGGCTATATTTTGGATGTTTGGGTTTCATTTTTTGGTTAAGTGTTGACTTGGTCAACCCTTAGGTTTGACTTGGTTTGACCCAATTTGATTGATTGATCATCCCATGATGATTGTTGATCATGATGAGAAGCAAATATGAGTTTGGTTCAATCCAATTTGGTTAGGATCAAAAGTTGGCTCATAAGGGTACTTTAGGTCACTTTGGGTCAAGTGAGCCTAAGTGGGTCAAATGGCTTGGTCAAAGCTTGATTTCGTTCAGTTACATGTGTACTATGGACTTATGTTTGAAATATAAATCCATTTATAGGTGGTTTGAAGTCAAATAGATTTTGATCCAATTGAAAATTTCATATTCAAAGGAAGAATATGAAGGCATTTTGAGTTTGATTTTTGAATTGGGTTTTGGTTGAAGGATTGGAGTTCAGATTTATATATGAGCTCATGATTGTAGGTTTGATTGAACCATGATAGAAAATCAAGGGTTTGAGTCGATTTGAAAGTTCTTTTGCCAAGCTCAGGATTTTGACTTGAAAGGCTTAGATTTGATTTTGATTTGATTTGAGTTTGATTTTTGAAATGGGCTTTGATTGTTTGAATTTATATTTTATTTATATATGTGAATATAAACAAGAATATAAATTGATCATGAAAAATTTTAAGAATTTGAAAGAGTTTAATCATGATTTGGGTTAAATCCATTAAAGGGAATTTAAAGGATTTAAATTAATTTTTTTATTTGAAATTTAATTTTTTGGATTGGATATGATTGATTCATATTTATATTTCATTTATATATGAGAACATAAATGAGAATACAAACATATTTTGAGAAAATCCTATGAGTTTGAAATGGTTTGATCAAAGTTTAGGTTAAATCCATTAATGAAAAAATTAAGATTTAAGGAATTTCAATTTTAATTTGAAATTTAATTTTTGAGTTGGATTTGATTGATTTATATTTATATTTCATTTATATATGAGAATATAAATAAGAATACAAATATGTTTTGAGAAAATTCCATGGATTTGAATAGGTTTGATCAAAGTTTAGGATTGACATTGCCTAAGTCCTTTAATTGAAAATTAAAGGGACTTAAGAAAATTTCATGAATTGACTTTGAATTTTGAATTTGATTTGATGGGTTTGAATTTATATTTCTTTTATATATGTGAATATAAATGAAAATATAAATGAATCATGGAAAGATCTCAAATATTTGAATAGGTTTGATATGATTATTTAAGTCCTTAGAAAGTAAACTTAAATTTGAACTTAGAATTTTGATGGATTTTGAACATGGGTTTCAATCATGGATTTAGATGGAGTTGATTTGACTTGGAGAAAATCAAAATTGATTTGAAGTTTTGACATGAAGGAAAGGTGAGAATGGTGCAAATTTCCTAACCCCAAGGCATGACCTATTCTATGGCTAAAAGGAAGGAAGAGATTAAATATTCTAAACTAAAATGAGTTTTTAGACCATGACACAAATTACACGTATTGGTGTTGATCAAAATGATCAACAACACCGACAGATCACAAGAATTAGCATAAAGAATATATCCTTAACCCAAGGAGTAGAAAGAATCCAGAGCCTAATGCAATGTTGCTCTACTTATATCCAAGAAATAAGAGAGAAGGAAGAATCCATTAAGGGATAGAGTGTGAACCTTCCACTAGGGAAGCAGGTTTAAATCATCCACGAGGGGATTAGAGGTTTGATTTGAGTTTCGCTGAGGGAAGAGGGTTGAATTTGTTTTAATTTTGTTGTTTGCTTAATTTATTTTTGTTTGTTATTTAGACTCCATGAGGGATAGAAAAATCAACTCTCCACTGGGGAAGCAAGTTCAAATCATCCACAAGGGAGGGATTTTGAAATCCACTAAGGGATAAGAATTCTAGATCCACTCGGGGGGGACTAGAAAGATTTGCATCTCACTGAGGAGCAGTAAAAGGGGTTGATTTAGATTAATTGTTTGTTTTATTTTATTTCATTGGATTTGTTTGTTTCAAATTTTTAGATTTATTTTAGATTTTAAA
The DNA here is from genome assembly GCA_021442155.1 of Cymbidium sinense. Lineage (NCBI taxonomy): Eukaryota > Viridiplantae > Streptophyta > Magnoliopsida > Asparagales > Orchidaceae > Cymbidium > Cymbidium sinense. Next base: position 66,046,382 of record CM038217.1, on the reverse strand, counting down.
ATTTGAGATGAACCCTATTGGTTTGTGAGGGATCGCACTGAGTAGGAGCCATGGAGGGCTGGACCTAACTCAGATTTACCAATCCAAAGGGAGTAGTCTACTAGACACATAATAGGACTAGCCAACCAAAGGGAATGTCTTTCAATATATAACAGTTGTACTAAGAAGAAAGTATAGTAAACTTACATCCTCCAAAGTAGGAACCAGTTGCTGGGGTGATCTATTAGCAAGGCAATAGATTGAACCCAACTTAGGGCTGACTATTGAGTGAATGCTGCGGGGAACTTAGATCAACTCAAAGATAGCCAAGAGGAGATTTCATTTTTAGATTATTGTTTTGATGAATCCTATTAGTTTACAATGGATCGCACTGAGTAGGGGTTGTGGAGGCGTAGACCTAACTCAGATTTACCAATCTAAAGGGAGTATTCTACTAACCATAAGGTAGGACTATCCAACCAAAGGAGATGTCTTTCGATTTGCAATGGCCAAGTCTTAAGAAGAAAGCATGGACTTCTTAGAGACAAGGAACCCTTTGGGGTGATGGGTTGGCAGGCAAGATCAAACCTAAGGCGACTATTGAGTGAATGCCACTTGGGAACTTAAATTAACTCAAGGATAGTCAAGATTAACTTTCATTTTTTAGATTTATTTCATTATGATGAATCCTATTGGTTTTTGCGATGAGTAGGGCCATGGAGGCCTAACTCAGATTTACCAATACAAAGGAGTAATCTACCAACGATAAGGTAGGACTATCCAACCAAAGGAGATGCCTTTCAGTATACAATGGTCAAGTTTTAAAAAGAAAGCACGGGGACTCACATCTTCTAGAAATAATGAACCACTGGGGTGATCAGTTACTTTGGGCAATAAATCAAACATGACCTAGGGTTGACTATTGAGTGAATGTCATTGGGGGACTTAAATCAGCTCAAATATAGTCAAAGATAGATTTCATTTTTAGATTTTGTTTGTTTTGATGGATCCTATTGGATTGAGATGAATCAAATTGAGAAGGAGCTTGTAGAAGCTTAGACCTATCTTAAATTTATTGAAATAAAGGGAGTAGCTTCCCGACCGATGGGAGAACTATCCGACCAAAGGAGTGCCTTTCCATTTGCAATGATCAATTGAAGGGAAGAAAGCTCTGGGACTCACATCTTCCACTAGAAAAGATCACTGGGGTGATCGATTACTTTGGGCAACAAATCGAACCCGACCTAAGGCTGCCCGTCAGTTTGCCATAGTCATGCTAGAAAGAATGCTTCACAGCCTTACATCTTTCAAAGTAGGATGACTGCCAGGGTAACTTGCTTGTAGTAAAATATATTGAACCTGACCTAAGGGTGACTATAGAATGAGTACCAAGATTTATCTCAACTCGTAGTAGTAATTCTATAGGGAGTTCTGCGACCTAAAGATAGGATGCCAGCTTGGGGAGTGGGGGCTTGAATTCCTAATCCACGAGCAAATTAATTTTGTTTATTTATTTTAATTTATTTTAATGTGGACCCTATTGATTTCTAAGGGATTAAACTGAGAAGGAGCTTATATCAGCCTAGACATATCTTAGATTTACTAAACTAAGGAAGAATCTGCATATCCATTGAACATATTTTCCAACCACAGGGGTGGCTACTAGGAAAGGGTGATTGTCCAATCCAAAAGTAACCCGGATAGTGTCTAAATATGGTCACAAAGGACTTGATCCAAATAGAGTGCCCATAGGGGATGGGGCTGGTAAAGGCTTAATCCAACACCCTGGAGAAGATGACATGGCTAGTCATAAATTCAATAGGTATTCGATATCCAACACAAGGAGAAAGAATGGGGACTCACATCTATCAAGAGTGGTGTACTCACCGGGAGAGTCTCTATCAGCATAACGAACATCAACCAACCTAAGGTGCCCGTCGGTTTACAAAAATTAGCCTATGAAGAAAGCTCGGGGACTTACATCCTTCTATAGCGAAACTAATTATTGGGATAGTTTATCTTCGGCTCGATAAGTGCTATCCGACCTAAGGAGACTACTGAAGGAATGCCATTGGGCGATTTATATCAACTCAAAAGTATTCAAGAGGAAAGGAGTCTCTGTGGGACTTACCCTAAACCTCAAATACACTCAACCTAGTTAGAATATGATGGCTAGTTCAAGAAGAAAGCATGGAGACTCACATCTTCTTAAGCCAAGTCAACATGAGGTAGCTTACTGGATGGGCAGTAGAGCATACTATAGTAACAAGGCGCTCATTTATTTGCAATGATCAAGTTAAAAAGAAAGCACGGGGGATAACATTTTCCAACAAATGACCACTGGGGTGACATACTTAGTAGCATGGGCGACCTAGAGAGCTAATGAGTGAGTGCCAGGGCTTGCTCCCACATCAAAATAACTTGAGATAAAAGATTTGTGTTTGTGTTTGTGCATGTGTTAAAAGGAATAGGATGCCACTGGGGGACTCTTACACCTACCTTAAAACACGTTGGGGAATTATGAAATGATGCCACAGATGGCAATAAGAATTCTCACTAAGAAAGGATGCCATTGGGGGACTCTTACACCTAACTTAGTTGTGCTAATCAAAATAGGATGCCTCTTGGGTTCTCTCACACATATTCTAATAGCATCGGGAGGTTGCGCTTGTGATGTGAAAGAGGGATAGGATGCCACTGGGGGACTCTTACACTACCCCAACACATCATGGTGATTAGCAAACAAGCAATAACACTTTGAAAGAAGAAGATTTGATGAATGGAATCAAATTTTGTTCTTTTATTAATGATTATTTTCAAACAAGTTTTATTTTGGGTAATATTTCTTTAGATAGAGCCCATTAATTGGAAGCATCGTGTTCCCCTTTACAATTAATAAGCTAATAAGATCCTCCTTGGTAGGCCTTCTCTATGACATAGGGGCCTTCCCAAGTGGGTTCAAACTTGCCTCCCATCTTTTGATGGGCAATAATTGGTCTTCTTAGGACTAACACAAGTTCTCTTACTTGAAAAGACCTAGGTTGAACCAGGTTATTATGAGCTTGAATCATTTTGTCTTTATACAACTCGAGGTTTTGGCACGCCCGTAGGCGACTCTCCTCTAAACCTTCGAGCTCTTCCAACCACAACTTTGCTTTATGTTCTAAAGCGATCTTATTATCCAATGCTACACTTAGTGATGGGAGCTGAACTTCTAAAGGTAGAATAACTTCAGACCCATACACTAAGAAAAATGGCATAGATTGAGTCAGAGTCCGGTATGTGGTGCGGTAGGCCCACAAGGCTTCAACCAATTGCTCATGCCACTATCGTTTGTTGTCATCAAGAGTTTTCTTCAAAATTTGATGAGAGTTTTGTTGAATGCTTTTTTCCATTTTTTGCTCTGGGATAGTAGATGGTAGAGTATCTCCAGTCTATACCATATCTTCTGGTGAAGCTGTTGATCTTCGTGCTTTTGAATGCAGTACCATTATCGAATATAATTTATTGAGGCACCCCAAACCTATATATGATATGGTTCTTGAAAAACTAAAGCACATGCTAAGTTGTGACCTCTCTGAGTGGGATGGCTTCCACCATCTTGGAAAAGTAGTCGGTAGCAGCTAGAATGAACCAGCAACCCTTAGAAGAAGGAGGATCAATCGAACCCATAATGTTGGTACCCCAACACTCAAATGGCCATGAGGCCAATGTAGGGTGTAGAATGTTGGGTGGTTGGTGGAGGACCACACCATGCACCTGAAACTAATGGCATCTTCTAGCCATGTCCATGCAGTCTGAAATCATAGAAGGCTAGTAGTATCCTAGTCTCTTAATCTTCATCTTCATCTTCGGCCCGAACTGATGAGCTCCGCATAGACCTGCATGTACTTTGGTTAAATTTCACGGGCTTCATGTTTGTCTAAACAATGTAACCATAATTGGTCAAAGGACCGGTGGTACAGGGTGCCATCAGAGCATAGAGAGCTGTTTCACCTGATGGGCTTGTGATTTCTCTTGAGGTAGTTTGCGTGTTCATAATCTATGAAGCGGTTGCCTCCAATCAGTTCCTCATCCTTTTGGCAATGGTAACCTCCCCTTCAAGAGAAAGTCTCACGATGAGTTAAGCATCAATAAGGGATAAGACTTATCTATTTTGGACCCTTATTGAAATGGACTCATCTTTTGAATATGCCAATTCTTTGGCAAGTTTGTCCAAGCATCTGTACTTGCATCTCTACTGAGAACCTTGTAGATGGTGACTTGAGAATGGGCAACAACTTCATGGTACTCATGGTAGTGATGAAGCTTGGGTTTGAGAACATTGTAGGAATGCGGTTGATAACCAACGAGAATCCCAAAGATATTGATGCTTGATGCTTGATAGCGATAACTCTCAAAGCCTCATACCGACTTATTGTTGGTGCGGGGTTAGAAATATAGTATGAGAATCTCATCACATCGTGGTTTGGAGTTAGTAGAACTATTCCTACCGCCTTTACAGGAGAATAGATCATGGTGCTTCACCTTTAAGAAAGAAGGAGCACCATCAAAATACATCTCCCATCGGTTGCCCTCTCCCAAGTTCATGATTTGTTCATTGGAGATCATCACTGGAGAATCGCGAGAAGTGGGTGTGCTACTAAAAAATCTGCTAGTGCCTATCCTTTAACCACACAGAGGGGTACAAAAGTGATATCATGAGAGTATCATGGATGAGCAGCATCAAAGAGTGGCCGTCATGAGATACTGTAGTGGATTCATCCTGGAGATCAAGTTCATCTTATGAGAAAGTATGTAGTGTCGTAGCTTTTGGGAGGCAAAGATTAAAGCTAGGCAATATTTCTCAATTGGTGGATAGTTTGCTTCAACAGGGATCAGACTACGACTGAGGTATTATAGGGTACTCTCCTTTCCTTTGTCATTGGCTTGGGGCCAAGAGCATCGAGGAGTCAATGAAGCGTAAAGGATCAATGTGCACGGGATAGGGGCTACAGTGCTTCACAAAGTATTCTTAATATCTTTGAATGTGTCGGCACTTATCATCCACTTGAACTTGGCATCCTTTTTGATGAGAATGGCTTTCTCCAAATAGGTTTGAGATAAAGCATCTTAGATATGTCAGCCATCCTTGAAACGATCTGAGTTGAGTTAAACTCTTAGGAGGTGGTATTTCTAAGATAGCTTTAATCTTTTTAGGATCTATTTCTCTTCCCCAATGTCGAACAACAAATCCAAGAAATTTTCTTGAAGGTACTCTAAATGCACACTTCAGGGGATTCATTTTCAGGTTATATTGTCTTAACCATTCAAAAACTACTCTCAAGTCAAAGAGGTGGTCTTCAATTTCTTTACTTTTGACTACTAGATCATCAACACTCAACGATGATGGATGAGTTCATTGAAGATCCCGAGTCATGTAGCAGTTTTTAAGAAAGGCATGACCCTATAATAGAAGATTCGATCGAGTTCAAAAGTAGTGTTTCTTTCATCTTGGAGACATCTTGATTTGGTTATAGCGATGACCCATCCATGAAAGAAGACTGAGATGAGCAATGTCCACCATTAATTCTAGTATAGGAAACTCATCCTTAGGACATGCCTTCTCCTAAAATTGACACAAATCTAAATTTGGTCATTCTTCTTCTTAACTAAGATGACACAAGCTAACCAGGTAGGATATTTTTCTTCCCTGATGAAATCATCATTCATTTCTTGACTTTGAATGATTGTTATTTTCTAATGATGCAAGCTTGCTTAATAGGCGTTAATTTATTGCTAGCTTGTGGACACGTTAGGAGATAATCGGCATTTCTTCATAACTCCATGTGCGTCTTTACTCAATCAATAGCCTAACTAAGTCATTGGTTTCTTCTTCATTCAATAATGTATGTCGTGAGGATTTTCTTATATCCCGAGGTTGATTTCTTTGAGCTTGCTTATTATTGAATGGATTTCTTCTTCAAATTCTAGAGGTGCATCCTTGACTTGAAGATCATTTGGATCATCTGAGGTTTCTAAACACATATTCTCATAAGAGTTGGAGATGTGTGAGAAGAACCTATCAGACTCCAAATGGTTGGTAATAATCAAATAGTAATCACCATCATCGACTGGACCCATTGTACCAAATCCTAGCCCTGCCTTTGATTGTGCTTCCCTGCCTAAGTTGTTCCATAATTTTTTAAAGTACTCTGACCTGTGTTTGGACCAAGTGTGAAGAACCAAACCTTTTTGAATAAGATTTTGAACACAAGGAGAGTAAAAATCAACTGGTAATTCTATTAATTCTTTTAAAGTATCTTCCTCAAGTCCTACATCCAGTTTTGGACTTGAGGATGATGAACCTAAAAAAATCTCTTCTGTTTCATGTCACTAGAAGACTTAGGGACTTCCTTAACTATCAAACTTTTAACTTTCTGAGATGTGAGTGAGGTAAGAGCTAAGGTTCCTAATTGTTGTCTGATAGTTCTGCATAAATTAGATTCGAATGCTTTGCTTTGCTTGGAGTCCTGGTATTCATCACTGTTTAGAATGAAAGTCACCTCCAATGGACCCCACTAAGAGGGGTTAGCTGGTATACTAATCACATTGGACTCATCCTCCTTGCTGGATTCTAAGTCAATATGAAGAGGCACTCTGTGAACATGACCTATTGGTGAAGGCTAGGGGTCTCCCACCTAGAACTGCCTCTATTTCTGCCTCTTTGGTGGAGGTTGAGCCATTCTACCCACATGTCCATGATGGACTGTGGGTGGAATGTGATATGCAGCTCTATTTCTTTTTCATTTCCCCTTTCTTGTGGACTTGGATTTCTATTTTTCTTTTCATTCTCTTTTATCTTTTCCTTTTCTTGATTTTCTTTTTCTTTTGTTTTTGCATTTAAATTTTGCTGAAGCTCACAAGAAAGGGTGTGTTGAGGAAGATAGTAGGTCGCATACTCATAAATCTCAACCTCTCTAACTGAAAATGGCTTTTCATCATCGTTGACATGATATTCAACTCCATCTTTTCTAAACTTGATGCGCTGATGAAGGGAGGATGGAATGATCTTATTCTGATGTATCCAAGGCCTTCCTAGCAAAGCAGTGAATGAAGTATTCAAATCAATGATGTAGAACTTAGCTTTAATCTTTCAATCACCGATCTCCAATGGTAACACTATAGAACCTAAAGCCCGCTCACCTTCATCATTGAATTCTCTCAACATCATCCTATCTCCTTAGAGTACAGAGATGTCAATCTTCAAATAGGCAAGGGTCTTTAGACTCATAATGTTCATAATGCACTATCCATGAGAACTCAGTGAGTCACGAACTCCATGTCAGTGATATAGAGGGACGGTTGTGCTCCAAGTCCCCTAGCAGAAGGTCTTTATCTATGAAGGTAATCCCTTGGGCTTCTTTTGCATAGTGTGCTTGCTCACCTATATCGGTCAGCTGAGCTAAGCATATCTCAAGATCAAGGACAGCCTTGATTAGTGATTCTTTTATCTCTTTGGATAAGACAAGGGCATCATATATGCTTAGCTTAGATGATAATTTTCTTAAATGAGAAAGGACGTTATAATCCACCTTTGGCTGGTCTTCCATAAGCATATCTAAGGGTGGAGCATCCTGTGAAAGGGCTTCTCAATCTTTAGTACCAACAACTTATTTCCCTCTATCTAGAGGTGCTGTCCTATGAGGTAGAACCTTGCCACTATGGAGGTTGACTTTGGTAATCTTTGGAGGCAATGTAGTGGCAAGTTCTACCTGCACTTCAGCTCACCTACAACTTCTCCTATGGGACTCTTCGAGATGATTCCAAGTCTATCTCAAGAGGTAGTCTTGAGTTAGAAGTCCAACTCAATCAAAAAGAGGAAGATCAGAATTATTATAGTTAATTAGACTTGAAGAGTTATCATTAGGAATAGAAGAAGATAACTCATCAGAAGAGACACAGATGTAATTCAAATCAGCTTTATTCTTCAATTTCTTGGAAATTTTTGGAGGTACAAAGTAGAAATCAAGTAGAGTGAGTGGAGTAAGGGATTTGATGCCCTTATATACTCATACAAGAGTTCTACTAGTAGAAGAAATAGAAGAACTAGTTGAAATGGAAGAAGTGGTGTGAACTGGGAGATTGAACATTCGGTGGTATGCTAAGGGCTATCTGGTGACACATCTTTGCTCTTGCTAGCTCTTCTTTTCCTAGAGTTGGCTCTAGCAACTTGCAAATCTTCCTTGCTAGTAAAGGTTTGAGCTGACTCAAGCACATGCAAGGAAAACTTCTTGATCTTTTGGACTATCTTCTTAGAGGTACAAGATAAAGAGATGTCCCAAACTTCATTTATTTTGGTAGGATCACATGTATCCCCAAGGATTACCCTAATGGAATTGGAAGGTTGTTCCATAAGGTATTCCTTTGGGATAACTACATCACTGATCTTGAAACTATGTTCAATCCAGTCCTTAAATGTGAAGTAATCTTCCAAAACGTGGTCTAGCATACGGTGGTAAGGGCAAAAGTTTGAATCATGACTTTGGCCAACTTCCTCCGGTCTCCTAGGCTAGGGTAGCTGGAAATCAGGTTTCTTTAAGAGATTCTTAAAGATTTTCCTAATCACCTCCCTCTTAAAAGAATAAGGTTTATTTAACTTATCTAAAAGAGTAGGTGGACCATAGATACCTGGCGGTGGGTATGCATGCCATGTTCTGGTATGGCTGATGGGTGGTGTTGAGGTGGAGGAGGCTGGAGGTAGGGTTGCCTCGGTGGTGGAAAAGGAGGTGGAGGTTGTTGAGATCATGGTCTCTTAGACTGATCTCTAGCTGGCTGCTTTCCCTTGTCAACCACTGCTACTGCTCCTAGTTTCTTCTCATAAACCTTTTGGGATTTCTGCTTTGGCAACTGATCTGAAAAAGGTAACTGTTTGGCCTCTCTTTGTAGACTAGCGACCTTGTTGATTAGCTTCTCAAATGTCATTATGGTGAAGCCCTTAAGCATGAAGATGACTGGGTCATGGATATTCTTCAAGAGAATCTCAATAGCATGCTATTCAGATAGCTGTGATTCACACTTCATATTTAGGTTACGCCATCGGAGAATATAATCAATGAGGGACTCATCGGGGTGTTGTTGTGCTACAATGAGATTACCTATAGTAACCTTTTGCTGAGTTCTAGAAAACCTCTTGATAAAGATTTGCTCCAACTCAACAAATATCTTTACTAAATCATTGGGCTGTTTAACATACCAATCAAAAGTAATACCCGCTAGGCTACTGATAAAGAGTCTAAAGAGTAAAGCATCACTGCCACCTACGTTGCAACAACTGGCCCTGAAATGTGCTATAAGTTGCCTTGGATTCCCATTATCGTCGAAGATTTTGAAGGAAAAAGGCATGAAACCCTTGGGATATTAGATGGAATCGAATTCCTTTAGGTAAGGTATACCCTTTGAAACCGATGATCCTCTCTAGGCTTGAGCCAAGGCTTCCTTCACCTGTTGCTCAACCATGGATTTCAAATCTTTTTCATGTATGGAGGTACTTTCCACTACCTTCCTATACAGGCTAGTGCTACCTTGCTCAACGGGAGGTAGAGTCTTAACTGGATCTAAGACATGCACTAACTCAGGCTAACTAACATCGACTATACTAGGATGAATTGGAGGGCTTATTTTCGGAGCACTGATACTGCCGCTAACAAGTCCTACAATTGCTGTGCCATCCTATCAATTTATTCATCTTTCTACCTTAACTATAATTGGAGGTGGTGGGTTGATTCTATAGTGTCTCCTTGATCAACCTCATCTCCTTCCATGGCCTATTGCTCCCTACGAAGAGAACCTCTAGTATCGATCATGCATACGCCAGTTGAATCCCCAATCAAGTCATCTTCGTTGGGATCGAAGCTGACTCTTTCTTCATCAAACCATGCATACCCTAAGATCTCCTTTTTTCCATAAAATAGTGTGCAACTATCTCATCTAAGGATCAATCTAACTCTGTAGGTACAAAAAGCTTGGGGCGGCGGTCTTGTCACATCGTGAAGCACCGGACCTCACTGTCATAAGGAGTCAATCCTGTGGGGATTGTACTCACTAGAAGAATGATAATTTTATCGAGGGTAATAGATCCTGGATGATCCTCACCATTCTTTGAAGTCATCACGGAATATCCATGATAGTCATCACCATCTTCACATCTGACTGAATGGGTGGAGTTGATGAAGGAACGACCATGACACTTCGAGGTTGCCACTCCTTCCACACCACCACTAGGGAAGAAGTTTGAGCAGGAGAACTCAACCCTACCACAATGGGTAGTGTAGGAGAAGTAGGATCCATTGGCCATAGCTGGATCACCAATGGGGTATATTTTTCCTCGTATGCATTCTTCATGGCTTTGGATGGAATGGGCAATGCTAAAACCTACACTTGAGATGGCAATTGTGGGGCAGAGACTCCACTAATTCTCTGTGTATAGGAGTTGACCTCCTGTGATGGCTGGTCCCCATGAGGAGAATGCTATCAGTATGATCGGCGCAGGTAGTGAGCCGAGCTAGAAAGTCAACCAAAGCAGAAGTGGACAAGTGACGGTTAAACCTCCATTGCTCCCAACTAGTGATATGCGATGTGTGGGCCTCACGGGCCTCTCCTTGCGAATATGCCTCCCTACACTGTGAGGGATAATAGATCGTAAGTCAAATTGGCTCTTGAACTCTGAGCATTTGTATGCTCCTCCTAACTGGTGTAGAACAGAGTGAAGGCCAGTGTATGAACTCCTACTCCTAGAAACTGTAGGCTGAAATTGCACCATTGGAGGAGGCGATGAACAAATCCTCCTGGCATCCTCTTTGTCCGATCCTGAGAGAGGATGAAATTGGTTTTTGATAACAAGTGGTGAAGTGATAATGGGAGACTCATCCATGGCTGATTTAGCTACTGCCTCAAGCTCTCTGGCTATCTGAGTATGGAATTTTTTAACCATACGGTTCTTGTTCCTGTACAGGGTGCGAGAAGGACAAGAGGAGTGTGAGCTAGACCCATACTCAAATGTCAGGGAGGCAAGCCCTGAAACCAAGGGAGCCTTACCCTTGGAGGGTACAAATGGTAGGGTGCTAGCACGCACCGTGGCAACAAGTGCAACTCGAGGATGAACTTCCACTGAAACTGGAATTGCCGACACTGCTTGTACTTAAACCACTGAAGTCTGTGGTACTGCCACAACTTTTCTCTTCAATGAGGATACATCTGAATTGGAGGGTAAGTCTACCGTAATGTCTGGCTTCTACCTGACCACCTTCTTCTTGCTAATGGTGGTGAGGGGACTGCTTTCACAAGTGATCCTGGCCCCCTCAAATCCATGGCCAAAGTGGATCAAATGGGTATGATCCAAACGAGGGAAATCAGCCTGACCTAAGGCAAGATCCATGTCGTGAGGGAAGGTAAAGATAAATTTTTGAGAACCTGCCATTGCATTGATTGAAACTGGAACTGAAACTGTACTTGCACTAAAAAGAATCTGCAATGAGAAATAAACTTGCATCAATTTTCTGTCTCCATAGATTTTGAATTTTGAATTTTGAAAATTTGAACCCACATCCAACAACTTGGAAGTGTTAAGTGGGGTTCAAATAGATTTGAAGAAATTGATTGAAAGAGAAATTTGAATATGAATCCAAACTTCAACAAATTTAGGTATACTGAAATATGGATTCAAAATTTTGATAGGATGCTTCCATAGGCTCATTTGAATTTTTGTTTTGAATTTGCATTTGTAATTTTGATGACCCTTTCCTTTAACAAATTTGGGTATGTTAAAGCAAGGGTCAAATGATTTTGTGTTGTTTGAATGTTTCAAAAAATTTACTTAGCAAATTTAGGCATGCTAAGTGAAGTAAAAGTGATTTTGTTTCTTTTGAAAATTTCATTTTGTTTTGATTTTGGAAAATTTTGGAATTCTTACTTAGAAAATTTAAGTATGCAAAGTGAAGAACCCAAGTGTATTTTGTTTGATTTTTGAAAATAGGATTTTTAGCAAATTTAGGTATTCTAACAAAATCCTAAGTGTTTCATTTGTTTGGAAAGTTTTGATTTTTGAAAAGGGTAGGATCCTTTAGCAAATTTGGGTATGCTAAGGGAATCCTAAGTGTTTTGTTTTTGTTTGAAATGATTAAAAGTGGAGATTCAACTTTAGCAAATTTGGTATGCTAAAGATGAGATCCCACTTGGTTTTGTGAAATGAAAATTTCACTTAGCAAATTTGAGTATGCTAAATGAAATTCTAAATGGTGTGTTTAAAATTTTTGATTTCATTTTTGTTTTTGAAAAGTGGAAACTTCTCCTTAGCAAATTTGGTATGCTAAGGGAGGAAGTCCCGAAGGTGTTTGAATATTTTTGTTTTGGATTTGGAGACTTTACTTAGCAACTTTTAGTATGCTAGGTGAAGTTCCAAAATAAGTTTTGAAAAGTTTTTTGAATTTTGGATTTGGTGACTCCACTTAACAAATTTGGGTATGTTAAATGAAGTTCCAAATATGTTTTGAATTTTGAAAATTTTTGGATTTTGAATTTGGAGACTTAACAATTGGGTACATGTTAAGTGAGGTTTAATAATGTTTGAAAATTTTGTTGATTTTGGATTTGGAAACTTCACTTGACAAATTTGGGTATGTTAAATGAGGTTCCAAATGTGTTCAATTTTTTTTTTTTTTTTTTTGCATTTTAAATTTGGAGACTTCACTTAACAAATTTGGGTATGTTAAGTGAGGTTCCAAATGTGTTTAAAATTTTTTTTTTTTTTTTTGGATTTTGAATTTGGAGACTTCACTTAACAAATTTTGGTATGTTAAGTGAGGTTCCAAATGTGTTTGATTTTCTTTTTTTTTTTTTGGATTTTGAATTTGGAGACTTCACTTAACAAATTTGGGTATGTTGAGTGAAATTCCAAATATGTTTTGAATTTTGAAAATTTTTGGGATTGGAATTTGGATACTTCACTTAACAAATTTGGGTATGTTAAATGAAGTCCAAAATGTGTTTTGAATTTTGAGAACTTTTTGGATTTCAGATTTTGGAAACTTTACTTAACAAATTTGTGTATGTTAAATGATGTTCTAAAATGTGTTTTGGAATTTTGAAAATTTTTGGAATTGGAAACTTCACTTAATAAATTTGGGTATGTTGAGTGAAATTCCAAATGTGTTTTTTTAAAATTTTGATTTTTTGGAATTTGGAGACTACACTTAATAAATTTGGGTATGTTAAATGAAATTCCAAATGGTGTTTGAAAAATTTTTGGATTTTGGATTTGGAAACTTCACTTAACAAATTTGGGTATGTTAAATGAAGTTCCAAAATTTTTTTAAAATTTTGAAAATTTCTGGAATTGGAAACTTCACTTAACAAATTTGGGTATGTTGAATGAAATTCCAAATGTGTTTTTTAAAAAAAAAATTTTTTTGAATTTTGGAATTTGGAGATTCAACTTAACAAATTTGGGTAAGTTAAATGAAATTCCAAATGGTTGTTGAAATTTTTTGAAATGTGATTGTTGATTTTTTTATTTTTGAAGAGAGGATTTCCATCCAACAAATTTAGGTATGTAGAATGGAGATCAATCTCATTTTTGGAATGTAAAATTTTTTTGTGTGTGATTGTTGTTGTTTTTTTTTTTTTTTGAAAGAGAGGAATTCCAACTTAAAACCTATGTGGGATATGTTTAAGTGGGATTTCCAATTTTATTTTTACTTGAGAATGAAATCTTTATTCAATAAATTTGGGTATATTGAATGAGGATGTTCATATGTGCTTTCTAAAAGTTTAATTTTGTTTGAAAATGAAACTTCCATTCAATAAGTGAAGGTATATTGAATGAAAAGGTTTCACATGTTCTTTTGAAAATTTTGATTTTTGGATTTTGATTTTGAAATGATAATTATTCATTTTATTTTGGGAAAATGAAATCTTCACCAAAGTGAATTGATGAAAAGATGTTCACTTCTGCTTTCAAAAAAAAAATTGATTTTAAAAAAGATGGTTGTTCATTTTATTTTGAAAATAAAATCTTCATCAAAGTAATTTGAAAGAAGATATTCATTTGTGCTTTTGAAAAGTTTAATTTTGTTTGAAAATGAAACTTCCATTCAATAAGTGCGGGTATATTGAATGGAAAGGTTTCACATGTGCTTTTGAAAATTTTGATTTTATTTTTTGGAAAGATGATTGTTCATTTTATTTTGAAAATGAAATCTTCATCAAAATGAATTGATGGAAAGATGTTCATTTGTGCTTTTGAAACAAATTTTGATTTGAATTTTGATTTTAAAAAAAAAGATGATTGTTCATTTTATTTTGAAAATGAAATCTTCATCAAAGCAATTTGAAAGAATATGTTCATTTGTGCTTTTGGAAAAATTTTTATTTTTGTTTAAAAAATAAATTTCCATTCAATAAGTATAAGTATATTGAATGGAAAGGTTCATGTGTGCTTTTTGAAAATTGTTTTTTTTTTGGGAAAGATGATTGTTCATTTTATTTTAGAAAAGGAAATCTCCATCAAAGTGAATTGATGGAAAGATGTTCATTTGTGCTTTTGGAAAAGATTTTTAATTTTATTTTTGAAAATCCCAACATGTATCAATTACAAGAATTGTTAAATTTGGGTGACAAAATTTTGTAGAAAATATTTTATTAAGTACATTTTTTTTAAAAAGGTGTTTTTTGAAAAGCAAAGTTCTTTATGAAAGATTTATTATTTAGGATGAACCTTTCCTTATCATGAAAATGATAAGGAGGAAGTCTTTAAAATATTTTCTTTTTTATTTAGATCTTTTTATTTTTACCAATTGGGGAACCCTGCGAGGGTTTTAAGACCAACGAGGAATGAGATCCTAAAACCTAAAGATCTTGGCTAACTCAACTCAAGATTGAAATGAGCTAAGTGCCAACGAAAAGAAGGATAGTCTTGAATCCATACAAAATAACAAATCTACTATCGATACTTAAAGACAACGATCATTTACTAAAGATGGAGAGAGGAATAATTCCCAGAGGAGTCGCCAGAAAAATCCTGTGGTAAAAAATTCTTATAAGGGGAGTCACCTTTCAAATCTGTTGGTAGAAAATAAAGGGGACACCTTTACAAAAATTCATCTTGGTAAGATGCCATGCATATCTGCAGGTGCCCTTGTTCAGGTGATTGGATAAGTCATCAAGGTTTAGTGTACTATCTTGAAAGATAGAAGAAACTACCTTTAATGGAATCAATCACCTCAATAAGGACTCTTAAGGGCCATGGGTCTGCATATGTACCAGAGATTCTTCCCCTACTTTACATTAAAAAGTAAAGTAGAGTTTACTTAATACCAAGTTTGTTAAGTTCCCTACAAGGGCAAGCCCCCATAGTTAATTACATCCTGAGGGACGGGATCCCTTAGGAAAATTCTCAATTAAGGTAAATAATCGTTATCTCTGAAGATTTCAATAGGGAAAGGACTATCAATCCATTGATTTATTTTTGAAGATCAAATGGGACTGATCAAAAGAGGGAGTTATTATCGAAGCCAAAATGGGAATAAGTAGAAGATACTCTTGATGCTAGGAAACCTAGTGAGCATCTCAAACTATCCTAAAATTGGGCTTTACATTTTAGAAATTGATTTAGTTTGTTTGAGTTATATTTTTGATTAGAAATTTAGGACTTAAGATTCTTTAACAGAAGATTAAGAAATACCTAAGAGGTGAAGAATTATGCTTATGGCCCACAAAGGGGAGAAGCAACCTTAGAACCTAAATCTAGGGAGCTTTGGCGAGGGCCAAAAGCACAACCTAAATCTAAGACAAAAATGGGTAATTGGTTTGCCTCCACAAGAAAGGACAAACCACACAGCTTGACTAACAACCTGGGTGGTGGCCAACTAACTCCTCCTATGATTTTAAATACATGTAGGCAAGTCTTTATGCTTATGCAAGATAGTTAGCCTATTTTTATTTAGAAAGAGACTAAGTCCTTAAACTCACTCCCTGAAGAGACTAGATCATGTAAAGGGACATGCTTCAAATGACCTAAATCTAATATATTTTAAATTTTATTTTATAATTATTTTTGGACAATTATTTTGACTCAGGCTAATAGGATTTTAATGACTAATGCATGTGAAATCAGATTATTGGCCAAAATTAATGAGAAGTTTAGGAGGTGAGTTTCCACCACAGCCCTCAAAGGTCAAGCCGAGTTCTCTAGGAAAGGTTGAAGCCATCCAATCAAGAGTGAAATAAGATGTATTTATGCATGATAAAATAAAGAAAAGCTCATCCAGCTATGGGGTTGCTAAATCTTTTAACTTGATTTTAATCCTAAGCTTTAAGTGAGGTTATGAGTTGTTTATTTTTAATTTGAATTTTTAAGTTTGGCAAAAGATTTATTTTTCTCTAAAGAGCCTAATCCTCATCCAGGCCATACATAAAGCAAGGAAGAAACTAGGAAAAGCATGCCACTTAATGCGCAGGTTAAATAATCATCAACCAATTTATAAAACTATCGTGAAAAGAATAAAGACTGTTATGGTCGGGCACCATTGCACAAACCCGAAAAATATCAAATTGGGTAGCCGAGCTCTACCCTTATACAACCTAGATTATAAATGAATTAAATTACAATTAAGTAAAGGAACTCATTGTTATGGGGGTCTTCAATCTTTATTCTTCTTTCTTCTTTCTTCTTTCTTTCTTTTCTTTTCATCCTTTTCTTTTAGTTCCTACTTTGAATGGTTTAATGGTAGATGCTCCAAGGTTTCATATGGTGTATAAGATGGGATCTTATGACCAATGCTCATCCTAATCCCTCATAATAAACATAGGTTAGTCAAATCACACCACACAAATCCTAAGCATGTATATTAGACTTATCACCCCACACATGGGTGACTAAGTCCACCTGGCCTATGGATTATGCTAAGGGGTATGAGCACCTGTAAGAAAGAAGTATTTATATTTTTATTTATGATAGCGCCCCTTTAGTGCAGTCCCCTACAAAAAAAGAATAGTTAGACTAAGCTCATCCTATCATTCATTCTACTAGCATACACCAAACCATTTAGTTTAAAATATTCATCACAAAACAAAACAAGATTTCAAGCCATGCACCGACCTAACCTAAAGCTAGAAATGGTGATAGGCTAATGTGTGTGCTTTAAATGTTTGTGTGGCATGCTTAGCTTAGGATTTTAGGTTTAAATTTTCTAAGTGTGAAGAACTTATTCAACTTAGAGGAGGGTTTCATTTAAGTTGTTTAAGTGTTTTAGGTTATTTTTATTCCATGTTTTAATTTGATTTGAGTGAAACTTACAATTAATTACTAAGTTATAAAGAGATGGAAAGAGAAGAGAACTTCTCTTTCCTTCTCTAATCCTTAAGTAATTTCTAAGGTAAGTTCACATTTTAATTTCATTTAGGTGAATGTTTGATTAAATATTTTAATTAATCCTAAGTTTAGATCAACTCTAAACAAACCTATCTAAAAAGAAAGGCATTTTAAGATTAAGAAAAATGAATCAAAATTCACATAACACATATTACTTCAATTATTTCCCAACATATATAACATGCATATGGACGGATCATAAGAATATGTATACATGCAAATGAGAATAATTAACACACTTTATGATGCATGCTAAGTAATCCATTTAAGAAAATTTAGAAGTTAAACATGTTTGATTTTTCTTAAGTAGAAAAGGTTTTCCTTATCCAAAATTTCATATACACATATGAAAGTAGAAAAGGAATATGTGAGTACGGCGCCATTGTTAATCAGAGGTGTAAGGTATAAAACCTACTTAGGGTTACTTAAAGCCTCGTAACCTCAGGGTTGTCCAGACTAATATACCACTTTCATTAAATACAAATATATGTATAATAGAAATGACATGGAGAAAGGAATATGCAAAAGTCATTTAAGAGTTTCATTTTTGTTTACAATTTATTCATGCAAGTGTAGGCAATCCTTCTTAGATGATGGCATAGGGATGAATAAGGTATAGAATTAAGTAAGTGTTGGGTTCTTTTTAAATGAACCCTACATCTTACCACCCCTTATTCAAAATTATGCCAACATAAAAGAGGAAGGAAAGGCTACACTAAACTTTACTTTATAATTTATCACATACAAGTTTATAATTAAATTATAACAATAACATACTTTCAAATTTGATGTTTCATTTATTGGTTTTAAAATGATTTGGATTTAGTAGTGATAATAGCCACTCATATTCTGCTTTAGCCAACACATGCACATTTGTCATAAAGTAAATAATTTCATTTTAAAACTTTGAAAACATGAACTCATGGATGCACAAATCACATGTCATACAATTTAATATGTTGGGAAAGATCTAAAGTAATGTAATCATGTAAATAAACTCACTTTATTTAATTCCTAAAGGCATTCTTAAAGAATAAGAAAACTTAGAATAAATCAAAGTGAATTTCAAAATGATTTTGGTTTGTTTGAAGTTTGATTTAATTATAAAAAGGTCATATGAGTTTATTGTTTCTAACCCATTTCCACATTTGTTTCATATTTTTGTTTAACTTTCAAATAATTAAATCCATTTTTAAGTGTTGATTAGGTTAAGGTATGCATTAAGTGGCTTAATTAACCCTAACCTACACCACCTTAGAAAAATTAACTATCCAATGAGATGAGATGACATAAAACCCACAAGGTTTGTTTACAATGCACCTAGTAATGAAAGAGCAATTTTAATTAAGAAAGAGGTTTAGCTTAATTACACCATGCATCTACCCAAGGTAGATTAATTTTGGAGATTTTGGTACTAGGGGTAATTAATGAATTAACCCTTAATTAAGAAGGGATTAAGAAAAGAAAAAGGGGTTTAGGGAATAGATTAGGGGAAATACCCCAAATTTATTCTATAAAATCCCTACTCACTGGATCTAACCTTAATTCAACTTAATCAAAAGGTAAACCCACTAATTACACCTTAATTACCCTTAATTATATGAAGGGGATAATTAGGGAATGAGCTACCAATTTTCTTAATCAAGGCCTCAATATATCTCAAGCAAATTAGGGGTAGTAGAGGTCATCCTCTAAAATGAACCCTAGAAATTTGAGATCAATTAGCGGCTTAATTAGGGAATAATTGGCTAATTAATATTCTTAAAGAAACCCAAATGTAGAGAAAAAGGAAAATCAAAATACATTGAAAACATTTTTAAAAAATTCTAGATGGAATTATCTATCCATAGCATTTTTCCTCATATTTTTCTGATTTTATTAGGTTGAGTTATGATTTTTTGAAGGTTTATGAATTATTTAGAAATTAAGAATAATCCCTAACTAATCCTAAAGCATTATCCCATTTACATGGCGTGATCCACTAATGGCGTTAAGGGCCCGTGATACCATACGGATCACCATTGGTTATCAAAATGTGATTAATTTCAAAATGCCCATCCATCTAATAATGCATGGATGGATGGTTGAGATGGGTTGAGTTCTTCCCTGAGGATTAATATGAACCAACCCAATCCTTCATAAGATCCCACACTATCTAAAGGATCGGCCAGTGGATTTCACATGAAATAGAAATTTCTTTCACAAAGGACCAACACCTCTTAGACTAAGTGGTCGAAAAATCACTAACCTAGCTGGAGATGATCACCGACGCTCGGGATCAACGAGGTAGCTTTGTCTAGTGGAGATAAAGCCCTGTTGAAGTTCCTAGCTCTTGAGGTTGAGTGGATGAATAGGTGGACCAACTCGTATTCACTCCCCTTGCGGCTTTGATTGAATTGATCTCTCCCTTGCCTCTTGAACTTAATTGGATTCTTGGGCAAGTTCAATTGAGCTCCTAGACCAAGTGTGCAAGAGGAATTTAAGTGGGATCAAGTATAGGATAAGTTGAGAATGAATGTGAGCTCCCCTATTTTGTACTGTGCAAAATCGAAGAAGAAAAGAGCCAAAGCCTCTCCAAGGGCCTTGGGAAAGCTCTGTGAAGGTTGCTAACTCCCTCTAGGCTCCAATCGATCAAGTGTGTGTGAAAATTTCAATGGATTAAGGGGAGTATATCTCCCCTTATGGTAATCAGACGGCCAAGCATAAGCTTATTATTTTGATCCAATTGACATCATAGAATGGGTTGTTTTGGTTGTTAGAGGTGTGCACATGGTCAGTTTGGCTAGAGGAGTGGAAGGCTAACCCCATGTGCATCCAATTGAGCTTTGAGGGGTGGGGGGGGGGGGGGGGGGGGGGTTGGAGTTTGGAATTTCAATTTGGCCATGGGTGGTCGGTTTGGGACAAATGGCTGACCCACACCCATTGGGTTAGCACCACTCATCACCAGTCCCCTGAGGTTTTAAGATCAGATGAGTGTGATGATGCATGACCCAAAGCCAAAATTTGTTCTATGGCCTAGGGGTATTGTGGCCATTTTTGTCATTTTTTCAATTCGGGTATGTTTGGTATGTTGAGAAAATAGGTTAGGCCAAGTTTTAATGGATTTGGAATCCATTTGATAGGGTTTGGCTCATGTTGACCTATTTAGGTCAAAATGGGTCAACTTGTCCAATTGGTCAAATTGGGTCAAATCAAGGGTTGGGTCAAGTTCATATGACCATTTGAAATATTTTGGTTCCTTTGGTTTGGTTCAATTTGGTGTAGATTTGGTTTTGGCTCATATGACTCTTTTAGGTCAAATGGGTCAAGTTGACCCACTTAACCCATTTGACCTATTTGAAGTCAAGGGTAGGTTTAGGTTAGTCATATGGAGTGGATTGGTATCTTTGTTTCCAATCAATTTGGGTTAAGTTCAATTTTGGCTCAACATGACCCCCTTAGGTCATGTTGGGTCTAAGGTCAATTAGGCTAGGCTGGGTCTAATTGACCAATTGAGGCTTTGGTCAAGTTCAACAAGTGATTTGGAATAAACATGACCCATTGGTTTGGATCAATTTGGCTTAGATCAAGTTTTGACACATTTTGGCCCTTTAAGTCAAAATGGTTCAACTTGGGTCAAGTGGGCCAATTGGGCTAAGTTAGGCTTAAAGGTTGGCTTGGTCAACTTCAAACATAAGTCACAAATAAACTTAGATCAGTGGTTTCAATCAATTTTGCCTATAGTAGATTTTCGCTATATTGGATTTCATTTTTGGTTAAGTGTTGACTTGGTCAACCCTTAGGTTTGACTTGGTTTGACCCAATTTGATTGATTGATCATCCCATGATAATTGTTGATGAGCGATGATGAGTTTGATTCAATCCAATTTGGTTAGGATCAAAAGTTGGCTCATAAGGGTATTTTAGGTCACTTTGGGTCAAGTGAGCCTAAGTGGGTCAAATGGATTGGTCAAAGCTTGATTTGAAGTTGGTTGATCTTGTATATGGACTTATGATTGAAATATAAATACATTTACAAGTGGTTTGAAGTCAAATAGATTTTGATCCATTTGAAAATTTCATATTCAAAGGAAAAATCTGATTGAGTTTTGAGTTTAATTTTTGAATTGGATTTTCATTGAAGGATTGGAGTTTGGATTTATATATGAGCTCATGATTGTAGGTTTGATTGAACCATGAGAGAAAATCAAGGATTTTGCTTGATTTGAAAGTGCTTTGGCTAAGCTCAAGATTTTGACTTCAAAGGCTTAGATTTTATTTTGATTTGATTTGAGTTTGATTTTTGAAGTGGGTTTTGATTGTTTGAATTTATATTTTATTTATATATGTGAATATAAATGAAAATATAAATTGATCATGACAAAATTTCTAGAATTTGAAAGAGTTTAATAATGATTTGGGTTAAATCCCTTAAAGGGAATTTAAAGGATTTAAATTATTTTTTTAATTTGAAATTTAATTTTTGGAATGGATATGATTGATTTATATTTATATGTCATTTATATATGAGAACATAAATGAGAATACAAATATATTTTGAGAAAATCCCATGAGTTGGAAATGGTTTGATCAAAGTTTAGGTTAAATCTATTAATAAAAAATTAATGGATTTATGGGAATTTCAAGGATTTTTAATTTAGAATTTAATTTTTGAGTTGGATTTGATTGATTTATATTTATATTTCATTTATAAATGAGAATACAAATATGTTTTGAGAAAATCCCAAGGATTTGAATAGGTTTGACCAAAGTTTAGGATTGACTTTGGCTAAGTCCTTTAATGGAAAATTAAAGGGACTTAAGAAAATTTCATGAATTGATAATGAATTTTGAATTTGATTTGATGGGTTTGAATTTATATTTCATTTATATATGTGAATATAAATAAAAATATAAATGGATCATAGAAAGATCTCAAAGATTTAAATAGGTTTGAATTATGATTTTGGTTAAGTCCTTAAGGGAAAATTAAGGGCTTAGGAAAAATTTGAACTTAGGAATTTTTGATGGATTTTTTATCATGGGTTTCAATCAAGGGTTTCAATCATAGATTTGATTTATATGGAGTTGATTTGACTTGGAGAAAATCAATTAGGATTGATTTGAAGTTTTTAACTTGAAAGAAGGAAGGGTGAGGAATGGGGCAAGCTAAGGGTAGGCAAATTTCCTAACCCCTCTAAGGCATGACCTATTCGTATGGATAAACCTTCTAAGTATTCTAGGGCTAGGGGAGTGTCCACCTAATCACTAGATGTGTCTTAAGACTAAGGAACTCTTAAAGTCTAAGAGAAGTCCTATGTCTAAGATGGAGGTCTTAAGAGCTCATTCTAAAAAATGAGGTCAATAGTAGTGTAGGCGAGCATATCCGATAGGAGAGGGCTAGAGAGGCCCGTGTGTTAGTGCATGTTACTAGCAGAGAGAGGTGCATGTACGCTAGGCAATCAACCGGCTCCACCCTTATGGATTTCCATGATCAGCTCGCTACCTGTGTCGGTCATACTGATTGCATTTTATTGACTGGTGCTACCCATCATGGGAAGAGGGCTCTCGCACAGAGACAGTCAGTGGTGCCTCCATTACACTACTCCACTCCATGTCCGCCATCACCAGTGTAAGTTCCATCTTTGACAATTCCATCAAAAGCCATGAAGGCAGCATCTAGGGAAAAGAGAGCCCCACTGATGATCTGGCTACGACCAAGAGATCCCATTTCATCTACACCACTGACTGAGTCGAAGTTGAGCTATCCCGCTCGACCTCCTACCTCAGTTATGGTGAAGCAGGAGTGGAGACCTTGAAGCATCGTAGTAATGCCATCACCACCACCACTATAGCAGATCATGGAGACAGTGGCAGCAGAGGGAGAAGGAGACAATTCCATTGTCCCCATGGCCATAGATTCTCCTAGGAGCAGCACTCCATCTACATCAACTGATAGCCAAGAGAATGTATCCTCTAGTGAGCGTAGTGCTCATAAGATTAGGTTTTCAGTGGCAGGCGAGGCCAGATGGATCTCTTTTCATGAGCATGATCCTACCACCGGTCAGCCACGATCATTTGTGCCTGCGAAGTTGGATCACTCTCTGGATTATATCATAGCACATTATCTCACTGAGGAGAAGGAAATTATAGGGTATGCCCAGCCTGACATAGAGGAAGAGAATGTTAGCTTTTTATCCCAATGAAGATGATATGTTAGAGGACTCAGTAGAGGTGCATATGGTTGATACCAGAGGTTCCCTTCTTCATGATCAGTAGAGTTTGGAAGGTGTTGCGGCTGAACAGGATGATGCAACCTATTTGACCCAACACTTCCTTCAATAACTCAAACAGAAGGATGAGCAGATTGATAAAATGGGAATGAGGCTTGAAGTTTTTTTAGCAACAGTCTTGGCACTTTAGAATCAAGCCCCAGCAGCACATTTTACTATTATATAGACCGATCAGCCTGAACTGTTGCATGTCTTCGATCAAGCTAAGACTTCACCTCCAGTAGAGCAGAGCAGCACTAGCTTGTATTGGAAGTTAGTGGATAGTACCTCCATACAAGAAAAAGATATTAAACTCATGGTTGAGCAGTAAGTGAAAGAAGCATTGGCGTAAGCCCGAGGTGGTTCATCGGTTCCAAAGGGTAGACCCTACCTAGAGGAATTTGATGTTATCCAGTAACCTAAGGGTTTTGTGCCTCCTTCTTTCAAGAGCTTTGATGGCAGTGGGAACCCACCATAGCATATAGCTCATTTTAGGGCCAACCGTTGCAACACTAGTGTATCAAAGCACTACTATTCTATCTTTTTATCAGTAGTTTAGTAAACATACCCTTTAATTGGTACACTAAACTCTCTAACAGTTCAGTGAAGACTTTTGTTGAGTTGGAGCAAGTCTTCATTAAGAGGTTTGCTGGAGCTCAGCAAAGGGTAACTGTGGGCAATCTTATTGTAGCACAACAACACCCTGGTGAGTCCCTCATTGGCTATATTCTTAAATGGCTTAATTTGAGTATGAAATGTGAACAACAGCTGTCTGAACAGCATGCCATTGAAATTCTACTAAAGAATATTCATGGCCCGGTCTCATTCATGCTCAAAGATTTCACCATCAAGACATTTAAGAAGTTGATCAACAAGGTGGCTAATCTATATGGAGAGGCCAAACAGTTACCTTTTTAAGATCAATCATCAAAGCCAAAGTCGCATAAGGCTATGAGAAGAAGCCAGTATTGGACAAGGGGAAGCAACCGCCGAGAGTGATGATAGACCTCGTCTCCCATCACTTCCACCTCCTCTACCATAACCTAGGACATCATATCAGCTTCCACAACAGCCTCCATGGCTTTCACCGCCTCCTCCTCAGCCATATTTATAGCAGCGATACACATACCTGCCACTAGGCAGCTACCATCCACTACTCTTTTGGATAAACTAAATGAACCTTACTCATTTAAGAGGAAAGTAGACAGGAAAATCTTTAAGAACCTCTTAAAGAAACTTGATTTTTAGCTACCTGAGCCTAAGAAGCAGAAGGAAGTGGGCAGGAGCAATGATCCTAACTTGTGCCCCTACCACTGCATACTCGGCCATGTTTTGGAGGATTTCTTTACATTCAAGGACTGACTTGAGCATAGATACAAGACAGGCACCATAATTATCATAATGGAATATCTAGTGGAACAACCATCCAATTTTGTTAGGATAATCCTTGGAGATACATGCGATCCTCTCAAACCAAAGAAGGTTGGGATATCTCTTTATCCCGAACCTCTAAAAAAATTATTTCAAAAATCAAGAAACTTTCCTTACAGGTTCCTGAGGCAACTCGAACCTCCAACATCAAGGAAGGTTCACAAGTTTCCACAGATAACTTGGGGAAAGTGGGAGCTCAGCAACACACCAGCAGCCCACACTTGCCCGGGATAGCCAAGTAGCGCAACCACCGACCGAGTGCAACCTGCATTCCACCGTTGTAGTTACTACTTCAGCTGGTACTTCTACTTTAGTTAGCTCTTCTTTTAGTAGACATCTTGTATCGATAGATGAGGGCATCAAATCCCTCACCCCACTTACTTTACTAGATTTCTACTATGCACCTCCTTTTAAATCCAAGAAATCAAGGAATAAAGCTAGTTTGAATTATATATTTGTCACTTCTAATGGGTTGTCTGATTCTACTCTTCTAGAAAACTCTTCAAGTCTAAATAATAATTATAATAACTCTGATCTTCCTCTTTATGATTCAAAATTGGACTTTCCTTTTCTGAATACTATGGGTTCACCTTTTGAGATAGACTTGGAGTCATCTGATTCTGAGGGTCCTATAAGAGAATTTGTAGGCATGCCTGAGAACAGATAAAATCTTCCACTAAACATCTTATCACTGAAGTTAACATCCATAGTGGCAAGGTTGTACCTCCTAGGGTAGCACCTCAAGATAAGGGAAAAATAAGTCATTGGTACAAATGAGCAAGAAGCCCCTTCACAGGATGCTCCACCCATGGATATGCTTGTAGAACATTAGCTCAGAGTTGATTACAATGTCCTCGCTCACCTAAGAAAGTTGTCAGCTAAGTTAAGCATCTATGATGCCCTTATCTTATCTAAAGAGATGAGGTAATCATTAATCAAGGATATTCTTAATCCAGAGATATGCTTAGCTCAGCTGACCACTATTAGAGAGGAAGCACATTATTCAAAAGAAGCACATGGAGTCATATTCATAGATAAAGACCTTCTTCTGGGGGACATGGAGCACAACTGTCCCCTTAACATTGCAATGGACATTGGCAGATTCATACTTTTCAAGGTTTTGGTTGATCTAGGTGCATAAGTGAGCATTATGAGTCTAAAGACCCTTGCCTATTTAAAGATTGACATCTCTACACTCTGAGGAGATTGGATGATGTTGAGAGGATTCAAACAGGATGAGAGGGTTTTAGGCTCCATAGTGTTACCTTTAGAAATAGGTGACTGGAAGACTAAAGCCAAGTTTTATATAATTGATTTGAATACATTGTTCACTGCTTTGTTGGGTAGGCCTTGGATACACCACAACAAGATGATTCCATCTTCTCTTCATCAGTGCATCAAGTTTAGAAAATATGGAATCAAATATTGTGTCAAAGGAGATGAAAAGCCATTTTCAGTTAGAGAGGTCGATATTTATGAGGATGCGACCTACTATCTTCCTCAAAACACATTTTCTCATGTATTGGTTAAAATTCAAATGCAAAAGAAAATTAAATAGAAGAAAAAGAAAAAGAAAAGAAGAAAGAAAATACATGTGAACACAAAAAGGACATCAAGGAAGAGTAGAGCTGCATGTCACATTTCACCCATAGTTCATTCCATCATACGGATATATGGGTAGGATGACTCAACCTCCACCAAGTAGAGGCAAAGAGAGGCGAGCCTCAGGAAGATCCCATGCATGGCCCAACAGGGCTATGTTCTAGTTCACAAGAGTATTCCACCTATTCACATAGACTTGGAATCCAGCTTGTAGGATTAGTCTATGTGATTATCATACCAGCCAACCCCTCTCAATGGGTTTCATTGGAGGTGACACATGAGCCAGACAACAACGAAGACCAAGCTCCAAGTAAAGCATGAACATATTCAAATCATAATTATGTAAAACCATCATGCAGCAGTTGGGAACTATAGCTCTAACCTCACTTTCTTCCCAAAAAGTTGCAGGTTTAGTAGTTAAGGAAGCCCCTAGGTCTTCCATGGGCATCAATCCAAAGAGATTCCTATTGGGATCATCATCTTCAAGTTCAAAAGCTGAGGTAGAACTTGAGGATAATTCATATAAAGAATTAATGGAATTACCTTTGGATTGGTACTCACCTTATGTTCATATTCTTGCAAAGAAAGGTTTGATTCCTTATAAATGGTCCAAGCACATGTCAGAGTATTTCGAGAAGCTATGGAACAACAAAGGCAAGGATGCACAATCAAGATCAGGACTAGGATTCGCTATAGTGGGTCTAGTCGATGATGATGATTACTACTTAGTTGTCACCAATCATCTGGATTATGATAGTTTCTTCTCAAACCACACTAACTCTTATGAGGAGGTGCATTTAGAAACTTCAGATGATCTAGATGATCTTTAAATCAAAGATGCGCCTCCAAAGTTTGAAGAGGAAATCCATTCAACAATCGACAAGCTCAGAGAAATAAACCTCGAAACAGAAAAAGATCCACGCCCAACATACACCAATTCTCTACTGAACAAAGATGAAAGCAATGACTTAGTTAGGCTATTGACTAAGTTTAAGGACTGCTTTACATGGAGTTATGAAGAGATACCCGGATTATCTCCTAACGTAGCAGTTGACAAACTAGCAATAGATCTGAACGCTAACCCTATCAAGCAAGCTTCTAGATGCATGCAATTAGAAATCGAACAACGGGTCATTTCTGAAGTCAAAAAACTAATTGATGCTAGTTTCATCAAAGAAGAAAAATACCCTACCTGGTTAACCACTGTCATCCAAGTTAAGAAAAAGAATGGCCAAATTTGCATATGCATCAATTTCAGGGACTTAAATAAGGCATGTCCTAAGGATGAATTTTCACTTCCTATACCAGAAATAATGATGGACATCCCCCATCTCATGCAGTATTCTCCTTCATGGATGGGTCATCTGGCTACAACCAAATCAAGATGGCCCTTGAGAATGAAAGAAACACTACTTTTCGAACCCCCGGTCAGAATTTTTTGTTATATGGTCCTTTCGACCTTTAAAATGCTGGTATTACATACCAATGGGCCATGACTCAGATCTTCAACAAACTCATTTATCATCAAGTTGAATGTTATGTCGA
The DNA here is from genome assembly GCA_021442155.1 of Cymbidium sinense. NCBI lineage: Eukaryota > Viridiplantae > Streptophyta > Magnoliopsida > Asparagales > Orchidaceae > Cymbidium > Cymbidium sinense. Next base: position 66,018,167 of record CM038217.1, on the reverse strand, counting down.
TAATCTAGTAGTCAAAAGCAAAGAAAAGGAAAATTACCTCTTTTACTTGAGAGTAATTTTTGAATGGTTAAGATAATTAAACCTCAAAATGAACCCCTTGAAGTGTGCATTTGGAGTAGCTTTAGGGAAGTTACTTGAGTTTATTATTTGACACTGGGGAATATAAATAGACCTAGAAAAGATTAAAGCCATCTTAGAAATTCCACCCGCTAAAAGTCTAACCCAACTCAGATCGTTCTAAGGGCGGTTGGCATATCTAAGATGCTTTATCTCCAATCAATCATGGAGATGCAAGCCGTCTTCACCACTTGTCAAAAAGAATGCCAAGTTCAAGTGAGATGATAAGTGCCATCATGCTTTTGAAGATATCAAGTAATATTTGGTAAAGCCACCAATTCTAGCAGCCCATATCCCGGGCAAGTCGTTGATCCTTTATACAGCTGAATCAGATGACTCCCTTGGCACTTTGTTGGCCCAATCCAATGACGAAGGAAAGAAAAATGCTCTTTGCTACCTCAGACATCGTCTAATCCCTAATGAAGCAAACTACACACCTATTGAGAAACATTGCCTAGCTTTAATCTTTGCATCCCGAAAGTTACGGCACTACATGCTTTCTCATAAAGTGGACTTAATTTCAAGAATCAATCCACTATAGTATCTCATGACATGACCGACATTATCCAGATGGTTGGCACATTGGTCCATGATTCTCTCACAGTTCAATATTACATTCATACCCCTCTATGCGGTGAAAGGATAAGCACTAGTTGATTTCTTAGCAGCACACCCACTTCTTGTTAATTCCCCGTTTAGTGATGATCTCCCCGATGAGCAAATCATGAACTTAGGGGAGGTTGACATTCATCATTCGGAGATGTATTTTGATGTTGCAGCTTCCTTTCAAGAAGGAGAAGAACCATGATCTACTCTTCTAGGAAAGGTTGGGGTGGGAATAGTTCTCTTAACTCCAAACTATGATGTGATGAGATTCTTATACTATCTCTCCAATCCATGCACCAACAATTAAGTTGAGTATGAAGCTTTGATTGCTAATCTAGAATTAGCTATTTCAGTGTGTGTCAAAAGCAACAACATCTATGGGGATTCTCATCTAGTCATCAACCAGATTCTCAGATCCTATAAGATTTTAAAACCTAAGCTTCGTCACTACCATGAGTACACTATGAAGCTATTGGTCCAAATTCTTGAGGTCACCATCTACAAGATTCCTCGAGGATAGAATGCAATAACAGATGCTTTGGCCAAACTCACCAAGGAATTAGCATGTCCGGAAGACGTGTCCATTCCAATAAGGGTCCAAAATGGACAACTCCTATCCCTTATTGATGCTGAACTCGTCGAGAGACTTTTTCTTAAAGGGGTGGTTACCATTACCGAAAAGGATGAGGAGCTAGGTTGGAGGCAACCATTCATGGACTACTTGGCTAGAGGCAGACTACCTCAAGAGAAGTCACAAGCCCATCAGATGAAACAAAGAGCCCTCTCCTATGCTCTTGTGGATGGCACCTTTTACCGATGGTCTTTTGATCAAATGTGGTTGCACAATTTAGTCAAACATGAAGCCTATAAGATTATGACCGAGGTAAATTCAAGACTATGTGGAGTGCATCAATTTGGTCTAAAGATGAAAGAAAAGATAGCCTTTGATGATCATATACTACATGAATGTGGCTAGGAGATGCCATCAGTGTCAAGTACACGGTGTGGTCCTACATCAACCACCTAACAGTCTACATCTTACATTGGCCTCATGGCCATTTGAGTGTTGGGGTACCGACATTGTGGGTCCGATCAATCCTTCTTCTTCTAAGGGTCATCGATTCATATTAGCTGCCACCGACTACTTTTCCAAGTGGGCAGAGACAATCCCACTCAGAGAGGTCACAGCTTAGCATGTGCTCTAGTTTTTCAGGAACCATATCGTATATAGGTTCGGGGTGCCTCGATGAATTATATCTGATAATGGTATTGCATTCAAGAGCAACAAGATCAATAGCCTTACTAGAAGACACGGTATGGATTGGAGATACTCCACCATCTACTATCCCAAGGAAAATGGCCTAACAGAAGCATTCAACAAAACTCTCATCCAGATACTCAAGAAGACACTTGATGATAATAAGCGATAGTGGAATGAGCAGCTAGTTAAAGCCTTGTGGTCATACTACACAACATATAGAACTCCAACTCAATCGACCCCATTCTCCTTAGTATATGGGTCTGAGTCATTCTACCATTAGAAGTCTAGCTCCCATCACTAAGGATAGCAATGGGTAGTAAAATCACTATAGAGCATAAGGCCAAGTTGCTATTAGAAGAGCTTGAAGGTTTAGAGGAGAGACGCCTACGGGCTTGCCAGAATCTTGAGTTGTATAAAGCCAAGATGATTCGAGCTCACAATAAGCTGGCCCGCCCTAGAACTTTTCAAGTAGGAGAGCTTGCCCTAGTTTTAAGGAGATTAATTATTGCCCGTCGAAAGATGGGAGGAAAGTTTGAACCCACTTGGGAAGGCCCTTTTATCATAGAGAAGGCCTACCATGGAGGATCTTATCAGTTTATTGATTGTAAAGGGGAACACCCAATGCTTCCAATTAATGGGCTCTATTTGAAGAAATTCTATCCATAAAATCATGTTTGAATATAATTCTATCTTCAAAAATTTCATTCCAATTCATCAAAATATTCTCTTCTTTCTAAGCATTGTTTGCTTGCTTACTAATCTACCACAGTGTGTTTATGATAGATGTAAGAGAACCCAAGAGGCATCTTATCCTTCTTTCACAACACAAACATAAATTAAACATAATTCTCCAACGCTACTAGAACAGGTGTGAGAGAACCAAAGAGGCATCCTATTTCAACTAGCATAACTAAGTTAGGTGTAAGAGAACCAAGTGGCATCCTTTTTTGGTGGGATCACAACTGTCATTCATGGCACCATTTCATCAAATTCCCCAGCATATTTAGGGTAGATGTAAGAGAACCTGAGCGACATCCTATTCCCTCTAACACAAACATAAAAAAACATATATCTTTTTATCTCAGGATATTTTGATGTGCGAGCAAGCCCCCTATGACACTGACTCATTATATGCTTTAGGTTGGGCTGATATACTACCTTACTAGTCTGTCACCGTAGTGGTCACTTGTCCAACGGATGTGAGTTCCTGCGCTTTCTTCCTGACTTGACCATTGCATACTGACGAGTGCCTTATTAGTTTGGTATACTTCACTGTGTAGCCAGTAAGCTACTTCATGTTGACTTTGTTTAAGAGGATGTAAGCCTACAAGCTTTCTTCTTGAACTAGCCATCATGCACTAACTAGGTTAAGTATATTTGAGGCTTAGGATAAGTCCCCCAGTGGCTCCTTTCCTCTTGATTACTTTCGAGTAGATATAAATCCCCCAGTGGCATTCACCCAGTAGTCGCCCTAGGTTGGATGGCACCTATTGAGCTGAAGATAGACTATCCCGGCATTCAGTTCCACTGAAGGAAGATGTGAGTCCCCGATGCTTTCTTCTTAGGCTAATTATCACAAACCGACGGGAACCTTAGGCTGGTTGATGTTCGCTATACTGACAACGACTCACCCGGTGGATACACCACTCATGGCAGATGTAAGTCCCTGTACTTTCTCCTTGAGTTGGCCACCGAATACCTATAGATATTATCTTCTCTAAGATTTTGGATAAGACCCTTAGCAGCCCCTCCCCTAAGGGCACTCTTTTTGGATCACGTCCTTTGTGACCCCATTTAGACACTACCCGGGTTACTTTTGGATTGGACAGTCCCCCTTTCTTAATAACCACTCATGTGGTTAGAGAATTTGTTCAGTGGATGCACAGATTCTCCTTTAGTTTAATAAATCTGAGATAGGTCTAGGCTGATATAAGCTCATTGTCAGTATGATCCCTCACAAACCAACAAGGTCCACGATAAACAAACAAACAAACAAATCAATTTGCTTTTGAATCAAGCCCCCCCAACCACCCCCCCCTTTCCCAAGCAGGCATCCTATCTTTAGGGTAGTGTCAGCAGAACTCCTTATAAGAATTGCCTGACTACTCTTGAGTAGAGATAAGTCTCCAGGTAGGCACTCTCTCAGTAGCCGCCCTTAGGTCGGATTCAATCTGTTTGCCATAAACAGGTTACCCCGGCGGTCATTTCACTTTAGAAGATGTAAGTCTACAATGCATTCTTTCTAGCATGACTATCGCAAACCGATGGGAAGCTCTAGGTCAAGTTGACATATTACCTTACTAATGTGTCGCCCCAATGGTCTTTTATTCAGGAAAGATGTGAGTTCTCAAGCTTTTTTCATTGAATTAGATACTGCAAATCAAAAAGCACCCATTTGGTTGGATAGTTCTCCCCTCGGCCGGGAAACTACTCCCTTTTGGATTAGTAAATATGAAGTTCAGCCAAGGCCAACATGACCCCTACTCAGTGTAGTCCATCACAAACTGATGGGATCCATCAATTATAACTAAAAAATGAAACTAATTTTGACTATCTTTGAGCTGATTTAAGTCCCCCAGTGGCATTCACTCAGTAGTCAGCCCTAGGTCAGGTTGACATGTTACCTTGCTAATATGTCACCCCAGCGGTATTTTGTTAAGGAAGATGTGAGTCGCCATACTTTCTTCCCTGAATTAACCATTGCAAACTGAAAGGCAACTCCTTTGGTTGGATAGTCCTACTATATGGTTGGTACACTAACCCTTTAGATTGGTAAATTTGAGATAGGTCTAGACTAATATAAGCTCCTTCTTAGTGTGATTCATCGCAAACTGACATGGTCCATCTCAAAATTCAAAAATTTAAAACTTAAATTTTGAAACAAATTCAACCCTCCTCTCCAGTGGAGTCAAACTAAATAAACAAAACAAATCCAATCAACCTCCTTCAGTGGAGTCAATTCAACAAATCAAATCAATCTGCTTCTCCTCAGTAAGATGCAAATCTTCTTGATTCCCCTAGTGGAATCAATTCAATCCAACTGGAACTTGCTCCCCTAGTGGAGAGTTCATACTTTTATCCCCAACAGATCTTGAATTCTATTCCCCCAGTGGATTTCACAACCTCTTTTCCCTAGTGGATGACTTGGACTTGCTCCCCTAGTGGAGAGTTCACATTTTCATTCCTAGTGAAGCACGAAATCATAAATCAACAAATCAAATCAAATTTCTCCCCAGCCAGATGCAAATCAAATTCAACCTCTTATCCCCCACTGAATAACTTGAACGTTTTCCCCTAGTGGAAGGTTCACATACTCAATCCCTAGTGGATCCCTCCTTCACTCTCTTAGGTCCTTAGCATAAGCAGAGTTGCATTGCACTAAGCTCTTGATTCTTTCTACAGCTCGAGTTAGGAGTAGATCATTTCTGTTAGTGCTTGCAATCATTCAAACATTATTGATCATCTAGGTCAACACCAATACATGCGGTATACCTTGTTAGTCACACCACACCTATTGGGTGCCTTTTGTTGACCTCACTTTTGGAGTGAGCTCTCAACCTCTCTCTTAGATATATGACTCCTCTAAACACTAAGAGTTCCTTAAGCTTAAGACACTTCTAGTGATTAGGTGAACACTTAACCTAACTCTAGAGACTTAGAAGAGTTAGCCATAAAAATAGGTCATGCCTTAGGGGTATTAGGAAAACTTTCCTACCCTATATCTTGAACCCAATCCTTACTCCCTTCTTTCAAGTCAAACTTCAAATTCAAGCCAACTTCAATTCCAATTCAATTGATTTTCTCAAATCATAAATCAATTTCAAATTCAAATCAATTCTAAATTAAATCTCAAATCAACTTCAACCCAAATGATTTTCTCAAATCATCAAACCAATTCCAAAAAACCAAATTATGAATCAATCCCAAGTCAAATGATTGAAACCCATGATCCAATTATAAATCCAAAATCTTTCCTAAGCGCTTTTGATTCCATCTTATAGACTTAGCTCAAAACAAATCCAAATAATTCCAAACTCAAGAGATTTTTTCATAACCCATTTATATTCTCATTTATATTCACAAATATAAATGAAATATAAATTCAAATAACCAAAATTAATTCAAAACTCAAATCCAAATCTAACCAAAATCCAACTTATGCTCTTTCAAGTCAAATTATTGAACTTAGACAAATCAAACCCAAATCAATTCAAACCTTTGGATTTTTTCTTCAAATAATCAACCCTTCAATCACTTTCCAAATATAAACATAAGCTTCAATCATCAAACCAAAATCAAACTAACCCAAGTCAATCCCATATTCACCCATTTGACTCCAAATCACTTGCAATTAGATTTATATCTCCATCATAAGTCCATATGTGAGTTCAACCAAACTTGAATCAAGCCTTGATCAAGTCAATTAAAGTAGGGAAAGAATCCTGGTACATTCAAAGACACATTATCCTTAGGAGTCCTTATTAGGTGATTAGGTCTATTATAGGATGGTGACTTCTGTCTCTCGAGATAGTACACCATTCCTTAATTTCATACCTGATCACCCTAATAAATACATCTACATATCTACATGGTGTCCCAACATACAACAATTTTTATTTTTCAAATCCCCCAAAAGGTTTGAGAAATAAAAATAAACACCACACATATGAAGGTGGTTCATATGGCTTAGGATGGGATTCAGAATTTGAATTTAATCATGAGTTTCAATCATTTGGAGTTGGATTTGATTTAGAATTTGGTTTGGTATTTGATTCGGCATTGAATTTGTTAGTTGAAAAATTCAATTGAATTGGGGTTGATTTGAATTTGGCTAAAACTAAGTCCATAAGATAAAATTAAAGAGCTTATGAAGGGATTTGAAATTTAAATTTAATCATGGGTTTCAATCATTTGATCTAGGATTGGATTTATGATCTTGGATTTGAATTTGAGGTTTAGTTTGGAAAAAGGAAGCAAGGATTGGGTTGAAAGCTATAGGATAGGTAAGTCTTCCGAAATCCCTAAGGCATAACCTCTTCTTATGGCCAACCCTTCCAAGTCTCCAGGCTTTGGTTAAGTGTTCACCTAATTACTAGAAGTGTCTTAAGACTAAGGAGATCTTAGTATCTATAGGAGTCCTAGATCTATGATGATGAAGTTGAGAGCTCACTCCAAAAGTGAGGTCAACAAAGGGCACCCAATAGGTGTGGTGTAACTGACTAGGCATATTGCATGTATTGATGTTGACCGAGATGATCAACAATGTTTGAAGGATTGCAACCACAAATAGAGATTATCTACTACTAAACTCAAGATGTAGAAGAAATCAATATCTTAGTGCAACACAACTCAACTTATGCCAAGGGCAGAAGAGAGGAAGGAAGGATTTACTGAGGGATGACTGCATGAACCTTCCACTAAGGAAGTAGGTTCAGATTATCCATAGAGGATAAAAGTTTGATTTTGATATGATTTGGGAAGAAAAGATCTGCTAAGAATGAGTGTATGAACCTTCCACTAAGGAAGCAGGTTCAGATCATCCACTAGGGATAGGGATTTAATTTGATTTGATTTTATGAGGACTCCACTGGGGAGAGGATATGATTTGCATTTTGAGGGAACATATGCTAGAGATATGAGCTCAGATCTACTTAGGATAAGGCGAGTTCAATATATGGATTGAACCAAACTCCACTGGAGGGAGGATGATGGATTTGACAAAATGGACCCTGGCGGTGTGTGATGGATCGACTAAGAAGGGGTTAATATCAATATCAACCTATCTTAGATTTATAAATCCAAAGGGATAGTCTACCGACCATCATGTAGAGCTATCCAGCCTAAGGGTTTCCTTTTGATGTGCAATGGTCAAGTCAGGAAGAAAGCTTGTAGACTTGCATCCTCCTAAACAAGGGACCACTGGGGTGATCAATTGATAGCACAACAAATTGAACCTGACCTAAGGTGACTATCGAGAGAATGTCACTGTAAACTCATATCGACTCAAGAATAGTCAGAATCAATTTCATTTAAATTTTAAGATGGATCCTGTCGATGTGCGATGGATCCAATAAGAAGAGGCTAATATCAGTCTAGTCATATCCTAGATTTATAAATCCAAATGGATAGTCTACCAGCCTTGAGGTAGAGCTAACCAACCTAAGAGATGTCTTTCAGTGTGCAATGGTTAAGTTAGGAAGAAAGCTTGTAGACTTATAACTTTCTAAATAAGGAACCATTGGGGTGATCGGTTGATAGCACAACAAATCTAACCCGACCTAAAGCTGTCTGTCAATGTGCAATGGTCATGCTGGAAAGAATGTGTGATAGACTTATATCTTCCCAAGCAAGGACGACCGTCGGGGTGACTCGTTGGTGGCACAACAAGTCAAACCTGACCTAGGGGCGACTATTGAGAGAGTGCTGATCTGGGGACTTATCTCAACTCAAAAGTAGACAGGCGATTCCTATAGGGGGTTTTACTGACATTGCTCTAAATATAGGATGTCTGCTTGGGAAAAGGTACCATTGGGGGTTTTCCTCTTATTACACAAGCGAAGATATATATGTTTTATTATTTGTGTAGACCCTATTAGTGTGTGAGGGTCCACACTGAGATGGAGTTCATATCAGCCTAGTCCTATCTTAGACTTACTAGACCAAGGGAGAATCTGCATATCTGCAAGATAAATTCTCCAACCACAGGGGTGGATACTAGAAAAGGGGGATTGTCCAATCCAAAAATGACTGGGGTAGTGTCTAAATGGGGTCACTAAGGATATGATCCAAATAGAGTGCCCACAGGGGAGGTGTCGCTAGGGGCTTTATCTAGAACCCTATAAAAGAAAGCCTATAGGTATACGGTGGCCAACAATGGGAGAATGCTTATAGACTTACATCTACCATGAGTGATGTATCCACCGGGTGGATCACCGTCAACATGGCAATAACCAGCCAACCTAAGGTGCCCGTCGGTGTGCAACAATCAGTGTAGAAAGATGACATGTAGACTTACATTCCTAAAGTGAAACTGATTATTGGGATAGTCTATCTTCGGCTCGATAGGTGCTATCTGACCTAGGGTGACTACCAAGTGGGAGTCTCATGTAAGGACTGGACCCAAACTTGAAGTAATCAGAAGGAAAGGAGCCACTGGGGGACTTATCCTAAGCCTCAAATATACTCAACCCAATCAATGCATGATGGCTAGTTAAAGAAGAAAGCGTGTAGGCTTACATCCTCTTAAACAAAGTCAACATGGGGTGGTTTACTAGCTGCATAGTAAGGCCTGCCAAACTAACAAGGCATTCATCAGTGTGCAATGGTCAAGTTAGGAAGAAAGCATGTAGACTTATGTCCATCAAACAAGTAACCACTAGGGTGACACACTAGCAAGGTAGCATGTTAGCCCGACCTAAAGCAACTAATGAGTGAGGGTCACAGGTGGCATTATCCCACATCAAAATAGCCCGAGAGAAAAGATATGTGTTTATTTTATATGTGGTTGTGTGTAGTTTATGTTGGTGTTGTGTTGCTAGAGGATAGGATGACGCTTGGATTCCTAATACCTACCCTAAACACATCATGGCGGATTCGCATGCAAAGATTTTACTAACCAATATGAAGAGAAGTTGCAATGAAAAGAAGTCCTATTGATAATTATTTTCAAAGAAGATTTATGGATAATATTTCTTTAGGTAGAGTCAGTTTATTAGAAGCATAGGGTGCTCTCCTTTACAATTTATAAGCTGATAGGATCCTCCTTAGTAGGCCATTTTTATGGTGAAAGGGCCTTCCGAAGTGGATTTGAACTTGCTTCCCATCTTTTGATAGGAAATAATTGGTCTCCTTAGAACTAAAACAAGCTCTCCTACTTGAAAAGCTCTAGGGCAAACCAACTTGTTATGAGCTTGAATCATTTTGGCTTTATACAACTCACAATTTTGGCATGCCCATAGGCGTCTCTCCTCCAAACCTTCAAGATCTTCTAACTGCAACTTGGCATTCTTCTCCATTGTGATTTTACTACCCATAGCTATCCTTAATGATGGGAGTTGGACTTCTAATGGTAGAACTACTTCAGACCCATACACTAAGGAGAATGGGGTACATTGAGTTGGGGTAATGTATGTAGTGTGGTAAGCCCACAAGGCTTCAACTAACTGCTCATGCCACTGCCACTTGTTGTTGTCGAATATCTTCATTAATATTTGGATGAGAGTTTTGTCGAAGGCTTCTGCTAAGCCATTTTTTCTCGCATAATTGATGGTGGAATTTATATAATCTATGATGTGTCTCTGAGCAAAGTTGCTAATTTTACTGCTTCTGAATGTAGTACCATTATTAGATATAATTCATCGAGGCACCCTAAACCTATATGCGATATGGTTCCTAAAAAATTGGAGCACATGCTAAGATGTGACATCTTTTAGTGGGATTGCTTTTGCCCACTTGGAAAAGTAATCGATGGCAGCTAGAATGAACAGGTGACCCTTGGAAGAAGGAGGATCGATCGGGCCCACTATGTCAGTACCCCAACACTCAAATGGCCATAAGGCCAATGTTGGATGCAGAATATTGGGTGGTTGGTGTAAGACCACATATTGCACCTGACATTGGTTGCATCTCCTAACTACGTCCATGTAGTCTGTGATCATCGAAGGCCAGTAGTATCCTAGTCTCTTGATCTTAGCTTTCATTTTAGGATCGAGTTGGTGATCTCCGCATAAACCTGAGTGTACCTCGGTGACGATCTTATAGGCATCATGTTTGTCCAAACAACGTAATCATGTATGATCAAAGGACCGTTGGTATAAAGTGCCATTTATGAGAGTGTATGAGAGAGCTCTCTGCTTCACCCGATGGGCTAATGACTTCTCTTGAGGTAGTTTGCCTGTATTTAGATTATCTATGAATGGTTTCCTCGAATCTAACTCATTATTCTTTTTGGCAACAGTAGCCTCCCCTTCAAGAGAGAGTCTATGAATGAGTTCCGCATCAATAAGGGATATGACTTGTCTATTTTGGACCCTTATTGGTATGCACTCTTCTTCTAGAAATGCTAGCTCCTTGGCAAGCTTGGCCAACATATATGCTACTGTGTTTTCTCCTCTATGAATCTTGTAGATGGCAACCTCTAGGATTTTGGCTAATAACTCCATGGTATACTTTTGGTAATGATGGAGCTTAGGCTTCAAAACTTTGTAGGAGCCAGTAATTTGGTTGATAACTAATTAAGAGACCCTGAAGATGTTGATGCTCTGGACGGATAATGTAATGGCTAACTCCAGACTGACAATCAGAGCCTTATATTTGGCTTCGTTGTTGGTGCATGGATTAGATAGATGATATGAGAATCTCATCACATCATAATCTGAAGTTAGAAGAACTAATCCTACCCTTGCCATTCCCGAAAGAGTATATCATGGTTCTTCTCCTTTTTGAAAGGAAGTCATTCCACCAAAATACATATCTTAATGGCGAATACCAGTGTCACCTAAGTTCATGATTTGTTCATCGTGGAGGTCATCACTAAGCAGAGAATCAGCAGGAAGTCAGTGTGCTACTAAGAAGTTTGCTAGTGCTCATCCTTGCATCACACCAAGAGGTACGAATCGAACTGTGACAAAATCATGGACCAACACGCCAACCATCTAAATAGCGTCGACTGTGTCATGAGATATTTTAGTGGATTGATCTTAGAGATCAGATTCACCTTATGAGAAAGTATGTAATGTCATACCTTTTGGGATGCAAAGATTAAATCTAGGCAGTGCTTTTTAATAGGTGGGTAGTTTGCCTCGTCATGAATTAGACAACGATTGAGATAGTACAGTGCATTCTCTTTCCCTTCGTCATTAGATTGAGCCAACAAAGTGATAAGGGAGTCTTCTAATGCAGCGATATATAACATTAATGGCTTGCTTGAGATAGGGGCTGCTAGAACTGGCGGTGCCATCAGGTAATGCTTGATTTCTTCGAAAGCATGCTGGCACTTGTCATCCAACTTAGCATCATTTTTGGCAAGTGCTGAGAATGGCTGGCATCTTCCTGATAGGTTGAAAATGAAATGTCTTAGATACGCTAACCTCCCTTGAAATGATTTGAGCTGGATTAGACTATTAGGGGGTGCATTTCTAAGATAGTATTAGCCTTCTCCAGGTCAATTTTTATTCCACGATGTTGGATAACAAAATTAAAGAATTTCCCTGAAGCTACTCTGGATGCACACTTCAGGAGATTTATTTTAAGATTAAATTGTCTTAACCATTTGAAAATTACTTTCAAGTCGAAGAGATGGTCTTCCTTTTCTTTATTTTTGACTACAAGATCATCAACATAACATTCAACCTGATGATGAATGAGTTTAGTAAAGATTTGAGTCATGGCCCGCAGGTATGTAGCACTGTCATTTTTAAGGCCGAAAGGCATGACCTTATAACAATAGATTTCGATTGAGGTTCAAAAAGAAATAATTTTCTCACCCTCGGGGGTCATCTTAATTTGGTTGTTGCCAGATGACCCATCCATGAAAGAGAACAATGCATGGGATGAGGCAATGTCCACCATCAACTCTGGCATAGGAAGTGGAAATTCATCCTTATGACATGTCTTATTTAAATCCCTAAAATTGATGCATATGAGAATTTGGTCATTCTTTTTCTTGATTGGAACGACACTAGCCAAATAGGTGGGTCATTTTTATTCCTTGATAAAGCCAGCATCAATCAGTTTCTTGGTTTCAAAAATGACCTGATGCTCAATGTCAAATCGCATGCGTCTAGGAGCTTGCTTAATAGAGTTAGCATTAGGATCTATTGCTAGTTTATGGACTGCTATATCAGGAGATAAACCAGACATTTCTTCATAACTCCATGTAAAGCAATCCTTAAACTCAGTTAATAGCCTAACTAAGTCATTGATTTCTTCTTCATTCAATAAGGAACTGATGTATGTCAGGATGGAACTTCTTTTGTTCCTAAGTTGATTTATTTGAGTTCATTGATAATTGATATGATTTCTTCTTCAAATTCTGGAGGTGCATCTTTGACGTCAAGCTCATTTGGGTCTGTTGACCTCACTTTTGGAGTGAGCTCTCAACCTCTCTATCATAGACATAGGACTCCTCTAAATACTAAGAGTTCCTTAGTCTTAAGACACTTATAGTGATTAGGTGAACACTTGACCTAAACTCTAAAGACTTAGAAGAGTTAGCCATAGGAATAGGTTATGCCTTAGGGGTATTAGGAAAACTTGCCTACCCTTTAACTTGAACCAAATCCTTACTTCCTTCTTTCAAGTCAACTTCAAGTTCAAGCCAACTTCAAATTCAAATCAACATCAAATTCAAATCAACTTCAAATTCAAATCAACTTCAAATTCAAACCAACTTCAAATTCAAATCAACTTCAAATTCAAACCAACTTCAAATTCAAATCAACTTCAAATTCAAACCAACTTCAAATTCAAATCAACTTCAAATTCAAACTGACTTCAAATTCAAACCAACTTCAAATTCAATTCAACTTCAAATTCAAACCAACCTCAAATTCAAATCAACTTCAAATTCAAACCAACTTCAAGTTCAAATAAACTTTAAATTCAAATCAACTCGAAATTCAAACCAACTTCAATTCAAATCAAAACTTAAATCAATTCCAACTCAACTGATTTTCTCAAATCTCAAATCATCCTAAGATGATCAATCACTCAAATTGGGTCAAACCTAGTCCTTGACCAAGTCAACACTTAGCCTAAATGAAACCCAAACTAGATAAAATCCACCATAGGCCAAATTGATTGGAACCATTGATCTAAACCAATCCATCATCAATGATTGAACATAATCAAGCCATCAATTAAGCCAAATCTATCCAAATTGGCCACTTGACCCAAGTTGACCTAACTTGACCTAAAAGTCAAAATGGATCAAATCTTGATCTAAGCCAAATTAATTGCAACCAATGGGTCAAATTCATTCCAAATCACTTGTTGAACTTGACCAAAGCCTCAATTGGCCAACTAGACCCAACTTAGCTCAATTGACCATGAACCCAACTTGACCTAAATGGTCAAATTAACATGAAATCAAAACAAAGCTTGCAATACATTTCAAACGATCAACTAAGCCTAAACCAACCCATGACCTAACCTAATTGGGTCAAATGAGTCAAATTGGTCAACTTGACCCATTTGACCTAAGTGAACTCAAATGAATCAAAACTAAATATAAACTAAATTGAACCAAACCAATGATACCCATAGGCTCCAAATGATCATGTAAACTTGACCTAACCCATGGTTTGACCCAATTTGTCCAATTGGCCAACTTGACCCAAGTTGGCCCATTTTGACCTAAATGGGTCAACTTGAGCCAAATCATATCAAATCAACTCCAAATTCCTTGAAATTTGTCCCAACCTATTTTTGAAACATCTCAAATCTTCCCAAATTAAAATCTAGGGCAAATAACCATTTTACCCTTGGGTCAAAGGGTAACCTATGGCCAAATTCACTTGGAATTTGGTCAATTCCTTTTCATAGCCACTTGGCATCCTCCTAGGGGTCCATTTGTATAGCAAGGAGGGTGGTGCACTTGACCCAATGGGTTTGGGTCAGCCAAAACCCAACCCATGGCCAATCCAACCCCTCCAATGGAATTTCTCCACTTGGATCACCTCCTATACTCACCTCGCACATGTGCACCTCCTCCATTCCACTCCTCTACAAAAATTGAAGCACATGGAGCTCCTAACAACCGAAACAAACCATTCAATCTCCTCAATTTGATCAAAATAGCAAGGCAAGCCTCGGCCATCCAATCTAAAGAGGGGGAGATATACTCCCCCTCATTCCCACTCAAGACACCTTCCTAGCTTTCGATTTAGCTGAGAGGATCAAAGGCAAGCTTCTCCAAGTTTCCCAAGAATTCCTAAGCTCATTCCACTTCTCCCTTATCAGTTTTTCTTAAGCCGAAAATATGGGAGGTGGGAGAAATTTCCACTTCACTCAATCCTCAACCAAACCTCAGTTCACTTTGCAAGCACCATCAAGGAGGCAAAGCGAGCTCACCCAAACCTTTTACCAAGTCTCCATGCCACGGGAATGGCCAATTGGGAGATCTACATCAAGCTTGAAACCTACAACATAGCTTCATCTTTATTAGACGAAGCTACCTTCTCCATTGGAAGCATCAGTGATAGCCTCCTGCGATGTATGACTCAAAACTGAGCCTCCATTGAAAATTGCTTGGTCTTTTGTGAAGGGAATTGTAATCCCATTAAAATTCAACCATTGGATATTCTTCTCTATGCTTCTTGATGGTGTGGGTTGAATCTCAGCCCAATCTGAGCTCAAGTGAGCTCGGTTCAATCCATGGAGGACAAACGGCCTCCATCTCGCAGGCTTAGGCAAGGATCAATCATGGGCCATCCATCCTGCATGTTTTGGATAGACTGCCTCATTAAAACACATAGATCTGTTGATTTAATCCCTTTGAAACCACAAGTTTAATCCTAACCGTCCGATCCTTGTTCGAATAGCCCAGGGGAAATCACATCACGCCGCCAGCTAATGTGGCACACAATGTGACAACTTAAATAAATAATCCCTTTGCGCCATGTGAAAAATGCATGTCAGTCATGTGGCGATTAGATTAATTAATTAGGGATATTTAATTAAGCAATAATCATCGAAACTTCATAAATTCATAAGTACATGTAGAAAAATCCCAAAAATGCAAACATAAGTTCATTTTAAAGATAATTCAAAGGGGAACAATATAAAATTAAGTGTAATTGATTTTGAATAGTGAATTTTCCTTAATTTGGGTTTTATTGGGGATGTAATTATATTAATTACTTCTTAATTACTTTAGTATGTAATTCCAAACTCCCTAGGGTCAATTAGTGGGATGACCTCTGCCTCTCATGATTTTCTTGAAATTTATTATTGGATTAATTTAGGTAATTTCTTGTTTCATCTCTAATCACTCCCTTAATTAATTAAACAATTAATTAACCTATTAAATGGTGATAAATTTATTAATTAAGCTTGTTAATTATCTTGAAACAGTGAATGGACTTAGGGAATGAGATTAGGATTTCTTTTTCAAATCTTTTCCCCCAAGTTTATTTCATTTGGATAAAAACTTAATTAATTTGCAAATTTATTAATGATTTAATCACTTCATTAAATAGGTTAATATACCCAACTCAAATCCAAAAAAAATCCAGAAACTTAATGAATCTCTTATTGGGTAGATCCTTAGGTGTTCAAGAGCCTAAGGTAAATCAAAGGAAATCATATCCAACCCACATGTGTGGGAAGGTTATGAAAGTACTTAATGAAAACTCTTTAGCTTAACTAATCAATAATTATGAGTCAATTGCATTAGGCCCCTTTCTTTCTTGGGTGCATTACTGATTTACATTCCATGTGGTTGCATATCATATGTTGGCTCATAATAATTTGGTTAATTATGCTAAGGTGGTATAAGTAAGGGGTAGTTAATGGATTTAATTTACACCTTAACTTAAACAAAATATAAAATCAATCTAGATGTTCTATAAGTAAACCAAATCAATTTACACATCTGAGAAATGGGTTAGGACCAGCAAACTCTTTTCACATTTTCTAAGTCAAATCAAATTCAAAACTAAAAATCTCTTTAAAGGACTTTGATTCACTTTGAATAATCATATCTTATAGGATTGTCCTTAGGAATTAATTAGGGTCAATGAATTCATATGCTTACATCACTTTATTTCTTTCCAAGTATGCTAAATGTTGTGTGCCATATGAGGTCATGCATTCATATCTTTTGAAAAATCAATTAAATAAAATATTTCCTTTATGTCAAATTGCATGTTTTGGCTAAAGATAAGAATATGAGTGGCTATTATCACTATTAAATCAAAAATTACTTTTCAAAACTCATAAACTAAAGATTATAAATGAAGTAATACTACTTATAAATACTTATAAGCTTGCATGTGATTATAGCATAAAATATGTATTGTGTGATTTTCTTCTCTCTTCTTAACATGGATTTGAATAGGATTTGCAAAGTGTATAGTTCATTTGAAAAGAACATAACACTTGCTTAAATCTATTCCTATGCATTTCTATGTTATGACTTAAGAATGAACTTCACATTTTTACATGTAAATTGCATAACCAAACCAAACAAGAAAAATCTTTTGCATAATCTTTCATCCATTTGATTCTTTTTGTACATGCACATATATTTAAGAAAAGTGGTATATTAGTCTGGACATCCCGGGGTTGCGAGGCTTTAAGTAACCCTAAGTAGGTTATCTACCTTACACCCCTGGTGTAGAAAATAATGGCGTCGTACTCACTTAAGTCTTTTATACATGTAAATGTGCATCTTGTTAATGGATAAGAATTCCCCTTTTCTACTTAATAAAAACATACATTCATGGAATATCCAAATTTTTTTAAAAAACATCTCTTAGCATTCATCATCAAAGTGTGTAAAAAATTTGTATTGCACGTATAGCTATGTGTTGACCTCATTTTTAAGATGAGCTCTCAACCCCTTCATCTTAGACATAGGACTCCTCTTAGACGTTAAGAGATTCTTAGTCTTAAGACACATTTAGTGATTAGGTGGATACTCAACCTAGCCCTAGAGACTTAGAAGAGTTAGCCATATGAATAGGTCATGCCTTATGGGGTGTTAGGAAAATTTGCCTACCCTATTGTTGAACCAAATTCCTCACTTCCTTCCTTCAAGTCAAACTTAAATCAATTCCAACTTAATTGATTCTCCCCAAACTCAAATCAATTCTAAATGACTGAAATCTATGGTTGAGATCCATGATTGAAACAAATGATTGAAGTTATGATTGAAATTCTAAGTTCAAAATTTTCCTAAGTCTTTTGATTTCCTCTTAAGGACTTAGCCTAAATCAAATCTAAATCAATTCAAATTCATGAAATTATCTTACAACCCATTTATATTCACATATATAAAAAAATATAAATTTAAATCAATCAAACTAAATCCAAATCAAAAATATTTCCTAAGTCCTTTGATTTCCTCTTAAGGACTTAGCCTAAATCAATTCTAAATCAATTCAAATTCTTGAAATTTTCTCACAACCCATTTATGTTCTCATTTATATTCACATATATAAATGAAATATAAATTCAAATCAATCAAACTATATCCAAAATTCAAATCCAAATCAAAAATCTTTCCTAAGTCACTTTGATTCCCTCTTAAGGACTTAGCCTAAATCAAGTTCAAATCAATTCAAATTCATGAAATTTTCTCACAACCCATCTATATTCTCATTTATATTCACATATATAAATGAAATATAAATTCGTATCAATCAAACTAAACCTAAAATTCAAATCCAAATAAAAAATCTTTCCTAAGTCACTTTGATTCCCTCTTTAGGACTTAGCCTAAATCAAGTTAAAATCAATTTAAATTCATGGAATTTTCTCACAACCCATTTATATTCCCATTTATATTCACATATATAAATGAAATATAAATTCAAATCAATCAAACTAAATCCAAATCAAAAATCTTTCCTAAGTCACTTTGATTCCCTCTTAAGGACTTAGCCTAAATCAAGTTCAAATCACTTCAAATTCATAAAATTTTCTCATAACTCATTTATATTCTCATTTATATTCACAAATACAAATGAAATATAAATTCAAACAATCAAAACCAACTCAAAAAATCAAACTCAAATTCAACCAAAATCCAACCTAAGCCTTTCAAGTCAAAATCTTGAACTTAGCCAAATCAATTTCAAATCAAGCCAAACCCATGATTTTTCTTCATGATTCAATCAACTCTACAATCATGAATCCAAATATAAACATAAACTTCAATTACCAAACCAAAACTAAATCCAAAAATCAAACCCAAGTCAAACTCATGTTCACCCCTTTGAACTTGAAATTGTCAAATGAATCAAAATCCATTTGACTTCAAACCACTTGCAAATGGATTTATATTTCAATCATAAGTCCATATGTGAGTTCAATTAAACTCCAATCAAGCTTTGACCAAGCCATTTGACCTACTTAGGCTCACTTGACCCAAAGTGACCTAAAGTACCCTTTTGAGCCAAATTTTAATCCTAATCAAATTGGATTAAACTAAACCCATCTAAGCCTCACATTGTGAGCAACAATCATCATAAGATGATCAATCACTCAAATTGGGTCAAACCAAGTCAAACCTAAGGGTTGACCAAGTCAACACTTAGCCAAAATGAAACTTAAGCTAGTCAAAATCTGCCATAGGCAAAATTGATTGAAACCATTGATCAAAACACATTCATGATCAATGTTTAACTTGTCCTAGTCAACATTTGAGCCTAACCTAGCCCAATTGATAACTTGACCCAACTTGACCCAACTTGACCTAAAAAGTCAAAATGTGTCAAAACTTGATCTAAGCCAAATTGATTGAAACCAATGGGTCAAGTTTATTCCAAAATGATTGTGTAACTTGACCAAAGCCTCAATTGGCCAACTAAACCTAACCTAGCATAATTGACCATGAATCCAACTTGGCCTAAAAGGTCAAATTGAGCCAAACTCAGACATACACCAAATTGATTGGAAACAAAGATACCAATCTATTTCATATGACCAACCAAACATAAACCAACCCATGACCTAACCCAAATAGGTCAAATGGGTCAATTTGGTCAACTTGAGCCATTTGACCTAAATGAACTCAATTGAACCAAAGCCAAATATAAACCAAATTCAATCAAACCAAAGCCACCAAAATATCTCAAATGGTCATATGAACTTGACCTAACCCTTGGTTTGACCCAATTTGACCACTTGGTCAACTTGACCCCAAGTTGACCAATTTTAACCTAAATGGGTCAACATGAGCCAAATCATATCAAATCAACTTGAAATTCATTGAAACTTGGCCAAACCCATTTCTCAATCATACCAAACATATTAAAATTGAAACCCAAGCTAAATGACCATTTTACCCCTAGGTCACAGGGTAAATTTTGGCCAAATTCACTTGGAATTTGGTCAAATCCTCTTCATGACCACTTGACACCCTCTTAGTGGACCAAGTGGACACTAGTGAGTGTGGTGCACCTAACCCAATGGGTTTGGGTCAGCCCAACCCAACCTAAGGCTAAAACTGACCACCTCCTTCAAAATGAGCACATTGAAATCCTTCCTCCACTCAATTATACACATGACAACTTTCCCACCACCCCGCTCTAGCCAAAACGACCGATGTGCAAGCCCTAAATAGCCTAACAACCCATTGCATGAGGTGTATTGCTATAATTCAAAAGATCATTAATAATCTAGAGGAGTATCATCAACCGATGAGATAGACTATCAGGCTTGTCAATTACATGTCTGGACTTCGAATAATTGAGTCAAATGAAGAAGGAAATAATGATAAAAACTTGCTTCATAGAGAGACGTGTCAAGCTATTTCTGTGGTGTAGAATTTCCCCCAATATGATATATGTTTGAGTAATTGGAATCAAACAACTTTGAAAAATACAATATGCAAGAACAAACTCAAGAAGTTTGTCCCGCCAAGCAAGATAATTCCTAATCTTATAACATCAAAGTCGTGTTTGATGGTGCGACAAATAGAGAATAGTTTAGATGAGGACTTATGTTTTCTCGATGAAGATGAGTACAAACCTTCAAAGACATCCCAAATGGGCTGTTTGAAGTATGGCAATGACTCTAAAGCATCTACACAGTTCTATGGGGTAGATGGTGACTGTGAAGGAACTCAAGTCAGAATAAAGCGGTCAAGTGTAACTAAGGAGTGGCAAGATACTACTACCTCCATTAAAGAAAGGGCTATCAAATAAGCAGAAAACTAAAAATGAAGACAAAAATATTAAAGTTAATGAAGATATCATCCCTAAAGACCCCAAGAGGAAACTCGTAACCAGATTTAAAGTCCTCTCAAAATGAGGGTGAAATCTCTAAATAGTGTCTTATCTACTATTCATCTACCTTTTGAAAATTACATCGACACTAAAATCATACTCTTCAATGTGAGAGGTCAGTGGTGAATTTTTGGAGCCCATAAGGACTGGCTTGAGTGTAGCTACAAGTCAGGTGCCATTGTCATCCCCAATGAATACCTATTTGAATAACCTTCTAGCATTGTTAGAGTAATCCTTGGGGATACATGTGATCCTCTTAAAATAAAGGAAGGTTGGGATATCTCCCTATCCCGAACCTCTAAGAAAATTATTTTTAAGATAAGAAAATTACCCTTGTAGCTATCTGAAGCAGCTCAAACATCCAACTCTATGGAAGTTTTGCAAGTTGCTAAGGACAACTTGAAGGAGGTAGGAGCCCAGTAGCAGCAACAAAAACCTCCACTTGCCCGAGTTAGTATAGTAGCACAACCATTGATCGATTCCAGCACTCCTTCCATATTTGTTGCTACAGTTCCGCCATCCAGCTCTTCTAATAGTAGCCATATTGTATCAGCAGAGGTGGGTGCCAAATCACTCACTCTACTTAATTTACTTGATTTCTATTTTTTACCTTCATCAAAATCTAATAAATCAATGAAGAAAGCTGATTCCACATACATTTGTGTCACTTTTAATGATCTTCTTGAGTTTATTCCTATAGATAGCTTTACAAGTCTAATTAATAATAACTCTAGTTTCGATCACTCTTCTTCTTCTGATTTGGAAATAGATTACTAATTCCTGAATCATTAGGGTTTGTCCATTAAGATTGATTTGGAGTCATCCGACTTTGATGATTCTATAGGAGAAGTTGTAGGTGAACCTGATGAGTAGGAAGAACTTTCCACTAAACCATCTCATAAAGTCACTGAAGTCAACCTTTGTAGTGGGAAAGTTCTATCTCCTAAGGTAGCACCTTAGGATAAGGGTAAGCAAGTCATTGGTTCTAGCGATGAAGTAACCCCTCCACAGGATGCTCCACCTATGGATATGCTTATGGAGGACTAGCCAAGAATTGATTACAATGTCCTTTCTCACCTGAGAAAGTTTCCAACTAAGCTAAGCATATATGATGCTCTTGTCTTATCCAAAGAGATGAGGGTGTCATTGATCAAAGCCCTTCTCGATCTAGGAATATGTTTAGCTCAGCTGACCACTATTGGAGAGGAGGCATGTTATTCAAGAGAAGCTCATGGAGTTACATTCACCAATGAAGACCTTCTTTTGGGGACAATCGAGCACAACCGTCCCCTCTACATCATAGTGGACATGGGCAGATTCAGACTCTTCATGATGCTAGTTGATCCAGGAGCATCAGTGAACATTATGAGTCTAAAGACCCATGCCTACCTTAGGATTTACATCTCTGAACTCTGAGGAGATCAGATGATGTTGAGAGGGTTCAATGAGCAAGGCGAGAGGGCTTTAGGCTCTATAGTGTTACCATTAGGGATACATGACTGGAAGATAGAAGCCAACTTCTACATAATTGATTCGGATACATCTTTCACTGCTTTGCTCGGTAGGCCTTGGATACATAAAAATAACATGGTTCCATCCTCTTTACATCAGTGCATCAAATTTTGAAGAGGTGGAATCAAGTATTATGTCAAAGGATACTTGAAGCCATTTTCAGTTAGGGAGGTCGAGATATATGAGGATGTGGCCTACTATCCTTCTAAAAATCAAAAAGTCTATTCTCATGAACTTGGTAAATGTTCAAAAATAAAAGAAAAAGAAAAAGAAGAAAAAGAAAAAGAAAATAAAAAAGAAAAAGAAAATGAAAATACAAGTGAACGAGATTGAGACACTGAGAAAGATGTAGATCCAGATGCTAGATTTCGCCCACAGTTTTTTCCTCCATATGAACACATAGGTAGGATGATTCGACCCACACCAAGTAGAGGAGGAGGTAGATCTAGAGCCAGTTCTAGAGGTGGAAGACCTCCTTGCTAGTGGCCGGCTAGTAGAAGCTATGTTCAAGCTCATAGGAGTACCCCCACTATCCACATAAACTTAGAGTCTAATTTAGAGGAGGAGTCTCATGTGGTTAGCATGTCAATCAACCCCTCTCAGCAGGTCCCTTTGTGGGTGACATTCGAGCTAGATAGCGATGAAGACAAGGCCTTTAAGCAAAGCATGAATGTATCTGAATCAATATTATGTAGAACAGTCAGGCAAGCTGGGAACCTTAGCTCAAACCCCACTTTCTTCCTAGAAAATTGAGGATTTGGTAGTTAAGGAGGCCCCCAAGTCATCGACAAATGTTAAGCCAAAGAAGTTTTTGTTGGGAGCATCATCCGCAAGTTAAAAAGATGATGTAGAACTTGAGGATGATTTATATAAAGATTTAATACAATTGCCTTTTGATTGGTATTCGCCTTGTGTTCTTAACTTAGCAAAGAAGGGATTAATCCAACATACTTGGTCAAAACTCAGGTTCGATTACTTTGAAAGGTTATGGGACAACCAAAGTTGATATTCTCAATCAATACTAGGACTAAGATTCGGTAAAGTGGGTCCAGTCGATGATGACAACCATTTCCTAATCATCATCAATCATTTGGAGTCTGATAGATTCTTTTTAAATCATGCTAACTCATGTGAGGAGGTGTGCTTAGAAACTTTAGATGACCCTATGGTGTTTTTTTATTTTCATCTTTGAGGTAAAAATGAAAACAATAAATATGCCAGTTGGACACCAAGTAGATCCACAGATATTTTTATTACGGTGATCGGGTATGATATTGAGGACTGATGTACTGTCTCTAGAAATAGAAGTCACTATGCTACAATGGACCTAATCACCTAATAAGGACTCCTAAGGATAATGGGTCTTCAAATGTACCATAGATTCTTCCTCTACTTTATATGGAAAAATAAAGTAAGGTTTATTTTAAACTAAGTTCGTTAAGTTCCCTATGGAGGCAAGACCCCATAATTAATTACATCCTAAGGAATGAGATTCCTTAGGAATACTCTCGATTAAGGTAAATTATTGTTGTCTCCAAAGATTTCAAAGATAGGACTATCAATTAATTAGTTATTTTTGGAAAATTAAGTGGGATTGATTAAAAGGAGGGAGTTATTTTTAGAACCAAAGGGAGATGGGTAGAGGATGCTCATGGTGAGCATCCCAAACTATCTTATGGTTGGGCTTTATATTTTTGAAGTTGAGGAGATTTATTTATTTGAGTTGAATTTTTATTAGAAATCTAGGGCTTACAATTCCACAATACAAGGTCATGAAAATGCCTAAGAGGTGAGGATTTATGATTGTAGCCTATGAAGGGAAACAACAACTTCGGATCCTAAATCTATGGAGCTTTGGTGAGAGACAAGGCAAGACTTAAATCTAAGGCAAAAATGGGCATATGATTTACCTCCACAAGAGAGGGTAAACCACCCGAATGCTAGACTTACAACTTCTAGGGGTGGCTGCCAACTAACTTCTCCTACGATTTTAAATACATGTAGGAAAGTTTTATCCTTTTGCAAGATAGTTAATCTATTATTTATTTAGAAAGGAGACTAAGTCCTTAAACACACTCTCTAAGAGACTAAATCATATAGAGCATGAGTAATGACCTAATCTAATACAAATTTTGTTAAGTTTTATTTTGATTTTTAGATAATTTATTTGACACAGGCTATGGGATTCATATGCCTAACGCATGAAAAATTGGTTTGGGCCAAAATCAACAAGAAGGAGGTTTGTTTCTATCATGGCTCTCAAAGGTCAAGCCATTTTTTCTAGCAAAGGTGGAAGCCCTCCATTAGTAAGAGTGAAGCAAGATGATTTTTATGCATGACGTGAGACATACAACATCTATCTAAGGGGTTCCTAAATCTTTTATCTTGATTTATGTCCTAAGATTT
Source organism: Cymbidium sinense (assembly GCA_021442155.1). Taxonomy (NCBI): domain Eukaryota; kingdom Viridiplantae; phylum Streptophyta; class Magnoliopsida; order Asparagales; family Orchidaceae; genus Cymbidium; species Cymbidium sinense. The sequence continues at coordinate 65,993,312 of CM038217.1, read as the reverse complement.
AGGTGAGGTTTTGAGTTGTTTAATTTTAATTTTGAGTTGATTAATTGGATAGAAAATTTATTTGTTTCTAAGAGCCTAATCGCATCCAGGCCATTCATCAAATAATAAATAAATTAGAAAAATCATGCCATCTTAATGCACAAGCTAAAGAAACATCAAATAATTTATAAAGCTAGCGCAAAAGAATAAGCGGTTGATGTGGTCGGGCTCCACCACACAAACCTAAAAAGAAATGTGGGTAGCGGAGCTCTACCCTTATAAAACCCAAATTACAAATGAATTTACAATTAAAATGAATTCATGTGATGGGGTCTTCATTCTTCATTTTGATTTCCTTCATTTCTTTCTTTCTTCATTCTTATTTGGCTTGGTTGGAATGTAGTTTGCTCCAAGGCTTCACATGGTACATAAGACTTGGTATTATGACCAATGTTCATCCTAATCCTCCCTAACATTCATTCCAAATCTTAATTACAAATTTACATAAAAAAGGGAAAGATAAATCTAACTAAAATCTGCAAAATAGAGATTAGCTAAACATACCACACAACCCAAGCATGTATATGAATAATTTGGACTTAGCACCCCACACACGAGCAACCATGTCCACCTATCCTAGTTTGGATTATGCTTAGGGGTATAAGCAACATGCATAGCAGAAGCATTTATATTTTTATTACAACACCCCTTAGGCACAATCCACTATAGAAGATATGATTAGGCTAAGATCACCCTAACATCTAGTCTATGCACATTTCACCCTAACATCCAGTCTAAAAATATTACATCTCAAAATAAAATCAGGCATCAAACCATGCATCACCCTAACATAGAGTTAGAAATGGTGACTTAGCCTAATATGTGTGTCATTTAAGGCTTGTGTGGCATGTCTTAGCTAGGCTTTAAGGTTGGAATTTTCTAAGTATGAGAGATTCAATTTAGAAGGGTGGTTTTAGTTTAAGTGGTCGAGTTGATTTGTAAATTTTATTTGATGATTTGATTTGGTTTGAATGAACCTACATTTAGTTACTAAATGTTGTAAAGAGAACAAAAGAAAAGAGAACTTTTCTTTCATCCCTACCTTAAAGAATTTCTAAGGTATGTTCATTAATGATTTTTCTTTAGTGAAAGTTTTATTATGTGTTTTAATTAACCCTAAGTTTAGATTTACTCCAAATAAACTTATTCAATAAGAAAGGCATCTTGGGATTAATTAAGATGAATTACTATCACAAAATACACAACCATTTATTTCTTTCCACCTTGTATACCATGCATATGAATGATCCTAAGCATAGTGTGGTCAAAAATTTAAATTTATAAGTGTATACTTCCATCTTCACTCTATGTAGAATGAAATGAATATAGAAATATACTCTTTATGCATTTATGACACCACGTAGATCTGTAGATGTTCTTATTAGGGTGATCGGGTATGATATTGAGGTAAGCTGTACTATCTTGAAAAACAGAAATCACCACCCTACAATGGACCTAATCATCTTAATAAGGACTCCTAAGGATAATGGGTCTGCATATGTACCAGAGATTCTTCCCCTACTTTACATGGAAAAGTAAAGTAGGGTTTATTTTAAACTGGGTTCATTAAATTCCCTATGAAGGCAAGCCCCCATAGTTAATTATATTCTAAGGAATGAGATTTCTTAGGAATACTCTCGATTAAGGTAAATGTTTGTTGTCTCTAAAGATTTTGAAAAGATAGGACTATCAATCAATTGGTTTATCTTTATAAAGTCAAGTGGGATCAATCAAGACGAGAGAATCAAAGCCAAATGGAAACAAGTAGGAGATGCTTAAGGTACTAGGAAGCCTAGTAAGCATCCCAAACTATTAATTTGTAGAATGCTAGGACTTACAATTCCATAGTATAAGGCTATGAAAATGCCTAAGAGGTGATGATTTATACATATGGCCCACAAAAGGGAGAAGCAACCTTAAAACTTAAATCTAAGGAGCTTTGGCGATGGACAAAAGCATGACCTAAATCTAAGGAAAAAATGGGTATTTGGTTTACCTCCACAAGAGAGGATAAACCACCCGATTGTTGGACTTACAACCGCCTGGGGGTGGCCTCCAACTAACTCCTCCTACGATTTTAAATTCGTGTAGGCAAGTCTTATATTTATGCAAGATAATAGGGTTACTATTTATTTAGAAAGAGACTAAGTCCTTAAACACACTCTCTAAAGAGACTAGATCATGTAAGAACATGCTTTCAAATGACTTAAATCTAATACAAAATTTTCATATAATTTATTTTTATTTTTGGACAATCATTTGACTCAGGCTATAGGATTCATATGTCTAATGCATGAGAAATAAGATTATAGGCCAAAATTAGCAAGATAGGGATGTGTGTTTCCACCATGGCTCTCACAGATCAAGCCAAGTTCTCTGGAAATGGTGGAAGCCCTCTAATCAAGAGTAAAATAATATGCTTTTTATGCATTATATTAGAAAGGAAAGTACACATCCAGCTAAGGGGTTACTAATTCTTTTATCTTGATTTTTAGCCTAAGCTTTAGGTGAGGTCATGAGTTATTTATTTTTAATTTTTAGTTGTTTAATTTGGTAGAAGATTTTTTTTTTCTAAGAGCCTAATCATCATCCAGGCCATACATCGAGAAAAGAAGAAACTAGGAAAACATACCATCTTGATGCACAAGCTAAACAAAACATACAATTTGACATAAAGAAAACATTTCATTTTAATTTTGATTTTTAAAAGATATGAATGCATGAATTTCATATGACATACACATTTAGCATGCTAGGAAAGAAATAAAGTGATGAAAGCAATATAAATTCATTCACCCTAATTAATTCCTAAAGACAATCCTATGAAATAAGAAAGTTTAAAATGAATCAAAGTTTGTTTAATGTAATTTTTGTTTTGAATTTATTTTATGTTTGATTTAGGAAATGTGAATGAATGTTTGCTGGTCCTAACCCATTTCCCCCATGTGTATGGTATTTTAATTTAATCTTTAGATGATTAGATGATTTTTATATTTTGATTAGGTTAAGGTATGAATTAAGTGTGTTAATTACCCCTTACCTATACCACCTTAGCATATTTAATCAAATAATTATGAGCCAATGATATGACATAAAATCACATAAGGAATTTAAATTAGTAATTCAACTAAGAAGAAAAGGACCTAATGCATTTGGCTCATGATTAATAATTAATTAAGCTAAGGGGTTTAAGTTAAATAATTTCATAATCCTTCCCACACATGCGAGTTGGATTTTGATTTTCTTAATGTACTTAGGTTATTGAACACCTAAGCATCTACCGAAGTGAATTAGTTAGGTTCTGGAAAGTTTTTAGAATTTTATCAACATAATTAGGTAGGTAATTAGTGGGTTAATTCCTTAATTGAATTTGGATTAAGGAATAAAGAGGGGGTCTAAGGAATAGATTAAGGGAAATATCCCAAAATTATTCCTTAAACCTCCTATTCATTTAAACAAATCTTAATTTACTCAATCAAGGGATTAAACCACTGATTACACACTTAATTAGGCTTAATTACATTAGGAGAGTAATTAGGAATAAATGCAGTAATTACTCTAATTAAAATGTTAATAAATCCTAAGAAAATTAGGGGAGGCATAAGTCATATTAGTAAATACACATAAGAAGTTTGAGATTAATTAATGAAATAATCAGGGAGTAATTAGCCTAATTACATTCTCATTAAAACCTAATTCAGAAAATAACACTATTCAAAATCCATCAAAATCATTTTTATAATATTCTACATTCAATTATCTTTCATATGAAATTTATTTTATGTTTTTTTTATTTTTCTACACTTAGATATGAATATTTGAAGTTTTCATATTAATTAAGTAATTTAATCCTCTAATTATATAGCTAATCCATCCAGTGGAGGCCGATGCGCACGCTTTCCACGCAGCATGGGAGTGGCTATTTAAGTAGTCACATCATAGCGCAGCATGAGTGGCGGCACTACGCGCTTTCTACCTGTCCGTCCGATCAAGGATCGAATGGCTAAAGTTAGATCCATAGTTCTTAAGGGATAATTTATGGATCCTACGTGCGGATGGACGACCCATGATTCTTCTCTAATCTTCCCTATGGGAGATGGCCACCGTCCATCTTCTAAGGGAAGATCCGAGCTTGATTGAGCTCAGATTGAAACAAAATTCAACCTACACCATCACCATGCAAGGGAGATCACATCCAATGGCTAGATTTTCATGAAGTAGAAATTCCTTTCGCAAAGGACCACACCACATCTAATCTAAGCTCAGTATAATGGCTTACCTCACCGGAGGCTACCACTGGCGCTCGATTCCCTTGAAATAGCTTCGTCTAGTGGAGACGAAGTCTTGCTGAAGTTTTGAGGTGTTGAAATTGGGTAGATCCTTCTATGGGACAAGTCCACCTTCAACTCCTTGCGGCTTTGATCGAAGTGGTACCTCCCTTGCCTTTGGAGCTTGGGAAAAGGTTTGGGTGAACTTGATTGAGTTCCATCATAGAGCTTGCAAAGTGAATTGGCTTGGTATTGAGTGAGAATTGGCTTTGAGCTCCTATTTTCGATTTGAGAAACTCTGAAAATGGAGAAGTTCAAATCACTTGAGAGAGCTTGGGGAGACTTGAAAATGGCATCTCCGGCTTCCCTCTACTCAATCGAATTGGAGACTGATCAAGTGAAATGGAATTAGGGGGAGTATATCTCCCCCTAGAGCGATTGGATGACCGAGAAGGATCTTGCCATTTTTGATCAATTCTGATTCTTCTTTTCTTAGCGAACTTCTTTGACTTATCAAGCCTATGTTTAGCAGACTACTCCTCATGGTGTTATGAAGTAGCTTTATCAAAATGCCGCTGAGAAGCCCAAATTCTTGGTTTAGGCATTTCTTTTAAGTCTAATATCAATTCAAGTGGTGATTTTCACTTAACACTAGGGACATATTTTAGCTACTTCGGCAATTTTATAGTTTTCTTAGAGACTACTGTCTCCCATTGCTCATCTTGTATTACTTTTTCTTTTTCTTTCTCTTTCATCAATGGTACTGAAGTGGATGTAACCACACTGACATATTCACTTTTAGGATGAATGAGGACACTATCAGACAGTGTGAATGCACCCTTTCTATTTTTTCTCTCCAGCCAATCCTTAAAAATATAGAAAACTTCAATCGAGTGGCTAATTACCTGATGATATGGACAATAATTTGGATTATCAGTTTGACCTGACTCTTCGGGTCTTTTGGATTCTGGCAATTCTAATCCTTCTTTAAGCGTTTGGCGAAATAACTTAGCCACACTTTTCCTCTTGAAAGAGTATTCCTTATTCATCTTATCTTTTAGAGATGAGTGCACTCGCTCATCATCTCTTAATGATTACTTTGATTGGGGGTTAACTAATTGCTTTCCCCTTTCATCCACATAAGCGAGCTATTTTCCTTTATTAACATTATAAGTTGCTCGCTTTCCACTGCTCGAGCTATAGGAGGTTGTATGAGACTCATTCCTCTTTGAGTCTGAGAATTTATCCTTCTTTAGCTTTTCTGAGTGACCCTCAGGTTTTGAGCAATTCAACTTTTCAAACTTTATCACCTGGTCCAATAACTCTTGAAATGTTGAGATAGAGGCCATACATAAATATGGTGCCAACTAATCGTCGATGTTATCCATCAACAATTGGATTGCATGTTCCTCTTCTAGCAGTTGTTCACATTTCATTCTCATATTTCGCCAATATGAAATATATTTAGTCATTGACTCAAATTTTCTTCTTCGTTCTAAGGTAAGGTCAGCAATTATAATCTTTTCAGTTGCACTAATGAATCTCTTAATGAACATCATCTCTAATTCAGCAAAATTCTTGACCAAGTCATTAGGCAATTCAGCGTACCATTCAAAAGCAGTTGAGATTAAACTACTAACAAACTGACGGAATAGTAGTACATCATTGCCTCCTATATTTCCACATGTTGCTTTGAACTATGCCAGGTGTTGTATGGGGTTCCCAGTGCCATTGAATGTATTGAATTTAGGCACCAAATAACCCTTAGGGTATGGCACTTGATCGTACTCTACTATGTATGGATAACCTTTGCTTACTAATTTTTCTCCCTGGTTAGCTGCAATGACAGCTTTGATCTTTTCATTTATAATTGTTTCCAATTGTGCTATTGTCACAGACTCGGATATGTTAAGTACATCTTGAGGGATGGGTTAAGAAGTTAGTTGGTTGACTTCATTTCTCCCCTCGGGTGCATTCTGTACTCTGGAAGCTTGAAGCACTGAGTCAACAGGTGGATCAATGAATGCAGCATTAGCTGTCAGATGGTTGACATGTGGAATAGATGTTGGCACTGCTGCTGAATTTCTCTACATCATCTGTAGTATCACATTCATTTTTGCCATCATTTGATTCATCTTTGAATTTAATTGCATAATCCCTTTATCTTTTGCCTTCATCTGTCGCTGCATTTGTTTCTGCATTTGGGCTAATGTGGTAGTGTTGGCAAAGAAAGAGTTATCCTCTTCTCTTTTTAGTTCTTTCTTCTCTTCATCACCAAAGGATGTGCTTGAAGCTTCTCCTTCTATTTGCTTAAGAGCTGATTCTTCAATATGAATAGGAGGTGCGGCTCCACACCATCTATGTTGGTGTTGTCGTGCACCAGATGGTTCTCTGATGTGATGTACCACATACACTACTTTAACTTTTATAGTATTCTCATCATATTCTTCATCTTCTTATAACTTAACTTCAGAACATCTCCTCCAGTAAATTTTTAGCTCTGGATTCGAGATAAATCGCTCTTCGATTGGAGGGCTATGATCAAAGTCAACTTTCTTTCATGGAGATTTAGTTGACTGACGATGGGATTCCCTGGAATGTTCACCTGGGTGTCGACCATCTTGTAATTCATCATCAGAAGATTTTTTCTTTTGAACCCATTTTTTTCAGTTCTTATCATTGGTGGATTTCCAGAAGTGCAAACCAGATGTCACGCCTTTTTCTTTATTTTTAATAGCTTCTCTTTGGGGCCTTGGCCTCCAAGCTTGCTTTCCCTTCTGTCGGAACCTTTCAAAATCAAATTCCCGAATATATGGTCGGGGTGTCACACTTCGATGCACATTGTACAAGATTTATTTGAATTAGTCACAAGCTCTCACAATAGGTGGTGGCCTACCAGATGAAACATTATCAGCTTCAATCATCACGGGCCTTTGGACTCTTCTTTTCATTAGGCCTATTTCCTTGGCAACTTTTAGCACTTGATGCACTCTAGCAAATAAGATTTTAGAATTTTTCTTTTGGGGCATCAGAGCTTGACGCAGTGGTGGATCCCAAAAAGATTATTTCAGCTTAATAGTAGAGCTATTTCTCTTACCCATTTCAGGTTCTCGAATTTATTCTAGGTGGGAATACTCACTTATGATTCTGAGGCTAACTGCATAATAAGTTGTTCAGATAGCAATTGTTGAGCTCTTAGTTCGGCATTGATCCTTCTTCTTTACCTTCTTGTTAATTTTCCGCCAGATGAGGAAGCTTCATGATCATGCTTTCCTGGTATGAAAGGTTCAATTGGCAAAGTGGTGTTTACAGGCATGACTAAGACTTTCTGCCCAACAATAGTTCTATTCATAGTCAAAGTGTCAGAATATCCCAATCTTTGAAACATAAAAGCTCTCTTTTGGGGAGCTTCAGCAGTAACTACTTTATTAAATTTTCTCTATTACGCGAGCTAATGTGCACGACGTGCAGATGTATCCTGGATTGATGTGACATGAGCTTTAGCTACAATTGCTAGAAAATTAACACTACCAAATTGAATGGTAGCTCCAGCATCTCTAGAGTTAATGATAGCATTAGCCATACGGATGTTAAAACTGCAGCTCAACTTCACAATGAACGGAGTGTTCTGAAGATCCATCTGAATAAATGAAAAATGGGGATCAATAATCAGGAATAAATATTCTACCCCATACTTTCAAAATGCAGAGATACAATAGAACCGAAATAAAACAACATATTCAAAAGAAAATTTTAGCCAAATAAAATCATAATCAACAAACTATAATGTTCATTAAAGATTTTATTTTATGATTAAATTTCAATTTTAATTACTTATACTCCACTACTACTATACTCTAAATTTGACTAGACGAAGATGGAAAGAAAAATCAGTACCCAATGAAGTCGCCAGAAATCTGTGGGCTCCAAATATTCACCACTGAATTTTTACATTGAAGAGAGTATGATTTTAGTGTCGATGTAATTTTCATAAGGTAGATGAATAGTAGATAAGATACTACCCAGAGATTTCACCCTCATTTTGTGAGGACTTTAAATCTGGTTCCAGGTTTCCTATAGGCGGAAGCCCCTCTAATTAATTACCCCTCCTAATGCTGAGAGAGAACTTTCAATTAAAGCTAGTCGTTATATCGCTAAATACGTAGCGTATAGTAGCAGCATGTGGAGTTTTAAATTTAAGCTTATAAAATTTATCATATTAACTTAAAGTGGATGGTTGGTGGAATAATGACATGCCCGATCTAGATCCCATGGTTACGTATCCCAGTGCCGTAGTCCCTACTACTAGTCGAGGAGGTAGTTCAACCTAACCGAAAGATCCTTGTCAGCAGCCATGGGTTGTGTCATCCAAGTAATCTTTGTAGACCTGGGGTGATGTTTGCCTAAGGAGGCAAGCTTAAGTTTAACTTAGCTAACAAAATGCTTTGTACCTATCAAATATACCCTATGATTCATAACTCAAATGGCTGAGCCATTGAGAAACATATGGACTACAGTTGTGACCGTAATATAATGGTGTCATTTGGTGGCAACAACCCGATCAGAGGACTTTGGCCATAACCGCATCATATGTGGAGCCTACTAGCCAAACCACATGGACAAAGGACACATCCAATGTCCTTACTAGCATGAGATTATTTGAGTTTGAACATAGTGATTTATTTGACTTGACATTAGCTCCTTCATGAGCTAGAGTTTTCTTAATCTGTCATCCCCAACAAATGGTGGTGGATGGGTGGATGAATTATTTGCTTTAAGTATTTAAATAATAAATTTCATTTACTTAAAATGTTAACTTAGTTGAAATTTAATTTTATGATGAATTAATTTAGAGTTCAAGTATCTTTTGATAATAATATCCCCTCCGGTTGAGATTTTCAATCAACACGGCCATCATCGGGGTAGACCTTGTCAACTCTACTTATTTTCTAGTAGAGGATCAGGTCTATGACTTATGTGTAATTTAAATTTTTCAAGAAATTGATATCATAACAGACCTTGTCAACTCTATTGCAAATATAGAGGATTGGGTATATGACTTATGTGTAATTAAAAGTTTTAGAAAATTGATATTACAATAGACCTTGTTAACTCTCATTGTAAATATAGAGGATTGGGTCTTATAATCTAATGTAATTTAAGTTCACTTAGAAGTTGATCATTTAGTAGACCTTATCAACTCTCTTTCAAGCATAGAGTATTAGGACTACTGTGATCATATTCTATGGAGCTAAATATTTATATCTTTCATTAACCTAGATTAATTTGAAGACATTCATTAGCTTCCATACATATAGTCATAAAGAATCAAATTAATTTCATCATTCTTCTTTTTTAACCCGCGCAGCATCCTCAGGCACTAAGTTTAAGCGCTTAGTATAAGTGTCGGGGCCCATGAGGGTGTTTAGTAATTTAGGTACTTTTATTTCTAAATTATGAAATTAATTTCATATTTATTTAATCTGAACTTAGCCTGCACAGCCTTTTTAGACATTAAAATTTACACTTTAAATCTCTATCTCTGAGCACATGCTGGTATTTTTCAACTTAGATAATTTCATCTAATTAATGAAATCATTAATTTTTTTAAGTCATAATTAGAATAAAATTTCTTTTATTTTTGGATTGAAGGAAGCTCCATAATTTGTGCAACATTTAATTTAGTATTGTCTTCTATCTGCTTGAATGAAGAATTGCATATCTGGTGGCATATGTGGAGCAGAATTAGACTTATACTTGCACTCAAATTGTTGTATCTTTATTTGCATCTTATTTATTTAAGGAATTTTCTCAACTTCAATGGTGGGCTTATGCTCCTTCGACCATTTAAATATATGATAAAACATAAGCGAAATATTCAATTAACTCTGCTTAGCCAACCGACCATTATACTTTGCTTTAGCGTATAAGCGAGTTATCAAGATTCATCTTCATTCTCTAAGCTTGATTGTATTCAATTTGAAATTATTTATTTATTTTATTCACTTAGAATAAAATGTTGTAATTCTAGCATATATTGAATAAATCATGATCACGCTCAATGGTAAGCATTCAACTTATATTCTTGCTCATTTTTGAATTATCAAACCCAATCTTATCCTATCTTTTACTCCACCTCAAGTCCTATTTTTATTTAAAATTGGGATTAAATTTATTACCAATCCACTATGAGTCAAGTATTGATCTCAAATTTCACTTATATTTGACTTGAGCATTTTGTTTTAACATATAAAGCAATAGACTCAAGCACTCGTTTGGCAATAAACCAAGTAAATGAACTCTTTTTTTTTTACTTTTTGTATTCTCACATGATATTAACATTTATTGAGCTCATTCCAATTTAATTATGAATCCATTTTCTTAGGACTTCATATTTTATATTTAACTTAATGCTAAATTATTATTATTTTTTTAAGTCCCAAAAATTTGATGAAATTTTGACAGCATTTCGGCAGTATTCCGGCGTCATCCCTACGTAGGGAGCTACATAGAAACTATTTTGGCCTACCCATCATGCCCTAATGAGCGTGACGGTTGGTGTTTTGAAGTACCTCAACCAAATTTCAATCCCGTTATGCCCTGATGAGCATAATGAGGCCTTCAATCACCTGCATAAAAGAAATCAATATAATGCAATATATACACATTTAAGTTTCTTTTTAGATTGTTTATTATTTTTTTGATGTGATTGATTTTTTAATAAATCTTGATTCATTGCCGCCTCCTCTTTCAAGTCAAATAAAATTTTGACAATATTTCAGCATAGGGGCGGCATCTAACAATTTTTTTGGGCCTACCCATCACACCCTGATGAGCATGACAATCGGTGTTTCAAAATACCTCGGCCGATTTTCATCTCATCACACCCTGATGATCTTCAAACTTGTATAAAGAAAAATACAATACATTCCACACACATATCATTTTCATAATTAGTAATAATGAATAATAAGAAGTCATTGATTTTGGAAGCAGGAAGCTATGGTTGGAAGGGATCGGTTCATTGCATATGTGAGGAGGAATGTTGGGTTGCAATGCTCAATATGAAGGAGATGAGGATGGGATAAAAGGACAGCCAACTCATTCAACTACGTGATTCGTCAGTGCATAAGAAATCAGCTATAGGGGAAGAAGGGACACCATAGTTAGAATCGAGAGAAAATCACCTGATGATGGAGTTACCTCTCAATTACGGTAAGAGAATGCCCTGGTTTTGGGGCTTGCAGCTTTGCCAGTCGAAATAAAAGATCTGGATGAGGAAGATTGGGAAGGAAGTCGAGGGGAAGGGAAAGGAGGAGGAAGATGCTAGAAATCGAGAGGAACTCACCTGGTGACGGAGTTCTTTCTCGGCTGCAGCAAAGGGAATTGGACTCCAATCAAAGAAGGGATACAGAATAGTCGTAGGATATAGTGCTGAGGGGACCCATCTAATGACAGAGTTGCCTCTCATCCGTGAAAAAGAGTGGTTGCCGAGGGAACCTGCCTGATGACAGTGTTGCCTCTCGGTTATACTCTTGGTTGCAGAAAGGGAAGACGAGTGTGTTGCTAGGTATGAGGGAGGAATCAGCGACCGTTGGGTTATGGCTTGAAGCTTCAAGGAGGAATCAGGAAGGGTTTCATTTCCTTTGACTATGTTTTTTTTTTTTTTTTTTTGCATGAACCAAATAGGGAGGGTTATTTGGTATCAAGATAGGAACAAGATCGAAAGTGGATTTGATCTACATGATGCGCAATAGCAAAGATGACATCTATAAATTTTCATTAGAACCCTAAATTCCATCTCCTCTATTGTTAAGCCATAAATGCAGCTAACCTAATAGCAAGCTTTCAGCAAAATTTAACATAAACTCAAAAAAGTAATAAAGATAGTAACGTTAAAATCTACAGAATCTGGATTTCCAAATTCCCTTCGATTTTACCTTAGTCGATGCTAGTTTAGGGCTCGTTGGTGCAAGAAAGAGAGGAAGTTTATGGTGGTTGTATTGGGAGTTAGGTTGGCTGAAACACAAAGGATACAAGTGGATTTCTCGGTTCAGCTTTAGTAAAAAAAAAAATCTAACTCAATTCCTAGACATCCAAAAAGATTACTCTTATTTTTCCAAACCCTAATTCCCTTTCACATTTTGCCTTAGATATTGAATTCAACATTCAGCATATCCAAGTAATGGGCTGATTTATCAATCCTCTAAGCCCACCATTTTCTTCTCCTTCAACAGCAGCTAATCACGTGAAGTTTTACAAGGTGGTGGAATGGAAAAATGGTGTTGGAAGGCTGCTTGGTTGATGCAGTTCACATAAAGAGAAACCTGTAAACTTAGGAGGTGAGATATTAGGACTACAAGTTGAGTGGTGTGAAGAGAAATAGGGACGTGGCTGCACTTTAGCTTGGAGGGCAGCAAGGTGAAATCAATTGCCTTCACCCTCGTGTTCAAGGAAAATAAAAGACAGCAAGTTGAATGGTGTTGAGGGAAGTGTAGGCTTACTATTGTGATGGTAGTCGAGGGAGTGATCAAACCATAGGTGGGAGTCTCAGCTACTATGTAAGATGGAGGCAAGATCAAGTTTGTGAGGTCGGGAAAGGAATCATTTCCCTTGTAGTATTTTATCTTTCATACTTTTCTTTCTTGGCTGGATTTGGAGGCTTAAAGAAGCAAAAGGTGTTGGTCATAAGATTAGGGAGAAGAGGAAGATGAAGCTTGCGTTTGGCTTCAGCCGTGAGGAAGGAACAGGAGGTCTCATTCAGCTTCAGCCTAGAGGAAGGAACAAGAGGAGGAAAGAGAGAGAGCCTGTGGGCGAAGATCACTTATGTGGCTTGATGGGAGACGAATCGAGAGAGGGGGGAAGAGCGGAGGCTTCGTTTGACTAAATGGGAATCAGTGCTGGAAAGAAGTTTAGCTGAGACCCTGCGAATAAAGGGAAATCGCATGAATATCAGGGATCCAAGGCTCGTTTCGGTTAGGAGAATAATAGGGAAGTAATTTGGGGATTTGATAGCCTTAATTGCTAATTAATGAATTTCCATATATAATTGGGCAGGATTTTAAAAATTTTGAATGAAATTTTGAATGTGATTAAGGAGTATTTATGGAAAATATTTAATCTGATCAATGATCCCTATTCATATGAAAATCCAATTTAATCATACTATGATTTAATTATTAAAATTAAATTAAATGTTATTTACTTAAATTGGATGTTTGATTTCTGTGATATCACGTCAAAATTCTTGTGAATCTTGCTAAAATTAAACCCACATAATATGGGTATCATTTCTAGATAAATTTGCAGTTTCAGATTCAACGGTGTAATATGTTTCATGATCGGAGGTCATTTGATTAAAGTTGGCGTCGAATCGAGTCAATTTTGATTCAAAGTTGCGCATCATCAGCTTCAACCGCCTGACATTCATGCAAACTCATCTGAATTGAGCACAGACAATCTCATTTGATAAGTTTCAATGTTTTAACGCTAACAGCACAATCAATTTTGTGAACAGAGGTCATTTGGGCATCACACAGCTTCCCAGTCTCGATATATGTCTAGGCACATCGATGAATTTCCTTCTTGATCAGTCGACCATCAAATTATGCAGTATGTATATTCTGATTAATTTCAACATTCTGAATGAAATGGCGAAGTCCGTTCATTGATTGGAAATCATTTCAACTAAATTTGGTGATGTCGAGTGTATTTCAGCTTCAATTTGTGATCATTGCATCTGAAGCCCATCGAATTAAGCTCGATAGCTCAGCTTGACTGATGGAGCATACATATAGGTCAACAAATTCCACCAACAAATATGGTGCACATATGAAGCGAACCATGTTTGTTGCAAACTAGTTGACAATATAAGATTTGACCTAATTTATCTTTATTAACTCATCAGGTGGAAAGAGAGATACCTCCGACCATATGCTTAATGCTTTGATGGGCTTGAAGAAGGTCTCATCTTAGTGGTTTATATCTTTAATCCTTCTTTTGCCTTAGCTTCATGCTTAGTAGGCTTGGTGAAGGAAGAATTTTATTCATTTTGTGATTTAGGTTCCTTTTGCCCTAGCTTTGAGCTTGGCGGACTTGATGAAGGACTGAACTGATTTGTCTAACTTAACTTGTCATGAAGATGTGCATTCCTTTGGTCCATATCTTATTGCTTTGGTGGACTTGTTGAAGGATTAATTTTATTTGTCCAAATTGACTTGTCAAGAGAATGTGCATACCTTCGGTCCTTTGCTTATTGCTTTGGTGGACTTGTTGAAGGATTAACTTGATTTGTCTGAATTGACTTGTCAGGAGAATGTCCATACCTTCAATCCTTTTCTTATTTCTTTTGGTAGACTTGTTGAAGGATGTGATCCGGTGAACTAGTCTTCAAGGTGAATATTAGGTATATGGCAAAAAGTTATCAATCCAACACTTGGTGTTTTAATGGACTGGTAGACTAAAAACTTCTCTTAGTTCATCTATGAGCTTTTTTGCCAACTTCAAGATAGCTTTTTCGGCCCTGTGCTTGTTGCTTTGTTGGGCTTATTGAAGAAGTCATATAGGTCTACGCTTTGTGGTTACTCAGACCTCTCCTCAGATCCTCTCTTGATTCGTCGATCAATTGGAACGATTCTTCATATCTGAATCGCTTTCTTTTGCAGTTTGTTGATGACTCGACCATATTTGGGCTTGGTGAGTCTACTGGAACTTGGAAGCTTTTCTCTTGATCTTTGAGATTCTGATGAGTTCGGGAGCCGAACCTCTAGCCTTTGAAGTCGTCCTCTACATGTCTTGAGTGGACGCAATCTTGCCTATTATTCGCATAGTCACCTGCGACTTAAATAAATATAATTTTAAATATTATGTGGGAATCTCAGCACAAGTGATGTCAACCCAAAATAGGCATAAGTGCTTTTCCAAAATAAAAATTTTAAATGTCCCTTATCTGACAGGAGGTTTTGAGCTAAGATTAGATGAGACTTATTGTCAACATATATATATATATATATATATATATATATATATATATATATATATATATATATATATATATATATATATATATATATATATATATATATATATATATATATATATATATATATATATATATATATATATATATATATATATATATATATATATATATATATATATATATATATATATATATGAGTCATGAATATAATGTTTATCCAATCATGCAATCATGTGCACTCAAATATGACACTTCTTGAGATAACGACCATTGATAGGTGGCATAGGCCGCCGACCACTTGAATCAATAAGCTAGTAGGCTCTCCTTCGTATACCTTCTATATAATGTAAGGGTCTTCCCAATTAGCTTCAAATTTACCACCAATTCTTATGTGAGTGATTATCGGCCTTCTCAGCACTAAGACCAACTCTCCATTTTGAAAAGTTTGAGGATGCACTGTTTCATCGAAGGCTTTAGACATTTTTGCTTGATATATTTCAAAGCTTTGTTGGGATTGAAGTCTGATCTCATCGAGCATGTCAAGCTCTTCCATCCATAAACATATATTTTTCTCTTGAGTGAGATTAGACTGGATGGCTACTCGAAGTGATGGTATTTTAACTTCTAGTGGCAAGACTGCTTCGACTCCAAAAGTTAAAACATAAAGAGTGGCTTTAGTTGGCGTCTTGTAAGTAGTTCTATATGCCCATAATGCCTCGAGCATTTTGATATGTCACTCTCTCTTGTTCCTCATGAAGATCTTTTTGAGTAGCTTGATCAGTGTTTTATTAAAAGCTTCTGCCAAACTAATTTCTCTTGGATTATAAATTGATGAATATCTCCAATTAATTTTATATCGATTAGTCAATCTATAGATCTTTGAATTGTTGAATGTTGAGCCATTGTCTGAGATGATTCATTGTGGTATACCAAATATATAGACAACATTATGTGTGAAGAAGTTGATGACTCGATCAGGAGTAACCTCTCTAAATGGAGCTATTTTGGCCCATATGGAAAAATAGTCGGTTGTTGCCAAGAGAAAATGATGACCTCCTGACGGTGGTGGATCAATAGGTCTGATTATATTTGTTCCCCAACACTCAAATGGCCAAGATGCAACCATTGGATGTAGTGGATTCGGAGGTTGATGAATGATATTGCCATGGATTTGACATTCATGACACTTTTTTGCATGGTCGATCAATCTTTCACCATTGATGGCCAATAATAATCCATTCTCTTGATTTTGATTGCCATCTTACGACCTAATTGGTGTGCACAATAAAGTCCTTCATGAGTTTAAGATATTACTTTGTTTGCTTCATCGGACCCTAAGCATCGCAGCCACATTTGTTAAAAGGATCTATGGTATAATGTATCATTAACATATGCATATCGTAGAATCCTCTTTGTAATTTGTGTGGCTAGTGATTTATTGCTCAGCAATTTGCTTTCCTTAAAATAATCAGTGAAGGGTTGTCTTTAATAATCAGGCTCTTCCACTATGAAAGCTTCACATGATTTCTTTGTAGTACTTTTGAGTTTTTCTTCCTCTTGTACTTGTTGTTCTTTGCGAGAATGAACAACAATTTGAATTGCTTCCTGCTGGCTTAAGTTTGGTGACCCCTCTACCTATGGGAAATATAGATTCACTTGATGTAGAACTCGACGAGTGAAAAATTCTTTCAACACATACTCGTCGTTCATGCTTTCCATCTCTTTGGCCAATTTAGCTGAGCAATCTGCTTTAATATTTTTAGATCGAGAGAATCGAGTCAATGTAGCATTCAAAATTTGTGTCATTAGCTCGAGAACTCGCTTATGATAATAGGCTAACTCAAGCTTGGTTATCTTATAGATTCCCAAAACTTGATTGATGATTAGCTCAGAGTCTCCAAAAATTTGCAAATTTTGGATACCTATGGCAATAGCTTCTTCAAGACTCACTATCAAAGCCTCATACTCATATTTATTATTGGTTCGAGGTTCAGTCAAGCCATATGAATGTCTTATGATGCCTCTTACCTGTGTTATGTATATGAGGCCAATACCAGCTCATGCCTTGGGTAGGTTCGGAGGTTATGTTGGCTTGATCGATGATGCTCCATCAAAATATATCTTCCAGATCTGTAGCTTTTCCCTTTTATTAATAAGTAGAATTTTCTCATTAGGCAAGTCATCATTAACGTGGTGGATAAGATGTGTAGGATGTCGCTAGATCTCCTTCTTTCGGCACATATGTAATATTGAATTGTAATAAGAGTACTGCCCATTGAGCTAAACAACCTATTAATGTTGGTCTCGTCATCAAAAACTTTAGCAGATCGACCTTTGAGATTAGTGTGATTTTATGAGAAAGCATGTAATGGCGAAGCTTCTAAACTACAAATATCAGTGCTAAATAATGCCTCTCTATTGAAGAGTAACGTACTTCAACTCCCACTAATCTTTGGCTGATATAGTATAACGTATTTTCTTCATTATATTGCACAAGTAAAGCCCCGAGAGACTCCTCTAAGGCTGTGGTGTATAAGATAAGTGGTTTCTCTGGGATAGGAGCTGATAGAATTGTTGGATTGAGTAGATATTTTTTAATTCTCTCAAATGCTTCTTGGCATTCTTCATCCCATCTGAACGGAGCATTTTTTTTCATTAGCTTCACAAAAGGTTGGCATCTTCCTGACAGGTTTGATATAAAATATCAAATGAATGCAAGTTGTCCTTGTAAAAAGCAAAGCTGGTGAAGGTTCTTCGGTGGAGGCATCTCCATGATCACCTTGATTTTGTTGGGATCAATCTCAATTCCTCCATGTCTTACATCATATCCAAGAAATTTTCCTGAGGAAATCCCAAAAGCACATTTAAGAGGATTCATCTTGAGATCATACTTTTTGATCCTTTCAATGATAATTCTTAAATCCTCTAGGTGATCTTTTCGATCAATGCTTTTAATGATGAGGTCATCAACGTAGCATTTTACTTTCTGATGAATTAACTCATCTCATGGCCCATTAATATGTAGCTCTGACATTCTTCAATCCAAACGGCATGACTGTGTAATAATAAATACCAATTACCATTCTAAATGATGTGTGTTTCTTATCTTCAGGATTCATCTTGATCTAATTATACCCTGTTGATCCAAATATAAAGGAGAACATGTCATAGTTAGAGTTGTCATCCACTAGCAATTCTGACATAGCGAGCGAGAAATCATCTTTTGGGCATGCCTTATTTAAATCTTGAAAGTCGATGCAGACTCAAATCTGATCATTCTTCTTCTTTACGGGAATAATGTTGGCTATCCAATATGCATACTTCTCCTCACGAATTAAACCTATTTTAATTATCTTTTTTGTTTCCATGACCACTTGTTCTTCAACATCCAGTCTCATTCTTCTAGGAGCTTGTTTGACTGGTATTGAATCAGAATTGATAGCTAGCTTATGAACTGCCATATCAGGGGATAAGCTAGGCATCTCAGAATATGTCCAAGCAAAGCAGTCTCTGGATTCACAAAGTAATATTTTTATTTCTTCAACTCTATCATTAGGTAGGAGGGCACTAACAAAGGTTGGATGGGATTCTTCTTCACTCCCTAAATTATTTTCTTTCAACATATCCATGGTGGATTTTTTTCCCACCATCTTCAAGTTCTTTAGGTGTCGTTTCAGCTTCTACTTCCCCATCGATTATGAGAGCGACTTCATAAAAGTCATCTTCATTTTTAGTTTGAATTTTAATCCCATTTTTGAATACGGTATAGCAAGTGTTCTTTTGATGATGCTTTCAATGGATGTATTCGAGACCCTTGGTATAATTATTGCTTCTTCAAGAGGTCTGTGGACTCTTTGAACTCCATAAGTTTTCAAAGAAGAGAGCTCGCCATCTATCAGTTCCAACATCAATTCAAAGTTTGTCCATCATCCTTCGGATTTTCAGAGGATAGTATCTCGGCATCCTGATGGGTATCATTTCTTCATACTCTGAGTACTGAACAAGCCATTTAGAATCATAATGTTGACATTCCTCATATATATAGAATGAAGTTCCCAATCTATTTCTCCCAGGTAGTGGAGGTGCATAAAATATTTTTAGTTCCTTAATATTATGAACATCATGTGATATGACTTCTTTAAAATATAGGGGAGGAACTAGTGTAACTACAAATGAATCGTTTGATATTAATAGGTTAGTAGCCCTTCTAAAAGAGACACATTGAACTTCACTTGCATAAATGGACTCAAAATTATAATCGAAATCAAGGTTATTTATCTCATTTGCATTTGTTAAAGGCTCTCATTTGTATCACTGCCCAAATGAGGGGCAAACCTCTTCAGCTTTGGTTGCATGTCATCAGCTTTAGAGAGATTTAATGCGGCCTTCTTTATTCCTTTTCACTCCTTCTCTTCTTTGGGTTGCTTTATAATTTTTGAAGTTAGAACTGTAGATTGTTGAGGCTTACTTTCTTTTGAAAGAAAATACTTTGCATCCTCATAATTTTTTGCCTCATGAACTATAAATGGTTGAATAGTGTCAAGAATCTTGTGTTCTTCTTCATTTCTTATGTACTTCATACGTTGATGTAGGGTAGACGGAACCATACCATATTCATGGAGCCAAAGACGGCCTAATAGAACTTTGAATGAGGTGTCTGCATCTATCACATGAAATTTAGCTTGGGTATAGAGTTCTCCAAACCTAAGTAGTAGAGTGAAAGTTTCGAGAGTCCTCTGCCCCTATTTCATTGAAGCCATGGACCAATAATTTATCTCATCCAAGATGTTGAATGTCTAGGGGCAACCCCTTAAGTGCCCACAGACTCATAAGATTTACTGATGAACCTGTGTCAATCAAAATTCGATTGATCATAATTCCATCACTTTCTGCAGCTACATATAATGGGTGATTGTGTTCCGTTGTCCCGAGCATAAGATCTTCTTCTGAGAAAGCGATCATTAGGAGATCTTGAGCTTGCAAAACTTCAGTCATGCATTATTCAGCAAAATAAGCTTATATCTCTTTTGATCTTTAAGAGTTTAAATCAACATTTCTCAAAGGTCCTTCGACATCAAGAGAGCCTCGTACACACTCAGTTGTGCTGGGATCTTTCTCGGATGCGATAAGATATTATAATTAATTCCTCCACTTAAATTTGCTTTCTTCTTGGGGTATTTAGGGATGATATCTTCATTAACTTTAATACTTTTATCTCTAGGCTTAAGTTAAGTATTCTCCTAATCACTAAAAGTGTCTTAAGATTAAGGAGCTCTTAGTGTCTATAAGAGTCCTAGATCTATAATGATGAAGTTGAGAGCTCACTCCAAAAGTGAGGTCAACATATAACATGGTTATTATCACTCTCATTTCGATCTGGTGAATGTCCTTTTAGAGTTTACTAAAAACATGGTTTATGGGATTGAGTCCCTAATTCGTTTCTAGTTTTCAATTTTTCTGCTTGGCCATTCGGATCATCTGGCTATTGCAACACGCTTCATCTAGGTTGTTTGGATTTTTGTTATTGTTTACTAGGCAGCACGCTTCATATGTTTTCAGATCTTTGTGTGTTGTTAACATATCTACATATTTCATATCCTTCTATGATTCATGTAATGCTGGTTAGATCTGGTTAATATTTTTATTTGGTTTCATTAAGACATTGTGGGATGAATTACTTGTACCTTGCAAGTGGTAATACCATTTTTTTTCTCGCATACAAGTTTAACATTCTGTTGTTACATATACATTGATGAAGTTATTACATTTGTATGTTATTGGGAGGAGTTAGAGTTTGACTGGTGGTATGGAAGCTTATGTTAGTGTTTATTGATGAGGAAGCCAATGAAAGAAATTAAGGGCTCATATTTGGATACAAAAAATCACGGTTGAATCGACAATTGATCAAATTCAAATGAATTTGTTGTATTTCAATGCCTCCATTTTTTGCTTACTACATTGGGATGTTTTAATATTTCTAGATGTTGCTTTACATTTCATTTGGCAATTTTCCTATCTTTTTTTTTTGTTTAGGGTTTAGAAACTCGATATGATGTCTCTAGAGATGGTGGTGTGAGTGTCACTTAAGAGCAATATGTCAAAATGATATTTTGCGACCTATGTCTAGCGGAGGTTGAATTAGGAAACCACCCTACAACTCACTTTAATAGGGAGGGTTGGACGAACATAACAAATAAATTTAGGGAGATGACTGGAAAAGAATATGATAGGATGCAACTTAAAAATAAATGCTATCAGCTGAAAAAAGACAAGAAATTATGGAAAAAGCTAAAACAACGGGGTTAGGTTGGGATGCTAGAGAGAATACTATCGATGCCTCTGATGAGTGATGACGAGAGAAGCTACAAGTAAGCTGTTCTTTCCTAATTTTTCTCATTTATATTGTGTACTTTTACTCATATCAAAGTGTGATTATAGTAACAGTTATATATGTTCAATTATAGGTGGGACCCAATGCTAAAAAGTTTTGATATGGTGGCATTGATCCAGAGTTGGAGGAAAAACTAGCTAAGATGTTTGATGGTGTTGTTGCAACTGGTACTCATGCATGGACTCCAAATGAGGAGGTCCATGAAGAAACCCCTATCAACTTTTATCATCTGGATAATTTAGATGATCGTGCTGATGCATCAACATAATTTTCTGATGCACGTGCTGAATCAAGCCAAAGCAGGCATCAACAACTGTTGCATCCTAAAAATTACACAAAAAAAGAAAACTGGTGCAGGATTCATACCAAATCAGATTGCCCAATTAGTAACTGCATGCACCACTATGACCTCTACATCTACCATATCTCAAACATCACCCTCTCTTTCAGAAGCTATCACTATGCTAGATAAAATCATAGAAGTGTTTGATGATATACCTCTTTATTTGCACTCTACCAAATTACTTGAGAATGCCAACAAGAGAGAGATTTTTATGGCTATGGTGTCTAAATGAAGGGTTCAGTATTTGCATCATTATTTTGAGAGTCGCATTATATGACATTGGTTCATGTTTGTGTTCTTAGAGTTTTCCTTATGACTTATACTTTCAGAAACACTTTCAATGTGTAATTATTTTGATGTCTTATGAAGTACTGTATTTTGTTAATCAATAGCCTCTTCGCATGTGGTTGCATATATGTGCACATAATTGTGATGACTTTTTGAATATTTGCAGTTATGGATAACAACCAAAGAGAGCAATGTGTGAGAGAAATTATCACAGTTGTATGTTTAATTAATGAGTACTATGAAAATTATATTTGCAAGACTCCTTGCATGACATCTACTTTACAAGGTGAAAAGTGGATTACTGAACTTCTAAATGGTCACTCTGGTAGATTCCATAACATATTTTGTATGTTGCAACCTATTTTCCTTGATCTTCTCTTTGAATTGGAAAGCTTCCATGGGCTTCACAGATCCTCTAGGACAATAACAAATGTATTATCACACAATGAATCTATCAGAGCTGGGAGTGAGAGATTTCAGCACTCTTCTAAAATAATAAGTAGATATTTCTCGGTTGGCCTAGAAGCACTTGTTAGTTTATCTTCTAGAATTGTCAAGCAAGTCAATTCAACCTTCCAAAATATAATGATAGAGATAGCTAATGATTGTCGGTATATGTCATACTTTCAGGTAATTTCCCAAGGTAAATTTCTTATGAATTATGTTTATGTAACTACAACTTCAGATTGTAATTTGACACGGGTTGTATTAGAGTCATAGATGGGACACACATTGATGCTTGTGTTCAAACAATGAAAAGATTACTTACATTAGTCATTGCGGATCCCCCACTTATAACATAATGACATAATGTGATTTCAACATGTGCTTCACATTCGTTATGGCCAGATGGGAAAGCAGTGCACATGACAGTTGTATATTTAAATTTGTAACCCAACATCTGCAACATAAATTCTTAATGCCTCCTTTAGGTTAGTTGTAATTGCACTTCATAATGAATAATTGAGAATATGCCACAATCAATATTTTTACTCTATTAAACAGGCAAATACTACCTTGTTGATGCCAGCTATCCAATGGAACATGGGTTCCTTAAGCCATATCCTAATACAAAGTACCATATACCATATTTTGAGAGGAGAAGTAATGTGATTTGTGGTAAGAATGAGATGTTTAATAAGTGACACTCATCACTACGTAGTGTCATTGAACGAGCATTTGGTGTCTGGAAGAAAATATGGGCTATACTATGTGATATGCCCACGTATTCTTTCAAAAAAAATAGTTTAAAATAGTTACAGCTATGATGGATCTGCATAATTTCATCAGATGACATCCTTCGTGAGAAGATATCAAATTTAATATGTATATGAAGATCTATCTTATGTCCCATAGGGGGCGTATGAGTTTCGAATAGGACAATCACGTTAGATCTCAGTCATGAAAATATAGAATCAGAGCCTCGAGATTGAGAAGGAGCTATGAAGATGAAACAATTGTGAGAGCAGATTATAGATACCTTAGCTAACATTTAGTGCTAACTTGATTACCTTCTAGTGGTAGTTATTTTTTTTCTTTTTTGCTAATATAACTTGATGGGTTAATGGATTTATGTCTAATTATCAATTGAACTCATATTTGGCCTTCATGTTCCACCCTACTAATTGTTCTTCACAAAACATTTGATGGGCTTTATTATTTGGCTTTGTGTAATTAGTACTTAACATCGAGAAGTTCTTTTAAATTGCTTAGTATTTTTATTCCTCCTTGTTGTTCCTATTTGTGGGCTGATCTTGTTGACTATGTGGTTGGTTGTGTGGTTGGCTGGGTGATTGGCCTGTTGTTGCTTCTTTACTATTTTGTTGGCTGTGTGAGTGGTTAGCTAGGTGATTGACATGCTGTTGATGTTTGTTGTCTAATCTAGGAAGATGTTACTGTCTATTTCTTGGCTGGCTGGGTCATTATGCTGTCGTTCCTATTTGTATACTCATCTAGGTTGTTGTTTATAAGCTTAGCAATTGTCTGGGTGATTGGCCTGCTTATGATATTTATAGCCTGATTTGGGATGGTGCTATCTTCTATTTCTCGATTGGCTGGGTCATTGTGCTATTGTTCTATGTGGTTGTTATTGTTATCTCTGATGCACTTGTTGTTCTTGTTGGTGTTTAAGGCTTGTTGTTGTTGATTGGCCTATTGTGTTTATTCTATTTCTTGGTTGGCTGGGTAATTGTGTTATTATTCTTACTGTTGTTGTTACTGTCTCTGATGCACTTGATGTTCCTATTGTTGTTTGAGGCATGCTATTTTGGTTTGATTCTTAGTTGGCTGGGTCATTGTGTTATTATTCTCTTTATTGTTGTTGTTGTCTCTAATGCACTTGCTATTCATGTTGGTGTTTGAGGCCTGTTGTTGCTAATTGGCTAGCTGTTTTGGTTTGTTTTTGATTGTCTGGTTCATTGTGTTATTGTTCTCTCTATTGTTGTTGATTTCTATAATTCACTTGTTATTCCAGTTGGTGTTTGTGGCCTGTTGTTGCTGATTAGCCCTACCTGGTTTTCTATGGTCTACTACTGCTTTGTTTTCCTGATTGCTTGGCTGCTTCTTTGTTGGCTGATTTGGGAAATTAGTTGGCTGCTTCTTTGTTGACCTGATTTGGAGATTGGTTAGCTTGCTATTTATTGGTTGGCTCGGTTAGTTGAGTTGATTGTAGCCTGGTTGGCCTAGTAACTTGTGATGTGTTCCTATTTATAGTGTGGTTGGGCTCTATACACGTTGGTTGTGACCTGATTGGCCTGATGTTCCTGTTTGTTTGTCTATTGTGATTAGGTGGCTCTTCTAGTGATGTTGTTCTTTTATTTTATTATATGGGTGGTTGGCTTGCTGCTTATTTGTTTAGTTGATTTGAGAGATTGGTTGGCTTGCTATTTCATGGTTGGCTTGGTTAGTTGTGTTGTTGTTCCTGTTTATATGGTATTTGGACCTAGTGCTTTATGGCTAATTCTCTCTGGTAGGGAAGGAAATGGCTATGACGACATTGATGTATTTGTTTCTATCTTTAAGATTGATAGCATTTTATGTGATTGTAACCCTTCTTTTTGAAGTTTGGATGCTCACATATACTATTGCTCCTTAAGATGGATTTTGACTGAGCAAGAGCCGTCCTTCTTATTTTCCATTAATGTAACTTTTTACGCTTGCTTATATTTTTTTTAGCTTCTTGCAGGTGTTTGTATAGGGTGGAGCCTTGCAGAAGTTATGTACTTTTCTTATAAGGGGACTGCTACCATGTTGTTGATTTTCACTTTAGTTTTTTCTTATATTCTACTCTTATATTAGTTAGGGGGATTTCTTCATTAGGTTTATTGTTGCTCTTAGGAGCATTAGTTTTGAGATTTTTTCCTACAATGATTGTGTATCTTCAAGTACTATTAATAAATTTTCTATCATTTTTTTGGTAAATAAATATTTTGCAGTTTAATTATCATTTTAAAAATATTTTGCAATATCACCCATCCTTATATTAATTAATATTTTTATTGCTTTTACAAATTTTTTATCACGAAAAATGAGTTCAAGGATCTCTACTGAGTACAAAGCTGTGTATTGCAACTATGGTTTGCAAATTATATATTCACTTCACGTAGTGAAGAAAATTGTGGGAGAAAATTGTTCAGGTGTCCAAGAAATAGAACAGGAGATAATTGTAACTACTTAAGATGGATTGATGAATACGAGGGTGACATATCAAACAGTGATCATGCTAGGAGGATAGCAATAGAAAAAAATATTTTAAAATGATAGATCAATAGGATATTATGTTTAATATTTTGATCGCACTAGTTGTTGTACTTATAATTTTAATATTAGTGTCATTTATTAAGTTGTGTTACTTACTAAGTGATGTGTAATTTGTTAATATAATTTAGTTGACTTATGAGTATTTATGAGTATTAGTTATCCTACTTTTTTTCATTTTGTTTAAAATTATTCAGCTCATATGCACATAGGGATATTTTAATCATTTCTGCACAAATACCGCAAAGACGCCAGATTCTGAACCGAGTTTTCCAAATAATCACAATAAGAGCTCGCCACCAGCTTTGTAGCTGCTTCTGAAAAAACTATAGATGCCCCAAACGGGACTTAAATCTGTAATCTGGACCACGTTCACATTTTCCTTCGTTGAGAAAATCAAAACAAACATTTTTAAGATATTGCTCCCTGGCATCTTCATCATGTCGATAACTACATTTTTTCCCTTGGGCACAAGCTCTAGAAGATGTATATTTGAAACATACTCTTTCTCCACTAGTTCCATCTTACCTTGGCCTCTTTTCTGAAACATCAAACCTCCAGTATAGAATCACTATTAGCAAGCCTTTTAGATTGTTCTCTGACCTGATTTGTACTGCCTTCCATAGTATATAGATATATTGTAGTATTTGGTGGTTTTAAACAGATTTCTGAAGCTGGCATGGTAGATGCAATTTCTCTTTGTTCCTTACAATAGCTAGACCAAGAAAACGATTAACATGTACAGCACGATCATTGAGGTAGGGTTCATGTGCATAGAATACAGCTTTAGTTCCGGCAATATGATACCGAGGCTTTATCTCTGTAACCATGAGGTTCTGGAATTCAGGAAAATCAATGGTATCGTTTCCATCTGCATCTATTTCATTAATCATGTCATGTAGTTCTGCTTCTGTTGGATTCTAGCCGAGAGAACGCATCATAGTGTCTAACTCTTTAGTTGTGATGCAGCTGTCTCCCTCCTTATCGAATAAGCTGAAAGCCTCATTGAACTAAAAGATCTGATCATCAGTGAGCTCCTCGGCCATGTCCGGATGGCAGAGTTCGTCTGCAGTAGGCTGAATCTGTGCCCGAGGCAAGGAGGAAGAGAAACAACCGAGAAGGTCGGAGCTATGCGAAATTTTGGAGCCGAGAGCGGGGAATTAATGATTGGGTTTCATTTGGCCTTGTGTGTCCGCTGGAAATGGGTAGTGAGATCGGCAAGGAGAAAGGAACGTGAGTTGCAAAAGAGGAAGACCCTTTGGTTCAGCTGGAAGGAGGCCTTCGGCTGAGAGGGATTCGGTGCAACAGGGAGGGAAGCTACTTGTTCGGTGCTTGTTACTCAGCTTGGAGCTCGGGTCGAGGAGGGATGAGGTTTGCTAAGCGTGAAGAATTCCATGTTCAGGGTATGGGAGAGGATGATGGCCTATTTGGTTGGATGAGAGGTGAAGGTATGGAGATGGGCAGCTGCAAGTTTGAAGGTGTTGATTAGATGCAATTAGGATATAATTAAGTAGATTTATCTCAAAATACGTATAATTTTGATAAAATTTTTATACGTGATAACTTTAGTCAAATTGGATGTCTATTCTAATTTGACATTCAACGAATGACATACCCATTTCATCGGAGTCATTTTGGCTCAAGCCAAGATCAAATCAAATTCAAAATGCATATTATCACTTCCGACCGCTCAACGTAAGACTCTTTCGAATCGAGTTTGGATAGTCTCATTTGATAGATTTTGATGTTTTTAAGTTAACGAAGTGATCTATTTTGTGAACGAAGATCATTGTCTCACCTCAATATGAACTCCCTCGACCTCTTGATTACCCGATCATTATGCAATATCCGAATGATCAATGACGTCATGGTGACGCCCAAGATCAAAGCCGCGTGATATCATCCGCCCATTGAATTTGTCTCGTGAGCTCAACTAGACTTATGTAGTATACATTGAGGTCAACGCCTCTTTTAAGAAATTTTTAAGTGTTGAACTATATCATGGAGGAAGTGTTTGTCATTCTAAAAAAGATAAAATAATTAGTCTAATGAAAGTTTGTTTTGCCACATCTTAAAAAAAGATATTCAAAAACTTGTAGTCCAATGTTTGACATGTAAACAAGCTAAAGACACTAAATAAAAATTCAACTAAGATACTACCTTACCTATCCCTTATAGACCTTGAAAAGAGTTGTGAATAGATTTTACCTTAGGATTCGGCTACATAACTCGAGAAAATGATATCATGTTGCGGTGGTTAATATGTTTTCTAAGGTGCTTTTTCATCATAGTTCAAGATCAATGATACTTCTCACATTATTAGATTATTCTTAAAGGAAATCATACATCTGTATAGCTTTCCTTCCACCATTATGTTAAACTATATTGTTAAATTTATTTTGTAATTTTGAAAATTTTATGAAAATTACTTTACACCAAAGTAAAATTCTTACTAGCTTTTCACCCCCAAACTGATAAGTAAATTGAAGTACTAAATGACATCTTATGGAACCTATTTAGATATCTTGTAGGGAAGAACATAGGAAGTTAGTATTTATATTTTCCAACAATTGAATTTGTATATAATTGTACAATTTTTGGTATAACCAAAACTTCACATTTTAAAGAAGTATATGGTCATAATCCTTGAATAATAATTAGTGTAGTTAACCTCCTATCTCATATATTTTTTATTCAATATTTTCAATTGCTAAAGACTTTCGAAGCTTTCATGATATTATAAAACAATAAGTTCCATTTAAGTAATGATTAATATGCTTATAAGATAAATCATAATCGATCATAAAAAAATTAAAGAAAGTGATTGTATTTTGACTTGCATCTGTCTTGAATGGTACACACCAATAAGTTCAAGAAATTACAAGCGAAGACTCATTAAAAACTCGTAGAAAAATTTGATTCAATGCTTATCACCTTGATTTGACTATTGTTATGCTAATTTATCTTGTTATTAATATTAAAGATATTATATCATATGGGGGAGTTACTAAACCTCTGCTTGTTCAACTTGACTCTTTGGTAGGAGATAGATATAGTTATTCATTTATAAGATCCCTCATTTTAAAAAGTTGGTTATATCAATACTAAAAAGGCAACTATTGATACAACTATTGAGCTTTAATTTCTTTTTTTAAAAGTTTATTAAAAGAATAAATTGCCAATTAATGACACTTGGTTGGCCCACAATGATTTGAAGATTTTGGTCCCAAAATTTTAAAAAAAATTCTTAAATTTTAACTCTATAGAGAAGAGTTCAACTAAGCCAAAAGAGTTTATAAAGTCAATCAAATATATCAAGAAAGAATAGGCCCAACAATAAGAGCACAAGCAAGAGTCTAAGAAAGAGCCCATAATTTGAAATATTTTGAATTATTTATATTTTAATATTTTTTTATTTTTTATCCAGAAACTTATTTGATCAATCATGATATGAAAGATGTATTAACAATAAGTGATTAGAGCTTCTCCTCCATCAATAGCTACCAACATTATATTTCTCTCCTCTTTTTTTCCTTCATTTTTTTTCACAAAAATTTTTTTCTCATAAAGTCTTGTAATATTTATACATATAGGCTGAAATGTTTTATAACTCAATTATTGAATGAAATATTTCAAATGACGTAAGATTTGTTTCTTAGGTTAGTGTTTGTGGCTCAAGTTTTGCTTTATTTAATAAGATTAGAATGCTACCCTTATTCTCTTACATTTACTTTATATTCTCTTAACACGTCTCACATTTTTCTTTGCCTATTTAGCATTCTCCAAGACAACCCCTTACCAATCCAAATCCCACATCCACTTAAAAGGCCATCTTAAAGCTTAGAGCCAAGCTAGGCATGCCTAGATCTAGTCTTATTCCTTACTCCACGACACCTACAAAAATTCCATCAAATTTAATCATCTAGGTTATATTATAAACAGAAACTTTAAACTAATCAAAGAAAAGGTTTCCTAATCATTTTCCCCATTTAAAGCTCGCTCAATAACGTGAACATGGACTAGTCTAGATATTCCCACCATATATTATCCTAAATTTCTTATTATCCCACAAAAAACTCTAGAATCCATTCTTAGATATTAAACTAAGAATTGATCGTCTTTTTAGCCCTTTAATCTTACCGAAAAGCCACCCACGCCATCATTTTTGATATATCACTGAAAACTCTTTTTATTGATGCACAAATCTTGATATTGAAAGCAATCTGATTCTAAGTCGAGACTAGCTCAGATCAAGCACTTAAAATATAATTGAAAACTTTCGGTAATCAGTCAGATCTCTAAATAGCTCTTAAATATGGAATGTTAATAGTCAAATCGAATATCTCGATGAGCCGGATCTAACAAACCTAAGATTTATTAATTCTGACTTCATTTGAGCATTCAAATACTTAAAATACATCAAATGATCAAAGGAATCATTTTGAGCCATCCGATGGAGTGATTTGAATTTTGCCTGTATTTATAGAAATGTCACTCTCAGAATCTATAAATAGTCCATCATTCTTCATATGAGAGGAGAGAAGCTAAAGAAAGAAGAGAGCTCAGAGACTCGAAGAATCTCAAAGCATAATCGGGCCACCGGTCGACCGTCGTCGGTTCATCGCCGACCACCGCCGATCATCGCCGCCACCGACCACCGTCGGCCACCATCGCCGGTCATCATCGCCACTAGTCACCGCCGCTCGACCACTGTCGAATCATCGCCGATCGCCACGGTTAGTCACCGCCACTGCCAGTCACCACCATCTGATAGTCACCGCATCGCCACCAGTCAACGCCAACCGCTGTCGTAGGCCACAACTGTTGGTCACCTCTAGCCACCACCACTGCTCACCACCACTAGCTTCCACCGCCCAATAGTCATCAAATCACCGCCGGCCACCACTATTGGTCACCGTCGTTCACCATCGCCAGCTGCTGCCAACCGCCACCCGACCATCGCTCGATCTTTATCGTCGGACCATCAAACTACCACTTCAAGCAAGGCCTTTGTTGCTAATCCAGTGAAGCTTGTCACAAAATTTACTCTTGTAAGTTATCTTTCTACAACTTTGGAGAAAGGATAATAATTATAACAAAAGCTGATATAGTGAAATTATTTCTAAGTGGGCTAGACCCCATGATTTTTCCCTTCTTGTGGATTTTCTACGTAAAAATCCTGAGGTCTCTCAAACTCTTTTATTGTGTGTGTAAAACTTTTGTGCAATGCTAAGATATCGAATTCTCCTATTATATCGACCCGAATCTTCCTGCACGCAATAGTTTGGTGCCTTCTGTGAAAAAGAGAATCTCACAATGGCAATCTTTGTGAACATCTGCACTATAGTCAACAAGCGCAATACTCACAATAATGGAGTCTCCCGCTCCAACTCCCATCATTCTTGAAACCAATCTTTAAACCAAGGATGTCAAGCTTCTGCCTCCTTTCTCCCTGATAAGCTTTACCTTATCGGCAAAGGTGCAATAGGAATCTCTCTATAAGATCGTGTTCGCCGAATAGAAGAGTCTCAAAATGAGATAATTCAACTTTTACGAGAAACATGACAGCTGCTACTGCAACCAACGCATCTCCCCCAAGATTGATCATTAGCTAAGGAAGGTCAAAATGCTTGCATAGGGCCATCTCGCTATCAGGCTGAAGTTCCTCAGCTGTCAGACCATGATGTTGACCTCCTTGACATTGCTAGTTATACTCATCCATCACTTTAGCTCAACCGATCACTAACCCGTTAATTATTACCGATAGCTTGACATGTTCTTGCCTTGTTGATTCCACCCGTCATGTTATACGTGGAGAATTATAACGCTTAATGTGAGAAGAAGTTTTCTTTAAAGATAGAAATTATCTTCTTTCTCATCGTGGATATCAGGAGTCTTCAACTTTTTCCTGAAATAATCCTTCAACATCCTATTCGAGTAGGTTTCAAGCTTCCAAGCATCGACTCCTATGATCGAGCAGCTGACTCATATGAACACATAAACCATTACAAAATCATCATGCACATCCAATGAGCTCCTGACATGCTACTTTGTGAAGTCTCCCCAGTCACCCTCAATGGTCAGGCTTGCACTTAGTTCTACTCTCTTCTAAGGGGATCTATCCATACATTTGATGAACTCGTTAAGACTTTTATAGAATAGTTCATTGCGAACCGAAGGATCATTAAAGATACCTCTCATCTCTCAGGAATTCGTCAAAATAAAGATGAATCACTTAAGGAGTACTTCCAAAGATCCTCCTTAGAAGCTCGCCAGATACTAGGGTGGACTCTGAATTATTAAGAGGAGTTTTTCTTGGAGGGCTCCAACTTAGGCCTTTATACTCATCACTAATGTGTGATACAGTTTGCTCATATATTGATTTGGTTGATCATGTGGAACCATAAATTTTTACTAATGAAGCTATCAATGCACAACGAAAGTAGTTCGAGTAATATATGGGGAACAATCATAGACTTGGTGGGGGGGGGTCCTTATTATAACCTCGAAAGATTATTCATGTAAATATATGAGGAATGGTTATGATATAGAATCTCCTTGTCCACCTACTTGATTACCAATCTTAAGATAAACATGTTGAGATAGAAGAGCAATTCTGATTGCAATATTCAAATGATGATATTCTAGCATAATTATGATTACAAAGATCAATTATTATATCATTTAATTTTATATTAGATTTATGATGAGTAAAGCAATATGAAAGACTTTCTACAAATATATAAGATGTCATAAGAAACTCTTGGGTGATATCAAAATTCTTCATATAGTCTTCAGCTCGACTTCTACTTCTTGGGTGAGACTATAATCCTGATACTGAAAGTGTAGTAACGGTCTAAATTCAAACCAAACTTTCATCTTTGATTTGGATACACATGGTAATCACTTCATTCCAATTAGAGTATAATCAATCCCAGGATGATTCGATCCGACCCCTTCCATACAGGTTAATGTCATCAAGTAACGCTTTGACAAACAACCTCGGATGAGTCAAAAATTCTTGATTGATTTCTTTCAACCTATTCTATACAGGTTAAAGTCATCGAGTAACACCGCGACAAACAACTTAAGATAGGTAAAAAAATCATTGGTGGATTTCTTTCAACCTCAATCATACAAGTTAATATCATTGAGTAACACTCTAACGAATAATCTTGGATAGGAAAAAAATCATTAATGTATTACTTATGAGTTCTTCCATACAAGTTAATGTAGTCAAGTAACATCATGATAAACAACACTCTGAAATTACCTGCCAAAATTTCTGAGTTTTTTTTAAGAATGGTTCTTAATTGATGCTTCCCCGCCACCTTGGCAATTATCAACTGTTGAACCATCCATTATAGTTTCAAGAAAACCAATTTCTTATCAAGAAAAGTAGAAAATATGGGCCTTAATCACCTCCAAATCCGGTCGATCCGATGAGGACAATTGATGGCTCTTTTAATGGGAAATCAGAGTCTCGATGTATGAACTACAGGCCTGATCGCCTCCAAACTCGGTCGATCTGATGATGATAGTTGATGCCTCTTTTGAGGGAAAATTGAAGCCTCGTCATATGAACTACGGGCCTTGATCGCCTCCAAACTCGATCGGTCCGATGAGGATAGTTGACACCTCTATCGAGAGAAAATTGGAGCCTCGTTGTATGAACTATGGGTCTTGATCGCCTCTAAATACAGTAGATTCCACGAGAACAGTTGATGCCTCATTCGAAAGAAATGCAGAGCCTCACCGTATGAACGATGGGCCTTGGTCGCATCTAAACCCGGTCGGTCGATAATGATAGTTAATGCCTCTTTCGAGGGAAAATCGGAGCCTCACCATATGAATTATGGGTCTTGATTGCCTCCAAACTCGGTTGGTACGATAAGGACAGTTGATGCCTCTTTTAAATGAAAATCAGAGCTTCAATGTATGAACCAGGCTCGCCTTGGCTGATTCGGTCGAGGATAGTTGGCGCCTCTTTCAATGAGAAAATGCGGCTCCGCCCGAGGGCTCGCTTGCGACCTCCGCGTAACGGCGTTCCCATGCGACTTATCGGTGCAAGTCCTGCGTTTGCATGTCACCTAAGTTGGCGTAGTGTCTGCCCATTTGTGGTCTCATGCACCTTTGTAACTGGTCTCTTGCGCCCCCACTTCCGTGATCGTGGCCTTGTGCGCCCATGAAGATCTATTCTCTCAAACTATATCTGATGCAAAGGTTAATAAAGCATAAATTTAACATAAAGAGTTATTGAATAATTTTCTTAAAATTATAATCAATTATTAGAAAATTATTCATCGACTTGACATGTATTTTTTGATGATAGAAATGATATCATTCAAAAATAGGAGACAATTGATATGTCACTAAAAACTCTCCTAATTGATGCACGAATCTTGATATTGAAAGCAATATGATTCTAAGTCGAGACTAGCCCAGATCAAGCACTTAAAAT